>OX155954.1:9954926-11154926 GCA_944548615.1 Micropterix aruncella | reverse complement strand
GTATACAGCATTTTAAGGATTAATGTTACGAAACGTTCGTGATGTCCGTCGTCTAACACTGTCGTCTAAACAGAGAGAACAAACAACGATTACCTTCCACTAAAGAAAATTGGCGCAATTTATAAATCAACCAGTAAATCTAATTCGATGCAATTTATCAGAGTCGGTATACGCGAAAGGTTATATCAATAAGACGGTCTCTATTGTAGGCAAGGACAAATATGTTGCGTTCCTTGTTTAAACATCGCACAAGTGAAGAGTATGTACACAATGAACATAAAGAATTAAAGTTCTTGATAAGTAAGAGTGGACTGAGGACTGATAAAGGTGACCGACCCAGCAGCAGTCGGCTCAGTCGAGGATTGTTGTGAAATTATTAAATTTTGATTAACAGCAAACGGAATTGTACAAGGTCGAGCAGTGTACGTTTTCACTGTCAAAGAGCCTGAGCGTTGCGTGCGCGCCGAGTCGATGACCGGCCATTAAAATTCAAAACGCTGTATACCACTATAAAATTAAAATAAAATAAACAAATCAACAAATCTTAGTTTTTTTTCGTTTCTTTATTTCACCGTTTAACCGATTTAGACATGTGTGGTATTGTTAGAATAATTATGTCATCTATGACCTCCGAGTGTCATAGGGTACCTTAACTTTCCAAAATCAAGTAAGTAATTGTCTAAATGCCCAAATGTCAATAAATTAACATAAATTTATCGTGTTTAGTGTCAAATAAAAGCTCCGATTGAGCACATTCCGGAAATTTACTTGTATCTATATAGATAAATACATAAACCACAAATATTTTATAAGAAAATCGTAATAACAATACTTAATAATAACAATAGTTCACTTTCTGTAACGGTAGTCGTGTTTCTAATTATTTTTAATATATTTACTTGTTTGCGTCACAGCTGTTAATATATATTTTTTTATTTTTATTTGTTGAGTGGGGCTTTTCTAAGGTCTTTATGAGCCTTGTAACACTGCGACCATTGCTGATCTATTGTGTTCGCCACCTACTATAGTTCTGCGCTAAGCCTTGGGTCATTTAAGAACCGCAGCAGGCTTTTGGCGCCAGATTGTTTTATCTCCTCAGGTTGGAGGTAATGACCACCCAAGTGGGTGTATCTTTTACGCATCAGCGGGCCACACTCGCACATGAGGTGCAGGGGAGTTTCCTCTGCTCCTTGGCAGAACCTGCACATTTTTGTGTCTCTGAGCTTGAGGTTGAACATGTGTTTGTTCAGACCACAATGCCCCGTGAGCGCCCTCACCAGTATGCGTAGATTGTTCCTATTTAGCGACAAGGCCTCACGGGCCGTCTTACGGTCGTAAGCCTTAATTAGTGCTTTGGAATGATTCAAACCTGGCGTGTTGTTCCAGTGGTTGACGGATTGTTCTAAACATATTTGTTTGAGCATTAGGTAAGCAAGGCTTTTTGGAACGCCAAAGCAAGGTTCAGGGCCGTATAACGTTCCCTTTGCTCCCGTCTTAGCAAGTTCGTCGGCTTTTTCATTTCCCTCGATTCCTGCATGGCCGGGAACCCATCTTAGAATTACCCTGTTCTTTTCGCCCAGGGAATTCAGTAGTGATATGCAGTTTTGCACTAGCTTTGAATTAATGGTATTCGAGGCTAGTGCCATAAGAGCTGCTTTGCTATCCGAGTGGATATAGATAAGGTGGTTGGCGTGGTTCTTTTGGAGGTTGAAACTGTTAATAACATCTACATCTTTTTTAAATTGTCGAAACTATGAAAAGTAAGTAGAAACATGTTATAAACTCGTTTTTATGTCGATTTTCCCAAATACATTTTGGTCAGATACTGTGTATTGACTTTGTAGCGCAGCGCAACGATCGCGTATAATAATATGCTGGCTGGCATTCCCTTCGGCGCGTTGCGGCTGTTCTTTCGCACGAGGATGCAAAACCGTAGACAACGATAAATTTCGTAAATTATGATGACCCGGAGGGCACTGCGAAACTTTCCCTTGGTCTGCGTTTACGTGCGGACGGCGTTTACTCGACTGTAAATGCCTTATGACAAATTGCGACTGCGACATAGGTACGCGAGGCAATAAGGCGGATCGGTACAACTGCGATGATTGACTCATCAATCGAGTAAAAATCCACAAATCAAGCAATAATATCTTTAGATTTATGTGAATGAACAAGCAGTGCCGAACGCTGTTCAAAATCATTTGAGCAGAAGACCGAAATTTCAAGTGATAGACATATGCACCAAGAAGGGGTTTGGACAAAGATCGAAAGGGGTTTGGACAAGACACGAAATCTGTAAAAACCAACACGTTAAAAAATGAAGATGTGGCGGCCGTTCGATCTATATTTACCTTGTGAATTTTCTCTGTGAATAAACTACCGGCAAACGGTTGCCCTTATTATGCTATTTATGCGTCGCTGCTACTGTTTCCTGCGCGTGCGCATAATTCAACGACAAATACTGGGATATGAGCTCCGTTGAACGAACGAAATCTCAAATCCAGAACAGAATTTCGAAGACACGCAACTAATTTACAGGCCGATCTTGGCGTATCTGTCAGACGAATAGGGACGCATACATCAATCGGTTCTCCGGCGTCGGTGAGTGGCGCTTTACGACTAAAATGTATGTTCGGATCTAAATAAAAATGTGAATCGATCACCGTATCGGGTTAGATGTTGCGATCCAAATTTACTACCTAAGACGATAAACTCTCATCAGCATGGAACTATGCAACGAGAAAAGGTTTGGGACAAAGATGCACATCTTGACACGAAATATGTAAAAACCAACATGGTAAAAAATAAGATAACCGAATGAATGAAAATGAACCGCATCTGCTACATGAAATTATATGCATGCCGGTTTACCATTAAGAAATGAAGAACGAGACAGTCGGACGCGCCGAGCCGAAATAGGCAATACCGACAATGCTCCCAGATCAGAGCAGTAGAAGGCAAAGAGGGAGCAAAACCGGCTGGCATGTCTCGAGTAGCGACGAGCCAGAGAAGCACAATGGCCGCAGTCACTGTGCAATGCATTCATTTATTCGCAAGGCTTTTAATAAATCGAGGCGTCTCAAAGTGCCGACTGCGCAGGATCCATCGATCGAAACAGGTCGACCATTAAAGTGCATTAAACTGCGCGGCTGCCGCTACAAGTGGTGGCGGATTAAGTTGCCAGTTGACAGAATAATAAACACAAATTGAACTTCTAAGATTCCAAACGAAACAACTCGCAGAAGCAAGATGAAAAAAAACAAGGACACGGAAGCAGTGGCAGAATAGGAAAACAAGCGAAAGATAAAAAGACATTAGCCTTAGAAAGTTTCTTTGAAATTTTCCGATATAACTGATGACAACGATGCAATCGCCGGATCGCGTCACGAACTGATAATCAGAGATCATATGCTCGTTCCTATAATAAACGCTTTTTATACAGACTATGTACATGAAGAAATAGTAATATCAACACATGATGACACATGAGATCATTCAATCATTCCAGTATACTCGTAGTTATCGTTAAGTTTATACAAGAGTTTGTTTTGATTTTTCAAAAAAAAAACAGTTTTTTTTTGTTGATAGTTTGTATTTAATCGGGAAATTGTGATTTTGATGCAAAATTTCTTAGTCAATAATGTTAATTAGCGTATTTAAGAAAACGACAACATAGCAGAGGAAGAATGGGAAAATTAGGCAAAAACCAAGAAGGCTTTACCTACACAAGGCTGCAGAAATCTACGAATACACAGTTTTAGATGCACATATACACATAAACAGTTTTAGAAGACAGGGATAATGAAAAAAAATCGGTGGGGTTACCCCTAGACTTTCCCGGCAAGTAACCCCCCTCTACACACACACACACCAACTTCAACCCCCCCACCGCGTTAATATCCCCCCCCCCCCCATAGTGAATGGGTTTGTAGCGACGCTACAAACCCAACTATAAAGTTTATTTTTATTTTTGATTTAATGGCTGGCTGAGAACGAGCCCAGCAATATTATTTCGTTCTATTAAAAAGTGGATACATTCAAATTTTAAAAACAAATTTTCGAACTGTCATTCTGTACCTTAACAAGAGACGATTCAACTGAAAGAAATTACGCTCGCGTTATCACGTATTATTGTACATTTTTGTAAAGAGAAAAAATATATTTTACACAACAGTTTATCGCGGTTTTTTTACTATCACGTTCTTCGACACACGAAAGAGACGCGAAATTGGTGACCCTGTACGAGGACGCAAGATCGACGGCGCGCCTGAATCGGACTAACGAGCAAGGTCTACAACTCGTCAGACACTCAACGGACCAACAGGACAACCTAAAGATCTTCGCAACCTAAAGAAAATGAATACGGAAGACATTCCTAGCGGCACGGCCGGAAGCAGCAGGCAAGTGCAGGACATCGCTCCGCTGAGCATCAACTCGAGGATACCGACGTTCTGGCATCAGGAACCACGGCTATGGTTCGCACACGTGGAGATCCTGCTCGCAACACAGAAATGCAGCGACGCAGATAAATTCAGCTGTGTAATCACACAGTTAGACAGGACGGCGCTGCGGGAGGTAGGAGACTTACTGCTACAACCGCCTACCCACAACAAGTTCGAAGCGATCAAGACCCGATTAATCAGCGTTTTTGGGGAATCAGAGACACAACAGCTACAAAAATTACTCCATGAGACTGAGCTGGGAAGTGACAAGCCGTCGCAGTTAATGAGACGAATGAAAGGGCTCAACAGAGGGAAGATACCCGATGAGACCATTAAAGCGATGTGGCTCGGTCATCTACCTACGACGATCAGGACGTTTTTGTCGATAAATACTGAGAGCAACCTGGACGTCCTAGCGGACTTAGCTGATCGAATGATGGAATCAACGGCGAGGGAGACGCAAGAAGTGAACCGAGTCGACACGCGGGCGGAAGCACATGACCACATGACCACAATAAAAAAACAGCTCAAGGATCTGGCGGAGCAAATAGCAAAGTTGCAGCGGAACAACGCGGGAAACAGCTCGGCAGGGCAAAATGAACAAACCATCTGCTACTTCCACAGACGCTTCGGGGACGCCGCAAGGAGGTGTCAACAGCCGTGCAACTATAAGAAGCAGAGGAATCAGGCGGAAAACTACTAGAGGCGCCGGGGGTAGATCAACTCGGCGCCGACGACACCAACCGCTTATACGTTCGAGACCGCAGCACCAACGCACTCTTCTTGGTTGATACTGGCGCAAATGTCAGCGTCCTTCCAAGAAGGAAATCCGACAACGGCAGAAGAGCGGACCTCAGGCTTCGAGCGGCTAACGGTACTACCATCGCCACATACGGAAGAAAGGAGATGACACTAAACATCGGCCTAGAAAACCCATTGGCGGCCATCTTCATAATTGCGGATGTACAGCAGCCCATCATAGGAGCAGATTTTTTGGCGAAGCACCGACTATTAGTTGACCTATTTCAAAAAAAATTAATCTCGCCAAACTCACGCACGACAGAAGCACGGGCACTATCCATCCAGGCCATCAAACAATCGCCGAATTACCTAAGAATATTCGACGAGTTTCAGAATATTACATCAGCAACATCTCAACCGAGACAACCGAAACACCAGGTGGAACACCACATTGAAACGGAAGGTCCACCGGTGTTCGCCAGACCGCGGCCACTTAATCCAGAAAGGTACGCAGCGGCAAAGAAGATATTCGACGAAATGATCGCAGCCGGAGTCTGCCGACCGTCGAAGAGCCAATGGGCGAGCCCGCTGCATTTGGTCCCCAAAGCAAATGGAGAATTCCGACCATGTGGAGACTATAGGAGGCTCAACAGTATCACCGTACCAGATCGATATACTATCCCGAGACTACAGGATTTCACGCACTCGCTGGAAAATAGCACCATTTTCACATCTTTAGATTTGGTAAAGGCATACACACAAATACCGGTAAGAAAAGAAGATATGGAAAAGACAGCCATCACCACTCCCTTCGGCCTTTTTGAGATGTGCAGAATGAGCTTCGGACTACGAAACGGAGCACAGACGATGCAGCGTTTTATGGACGAAGTACTGAGGGGCTTACCGTTCATATTCGTGTATATCGACGACATTTTAATAGCCTCAGAAAACGAGGAAGCTCACGCAAGACACTTAAGAGAAACGCTCGGGAGATTAGACGCGCATGGAATCACGATCAACATAGACAAATGCCACGTAGGAAGAACCGAGCTAGACTTCCTAGGATACACCGTGAATGCTACTGGAATACGACCGAAGGCGGACAAGGTAGAGGCGATAAAAAAATACCCGAAACCAGCAGACGTTCAGCAGTTACGGAGATTCCTAGGAATGATCAATTTCTATAGAAATAGCATCCCAAGAGCCGCGCAATATCAAGAAAAATTAAACAAGTTCCTACAAGGAGCAAAAAAGAATGATCGCACGCCAATTCCATGGACAACAGAAACCACAGAAGCATTCGAGAAATGCCGGGACAGCGTTGAAGAAGCGGTAATTTTAGCGCACCCGTCGGCGCATGCACCATTGGCAATAATGACAGATGCATCAAATACCTGCGTAGGAGCGGCATTACATCAAAAGAAAGGTGGAGAATGGGCGCCGTTAGGATTTTATTCGAAGGCAATGTCGCATGCGCAACAAAATTACGCAACTTACGATAGGGAGTTGTTGGCAATCTACCTATCGGTGAGACACTTTCGGAAGATGGTAGAAGGGCGTGAGCTGACGATATTCACGGATCACAAGCCACTAATTCACGCTCTCAAGAAATTGGACGACTCTATCACGGAAACGCCCATGAGAATTCGTCATACGTCATATATTTCGCAATTTGCAAGCACGATAGAGTACCTGCCGGGAAAAGCAAACGTCGTGGCCGACGCGCTCTCGAGGATAGCAGAAATCGACTGCCCAAACACGTTCGACTACGAAGAATTGGCGGCACAACAGGCAGAAGATCCCGAGCTAAAAATGATAAGGCAACAAGAAAATTTA
The DNA here is from genome assembly GCA_944548615.1 of Micropterix aruncella. Classification (NCBI taxonomy): domain Eukaryota; kingdom Metazoa; phylum Arthropoda; class Insecta; order Lepidoptera; family Micropterigidae; genus Micropterix; species Micropterix aruncella. Next base: position 11,147,907 of record OX155954.1, on the reverse strand, counting down.
AAATTTGAAAAGAAAGGCGACAAACCAGTATGGTGCGAAGTGTCCACCAAGAAAGCAAGGCCATACATCACGCCAGCACTGCGGATAAAAGCAATAAAATTGGTACACGACATCAGTCATCCCGGTATCCGAGCGACAAGAAAAATGGTAGCGGAACGTTATTTTTGGCCAAGGATGAATAAGGAGAGCGCGGAATATGCAAAAACATGCATCGCTTGTCAGCGCGCAAAAATACATAGACATACGCGCGCGCCCATAGGGACATTCATGGAGGCAGGACGTTTGGAACACGTACATATAGACATCGTCGGACCCTTAGGAATAGCAGAAGAGTACCGATACCTCGTAACCATGATCGACAGGGCAACGAAGTGGGTCGAATGTATCCCGGTCAAAGATATAAGCGCAGAAACGGTAGCGCAGGTCTTCTACGAAGGATGGATTGCGCGATTCGGAGCACCGATTCGGATTACCACTGACCAGGGAAGGCAGTTCGAGTCCACATTATTCACAGCTTTGACACAGATACTGGGAGTAAAAAAGATACATACCACAGCGTATCACCCCCAGGCAAATGGGATGATAGAAAGATGGCATAGATCCCTAAAAGCAGCATTAAGAGCGCGACTAAAAACAGCGAATTGGGTGAGAGAATTACCCACCGTATTAATGGGATTACGAGCAGCTATTAAAGAAGACTACGGGATCAGCCCGGCTGAATTACTGTACGGGACAACACTCAGGCTCCCAGGAGATTTTTTTGAAAAACAAACTACAAAAACGATACCAGAAACTGTGCAGCAAATGAGAGAGACATTCGAGGCGCACAGACCGCGAAGAGAACGAGAACACCACAATAACATTTTCGTACATCGGGATCTAAAGGAGGCGACGCACGTATTTGTGAGAGACGACACGGTGAAGAGACCACTGCAAAACCCGTATAGAGGGCCATATAAGGTTTTGAGGCGGCGAGATAAGACATTCGACATTGAACAGGACAGAGCCAAAGTTACCATCTCGATTGATCGTTTAAAACCCTGCTACGGCGTGGCAAGCAGTAACGAGAACGAGCAGGAGACAGACAAGGAGGAGCCCAGGTGGGCAGCGTCCGCGAACAACAACCAACAAGGACCACAGCAATACAAGACCAGATACGGAAGAACGGTTCGACCTCCCGGGCAGTGGCACACGACGACCTGTCGTCCTCCCAAAGGGGGGAATGATGTAGCGACGCTACAAACCCAACTATAAAGTTTATTTTTATTTTTGATTTAATGGCTGGCTGAGAACGAGCCCAGCAATATTATTTCGTTCTATTAAAAAGTGGATACATTCAAATTTTAAAAACAAATTTTCGAACTGTCATTCTGTACCTTAACAAGAGACGATTCAACTGAAAGAAATTACGCTCGCGTTATCACGTATTATTGTACATTTTTGTAAAGAGAAAAAATATATTTTACACAACAGTTTATCGCGGTTTTTTTTACTATCACGTTCTTCGACACACGAAAGAGACGCGAAAGGTTGTATGTATTTCTAGTATTTTCGTGGTATTTTAGTAGTTGTTTCGTATTATATTTTTAAAGTATTTTCCGTGGTATTAAAGCGGTATTTTTCCAATATGATGTATTATTATCAAACATGACGGAGTTTAAAAAATATTTGTGTCGCTTGTATACGAGATATTCCAACCAAAATTTGATTTCGGCCGAATGAGGTATGAGGTATGAGGTATGTGCACCGAATTTTAAGTCGAGATTAAAGTATGACTAGCGCGCCCCCTGGTGGGCCGATTTCAACCACAAATTTCAACTCTTGCCATGACAAAATGATGCCAGCATGCCAAATTTTAGCTCAATCGGATAAAGCGTTTAGGCGATATCGTGGAGGAGTACACAGAAGTGCGTTCACAATACTTTCCCTCTGTCGGGAAAATAAAATAAAAACCAGAAACAAATAAAATGTTAAATAATGACATTAAAAGATCGAAGATCAAAACACTTGATGATTGGCAACACAAATCCGATTCGCGAATATCCCACGCGATTCTCTGGTTCCTTTCATACATCGGAGCGGCGAGACTGCCTTGCGCCTGCGCTGTATTATCTCATGTATACGATCTGTGCTTGTGAGTGTGTTCACTCACATGCGCACGCAGCGTATGAGCAGCGAAAAGCCCATATGCGACCAATGTGACGGTCGTTCGATCTATATTTACGATGTGCATTTACTCCAACTTCCAGCAAACGGATGCCCTTATATTGCTATTTATAAGTCGCTGCTACTGTTTCCTGCGCGTGCGCATAATTTTGCATCTTTTTTATAATTATGTTAACGTTAGCAATTTTATATTATCAATTTCACTTTAATATTATCAATTTTATATTCAATTTTCCAGCTTGTAAGAATTATTAATAACTCTTAGTGTATAAATTCTCCCAAATTTTCTATATTCTAGGTCACTTAGTTTTTTTTTTATATTGGTTAATAATATATTTAAAACAATTTAAATGCCCGCCTTAGAACTGGTTATTGGGCTCGATTGCGTTTCTTCGTGAACTTAAATTGGAAGTTACATAGTTCAACCGAACGAGACAGAGCAATACGTTAGAGCGGAATATGAAATGAACGATCGTCGTTTTCCCGCACTAAAACTACCTGTCGAACTTATATACGTCCGAATAAATTAACATATTTCACATTTGTCTGCGGTATGTAGTTTTAATGCGGAAAAGTGACAACCGTTCATTTCATCGAGCCCATTGCCTAGTTAGGCGACATTAAAATAGGATCAGTGGCAACAGTTTCTGGCATAACATGTTATCAGTTTTTTGCTACTGGATTCTCGGCTATGGCATTGTAAATGTATATGTCCATTCACTGTAGATACTTGTAAATTACCAAATAAATAAATAAATAAAATTTAACGACAAGTACCGGGATGTGAACTCCGTTGAACGTACGAAATCTCAAATCCTTGTGACAGAATTGCAATGATCGCAAGATAATTTACGAGCCGACTTCGTATCCGTGAGACGAACAAAGATACTTACTCGTACATTAAATCGCTTCTGTTTTCGCCCGCCTCGGTGATTGGCGCTTTATGACTAAAACGTGTGTTCGGATCTAAATAAAAATGTGAATCGACCACCGTATCGGGTTACGTGTTGCGATCCAAATTTACTACCCAAGACGAGAGAGAGACTAGAAAATAGCCGTTTATACCGCCCCTCAGCCGGCTTTTAACTCAGATTATATATTGTTGGTCAGCGCAGTGATTTATCTCATACATTTAAAACGCTGAAAATGCATACGTTTAAAAAGCTGAAAATGTCAACTGGCAAAGTTAATCATCTGGACGCAGCATATAAAACAGGATATCTCTTTCAAGCACCCACGCACGTCATTGTGCTAGAAAGAGACGAAATTAGTATACTAATAAATAGGTAATTATGAAAAAAATATATATTCCTTGCGAAACACCAATTCTCCCGATTTAACTTTTTTCTCGACGCGTGTACTTAAAAATCGAGTTTTTCGTGCCGAAAGAACTTACTCACCCCGTTTATTATATAAGATGCAATGCAATTATTTCTTTTAATTGATTATACAACAACCGCATCTTGTCATCTTTAAGACAGAGAGAGACAGTTGGATCTTCTATCGCCACTGAGATGGGTTATTATCAATATAATAGTTTTGGGTTTCTAAATGCGGAACGACCTCCAGATTAAACGGTATAGACTCCTGAGGAGGGGTCAGGTAAGCTGAGTCATTCAAAAAAAGTCTTTTTTTTTAATCAAAAATGTTCAAAAATGCTCAATTGTTCATAGTCCAAAAATGTGCCTTGCGGGCACGGGGCCAACCTTAGGGTTTAAAACAGACTCCCGACGGGTCAAGTAAGCGGAGTGATTAATAAAAAGTGCAATAAAAAAAAGTACAACTACAAACGAATACCAAAACTATTATATTGATTTGCGCCCTACGGGCACTGGGCAAACCTTGGTAATATTATATATTTCATTTTCAATCATGAAAGCTGTCTAAAATAGATAGGTACCTCCTAACAAAACATTTTCCTATCTTGATCGGTCGTCCTTCTTGCCTGTCATCTGAAATTAAATAATCGCACATGGATTGCAATCGATAAGAGCGAGCACCGATTACGTCGTCAGTCGATCGCTTACGCTTACCATATAAGGTAAATATTTCAAGCGCATGTTACGGTTATCACAATCAGAGATAAAACTCACTCGGCACTCGTTCAAGCAAAGCGCGACTGTAAACAAACCCAAGAGATAGTACAATAATGCGGTCGGCGTGGCCAGCAATTCACAGAAAAGAAAAGAATAGGCGATCCACGTAAAAGAGAAACGGACAGAACTTATCGCCGAACGCATAATGCGTATTTAAGTGAAGCGTTATCACTTTTGGTGAGAGTGCGTACGACAAAGAAAAACAATTTCCCCAAAACAAATAATGACATCAGAGTTTATTTTATACGCTCATCTGGAACGTTTCGCAAATTTACGATTCTTCCATTTATTTTCCATTAATGGCAGGTAGCCGCAGCAGTATACTTTTTAATTTAGCGTATATCCACGTAGAATAACAATTTTCCCAGGACAAATAATAACGTCAGTGCTTTTTATATGCTTATCTGTTTTTTTTTAAATTATGATTCTTCCATTTATTTTCCATGAATGGCAGGTAGCCGCAGCAGCATACTTTTTAATTTAGCGTATATCCACGAAAAATAACAATTTTCCCAGGACAAATAATGACGTACATAAGTGCTTATTTTATACGCTTACCTGTTTTTAATTTTAAATTACGATTCTTCCATATATTTTCCATGAATGCATTCGTTGTGCAACGATTGTCGGCACTCAACCAGAGTGGATTCTTCGAAAACAAAAATGGTGGTAGCCGCTGCAGTATACTTTTTAATTTAGCGTATATCCACACATGAGCGGACCGTAATTAAATCCAAGTATTTGTTGAATGCGGCGCGCGATCATAAAATGTACCGTTGCACTCAACTCAGCGTGCACCTACGCCGAGGGTTCATAATGGGGTTATTAAATCATAATGGCTTCAACGCATTTACTACCTACCTACCTTTGCCATAATTTACAGCAATGAAATTAATAGTAATAAACTTCTCAGTTAGTTTAACAAAATTGAGTCACATTGGGCTCGATTGCGATTCTTCGTGATCTAAAATCGGAATTAGTTCACGCCAGCGAGACAGATAAGGGGAGAGACATAACAATACAAATTATAAAATGAACGGTTTTTTTTTATTGTCCGACAAAAACTACCAATCGAACACAAGCGGCACAATCTAAGATAGGACGAAATGTTTTCAAATTAATTCAGTTGGTTCTACGCTCGGCAGCTAGTTTTGCCCGGTAAAGATACGATCGTTGATTTTACATGTCGATCTTACGCACTGCTCTGTTTGTTTTATTCTATTCTTTATTGTAAAATGTCACAACGGGCGGGTTATTATCATATGACAATCTCTTACGACCAAATCATTATGAAGTGTTTATATGTGTGTGCATGTAACATGTGTGTGTGTTGTTATTGTATTCAATCGACAGATTTGAAATGTATTTCCGTTAATTTTATCCCAACGGAAAATGGTGACCCGACCGGGAATCGAACCCGGAACTTTACGATCAGGCGACTTAACCCTCATGCCACTCTGTCTCGATCGCATTAACTATTTTGCGATATTAGTTCGCGAAGAAACGCAATCGATCCCATTGTCATATACAGACTGTCCATCGTCACACTGATTAGACAAAATCATAGGTAGGTAGTTAAACCTTTAATTTAAAGGGTTATTAAAAAATACATATTTATTTTTGAGGTATAAAACTGCACTTAAAAAATAAATAAAAATGAATTAATCTTTTTATTTCCCACATTTAAAAAAAACTGTAAAAAAAACTACTAAAAAACGGCATGATATTTACAAAAAAGAACATTTGCTCTAAAAATAAGTCTTGGGAAAGCATGATTATAAAGAGAATAGTATGCCCTAATTAACAAACATTAATTAGCTTCATAGCTCTTTTCATTTTAAATTTACAACCACTGGAAGCTATGCATGGGAAGATGTTTACATGCGCTAATCAACACGCGTTAAATGGAACCCGCAGACACGCGGTCGCCACGAAAAAAATTTGTAAACATACCATTTCTTCAATTCCATAAAAAACAGAATAAAGGGCATTGATCCACCTAAAGAGATTTTTTGATCGATGAAATTAACCCAAATATCTATGATTATCGTGTGATCAGTTTGGCGATTTACCAATTCAGCATTTTGAAAATATCAACAATTTAATCGATATTTTGTTTTACCTATTTTAATATATTCTTGAAGTCCTATTTTCAAAGATGTTATAGATTTTATCTTATTTTAATTTAGTTTTGAGTAAAATCTCAACCATAATAATATAATCATCCCGATTTTATTAATATTTAGGGTTCTGTACGGACCGAATTCTATTGGTCCGTTGTATGTATGCCGCTCTATCTGTCTGTATGTCACCGTCGATTCAATCTGTCAATTTTAAAGCTATCAATATAAAAATTGACATGGTCATATAGAAAGTGCTCGCCCGCACCAACTCTAGGGTCAAAAGTGAAACCTCAAAATAAAACTCTAAAAAGTCAACATTTTGTAGGAATACATCTAAAGTTAAGAAATATCGATTAAGCCATCTTGTCCACACACGTTTTTTCGCCGTGAAAACTTGCGGTTAATTCGTCGTGTGGTCGTCAGTATTGTATGAATCACTTTGGAAAAACGGACGGCGCCGCCGTGTCTGTGGACAATTTTACATAGTGATCCATACAACAGTGACGGCCGTTTCTAGTCACAGCGAATAAACCGTAGATTTTCACGGCAAAAAAAATGTGTGTGGACAAGAGGGCTTGCGCATCACGTCTCGATACGATACGATCACTAGTCGACAATTCGAAACCGTCATATCGCTTGCCCGCTCCGGTGGCCGCTATGCGTCCTACAGGGGGGAGAGCAACGAAAGCAATTCTAAGCTCATGGGCTATTTATTGCTCACACGAAATAAAATGTGGTTCCGTTGAGACAAAAAATAATCCCCGCCGAACGCAGAAGGGTGAATCAAAGGAAACCCCAAAACGTCGCATCTGGTGCATTTGCTTGGAAGCCCAGAAGCAACACACCAGGAAGTATAAAACCGCGGTGATTGAAAGGGACAGAAAAAAAAAGTTACGTTTCGTCGAGAAGATTCTCACGGTAAGCGATCGAGATTTATTATTAATAAAACGCAAGCAGGTGGGAAGCAAAACCGATACACCCAGTATCAGTATACTATAAGCATTGTGATCCAACTTCGTTATTATGTCTGATTCATGATATGTCTTAATGAACATATTTTTTCATCTTATTATTATTCAATAAGCATACAGCTGTTTTAATACATTACAAGCAAAATTATTAAATTTCAAGCTAATAACACGTATCCCTTAAACATTTCTTTTTTTTTAAATAAACAGATACATTTTTTTAAATAACAAAGGAAGGAGAACACGTAAATACATTTAATGTGAATACGTAAAACACGTAAATACATGTTATATAATATAGTAGACATGTGTTTAAAAATATTTATGATTACTCATTATTATTATGATTATATTGCTATTACAATGATATATCAACACCGTCATTCATCATTGCTTTCTTGAGAGCGATTAATGACGTGTTGAATACGTCAATATCGTCGAACTGCACTTACCCTATAAATGTCAGTTGTTTGCATAATTAGTGCCAACCTGAGGAAGGTGGAATAGCTCCGCTTGGCGAGTGAGTCGCGGTGGTACGCGGAAAGATACCATTTTAAGCAAAGCAGAGCAATCGATGCAACCTGTCAAACTTATGTAAAAATACATCTGCGCATTTTTTTCTCGCTTGTTATGATTAAAGCCCGTGAAAAGAAGCTGCATCGTTGTAATTGATAAAAAACAAAAGGGAACGATGATTCAAATATTTCAAGAACAAATGTTGAATACGTCAAATTCTCTTTACGCCAACATTAGCTAGGAGACTATAATATTCGAGAAGCATATTCGTGATGACTGCGGACGCATGCGTAGTACAAGAGTAAGAAAAAATTGTTTTCGAGAACTGATTTGAAGTTCGTAGTACGAACCCTAACACATAATGATTATATCGTGATGTTATCTATGTGGGAATTAAATAATAACTTACTATCTAAAAAATCCTAGATCCCATTGCATATTTCATAGTTATCGAGAAACCATTGACAGTATAAATAAAAGGAAAAATATTGTTTTTCCGTGTAAAACTAAGGATATCACACTTCGCAACATTTAAGTATAAGCGAATCGATGCACAATAAAGAGATGATTTATCTAAATCATACTGGACCGATTGACAGCCGATTGACAGGAAAATTAAGATGTGCGTACATTTTAAAGAATAGAATAGAATAACTTTATTGTGCTATAAAAACATTACTCAATGAATATTACACTGGTTTTATAGGAAAAGACAATTTATGCACAAATGGCGGACTTAACGCTACGTCTGCGAAAAGTAGAAAAATTACAAGATTTAAAACAGTTTTTTTCAATCATTGATATAAGATGTAAATAGCGGGGGTCCTAAGAGGCTACCCTGTGGTACTCCCTAGGTTATACTTGTCCAGTCAGACTTAAATCCTCCAATAACCACACGCTGGCAATGATTTTGTTCATACGATGCAAACCAACGTGGTAGATCAGCTTTAGGATATTCTGAAACTATTAGGATTAAACCTTCGAAATTTAATTATAAAGCGAAGTTATCAATTCGCCTTAAATTAACTTAACCGTGTTGTTCAGTGATTTTTACAACCGACTCTAATCCGCAGTAATCTCCAGTACCTAATGAATCTTCTTCGGTTTTTATAGTCTTTAAAGGTCGCGGAAATTCCTACCGAATAAAACAAAAGTTTCTAACGATTAATGCCAGCTATAAATACATATACCTAACTGGATTCTAGCTAAACCGGAAAGGCTATTATGATATACAATACATACTTGAAACTTTTTACTTTCCCAAAAAAATACACTGTTACACGAAGTATGTAGGTATATAGAAAAAGGCTTGTTTTCGAGAAAAATTTAGAATTCGAGTTGTGTGATTCTGGAAAATGTCTGTCTGCGCGTGTCTGTACCCGCTGTATTTCAGAAACCACACGACCAATTACGACCAAATTAGTTACAAAGATAAAATAACCTAAATGTCGACATTTAAAAAGCTGTCGAGGAATATCTGCTATTTTGTTCCAAATATCTGTATGTTCAAAATTCAAAATAATCATCAATCCCTTAATACTGGTCCTAGAAACGTAAATAAATATGACAGAATTCAGAGGACATTGCCTACAACTCTTGATTTCGACATCAGCGGGTTTAAAAAATGTTATAATCTGAAAATTTAATTCTTCATTATTGAGATGATGAAAATTTACGTTTCAAACCATTCTTGTGTGATAATTAGTCTGTCTGGCCGTCTTTTCGCACCTGGATCTCAGAAACTAAAGGTCCTACCTAGAGAAGAATGGTTAATGCAAACAACTCGGCATGGTCTCAAACGAGTTCCCTGCGTCTGATTGTGTTTTACTTATTTAATTTTTAATCTGTTACTTTAATTTTTAGACTTTTCATTAAAAAAAAATAATTTAGACAATCGCGCTGGACGCTGCTAATTTCACCCACCAAAGAGCGAACGAAACAGCGAGCTTATGCCAGCGTTGCTAGAATACCATTTAAATCCTATTAGTACCACTATTTTAGCAGTTGTAAGATGTACGATCGAAAGATCTACCAACTAGATCGTACCTCGTACAACGTTATTACGTACCATTTTATTTCTTTAAACATTCATGAAACGTGTTGAAATAGTTAGATACATACGACTTACACTGAGAAAACTATTGGATTAATTAAGAACATTACCATTTTGTTATTACGGTTTTATACAGAATAACGATGTTTCAATCGTAATTTTGTTGAATTAAATGAACATTTTGTTGAAACTTCATTACTCAATTATATTTTTCAACATTTTCCGTACGGTTAAAACGGAAATAAGATTATACTGTAGTTTTAACATGATTCGTGTGTCCGAATATAACCGTACTTATACTACTACATGCTGTCGTGTCAGAAGCGACAACCCAAGGTCGCGACGTAATGAAATAACATTATGTTTTAACATTACGGAACGGTAACTACCGTCACGCCAACACCGTTACGCGTCATGTTATTTCATACGTATGGGCCCGAGTTCGAGTTATATACGTAATCCTTGCGCATTTCCGTTTATTACATCGTTATATTTTCTCAGTGTATATAGATTGTTGTACAATTTCATCATACATTTGCCTGTTCAGCATAAAAACGAAATCGCCATCGCGACATATCAAATGTATCAGAAAACATTTGATAAAAGTAAAAAGTTTCTTATAAGACCCCGCTGCGTGGTCTTCCCAGCCTTGTTTTTTGGTAAAAATGCTTCTCAGCTGACACTGAAATGCATTTCTTGAGCAGGTTTGTTATTGGATATTGCGATAAAGCGCAATGCACAAGAAAATCTTTATAAGGGTTTTTACGTCCTTTCGATATTGAGGAATCCTAGAGTATTAGAGGGGCTGGGGAGTTGGGAATTTCACAAATCACACTTTAACAAAACACCTTCGAACATAGCGATAGCCTTTCAGCGTGAAAAGACGAACGACTAAACGAATGAGTTAGCACTTTGTAGCTAATATACGCAGACAGCTGAGCACCAACCACGCGACCACGACACGCGAACAAGACCAAACGAAACACGCCTTTTCGTGCGTTCCCACTTAAAACCCAAACAAAGGGATACTTGCACTTATACTCCAATGCACAGGTGTTTCGGTATTAATTATGGCAATTTGCGTTTCGTATAATTTATTAAATTATGCAGATTGTTCCAGAGTGCGGTTGGCGAAGCCGCAGTTTGCTCTTAGCTAGCGGGAAAACGCATTACCGTGATTGTATTTGAGCGCGGTGCGCGGGCTTTCTCAATTTAATTCCTTCGGATAAAACGCCGTTCAATAAAACAGTAATAAAGGTAGTTCGTTCTAGCCGTTGTCGCTGCGGTTGATTGCGGTTAAGAGCCAATGACTTATAAATGAAAGAGTTTTACTTTCCAGCACTCCCGCCCTTAATAGGAAGCCCAACCATCGGATAGAAATATGTGTATTTAACTGTGATTAAAAAAACCTACTTACCTTAAAATATTATCTGCACGAGATAAACATCCCGAAAAAGTGAAACTACGCCATCTTCGATTGGACGATTTAAAGCCAGGAGACTTCATTGAACTAAAAAACAAACGTCTCAATTGCGCCAAAACTACGACGTTACTAATGCTTTAAAACCGCGGTAATTTTCTGAGATAACCGACGATAAGCCTTTATCATATTTATGAGTCAATATTGGTCATTTCTTAATGAGGCAAAAACTGAATCGCCCCATTATTATTGATAACAAAGGAATAACACATGCTGAAGTTTTTGTTAGGGCACACATTCACTGTCAAAAATGCATGACAGGCTCGAAAGTTTTACGCGTGTGATAAATGGTATGTGCACACCGACCTCAAGGTTTGACAAGACAAATTATGATTTATTGAAGAGAAACGTTCGCGATGAGCCGAAAAGCCCGCGAGCGATATTCCTTATATCAATTTCTGAATGCTCATTAACATACTTACGGGCGACATGAAAATTTGCACGAGTTTCATCCAGGAAATATAAAAAAAACATTTTTTTTTTGGTAGTATAGATAACTGTCATAACTGAATATGAAACGACAATCACAAATGGCATATGCGCTCTTATGGCAATGAAGACATAAAACAGTAATAGCGACATAATAAAACCCCGTAAATTGTGATAATTTATGACTGTTGATTATTTTTTATTGGAATTTTACGCACCTAACATAAACATGTACATTGTAGCACATTGACGATAAAATGATCGCAGCACTGCATGACCCAGACAGTGATAAAAAGCGGTAACGGTGAAATTCGAGCATTAATCGACTTAAGTTAGCTCACCACTCCTATAACGGGGGCGTTACAAAAAAAAATCCTTATCGAGGTCAACGGTGATCAAAAGCACAAGTTTACGAGTTCTCAGAAAAATTGCATAAGTTTGATTTATCTGGATCATCAATATCACAACCAAGGTGTTACAACCTAATCGCACTCCCATTTTTTTTTTAAATATTGTTGCATATTTCCCGTCCTTTCAATTCCACTCATCCACAAAGAGGGTCAATCATCGATCGTAAACATATATTTTTTTACAACTGCATCAAAATGTTCGATATTTTATTAAATGTTTATTAACCGTAGCGTTACATTTTAAGGCACTTATCGCTTGAATAATATTACAAAATATACAGGCTGAGTTTTAATTAACCGGCATCCTTGAAGGGGATGAATAAGTATGAGAAAGAAAGCAAGTTTTGATAAATAGAGGGAAAATAAGAAAAACACTTATTTTGGAAAAAAAACCTTTTTTTTTTTTTAAATAAATTTGTATTTTATGACAAATAGTATAAATAGCGCTGAGCACGTTGCGCCACCTAGCGGTAGGTAAAATATTGATAATATTGACTAGAGAGCGTTATTAGTTGAAAAAAAACTCTCACTGCAACATTCGAATACTGAGTATATCGAAAGATGCAAATTTCAAGGACAGAGTGGCCCAGGAACATGCCGAATTTCTTGGCTGAAGACAATGGGTTGAAAGAAGCACGATTTTCTCGTTCCGGGCAGCAGTATATAAAGTTGAGATAGCTATGGCGATAGCCAATATCTGAAGAGGAGAAAGCACCCGAAGAAGAAGAACCTTTGAGGTTGTTACGTGTAGGAGAATCTGGCATAGTAGAATCGCGATAACGACGTCGAGCGAATGCACCTAATTTTCAAACTACCCAATAGCCGTCCGATAACGATCCAACAGCACCGGCCAGGGACTTACATAATAATGGGTTTTATCTTCCACTCGCTGGTCGATACTAACGCAGGGGTAATTACGACGCTCATTTCCTGGAAATTATCTTTTGCTCCACGGAGGAATGTAGAATGGAATTGCTAAAAATCCAGATGTTGATGTGGAATAGTATAATTAAATATTAAATTGCGAAATGGTTATGAACGGGTTGTGGTGGCTGCAGCCGTGTGCCCAGTCCACTGCGATCTACGGTGACCTTAAAGTCTGATGTGTGAATGATTTGAATTCGCATGCCGGAGAACCATCGAATAACTCAAAACAAAAAGTCCAACAGTAATGGTTCCAGTATCATTCTAACCGCGACGCATAGATCAGTTTTTTTCAAATCAATGAACCGCCGCCACAAGAAGGAAGGGACAGGCGGAGAGGGACTCAATTCACAGCGACTAGCGTCAACGAGAATACATAAATGAGTATAGCTCAACACTCAGAGCAAGCTGGGTTTGGTTTCAAAATATAGCTTGCGATTAGATTTATGAGGTAAAATATACAAATAAAAGCATTTAATCAATTTTACGAAGTGAAAAGCTATTTATTATAAGCTATTTATATATTGAAATAAATAAAATTAAATTGAGAATGTCGGCTAAAATACGCGCAAAAGCCAACCTGAAAATTAGAAGACGAGTAGCACTGGAAAGAACGGCTCAGCAGGTATCCAGGAGTGTACCATTATGAGCTGTGAAGGTCAGGAAGAACGTCTGCGGTTCGGTTGACGACGGCGTAGGGACTTCGGCCGCAAACTTGCAGCCTTGGAGGCACCTCGTTACAGTAAAAAAATAATATATCAATTCATGAGTCTGATTTTATTTAACCCTATTACCACGAGACACTTTAGATTTGGAACGTATTCACGTCAATCCCTCGACTGTGCATTCCGACAAAGTTTTTTCCCATTTTTATTCAAACCGCTATCTATTTTTTTTAATTTCTTTATTCATAAAAAAAACGTATTACATATCGTAGATCGCCACTAAGGCTAGTGCCTTTTCAGCGGATAACTAACTAAATTTTGTAATTTTTTTTAAACCTATATTAATTAGCTTGATTTACAATAGATATATAACTGACTTCCTTCATTTTTACGTTTGACCGTTATCATATTTATATTATACTAGCTAAACCCGGCCACGCTTCGCTGTTCCTCAGTCTGATTAATAACGGATTTAACTGGCGCGAGGAGATTTTAAGCACGCGTTTTCGAATGCAATGTTGTGTAAAAAAAACATTTTGCGATAAAAACATACGCGTAGACAAATACAACGTTGTGTCAAAATTCGGACCGACCTTTAAAACGACCGACTATTTTTCGAGTTTTGCGAGCACAAACATACGCATGCTGAATTTGTACATATAAAGATTTTGTTTTACTTAGCTTGCCTGGATAAATCATTATTTAGGTTTGCTTAGTAGTTTGTTTCAACAGATTCATAAGTAACTATTTGCTGATCGAATTGTCTAATTTTACTGAAAAGTTATTGATTAGTTTTGGAACAACGTATTCAAGTCTTCTATCGCCGTAGTAATTTTTTGCTTGTTATATTTCAAATATCCCCTTTTGCGTAGCCGAGTTCGGTGTACATGATCTTCTCTATTTTTACAAGCTTTGTCAGGAGGTATGTTAGTTTATTTAGGTCAAATCTTGCAAGCTTAATTAGAATCACTTCCTCTTATCCTATGAAGTCAATTTTACTTGTTGGTTCAGTTCCGATGACAATGCATTTTTATTGTGAGCATGACCAGGATCGGCACAGACAGGCAATTTTGTATACTCATTCAATTATGATAGCCCGTTCTAAATTCCACTATGAAATGATTGCTGCACCCACGGTTGGCTCCCGACAAGGGGACTCAACGGTCAACAGCACGGAAACGAAATTTTGTATAAGCATTCAATTATGATAGCCCGTTCTAAGCTTCACCGCGGTCGGGTTGCTGTACCCAGGGTTGTCTTCAAGGGGACTCCTCAACGGACGACAGCACAGAAACTGAATTTTGTATACGCATTCAATTATGATAGCCCGTTCAAAGCAATAGTTTCAAAGCAATAGGGCTGCTGCACCCAGGGTTGGCTTTCAGCGAAGGCACTCCTAAACGGTTAACAACACAAACGCGAAATTCTGTTCAGCATTCAATTATGATAGCCCGTTCCACTACGACAGTTCCACTGCTGCACCGAGGGTTGGCTCGGGACAGATCATTTTAATTAAAGCTTGTTTTACAAAATGTGTTTTTACTAGTAACTTATGTCAATTACTACATATAAACTACACAGCCTCGACTCAGGACAAAGCGTCTGGAAAGGAAGACCTGCGGCACAGATATCTAGGTACATAGTTGCGATCGAATCGCCAGAGGGCGCAATAACTCATCGTTTCGTAATCACTTTAAGAATATAGACATCGCTCTCGCCGAAATGGGTCAGAGTTAACGAAAACGCAAAGAGTCAATAGAGATTTTTATAGCCCGAAGCGGCGTCTGCTTGGGCGGAGCGCGATCGCAGAAAAAAAGTGGAACGCGTTAAAAAAGAAATGCATACCCTCGATCGAATGTATTATGTACCGCCTCTTCGAGGTGTTCATACCTGTAAACAAAAGACAACACAATATTAGTATCAAAGACATCTAAACAAGTATCGACTTAAATGACAGTCTCAATGGTACAAAAAAGTGTATCTGCTGATCTGTAGACGAAATCGTAATCTCTGCTGTATCTATCCATGATTTAATCTAAATATTTTTAAAAATCAGTTGACACCACAAAACTTTCCAGCCAGTAGCCAAGAATTTATGGAAGGATTTTGAGCGCGATGTCCCTTCGGGAAGGAGGTTGACTTGATTGAAATGGATAGTCGGCGACGAGCACGGTTAGTTAGAATGCAATGCATTAAACACGTTAGATTCAGTCGTGTAACCCTACCGTTTACGCCTACCATTTAAAATGCGACAGCAATGTCCCAAAACGTAAACAAAGCTTCCGAGCTTTCAATTCATTCCACGAATAAGCAAATCTGTCTTATATTTCGCCCGGTTGACGTACCACGTGCCAGGCCCGTAGTAGTCAGTTTAGGCTTGACTGTTGTATCACAGGTCAGGCACGTGATTAACAGTCTTGTCGAAAACCTGACCACGAGCCTCACGCGTGGTTGCAGGAGAGAGACATATGTGTACCGAATTTCAAGTTTCTAAGTCCAATTTTCCGAGATTGAAATATGACTAGTGCGCAGGTCAGCCGATTTCAATCACAATCTTTTCAACTCTTGCCATGACCAAATGATGCCTGCATGTCAAATTTCATCTCAAGATTAAGCGTTTGTGGGCTATCTTGGACGAATATACGCTGAAACAAAGGCACACAGATACACACAGACTTCTATGTGGAAATAGTATTAAACGTCTCAGAGGGCTCAAAATAAATACTTACATCGATCACGACAAAAGAAAAATTAATAGTTTTAAAAAAAAACACTAAAAACACGCTTTCATAAATGCACGTAAAACAGACCTTGAAACCTAATCGTGGTCAAAGTTCATTCCAAGACTTTTCTAACAAGTCCAAACACAGCTATGATACGATGCTCCATCATAAAGTTCCAGTTCATATCTTCCGACTCCATCATCAGATCAGTTCGACAGTACCATATTATTGTATTGTCATCAGAACTACATACAGCTGCCAATTTTCATGACGCTACGATCCTTGGAAGATGGTTAAATTAGTTACATACAGGTCGACCTAATAAAAGCGTGTTAAAAAGCGCGTTCGCAATACTTTCCCTACTCGTCGGTTCGTGGACCGAGAAAATAAAAACTACATCTTATAGTAAGTCCCTTACAAAATCGACCTCGCAGACGAAGATCCAAAGTTTTCCCAAGCTTTTTAATAGGATAAGAAAATAAAGAAATATTTCAAACATTCTACATCTAAAATTATTTTTGTCGATACTATTCCTTTTCCGAAGACTGAAAAAATCCAAGGACTAATGTTTCCAGAAGCCCTGCAGCACGTACAGAATTAACCGTGGCAGATGTTAACGGCTCCACGTGTACGTAAACCCGATAGAGTATCGCTTTATGGCCCATGAAAAGTATTTCTGTGGTCTTTGATCCCGGGAAGGCGGAGGTTTCCTTCCTTATTGTGACAGCGGCTGAGCTAAATGCGTTCCTTCTTGAGCTGGTAAAGTGCGGGTGGCAAAAATAAACCAGTTCACCAGAATCTTCGCTATTTTAAACACGCACTCAATTAAAAATACCGTTAATGGGTAAGGGGGAATATTGGATACGAGGGAGACTGCAAGATGACTTTTTTAACTTGATGAGATGTCTTTTTATGGTTAAGTCCACTGCAACTTATTTAGTAGATGTTTTATCTCGTGGTGATGTGATCTGCCTTTTCTGTTTGATCATCCAGATGTTGTTGTGTAGAGAAATGCAGTGCGTGTCTCGTCGGTTCTCACTTCGATAGGTCGTATTCGCCATTGCTTTCGGTTCATGTTTTCTAGTTATAATTTCATGATTTATCTGACTTAACCCAAGAAATGTTATCGTGGAACGATGTTTGACCCCAGTTTTTCAAGTTTATCTTACTTTCTCTATCACCATCTCTCCTCGTTCAATGAGCTACAGTAGCGAGCACTGAAATCTTTCCAAATATATTTCCACAATTAGTTCTAAGAACTAATTACCCCCACCCTTTATATTTTTCTACCCGAATAGGGTCTTACTCAAATAATGAGACCAGTTTTATTGTGACTTTCAAAGTGTTGACATCATGTATTAATATTTTTGTGAATTATAGCAAAATTTAAGCAATTAAGCGTTTTACAAAAAAATACATGTTTAACTTTGGAGACGCAAAAAGTGAATTCCAGAGCTATAACAGTTCAGATTGGATGCAGTCACACTGCAGTGTTAGATTGTATAAAAAATGCTGTATAAATTGTATAAAAAAAGATCCTCAACACATGCTGAGGATCGACTGCTGAAGTGAATCTGTTTGCAGAATCGATTCAAAAGTGCCGTGGACAGAGTTCATAAAGGCTGGTAGTTCTGAAGTGGGTGTTCACACCGTACGCCGAAGACTCTGGGAGAGCGGCTTTTTTGCCGAGGCCTGCAAAAAAGCCACTACTGACCAAAAAAATGCGCATTGCCCGCTTAGAATGGGCTAAAAAATATAAAACTTGGCACTGAAATCGATTGGCGACGAGGTATTTTCTCCGATGAGAGTAAATTTAATTTATTTGGTTCGGATGGAATTCAGTACGTGAGACGGAAGATCTGGAAAACATTTAAGCGATGACTGTCTTAGATCAACAGTGAAGCATCCTGCTGGAAAAATGGTCTGGGCATGTTTCTCCTTTTATGGAGTGGGGCAATTAGCATTCATAAAAGGAACTGTGAATGCAGAAGTTTACATTTTTTTTTATTCCTGTCAATTGACATGCACTATTCCTATATTTCTGAGTGCATTTTTCAAGATGACTGCACCGTGTCACCGAGCAAAAACTGTAAGTATTTTTTTTTCTGGCACTGTGATTTATAATGTTTAAAAAAAATATTAAAAAATATAACACTATTAAAATAATATTTAGGTAAAAGAATACATGAAAATTCATGAAATTGCAACACTGAATTGGCCCGGAAATAGTCCTGACCTGAACCCTATCGAGAACTTGTGGCATAAAACGGCAATCGAAATAAATAAACTGAAGCCTTCGTCAAAGAAAAACCTTAAAAACATCATCGAAAAAGTGTGCTTTGAATTTTTTTTCCCAAGACTACATACAAAATTTGGTGAAATCCATGCCAAAACGTATTGAAGCAGTAATAAAAAAAAAGAGGAACTACAAAAGTACTGATTTTTTTGGTTTTTGATAATTGTAAGTGTTATGTACCTATGTAATTTTATTTTAAATAAATATGTGGTTTTTAAAATTATATGACCATTTTTCATTTTTCTGCGAAAAAAACGAAAATCTACAAATTAACTATAAAATTATGAAAAAAAAAATTGGTCACTAAATAGGCATTTTTTTGTATATCATCTTTAAACAGTGTTGCTTTATAATTGGGACTGAAAAGCTATCAAGAAATCACAATTAAAAAAATATATTTAAAAAAAACTGATATTTTCAGTCTGGAAAGATTTCTGTGCTCGCTACTGTACATTACATCGACATAGAATACATAATACAGCATCTTAATACCAGTACAGTCAAATTCTATAGCTTCGAAGGGGAAGTGAATGGGTGGTAAGGTGAACGCTCACCTATGGCAAGACAGCTGTCCTAAACCTACCACAGCCGGTCGTTAGTCCGGAATCCACTGCTCACCCTCCAGAAGTGTAAAAAATAGTATTATGATTATCCTTTGCGCGGCCGTTCACCCGGAATCGGGTAGCCGATGGTCGTTACAAGAGCAGTCGCCGTAAGGTCAACCAACCACCCTCGCTCTATAGGAAACAGTACTGTTTCCAGACTCCCCCAACTGTTAGTCAGAATGCACAATCGATTGGCTTACGCCGAATGGTGCGCAGACCGTCCAGGAGCGCCAGAAGATTGACTCCTGCGGGAAACTAGCCCTCCGGACACAGTCCTACCCTGGCTCGCGCTTCATGCGTGGAGGCTGCCGGAGGACCCGTGAGTGTGACTGAGTCTGAACAAATGGGTCTTCGTGGCCAACTCAGCAAGGGCCCATTACCTCCCTTGCTGAGTTGGCCACGACAGTTTGGATTCGATATGACCTATATGTAGGTTCTGCCAGGACATCTTGTTATCTAGATGTACGCCAAATAATTTAACCGAGTTCCACCGGGTAGTTAATTTGTAGATGGTTTCTTTCACGGTTAAAATGACCGTTTGACATATTAAGACATTTTGTTTGCCTTGAACCAACCATCAAGTCCAACAAAATATGTGTTAATATTGGGAAGGAGCATATTAATATTGTTATTGTATAGGTAATCGTTCAATCTTGCTGACTGCCTTTCCATATACCCTAATCCTGATCGAGCCAAGCTCAACATCAGAGATCAAAAAGAAGAAATTCCCAAACTATTTTGATAACCTCCGAGTCTAGAAATGTTGCAGTGCAATTCTGTCATTTTCAGTCATTCAACCTAAACATTAAATTAACAAAATTGCATCCACATTGTGTCTCATTTGCAATGCTAATGCCACCGTTCGAGACAATAGAAATGAGTCACTGAAACAATAGAGAGCGCTAGGTGAACAAACCCACATTACATGACGAGGATCCGGCATCGCGGCGGCCGCGGCGGCTAATTGTTGAGCACACACATCAACACATGGTGCGTTTGAAAACGGTGTAGCGCAACAAAAATTTTGCCTTCGTTGCGATTTCCCACATTTCCGGCGCATTTTGCAAGAGTGGCTGCGTTAATTTGTTAAGCACACAAACCGCGGCGCGGCGGGCACAGCAGCCTAGTTAGATGGCCTGAATAGTGCCGCTCTCGCGAGTGACGCGCGGAAACAGGTTAGGCTAGGCTCACCGAAGACGATGATGAAACCTAATCCGACATTTGTGTATAACGGATCGCACCTTTGCAGCTTTTGCGCCTCTGTACCCCATTCATGCGATCCTTATCTAACAGTGTTTTGTTTTATGGCCCTTCGTGTGGCAATTCCAATCCACCTTACTGTGAAATGCTGTGTGCGGCTGCAGGCAACACGCTCCCAGTCTGGTAATCGAATCAAACACGGAGCAATAAAATACCATAATAAACTGGAAACATGACCATTAATTGCACTGCAACTAATTGTGAATATAAACATCGTCGAATTCCTCTTCCATTACGTACTATTATCGATTATATATGGTATTACATTGCTCAACTCCATAATAAGATTTGGTAACCTTTCTGCGAAAGCGAAATGCAAATGGCGCTGATAACTTTGACGGCCAAACTATTAGTAATTTATGTGGCCATCTATAATAACATAGATAATGAATGTTTTTTTTTTATAAAGGATTGATTCATTATAAAAACCCAATAATTTAACCAATGACAAAAATAGTAACATTGAATTATTAGTGATATCCATCTCCTTTTTTATATAGGTTAATAAGTGCAATAAGTTCCGATTAGTGCAATTCATTCAGTCCGGCATCAGCCTCAGAGCACGTATCACGTGAGTAAAGTGCGCTTGGGTATCACACATCCCACCTTTTATGGCTTTTTTCCATGAGTTCCAAATAAAGGACAAAAAGAAGTTGAAGAAAAATATTTTTTTTGTTTTTTTTTAAATAAAGGTCTATTAAATGTATAAATAAATATGGTGTAAACTTATTCATTATTATATAGTTATTATTACAATAAATTTCCTATTAATAACTGTCATAAAGTATTAATTTGTTGATTTGAGATGGCATGTGAGATTTAGTCACCTAGTATTCGGAGAGTTAAACGTACTTTCACCACTGTCGTAACACCCTACCATAAACTAAAAGCAAAAATAAAAACTAAAAGCCAAAATAAAAACGCAAGTCGGTTGTTTGGGTCGTACACTCCATATAGGCACAGAAAACATTCACCAAGAAGCTTTAAACAGAAAGTTTTGCAGCTGTACACGGAGAAGCCGTGAGACAAGGTCCAATGCAGATGAAGCCAAGATATACAGGGAAAACCTGGTGCCAAATTTAACCTTAAGCAGAAGACCGAGACGGATGCAATCCTACATCGGCTTGATGACGTCTAAATATTTCAGAAGATGTCAAGCAAAACTTTGTTTTGATTAAAAAAAAACACCCTAACGAAGATACACCATTCAGTACAATTATAGCTCCACCCAAACCGACTTAAAATAAAAGACGAACGTATTAGTATGACTTAATTCGGCGTTTCCATTAATTTTTTGTACTCCTATTCCACGAAGCGTGCAGCAATTCAATTACGGCCACCATAAGTTATCATTAGCCACGCCGCTGGTGTTGGCACATCGACATTTCGACAGGATATCTCGTTAGTAGAAAATGAAGGTGAACGGGGCTTTAGCTTTGTAATAGCCCAGGTTCAGTCGTAAATTGATCCATCGCTATTTTTGAGTCCTGAATATGGCATAAAGAAATCGAGACAAAAACGTGTATTTGCATAGCAAGAATTGAGAATCACGTCATTGATATAAAAATGTACACATGTTAAAAATCGATGACTTGAAATCACCGCAGAAAAAGATAGTTCACATCAAACCGACGAAGATAACGTATTAGATGTCAAGGATGTTGAGAGCATAGGTACACGTAAGTAGATAATTTAACTGTCTCGACGTGTCGCTGACATCACATTATAGCATCAAAGCGGTAACGGCTATTAGGACATCGCCTTGGCATTCTGGCCGTATATTCATAAGAGGAGTCATTTTAAAGCGATTACAATCGCATTTTCTGCGCTCGAAAGTAATTCCATCGAATTACCGGGGACATCAACGGTGCCGCAACTGATAATGGCGTCCAATCTAAACGTACCCTCATCGAAACCATAAACACGACACTGCGGATAAGATAATGGCTAAAATAGCCTATTCCGATATATTGTACACTATAAAATGTGTACGATACAACAAGCTCATTCTACGAAAATGTAGAAACAACGAAGCTCTTACAAAAAATCTAGGTGAGTCAACCTTTATAAAGCGAAAGCCGGAGGACAAAGACCGGCCATTATATTATGTCGACTAACTGTATAGTGTGAGTAACGTTGCCAAATAGCAGAGGCGCTTCCAGGATGCGATTCGCGAATGCCGTGCCGGTAATTGCTTGCGGCTGGCTGTATCGTCTCGTGAGCAAAAAGGAAGGAAGGGAATTGGACACATCACGCGAGGAGAGTACAATGCATTCCCAGTAACAAACATATTCCTCCAAGGACGTTCAATTAACGCATATTCGGTAACCTTTGCACAATATAAGAAACATAATTGACCCCGTTCGGCCATGCATAAAACAATGGAAGTGCCCATATCATCGGCAAAGACACAATGAGCGCCAGACCACGTTGCGCAACATTCTGAAGGTACGAAAATTCTCACCGTAAAGAACGATAATATTTCAAGACTGCTTTGTTTGCGCGATGCGGAGGCAATGACAGCGGAATGATATAAGCTGTCGTCATTGCAGTTCTTTGTGAATTCTATGAAACTGCACAATAAAACCTGCGACAAAAGAGGCGCTTGGAGAAGTTACGGTCTCCTGGTTGAGAAATATAAGAAAATGTTTCGGAACGTAAATGATTTCAACATCGTAAAAATATAATAAAATAAGCTATGCAATGGCGATGGACCGAGACAGGACAAGCGAAATAATAATATCATGTGCTTTGTAGGTGTATTCACCGAAGAGAAGACCACAAAGAAATATAGAAATCAGGAAGTAATTTATTGAAGCACATTACGTTAAAAATTAAAAGAAATAAAAAACACTGCCGTTACAAAAAGTGAACTACTGTATTTATAATTAATTTTATTGCGGGTTTGTTTATATTAAATATTTATGGTTCACGTATTCAGACCTTTAATTTGACACTAAACACGATAAATTTATGTTAATTTATTGACATTTGGAGATTTCGACATTTAGACAACTATTTACTTGGTATTTTTAGACATTTAGGGTACCCTGTGACACTCGGGATGACATAAAGATTCTAATAATAGCACATACTTCTAAATCAGTTTGAGCGTTTAGAAGTTATGGTGGAATAAAGAAACGGAAAACATACATAGATAAACCCTGAACACATTACACTCATTTTTTGTTGGGCAATGATGCAATAATCATCGTTTGTCGTAAAACTTTAAGATATGAGAAACCAACTGACAAACAGAATCCAACCTTTGAGTAAAAAATCTAACCCTAAATTATTCAATATGGTCTTTAGAATGAAAAGTTAACTGAATATGCGTCAGTGGAATTATCAACAATGGGCAATGACCAAGTATAATTTCTCATTACTGACGATCAAATCTAATAACGCAAAGACTGTATGGCAGGAACGCGAAGAATAACTGGATCCATATTATATCGACACCAGCGAAAAACCCGGCGTTTGGACAAAGGATGGCGCACGCGCGCGGCTGTTGACCCACTGAAAAGAAGCCCAAATTACGAGTGACCGAGGCCCAATTGACGAACAATGGCCAACTGCGAGTATTCGGTCGACAAAAGACCCGAGACTAGAAACCGCCAAAACGGGAGGAGCCGCCTCACGAATACGGCTAACAACAACGGTAGCGCCATTCTAGATACATTATTTTATAGCATCGCAATAAACGAACACGTTTATTGCTGTATTATTATAGTGATGGACGTCATGGAGATCTATCATTATTGCGGCGAATTGCAGATTAGTGCGTGTGTATGTATGTATGTACTTTTATATAGCCAACTAATATAGCCACGGAGCAGCTGCTCCGTAAATATAGCCAACCAATCTATAGCCAACAAATCTAGACATTCGAAAAAATGTGTATATTCGATTTTTAAAAAGCTCGAAAGATGCTCATCATTGCCATTGTATTTATATTCAAAAGTATTATAGAAATTGGTAATATTTAAAACTTGTCTTAGAGCATTTAATATTTACCTTGATTTTTTTTTTTTTTTGATAAGCCAATATTATACAAAACGATCTTTATGGATAATCAGATAAGCGTTTTAGGGTTTCTCGGCAACGTTGACCGGTTGACCTAAAAAGAAACCTAAAATTATCAAATGTCACATATCTGTACATATAAACGGATCTAATGCTATTAAGGGGAAGATTTTTGAAGCCAATTAGGTTTCTGCCATTCTTTCTTAAAACATCGTTTACACAGAAAATACGCAATGTAATATTTAAAAAAAAACCAAACTAATGAACAGTGGATTTACGGTTAATAATAGTCGCTATGTCGAAAAACACTATTAAATTACCATAAATCGCGAAACTTTTAAATTCATAGAATAAATAGGGAATTCAAAATTTTCCCAGAGTATAGAAGTTTTTGCTATAAAAATTCAACAGGATCAAAACATATGAAATCCATATGAGTTGTATACCCTGGTTTTTTAATTATTTTGTTTTTATCAACTGTTCGACGGCTTAAAACATTGTGGCAAAAATTCCGCAGAGGTTTAGACATTCTAATGACTTATATAAACAAAATAATCAAAGAACAAGGTTCTCTCAACGATTTCATATTCTTTGATTTCACTTAATTATTTATGCAGAAACCTTTTAATTCCCCTTTAACTCTATCAATTTAATATCTTTGAAATGTGTATTTTGAATATAATAGCTTTCCGACATAACGACTATCATTGATCATGAAACTCTTATTAGTTTGATCAATATTTTCAGAATTTAACAATGCGTATTTTCTGTGTAAAAGAAATTTTAATTTAAAATTGCAGAAATTGGGCACCAGAAACTGTCCCCTTAAGAACGAATGAATATGTCGCTTTTGTCTGTCTCACGAAATAATGTGTCGGATTACCAGATTTAGGCCTCAAGGCACAGCGGCTACACTGTAAGTTTATCACTAGGTCTTCTGCTCCTGCTGTTGCACCTTCAGTCCTAGAACTGTGCTTATTTCTTGGCTTACATATTGTACGCCTATCTGGGGAGCTAATGGAGCTATCTTGGGGGATAATTGCAGTTAGGCCACTAAGACCCATGTGTTTAGGGTCGGTTAAACTCACGAGTCACACCTATCCGGCGGCCTCCACGCAGAAGTGCGAGCCCGGGTAGGACTCTGGCCTGCAGGCCAGTTTCCCTAAGAGTCAACCTTTAGGCGCTCCTGTACGGTTTGCCTACTATGCGGTGTCAGCCAATCGATTGTGCATACCGACCGACAGCCGGGGGAGTCTGGAAACAGTTCTGTCTCCTTTAGAGCGGGGGTAGTTGTTAACCTTACGGCAACCAGGGTTGGCAAAACCCGGGTTTTATCAAAAAATATTTGCCCACTGGGTTCTTTCGGGCTTTTTTGGGGATTTTCGGGCTTTTTTGGGTTTTTTTCGGAGTTAATGAGAATTTTAAATTAATATATTTTAATTTTACATTTTATTTTATTTTATTACCATTTTATTGCATTTTTTCTCCCAATCCAAATCTATTTACTACTGAATAAAGTTGTAACACTACCATTAAGGGAACAACCGCTAGTGGCGCTGTTTCGGCGCGAAAGTATTGAGAAGTAGTGCTGGCAGCGTTTTGGCGCGAAAGTATTGAGTAGTAGTGCAAACGATTTTAGAAGTAAATAGTGTATATTGAAGTGTGTATAAGGGTCTTTATCGCTCGAAGAGTATTGTAATAAATCAAGTTGAGTGTTCTACCGTGTTTTTGCATCTGCTGCCTATCCATAAGTTATCTTATAAATCATGCCAAAAGTAACAGGCATTATACTTGTCCGGCCAGTTCTGCATCAATTGAAAGACTTCTCAACATTTGGAATGGTCTGGAGTAAATTACGGAACAGACTGGGTGTGTCAAAATACATCCTTTTTTTTCTTTTTGATAAAATATAATATAAATGCTATATCCGTTCATTAATTTAATTATTATAAACAAGTATTTTTTCAAAAACCCACATTCGTCAAAAACCCTCGGGTTTTTTCAGGTGGGTTTTACCCAATTTAACCCCGTGGGTTTTTTCGGGTTGGGGAAAATCAAGCCAACCCTGACGGCAACTGCTCTTGAAACGACCATCGGCTACCTGATTCCGGGTGACAAGCCGGGCAAAGGATACCGTGGTCCGCGATAGATTCTGTAGATACCGTATCACGGCTACTTAAGGGAGAGGACCGCGCAAGCAACCTCGAACCTGTAACCAGTCGGAAGACCGGAGTAATCAGGTTGCAACTGGAAGTAAGGGCGGGAGTGTCGGCCCGCTGGTTTAATCAGAACCTGGTTATCTCGCGGCAAGGCGTTGGCTTCTTACGGGCGAGTGGCGTAACTAGACATTGGACTGTTTTCGTTTCAAGTCTTCTACGCTCACCTCATGGGAGATAGAACGATCTAATATCGTTAAACTTCCTGATGTGACGGGTTCGCCCGTTGTAGTTGACAGCTCTAGTTGTATGCCTATCTGGAGGGGGGGGGGGGCAGATACAATCAGATTAATGTGTCAAAATGGAAAAGTATAAATGTTTTCATTCCCGGGCGGCATTGCGCCATCCACTCACTCGAAAGCCTGGTGAGTAATACTTGAAATTATAGTTTACGTGGATACCGTTGCTCGCGCACTGTAATTATCGTTTCTCTATGGCGAGCGTTGGCGTCGGACACATCAGATAATACCGTTTCATTGTGTATACCACCGACTTAAAGGTGAACAGCACAAAATCCTATTACCGAATCGACTGTCGATGCCAAGCCTTCTGCAACCCCTTCGATAGCGCGTCTAAGCCTGTGTTACGGTCAGGGGTAACCAAGTCGTCGACCGCGGTCGTCGTATTAATCAGTGATTTTTTTCACACTTTATCCAGTTGGGCTTCAGTTGATTTCTAGCAATTTAGATCAGTAAGTTGGTGAACCTTCTAAAAGTGTTTAAAATCTATTTTTCAATAATATTAAAATCAATCTTTATTTAATTTTTCAATCATATTAAAAAACAAAATCTGCATTTTTTATTATCGGAAATTAAACAAAAAAAATGGATTGCTGAGGGTTTCATCTATTTAATACATTCGTCGACGTCCTTTCTCGAGAATGAAACAGGTTATGTTTGTTGACAAATGTTTTAAATAGGTGAGAAGAAAGTTTTTAGAAAAAAGATTTTTTAAAGTTTTACCCTTATTTTCACTAAGTAATTCTCATAGTATTCAGGAGCTTAATAAAATGAGACTCTAAGCAGAATATACTTTATACCTTTTTTTCTACATATTCGTATATAATTTAAAATTTTATAATCCGGAATATTTCAGCAATTGCGATGATATAGTGATGTTTTTCGGATTTGGTGCCGATTTGGATTACTCATGCTGACAGTTATTAAGATATTTCATTATTTTAGATCAAAAATTACTTAACAGACTTTGAGCCCTAACATTGTCTGCATCAAATTAAATAGATTAGATCTCTATACATGCGAGTAGGTGCAGAACAAAAGATATCAATAACATTCACAACTTTAATTCCGTGTGTGCTTTCAACCGGCCACAATATCAAGGATTTTCGAATCACATAAATAAAACCGAAATAATCGTTCTACTTCTGACCTTCTTAAGCTGAACGGCATGATTGAAGTCAAGTATACGGCTAAGGCCGATGGAAATTTCAATTAATATTCATTAGCCGAAAAAGAGTTCCGCTTGGTATTCGAATGAACTCGACCTTCGGATTCATAATCATATAAACTGCCATCAGTCCCAACTATGAAAAGCACCTACCAATATAGGTAATTAAATGCAGGTTAATTCGTACATATGATCAGGCAGCTATCAAAATAGAAAAACTTCAACCAAAATAAAATTATGGTTTCAAATTCTCCAACACAGGTATGCAACGTTCTTATCATGTGCAGTATACAAGATTTCCAAAACTCGCGCGAAAAAATCATCGCTTTACATAACTTGCTGAGTGAGCCGCATTGGTAAAAAAACGGTATGGTGGCGAACGGTTTCGTGCAGCTTGAGCCACAAGATATACTCTTTGTACTCGGATCGGCTCAATTCCTATTCAGAAGCCTCCTCGTGTGGAAGGCTACCCCGGGTAAGACTCCCGTGTCTCGGGCGTCAAAGCTGGTGGACCAGTTTCCGGCCACTGGACGGTTCGCGCAGCGGGGGTGGATGTTGACATGTTGTCATGGCACTCTCGAAATGACCTTGGGACACTCGATCCCGTGTGCCACTACGGGCAAAGAACGCCCAGGTCCGCGATTAATTCTAATTGAATTACCGCTGTAATACAACAGGTAGAGGCCGCGTAAGTGACTTCGGACCCGTAACCAAACGGCAGGACGGAGGTATCCTTAAGGTTAGTACCAGACGGAGATATCCTACCAAAACTGGTAGTTAGGGGGCGAGCCTGCCCGCTGGGTACCTTCCCGGTGCCTCGCCGTAAGGCGTCGGACTCTAATGAATTGTTGGTGAGCGAGACAGTAGATTGTCTTGTCTCCAAGTCTTCTACGCTCATCCCACGGCTGAAAGAATGATTAGATATCGTTATACCAGCCTGGGGTGACGGGTTTGCCCGTTGTAATCGACACCGCCCTACTAGTAAAACGGTGTAGACGTGAAATTGCGATTATTCTCGCAAATGATGGGAAAAAGGAAATCGAGGAAATTCGGTAATATTGCACGAGCACAGTAATTTCGCGTGTGGCCGACGCATTTCGTATTGTATGATTCATACAGTCAAATTATTTTGGTATTAGCCGCTCCATTTCAATTGTTAGTTTTAAACACATTCGCAGACATTTTGAAGGGAAACAACAACACAACCGCGCGTCACGTCGCGTCGTGTGACACGGATGAAAGTTGTACGACTTTAGATGTCACGCAATGTCGTACTTATGGTTCAGAGACGGAAAAAAGTCCAAATACCGAATGTTAATTTTCGGTACCTATTCAACCATTTTCCCGTTGCAACCCGTGCTTATGCACTATGCAGTTTTTAATTTCATATTTTATATATTTAAATTGAAGCTTGTGCAATTTATTTATGAATTGATTGTAATGAAATCCTAAATATACAATTATCAAAAGACTCTAGGTTTGTAAGAATTGAAAAAAAAACTTATGTTTTAATTAGTATTCAAAGAGTTTTCTTTTCTTATTCAACTTTTTTACAAGCTTTTACTTACCTTGCAATGTTTGTCAGTTTGTTTAGGTCAAATCGTACACGCTGAATTAGAACCACTTCCCTTATCCTTGTTGGTTCAGTTCCGATGACAATGAATTTTTATGGTAAGCATGACCTGATTCTAAACCCAGGATTGGCTCCCGACGAGGCTACTCTTCCACGGTCAACAGCACAAACACGAAATGTTGTGTACGCCTTTCAATTATTATAGTCCGTTCTAAATTTCACCATGATATGGCTGCTGCACCCAAGGTTGGCTTCCAACGAGGGGACTCCTCAACGGTCATCAGCACAGACACGAAATTTTGTATATCATTCAATTATGGCAGCCCGTTCTTTCTTTTTTCAGAGCATTTTAAGAAAAGCTTGTTTTTAACAATATTTTTTGCTATTAATCTTATTATTCCAATGTTGCTTATTGCTGCTTAAAAATATCGTTCATTTCTCTAATATTTCATTTTAAAATATCGCAAAAAAGCATGGGAAAAAACCCTGAAATTTCAATAGCCTAGGAAATGAAATGTAAGGTAGCTCTAGCGTTTTCCAAGCTCTGATTGCTATCACTGTATTCTCCATACCTATATCTATCTGGTTATGACTTTTAGTGTCGTATTTTGCCGAATGGGCTGTTATTAAACTTTTAATGCATCAATTGGGATTATTAAGCGCGATTGCGCGCGCCTTTTGCCTGCGGGCTGATTAGCGCCGGTTATATATTTAACGTTTTCCGCAATAAATTATAAAATACTTCGCTAATTTAATTTAGTGTCATTAACTTAATGTTGTCTTGTAAAACGAAACAAGGATAACAACCCTATCGCAGTCTTCATTCAGGGAAGTGTAACAAACGCTATCGCAGTCCTCATTCGAGGAATTGTAACAAACGCTATCGCAGTCTTCATTCAGGAAAGAGTAACAAACGCTATCGCAGTCTTCATTCAGGAAAGTGTAACAAACGCTATCGCAGTCTTCACACAGGAAAGTGTAACAAACGCTATAACGCTATGTTTTCTTTTATTACTTTGTAATAAAAGAAAACATAGCGTTATAACATCGAAATATATTTTGTTTCTTAGAACTTATTGAGTTTTTCCCGGTCCCATACAGCTTACAACAGTGTACTCGTATCGTGCCGCAGATCGTTAATATTGGACAGACCGCGTGAGCCACTGTGTGCACCATTTTAAATTTAACATAATATATATCGTCGGTTTATTTAAGCTATTGCATAGCTTTTATCGCGGGCCTAGGCCAGCGCGGCGACCGAATGAAGAAATTTCTTAACAAAAATTAATAATTTTAAACTGATAATTACGTCTAAACGAGTACTGCTTACGATTCGAAACAAATATATGTTAAACAAGAACATTTTCCTAATATTCTTACCTTTGAATATTTTAGATTTTTTTTATATTACGTAGTGTAATTAATTTGTGAAATTAGGTCTAACCGAACACAAAAACGGCTACTACGCAAATACTATCTGGCGTATGATTATGAAACCTGCACCATTTTAAAGATAATTTAATTATCTATCTTTTTATCTACGATTTTTTTCGAGTAATCCGTTTTTTTGCTTTATCGAATAAAAAATTCGTGCTCGGCGCTCTATCGGAAGACGTTTAAATTATTCCGAATCATTTGCTACCGCAGCCGCAAATGATTCGGAATAATTTCAACGTTTTCCGATAGAGCGCAGTTATCTGATATCAGAAAAAATAAAATAAATAAATAATTATAATTGCATAATAAGTTGTTAAAAATGCTATTCAATAGCTTTACCGCGGCAGTCCCCGAGTGCCACACGCATTTTTTTTTTCATTATTTTTTCTCTGGCATATGGAAAAAGTCACCTGATAAAAACACGTTAAAGGAAAAACTATTAGAATTCTAGGTTAGAGAAACTGTAACGATTACGTCGCTGAATTTATGGCGGAGTTTGCTGAAATACGGGGATTTAAAAGCAAAAAATGGAAAAAGTACCTAGTCTTGTCAAATGTAATCAAGAAAATCGAAAAAAAATATATTGGACAGTATTTTCCCTGAAAAAAATGTGTTTGAATATAAGATTTCCTTTTACTGGAAAAACTGATTCGAAATTCATCTATAGCTTTCATCTGCTTTTTTTATCGAGGGCAAGGATTATTTATGTTAATGGCGATATAAACTCAGGTTAATGACTTTAAATCGCAGAATTGTCTTGTTTTTACACGACTGCT
This sequence comes from Micropterix aruncella, assembly GCA_944548615.1. Lineage (NCBI taxonomy): Eukaryota > Metazoa > Arthropoda > Insecta > Lepidoptera > Micropterigidae > Micropterix > Micropterix aruncella. The sequence continues at coordinate 11,115,758 of OX155954.1, read as the reverse complement.
CATCAAAAAAGGAGTGGTATGTGTTCAGGATTCATCTATGTATGTTTTCCCTTTCTTTATTCTACAAACGCTTGAACAGATTTAGAAGTAATGTGATATTGTTAGAATCGTTATGTCATCCCGAGAGTCATAGGGTACTATCGTATCTAAATATCAAGTAAATATTTGTCTAAATGTCCAAATCTCCGAATGTCAATAAATTAACATAAATATATCGTGTTTAGTATCAAATGAAAGGCCTGATTTAAGTAAATTCCAAAACTATATAGGTATCTATATGGATAAATACATAAAACACAAATATTTCATAATAATACCGCAATAAAAATAATTATAAATGAAGTAGTTCGATTTTTTGTAACGGCAGTCGTGTTTTTTATTCCTTTTAATATATTTACTTGTTACTATTATCTCCATATATAAAGAAGTAATATTTTCTTGGCTACTTATGGGCAGACGAGTGTACTATTTCAGTTTTAGCTTTTAAATCGCGGCCACGGTGTATATCTCTATTTATCTCTTTTCCTCGGTGGGACTCATTTTCTCTAAAAGCAATAGTTCACTAACTGCAACATCTAGCACATTCATACAGAGTTTCATGCATATTACATATTCATATTATTATAGTAGGAGCAACAGAAGCGACCGCAAAGCCGATGAAAGTTTCAACATGGCCATTTTGGGCAACTCGACATATGGCTGTAGCTACGTGGTTACAGACCTACGAGATAATCCGTGTCTCGTCACAATCGACTTTCGTTCGCCTCATATAAGGCCGAAATGACACTTTTGGGTCAACGAGGAGTATTGCCGCCGCCCGTGCACGCGGCGAAAGTGAGAGTCCTTCTATAGACGGAAAGAAATTCGACACACGTGCACTAATGCGAGCGATGCAATGGGAAAGTCGTGACGACGCACTAGCGATGAATAGGTACACAGCCCAATGAAAAGTTCTTCGACTAGGAAAATAAAAGCAGAATTCTGACTTATGATAGGATTCTTAGTTCTAGAGTGAGCGTGGAACAGCGCATTGAAATTCATAGTATTCTAACAATGATGTGGAAAGAAAAGAAAACCACCAGGTTACAACGTGGCTACGAATTTCAAGTGAGCATTATTAGCACAATCACGGAATCGGCCACGGCACCTAAAGAAGAGAAGAATAATCTACGTCAATTTTCCCGAACTCATTTTTAGCACATCACAATATATTCTAAAAGTTGACGAGCTTTAACACGTCTTGAGGGAGTTAGAAAACATCGCTTAAAATGTAGTTTGCATGGTAATTATAATTTTTAAAAAACAATAGATTTAAAAACTAAAAAAAAACACTTTTATAAGTAGTACTACACTAAAAAGCAAAATATAATTAACCACTCTGTTCTCACTGTTTACCCCGTAAGGGACTTAGTGTAAGAAATGTTTTTATTTAATTATATTATGTGAGTGTAAAAGTGTGGGGCGCTGTTTCTTCAAATCAAATCATCATAATGCTTCCCATTGAAATATTTCCAAAAAGCATCTGCTTAGGTACATATTTCATAATGGTTTACTTTTAAGATTGCTTATATTGCCCCAGTAAACGTATTACTGTAAGAGGCTTTAGTATTACTGGGAGTATTACTGGAAGAGGCTTCAGTGGCCTGGTGAGCCAAATAGTCCCCGAAAGTTCTAGTGCAACGGGAAAAAGAAGTATGTAGAGCTTCCAACCTTTACTAGTTGGAGAGGCACCCAAAGAAGAAGAAGAAATAGGATGCTTACGTAGTGTAGGTTTAGACTTTAAATTAGAGACGCATGCTCTGTATTTTGTAGACGGAGAGAGTTACAAATAATAAAGTAGTCAAAGCGGTGAGTCGAATAAGAATAATCAGGTAATATTTGCCGTAAAATATGGAAACAACTTTTTAGATAAACATCGCGATCTAAAACATCTGACAGCGCAAAGGGCTTCACTTTCACGATAAACCTTGTATGTAACCCGAAGGCGGCACAAACGTCGATAATTCCAATTAAAGTCCGCCTCAGATAAACATCACGTCGCGTGCGTCGGATGATTATTGAAGAACTTTCCGCTAAAATAAAGACTTAGCCCCGAAAGCCTTCAAACTATAAGGGAGAAAGATAGAAACAGGAAATTACACAAGTTTGACGGCACATTTAAAAGTGAAAGGGAGAAATGATAGCCATTTTCGCTAGACCGATATAACAATAGAACTGCAAAGAGAATCAATTTTCCATTTTTGAAGCGTCTAGATTTGGAGGTTCTAGATTTAAGATATGAGGTCTAAATAAAGGTGTTGTAAATTTTTTGCTTAAAATTTTGATTCTGCAAATCTCGACTCTCTCGATCTTTCACTAGCCAAGATATGTGTGTGTTTATTTATGTTCGTGTATGTGTATTTATGTACGAGTTTGGATTATCCTTTCATTATGAATGTATTTTAGTCAATTAAATATTTCAATATGTAGTCAGAACAAAATTATAGTGTCCATAATAAATAAAGCATAACACAAACTGATACGTGAAATAAGTACCTATAGGTACACGGTACTATGGTATAGGTAATATGTAATACCCAGTTCAGTAATTCAATGCTTGGTGCCTGAAGGGATCGGCGACGAAGTGTTAAATCTTTCATTCTTTAAACAAAGACTCGAAATCCCTGAAACGATTTCAAAATTTCTTATTGACTGTGCTTCCATCGTAATCAGAGCGTAAAGGGCTCGACGAATTTTAAGTCACACTGGTTGCTTTTTCTGCCGAAATATCGATTGGATTGTGGAGTTTCTTTCGCCAGCGACAAATCAGTATGCGGAACGGACAACAACCACCGTAACAGAAATACCGTTTTTAAAGCAAAGGTGCTAACGCATTTGGAATTTCAATACAGATTCAATTTCAATGGATATATAATCATTCTGCGGGTTATCAGAAGGTGTGAATCTGTGGCGTGTTTAAATTCAAGGATTTATAAAATTGACCGTTTAATTTTTCACGACTGCATATTATCATATCTTTAACAGCAGATAAAAGTTTCGAACAGCGGACAAAAGTGATCGGTAAATTGATATAAACGTTTTCAAATTACGATGCTAACGTGTTTGGGGGAAAGGAAAGAGAAATAAAAACACTAATTCGACAAGCCGACCCTTCTCAAACGGCGGTGCAGTGGAACCGAATAAGGTTCATTAATAATAAGGCATAGCACAGGGTTGGGATGAATGTATCGAAACAAACAGGTTTCGTTGCTGTACATTTCGCAATCAAAGATATAAATGACTGGAGGATATAATTCGACTAGTGTCAAACCACCATAAGGATCCCTGTCCCTACCGAAAGCAAATGACAAGCGAGTTTAATATTAACATCAGGATCACTCAAATCATTGCATCAATTTGAGTGATCCTGATATAATATGCGACCTATGAATGCATTGCAGACATTGCAATTCTAGAAGTGGTTGGAGCGACCTGATTTGAAACCCAGACCTGAATGAAATCTTACCATTTTTTACTGGGGATGTCTTAAATACAAAATGTACGAGACACCAATAAGGAATGAAAACGAGTTAAGAATAAGGGTGAATGCTGCATCGAAAGAGATAACGGAAATAAGTTTAAGAATATTAGTTTTTTTTTAAAACGATGCCGACTGTGCATGTTCAAGGTAGACATTTGAATATCTGTTGAAAAAACGTGAAAAAAAAAGATTTTTGAAATTTAATCCTGTGTTTCTTTTAAATTGCAATAATTTATAAGTAGAGTGGGTCACAGATCAAACGTGATGACACTTGTTGCAATCTGACGTTGCATAAAATCCGCTAGTGTTACGCTTCATGTGTGGCCCAGTATAACTACTTAGTTTAAGTATTAATTATTTATCAAGAAGCTTTTACCAAATCTCATAACTTGAAGTCTTGATAACATTAGGGGCTAATGTTCAACATTAGGGACATCCGAACAAAAACAACAACTTACTCGTAGTTTATAAACACAACGTGCAAGTGTTGTACATTTCTAAAATTAACATGAAACATGCAAGTTTTTGAGCATGTTTGCCAAAACTGCCAGATACAATTTTTTCGTCACCACTGTTTAAATTGAATGAGTGATTTTTTGTTATATTCTGTATTTTTCTGAGAATTAAAGGTAACCACGGATAGTGTAACTATTAAGGAATATTTTCATAGAAAAAGTTTTCTTTTTAATCAAGGGAGACAAAAGAATGACGCAAGACGGTGATTTTTAAAATTTTCTCGGAAATCAAGTATAACTCGAAAACTATGAGATTTTGGTGAACACAAGTTATGTTATTCATGTAGGTCTTGACCAAAGCTATCACCACCTTTAAGCTTGTAGGTTCAGTTCTGTGACATCACGTATATATCGAAAAATAATTATGATGAAAACTCCCGGAATCATGGTCTTGAAAAACAAGTACAAATTGAGTAATGTTTTGTAGCAGCATCGTATAATACGCGACGATTGGGACATTGCATGTGAATGTTACCGCGACGAATTCACCTATTAGAAACAAGACGTATTTCCCGGCAAGTGGAGTTGATTGAGAAATCCTTAGGCACGTAATAATGTAGGTATAATAAGCACGTTTCACTTTCACTGCGCTCGTCCGGTGATTAGGAAAATAAAATCGAGCAGGACGATGGCGTCAGTCGACAAATAACCAAATGTGTTTTTGTAGCAAATTATATTTTTGGCCCGAAATCTTTGTAGGCGTTATATTTTTAAAATGTAGTATTTTTTCAGCATTAAAGAAATCATGTCTTTTTTGAGGCAGGAGTGGAATTATTTTCTTGTCCTTTCTTGTCCCCTTTCTTCGTCGTACAAATATTCCCTACATAATAAGATGCAGGAGATCGAATATAAATCTAATATCTAGTGGTAAAAAGATTTTTAAAATCCTATCTGCAAGAACATGTTTTAAATATGTCTAATCTCCGAGCACGCAGGACGATCCGATCGATCTGATCGCCCAGTCGGTTGGTAGATCGGTGATTTTGTCACCAAAATTAGTGTCTCCTCTGACATATTTAGTGACGTTGAATTCTTGAGATTTTTTTTCAATTGTTTCAGTTTTTTGGTGAAGCCACCACCATACTGCAAGCTCTCAATAGACAGACGTACCTTTTGAATAGAGGTATTTCAAAATGAAAATGCCCTGGCTTGGAAATGTTTTAGGCCTAATTCCTAATTGACGCTCTTCACGAGTTTCCCTCTTTTGAATGCTTTATTTGAAAGGGCGTCGTCTATCACAAACTATTACAAAAGAAAAACTAAAAAATAAAATGTCCGTGGAAACAGTTGATGATGTGCTGAGTTATAACTATAGTAATGAAAAATAAATGACACAATTTAATAATAAAAAAACCAATCTGTATCAAAATGTTTTGGTCACGTCTAGTCTCCGAGCACGCAGGACAATCCGATCGCCCAGTCGATCAGCGTGGATAGATCGGTGATTTTGTCACTAAATTTAGTGACAAGTGGAGGCCCGTCTGACATATTTAAGACGTTGAATTTTTGGTATTTTTTGCTGATGACTGTTTTTCAATTGTTTCAGATTTTTTTTGAAGCCACCACTATACTGCAAGCTCTCAATAGGCAAAGTTACATTCTGAACAGAGGTATTTCAAAAAGAAAATGCTCTTGGTGTGAAATATTTTAAGCTTAATTCTTATTTGACGCTTGTCTTCATCAGCCTCCCTCTTTTAAATGCATTCTTTGAAGAGCGTTTTCTATCACAAAATATTACAAAAGAAAAACTAAGAAATATAATGTGTGTGAAAACAGTTGATGCTGTGCATCGCGAAAAAAATTAATTGCTATCATAATTTTGTCATTTCAGAAAAAAATACGAAAAATTTAAATCCAATGAAATATACTAAAATGATAGCCAGAATATGATTTTGTTAAATGAGTTCATCGATTATTAATGTTGCCTGCGTTCAGCGTGTCCAATAAATGGCTCACATCCGATATGGAGCATAATTATTTAATTGGTGAATGCGCGGTCCTAAGACAATAGTAATTTTACTCCATCATATCGTTTTTAACTAGCAGTAAATACATATTTTAGTAACTTTTTTCCCAACTTCCTAATTTATGGAGATTATCAGAAACTGTTTTAAAGATTATTTCATTGTTGCACCTCCTGACACGGCAGTCGCGACACGATCGCGGAAGCGACAGGTCGTCCAGCGGTAAATGCGCCAATTTTGAAAGTTGCGAAAATCAAATCAGCGATAATCACGCGCGCGAATCTCGACGGCGGTGCAGGCAGACGAGCCTTCACTTTTCCATCGAACGTAATAACAGATCAGAACTCGCAAGTCATTCATTTCCCACGCTCGAGAATAGGCGAAGGGATTTCGTTTTCCGATTCGGCGCATCGATGCACGCGCCGATATTCCGATGGTATTTTTATCGCAACGTTTGAGACGAAACAAAAGCTTTGCGGTGAATGTCATTAGCCTCATTTCGCATGTCTAATTCTGAGAAAACGTCTCTGCTAGAATACAATACAATGACTGCACATGTGGGTGGAACAATCGCGACAAAGGGGCGTTCACGATTAAGTACCAAAACAAAATGCGCATTATCATAAACGGTAAACGAACTGCGAAACAAATGATATATTTAATTTAAATATCTAAATATTCGACCTTCGCGCTGTCGTCGTGACGAAGCACTAAAAACTGAGAAAGTCGCGAAGTAAACCATTTCCAGCTAAAACCTGTAATTTTAATTTGTAATTCACAGTTAAATATACAACATCAACAATTGAAATGTCATAGACAAAAATCCAGTAGAAAAAAACAGATATACCAACATGAAAATATATTAAAAGGAATAAAAAACACGACTGTCGATACAAAAGTAAACTACTGTATTTAGAATTATTTTAATTACGGTTTTTTAATGAAATATTTGTGGTTTTTATATTCATCCATATAGACACATATATAAATTTTTGGAATGTATTCAATCAGGCCTTTCATTTGACACTAAACACAATATATTTATGTTAATTTAGGGACATTTGGAGATTTGGAAATTTAGACAACTATTTACTTAATATTTGGACAGTTAAGGTACCATCGGGATGACATAAAGATTCTAACAATACCACACACTAATAAATCGGTTAAAGCGTTTAAAAGTTATGGTGGAATAAAGAAACGAAAAACATATATGATGAACCCTGAACACATTACACTTTTTTCATTATTGGGCAGTCGTGTAAAACTTGTTGCCAGTGATCCTAATTTAATGTCACCTAACTTGATTATAGCCTGTTCTAAGGCGGACATTTTGATTACCGATATAGAACATGCTATTTTTTTTACCCATATAGAACTGGCTATACAGCTTTATATGTGTCTAACCGATATAAAATCTAAGTAAAAAAAAGAAAATAAAAAATTTGAAAGAATATATACACTAATAGTTATTATTAATCATTATTACCTAAACAATCACAGTAAAATTGATAACATAACGTGATTAACTATAATTATAATAAATAGAAATGACGTACAAATGACAGTATTTAAATAATCATAATTGTATACTAAACAATGAGTCCTCTCTCTTTCGGAAAACGTTCTTGATCAAATAAGGTTTTGCGTCAAGAGACAAGACCCAGGATCGTATATGAAAATATCATCGATATTACTCATCGAAATAGCAAAGGTGTCATGATTGGACAGTGGCATTGTATAAACTTGCACCGATATCACAAGTGGACCACAAAAGTGTTAAGGCAGGCAGCCAATAGATGGTTCGATGATATTGTATGTGTTAACTCTTCATACGGCATAGAGAAAATATCATATGGCTTAGGGAAAATAATGGACACATATGAGGCTGCCGTGGCTGATGTGTGCGACTTTCGGTCATCATGGATTCTGCGGCTAATCTCCCGGGTAAGCTGGTTGCATGATCTATAGCATGGGTTGACGGCCAACAGATGCATGTAGGGGTAAGCCATAATGGCCCAAAAAATATATCTATGATCGGGTATAAAGGATAAAAGCAAACCATCTTGATAGTAGTGTTATTCATTCGGGTCTACGACGATCAGCAGTGCAGTTGGCGTATGGTCATTCACACCCGTAATTTCTAGCTAACATTCGGGATTTCAGCGCAACCGCAACTTCTTTCTAACCGAAACTAACCATTGTAATTTAGTTAGGGTTTATCGGACAATGGGGTCCTTCCCCGTCTATTCACTCGGCATCGGGTAGCCAACGGGTCGTTTCAAGAGTGGGTGACATCAGTTAAACATCAACCGCCGATGCTTAGGAAATGTATAAGATCGTTTCCAGACTCCTCCGGTTATTCGCCGGAATGCACAGTCGATTGGCAAACGTCGCATGGTGCGCAAATTGCCCAGCAGCCGTGGCGTGGAAAACAGAGTCTTTTCCGGGGTCGACCCCCTTCGGGGAGGCTACTGGTTAAGAGCTGAACCGTGAGTTAAGCCGACCAGAAATAATGAGCAGGTCTTAATGGCCCAACTGCACGAGAAATGTTATGTGCCATATGATGTCAGCGGTGCACCGGGGCCAGAATGACGCGATGACGCCCCCGAGCGTTCGAAGTCGCGTTGCTGCACGACGGATTGCGTTGACATTTCAAGCTGCGTTCTATTATTGGGCAGGCCCGCTATTGCAGCGAACTTTTTTCTCGATCGATCGTTGAGCAAGCCAACAATGAGCCTACGTCAAACAGAGATTTATTAGGCAACCGACGCGGGCACAATAACTGCGCCCGTCAGAGCTGCATCGAACGAACGCCAATAGAACTGAAAATATGAATGACGACGATTCCAAGAAGTGAACGCTAAGAAATGCTGCACCTGTTACAGCCAGTGAGTCGTATGCATAACCTCTAATACACAAAACCTCCAAGAGTAATAAATTAGGAAATTAAACGTTTTGCTTTATGCAGACCCTCTAATGCACCAACATGCGTCGTTGAAGGGTAGAATTTGTAACGCATATTGGATGCTTTTAATGCATATTAGATGCTTTTAATGCATATTGGATGCTTTTAATGCATATTGGATGCATTTAATGCATATTGAATGCTTTTAATGCATATTGGATGACTTAACATCTGTTTACGTGGGTCGTTTACCACAAAATAGGAACGTCTATGATTACTTGTAAAGAATGATCCCACTGCGATGCATTTATTATTAACTAATATCTCAGGAAGCAAGTATTTTTGACTAACCTCTCAAAAAGCTTATAAGCTTTAACCGCTCAAAAGCCAGCCTTCGCGCGTAAAAAACTGCGCCGCAAGTTTTTAGTCGATTTTGTAAAGAAATACTGACAATATCCTTTTTTCATAAATTCCCTCTTGTTGCCTAGTAATTAATCTTGTTAGTCGTGTATATTACATATTTATATAATATATATAGGGGCCGAGCGAAACGGTTACGCGCGGATCTGTCAAACGACGCAAAGTGCCTAAAGGCACGGTTGGCGTCCGACGGGTTAATCAACCATTCTGCATCTTCGAGCAATGAACAAACATCAAGTTCTGTTAAAAACGTGGAAATGAATCAAAACACTATATATAGGAACTGTAATTTTCGCCGGCAGCGCCAGAACAAGAGAAGCCACTCCCCGTGAACGCGAAGGACCCCACTGGCTTGCCAGTGTCCTCGCTGGTTGAGGTTGGACTCTGCTGGGCAGCCGCGTAACTGGATCAGTAGATTGTTTACGTCCTAAAGTCTTATTTCAGGGTGAAAAGGCGACACGATTTTATTGTATTCGGAAATCCTCCACTGTTGCAGTACGATAGTATTACAAAGTTTAATGCAAATAACTGGTTTCCACATATTAACGTAGTACAATATTTTTAAGTCTAGGAAACACTACAAATTACAAAGATACAAAAGTTTTAGATTTCCAAAGAAAGATTTAAAAAAATACAAAATGATATCATTATAACATCATGAGATGACGGGTTCGTCCGCAACACTAACAATACCTATCTTATCGAAAAATCAGTAATGCATCTACTTCAAATCGAAGACGAGGACAAATAAACCAATCAATGCATAAATGATTCATTTCCGGCATAATTTCCAGCCACTCACTACATTCATATAAAAACAGAGATAATCGTCTCATTTACGCGATTAAGAATAAAGGCGGAAAATGAATGACAAATGAAATTACAGCTGAGTCAGTGTCGGTATTAATGGTAATGCACATAGTATTACGCAACTTCACTCAATAAATTCAATGTAACGGTCGTGCTATTCAATTCGCACCGCTCTTCTTGGCACTTATCTTGCCTTCCCACTAATGAACCTTTCCTTTCGCGCGAGACTATCGAGCCGCGACTACTGAAGAAACTGAGGAAGTACTAGATCGCTTAGTCTACTCTACCCACACTCTACACGACACGCCTATAGTCGATATTTGATTGCACCGCAATAAAACATGGACAAATATTTATTGGAAGCAAATCTCCCTATTACATCATCGTGTTCTAAAAGCATTTATTACCTACAATATTGAGGCTAACTGGAAAAGCTGCGAAGGGAAAGTGATACATCTCTACGTAATGCAGATCGGGGATAACTAGGAGAATCCGAACATCTGTTGCGTTGATCATTTACCACAAAATAGGAGAGTCTATGGTTATTTTCAAAGAATGATCCTTTGCGATGCATTTAAAAGTATTTTTGACAATCTCTCAGAAATCTTATAAGCTTCGAATGAACCAACCTCATCCATCGAGCAATGAACCAATATATAACAAAAGGGATTTTGTGATCATAATAAATGAGTATACACTGAGAAAAAATATTTGACTGATTCTTAAATTAACATTTTGTTATTACGGTTTTATACAGAATATAAGTAGATGTTTAAATCGTAATTTTGTTGAATTACAAGAAATTTTGTTGAAACTCCATTACTCGATTATACGTATCAACATTTTCCGTACGGTTAAATACGGAAATAACAATAATAACCGTACGTATACTACTTCATGCTGTCATGTTAGAGGCGAGATCCCAAGGTCGCAAAATAATGAAATAACATAATATTTTAACATAACGGCACGGTAACTACCGGTACGGCAATACCGTTATGCGTCATGTTAATTCATACGTACGGACCACAGTCCGAGTTATATAAGTAATCCTTTTTGAAACATGCGTATTTCCGTGTATTAAATCGTTATATTTTTCTCAGTGCTGTAGTTTTGTTAAAAACGTGAAAATGAATTGAAACATTGACATCTTGTAATAAATGTCTGTCACAATAATAATATGTACATGTACTTTACAGGAAATTTCAATCGATAAGGTTTGAAGAGTGACTAAAGCTCCTTCTGGTGCGACACATTCTCGTACAGTCTATGCAGATTCGAAGTAGGTACCAGTGATACTTGTACGATTGTCGTGTATTTCACGATAAGTTCGCCGATAACACTTCAACAGCTACTATCAAAGTCTACAGTTGCACTCTTACTGTCCCCGTGGAGATAGCAAATGTTACTTTGACGAACCATCAGGAAAAACTACGGTAAGAATCCGTTGTATTTCAATAAAAACTTTCTGAATAACTGAAAATTAAAAGTAAAAAATGTTTTTCTTTGGTAACTGAGGTCTAAATAAAAATAAACGTGTATTACTTTTAACTGTACAAAAATCTAATATCTAAACACGTTTTTCAGAATGTCAATATAAAAAAAATACGAATGTTTTAGTTCAGTTTCACATACAGTTACCCCTTGAAGGGATTGACGTGCTATCGCTGTTTTTGTGTCATTCCTGTCATGATTGTAAGCACGCGAAATCAGTAACGTCACTACATTGGACGTCTCCGCGAGCCACGGAAAGGTGGGAAGAGCAAATCGATAATTTTTCTGTGTTTTATCATGGTTTAGCCGGCTTGATCGGCTTGTAGTACTTACCGTCTTGCGGGCATTTCGTATGTTTTTTTGGATAGACAGTCCAGTGTTGCTGACCGTGCAGAGGGTCCATAGGTAGTCTGCATGGCGAACGAGATTCGTTACGCATTCCTGACTGCTGCAACAAAAGCCGCCGCCATGCGCACAGATCGAAAAGTATAAAAGCGAGAATAGCGCCGCGCTTGCGCCGACGGTGCACGCACTAATTATTCTACAGACATGTGTAATATAGGGAAGTTGTCAGAGGCCGACGTTACATAAACCTCGCATAACGTAAAGCACGAAAAAAACATGTCTGCGTGGCTTTGTTATTAGGAAATCGGACCCGAAGGGCAAGCAGGTTGAATGGATGAATACTGAATCACTATGTCTTAAAGTTTATATAGAAACAAATGTCAGGCGTAGTCCGACGAACTGAGTGGATCTGTTAACAATCCCTGCTTTAATTTGGCATTTTGCGATTTATTTCACTACGAAAACACGCTTGTCTATCGATCCGAAGTTGCCCTCAAGGCAATCAAAAAGGCTGGCTTCGAAATTCATAATCAGCCACCATATTCTTAACCAGCCAGCCATTCCCCGGACTTAGACAGTACTGATTTTCACTTATAGCCCAAATTAAAGGATAGATATTCCGTGGAACGAAATTTGCCGATGATGACGGCAGTTATGTTATGACTGCCGTGGGGGCATTGCTGAGATTCAAGAAAAATATATTTATTCGAGGGAATAAGAGAACTAGAAAACGCTACAGTGTGGACACGTCTAGTGTATCCTTAATCCTATCCTGCTTAATAACTCTATTCAAATATTTCCTTCGCCTGCTAAAAAATATGAACCAACAAAACGTCATAGCTCGGACCATCTGCGCGGTCGACGGTCAGTTAAAATTGCGCGCTTGCGATCGTATCGCACGTCGTGAATACTAGTCTCTATCCGTGATAGAAAAATATATAAAAATTCGAGGTTTTGTGTGCCGTGCATATCGGGACTTCGTCCATCGGGAGTACACCAGCGCGCGTCTGAGTAGCTACTCATCAGCGGAGCAGTCAGAGAAGACCTGGAGAAAGCGGCGTTTCAAGGTACTGCTTTTTCTTATCCCTGGGTCTAATCCACACTTTTGCTGTTCAGCTCTCACCACACCTTATTATAATTACAGTCGTTCAAGATATCGAAATAGAAGATTGTCAGTTTTTTTTTTGTTTTGATTTCTTTTGTTATTTTTGTGTGATTTTAAGAACTATTTGATCAATGCTCGTATCTAAACATTCTTAAAACCAGCAGTGTATTCCCGACGACGAACTACCCTGCTTATGGAGATGGAAGCAATTAATTCACAAAATGGCGAAAGCTCAATCGACCGGTACGAGGCGGCTTTGTTTTAAGGTTAAATAACGCCGTTTTTCCTAGGGTTCATTTTCAGGGTTTTTATTAATATAATGATCGTCGCGTCGTCCGTGCGAGGTGACATTCAAAAGCAGGTGCACAAATTAGTCACGCTCGAATGGAAATTGCTTACGACGCCGTTCGCGTGTTATAACAAAGCGATTGGCGAGTGAAAATTAGTTTTGGATTATTTTAAAACATGCCGAAACCAATTAATCGACATTATAAATAGGATAAAAACGTTCAGCGAGAAAAATCGGCGAACTGCGAACATATTTTGGATAGCGGAACTAATCACTGGTTTCAAAATCGCATTGCGAGCAATTTTACTTTCCTCGCATGATCCGGGAAGCCATTGAAATAGAACCTGGAAGAACCTTGAACTTCAATAGAGACGACGGTTACGAACTCTCTACTTCGTGGAACCCTCCTCTTAAAATGTTCTCAATTCCCATTGCCGAGCGGAAGGACGTAACACAAGATACAGTGAGTGTTGTGTGCACAACGGATTTTTCTAATTTCAGCGCGTTGAACCCGCTGCCCCACCACCGCTATAGTCGGCGAAGTAACAGCAGTAGTTCACCGCCTACTCGCAGATGATTGACAGCACTTCAGTCTGACTGGACAACGGCGGTTGCAACATCGCCGAAGCGTCGTATGCTACAAAGTTCGCGCGGTAAATCGTTTTTATCCTGTGACGGGTGTTACGCGTTCAATCTGGCATCACTTCAGTCGGCGACCTTGATCATGAACTGACTGATGTACTGATTGAAATTATTTAAATGTTTGAAAATCTATCAGTTCAGTCCGTCAGTCAACGCAATAAACGATCAGTTTCCCGTCGGTCTGACCAACGTCACGGACTGAACTGATGCCAGATTGAACGTGTAACACCCGTCTATGTATAATGTCAAACAACCGCGATAGTCTTCGATTCCAATTAATCGACGTTTGCGAGGATATTGATTCAACAAAAAATATATATTCAAATTCAAATTCAAAATTCTTTATTTATCAATAATATTACATCATTTTTTAAAATTCAAAGCCATCCTAACTAGGCCTCGCCTGTACTAAGGTAGGCTTAATATAAAAAAAAGTATAGTGGTTTACGTAACTAGCTGTAATACATCTTTGTATATTATTATGGTACATTTGAGAAGTTAAAAATAGAATAAGAAAGCGTAATAATATTAAAATTTGGGACTCTATATTTGGGACTCTATATAATATGGGACTATATATATTTTCAAACGGTAAGATTCGACTCTCATAATTATTACGAGTATCAAACAATTGTGATGGAGAAATCGATTTTAACTATCTAATGATTTCACAAGCCTAGTAAGCTATTTTTTTAAATTGATTGACTTTATTGCGACATTTGATTTGAGTTCATATTGGCGGGGCGGGTAGCCGTCAAATAAAACATGCTACGTTATGTAGGTGACCCTGATTATGCTGGCGAGCGCACTTTTAATCTCTTAAGTCATAGCGCAACGGCCAGACAACACGATGCCAATTATTGGAACAAACGTTTCCATTCGAATGCTAATGCAGATTAATTGCATCTCTTCGTGTAGCTTCGGCTTACAAGACAACGACTATTGAAAGTAGCACGGCAATAATGTGACCAGGCGTCTCACTTAAAAAGGGACGAACCCGATTTACTCACTCATCAAAACGACTCTCAACCTCGATCGGAGAAATCCGAAAATAATACGTCACTACGTCACTGCATCTTATTGCCAAAACTGAACTACGATACTAGAATCCTCACCGTTCTTTTTCAAAACTGAAAGCAGGGACGAATTTTAAAGCATTTTCGGCCTTTTTCAATTTCCTGGCAAGGAAAGCATTGTGGACGCACTTCTGTGTGTTTGTGTGTCTATCTGTATGTGTGTATTCCTCCACTATATCGAGCAAACGCATCATCCGATTGAGCTGAAATTTGGCATGCAGGTATCATTTCGTCATGGCAAGAGTTGAAAAGAATTGTGGTTGAAATCGGACCACCAGGGAGCGCGCTAGTCATATTTCAATCTCGAAATATTGCACTTAAAGACTTGAAATTCGGTACACAGATGCGTCGTAGGTTTCGTTACAATATCTCTTAGACAAACGACAAACATTTTAATGATATAAAAAACGTCGCGCCGCTCGAGGCTAGCCGAGAAACGAACCATATTGGAAAAAAGCCCTTTTAATATCACGGAAATACTATAAATGTAATAGATTTGCTGATATAATCAATTACTATAGGGGAGAGGGGGTTGTCTGCTTGTCGGGAAAGTCTTGGGGTGGCACAACCGATTTTTCTTTTGGTGGAAGGGGGGGGGGGGGGGGGGGTCATACTGTAAGTAAAAAAATGTAACGATATGTATCTAGCACATTTCAACACGCTATTACATACTCCTTAACTGTAAGGGCTCGCAAAGAGGTTTACAGGTCGAAGCGTCCCGGGTACTTTAAAATCAATGTTATCAATAGGTCTGAACGTATAATATTATTTCTCCATAACGGACTGATGGCTATGAATGAAGCTGGATACTGATTTAAGTTCATTTGCCGATACAAAACAGGATTAGGAACTCTTTTTTAAAGTGAATTGTGGAAAAAAACGATCGCTTTGTACTAAAATCGCCGATGACAGTACAGTCAATCACTAATGTCTGTTTCTATAATCGCACCCGTACCCAGGTGTATGTATTGTATAACACGCCCCGTTTTTATGAGCAATCTCTGATGTCCGCTTTCATGCACGTAATTTTTGGTTACATTAGTGTACCTACTTACTATACAGTTGTGCAAATAGAGTTGTCAACTACAACGGACGAACCCGTCACCTCAGGAAGTTTTAACGATTAGTCGTTCCATCTCCCGTGAAGTGAGCGCAGAAGACTTGGACAAAACAGTCCACCGTCAAGCTCCGCCACATGCCCGTAAGAGGCCAACGCCTTAACCGCGAAATAACCAGGTAAGTTACCCAGCGGGCTTACACTCACGCCCGTCGCTTGCGCGGTTCTTTTCCTTATGAAGCGGTGAAACGGTGTAAACCGAATCTATCGAGGAACATGGCATCCTTTGCCCGGCTGTTCACCCAGGATCGGGTAGCTGATGGTCGTTTCAAGAGCAGTCGCCGTAAGGTCCGCAACCACCCCCGCTCTATACGAAACAGTACTGCTTCCAGACTCCCCCGACTGTTAGTCAGAGTGCACAATCGATTGGTTTACGCCGCACGGTGCGCAGACCGTCCAGGAGCGACAGAAAGTTGATTCCTAGGGGAAACTAGCACTAAGACCAGAGTCCTGCCCAGGCTCGCACTTCAGGCGTGGAGACCGCCGGATGGGTGTTGACCCGTGAGTGTGACCAACCCTGAACAGAATGGGTCTTCGTGGCCAACTCGGCAAGGGCCCATTAGCTCCTATTAGCATACAGTTGTGCAGTGTTGACAGTAGTTGACCGAATGTGGAGCAATGTAAGTAACCGCAGCCGCTGAGTGCGCCCGCGAACACACGCGTATTATATCACCCGCGCGCTGCAATTACTCTATTCTTATGGTAATTGTGTAAAGTCGACCAAAATAAAAACGAGAACAATGGCAGAGCACGTACCCGGGCGTACACACAACGCGGTGCAGGGCATCCGATGCGGTTCGCCACTGCAGCGTGAATAACTGTATAATAACTGCGGCATAACGGCGCTTCAGGGATGGGTTACATTTTGAGGTTAACTCGCGGTTACGGAGGGAATGCTACTTACCGATCGGTTCGGGATCGTTGTTGTCCTGCTGCTACGTTCCGATTTAATGTTGCAACTTGAAGATCTCGATATGATGGCCCCAAACCGTCGAATGAATACATTATTGGAGTTGAATGTTGACAGTTGTTAGACATTATAAATAAAACACAATCGGATTTTATCGCAGGAGAGAGAACGCGTCAAGATGTCTTTAGGAAAAATGGACACAGAAAATATCATGACTAACTCAGAAACAGATACGAGCATTCTCACCATACGTTAAGGGCGTAACGAATCAAATAAGTAAGATGTTGAATAATTTCAAATAATAAGACTTCAAAACCGACCTGAAGTATTGTTCGGTCTCTGAGACCTGTAAAGTATTTAATGCTATTGAAAACCCTTGGTGTGTATACGATCTAGTGTATATGTGGGTTGGCTCCCGTTGGACAAAGCGACCCAAAGCGACTCGAAAAATGATCCAAAACCACGTTGTGCTATCCAATGAACAATTCTCCTTAGCCGATCAGGGAAGCCATAGCAATAATAAGAGACCCAAATACCGAATTTCAATAGAAATGAAGGTATCAAACCCTCTACTATGCGGAACCCTCTTCTTAAAATGTTTTCAACGGCCGTCCGCAAAGACGCGAAACGTAACGCGAGTTTTTACTTAAAAATGTATTCAAAATGTGTGCACGACGGAATTTGAAAACTCGCGTGCGCCGTTTATCGCCGACCCCCCCCCCCCCCTTCCTAATATATATTAGTAGCAGAAAGCCAGTAACCTACCCGCAGAGCAACAACGGACGAGGACAGCACTTCTTTCCAACGCCGAAAGGTCGGGTGCTTCAAACTTCACGCGGTAAAATCCAATTTTCTTTTATTTATATAGTTGACAAGAGTTTTTATCACCTTGCACATCCAACTCAGAGTCGTTTTTTTTCCTCCCAAGCATTGACAAACACGATTCAAACAAGCATTGATCAAAAACATGTTTCTTATATAATAGGCAAAATTTAAAAAAAAACATTGTTTTTGTCTAGTTTTATATGTTGCAATCTTGGTTAAAATAGAATAGACGGACATCTTGGTTGCGGAGCATTCGAGAATAGACTGGGATCACGAGTGTCGCCGAATTGTTTTGTTTGCCTGACGAAGGACAAAAAGAAGTGTGCAGAGCTGACTGCCAACCTTCACTAGTAGGAGACACGCTAAGAAGGAGTTTTATTTGTGAAACTAGGTAAGAGAATTGTTTTTTTTTTGTGAGTGCTGTTGCGAACGCCAGACTAAAGCCACAGTGTAAATAGAACTACCACTCTGACAAGGCAAACCTGCCTCAGGATTGCCCTAAGCGGTGACGCTCATTGGCATACTGGCAGTTCTGCTTATACTGTGCCTAAGCTTTGGATAGCATTAAATAACAGGAAAATTGGCAACAACAAAACAAAATACAGGAAAATTTGCTTCCGTTATAATTATATAGATAAACCAAGGCTTGAAATCTTTATTGCCGATCAGGTTTTGAGAATATTTGCGCGAATCTGTATAAATAAAATTCAAAGTTCAAACACGAAAAAACCATTCAGATATACATAACGGAAACATAACGCGTGCTAATGGAAATTGTAAATTTTGCAAAACAAACAGAAAAGATTTAATTGATTAGAGATGCTAATGCGGTTTTCGGCTTGGCTTCGTTAGATGATGAAACCGCGTAAATGTAAGTTTTTGTGTTAATAGCAACTCCGTTAATTAATGTCATCGGATGGCACACATTCGATTAAGAATATATCGGTTCCGCGTCTCGTTTAGCGTGTTGCACGTTGATCTGCATCGAACTTCGAAGACGAAATTCGCACGAGCACAGGCAGGAATGCAGTCGATGTATATGCTAAATTACAGGCGCAATACTATTGCTCGACCTCGTGAAATGCTAGCGTCGTGACAGCGGAGCGGTACGAACGCGTCACAGCTTGAGATCACACCGTTGCAAAGCAACAAGGTCCTCTCATTTTAGCACTCTCCGGGCGGCGCATCCATGACACTATAAAATAATAATGAGACACCATTTTCGATGTTATGCAACTAAACAGGCATTTTGAAATGATGAACAACAACAATAACATAATGGAATATTCGGCAACAGCGGGGCCGCATGACAGGTAAATTTACATGAGCTTTAGAAAGCACGTTGAAGTACAATGCATAAATAAATTACGTCATAGCTTTAAGCAACAATATATTGTTATTATAATATACGAACTGCACTAACAAACGCGATAATCGAATAGAATACTAAATCAATATGCGAAATTTTCGAAAGAACGGAAGTGTTATGAAACGAAACACTAGTAGACACATTGATGTCACCGCGAGTGTTGCGACATGCGACATATCGTCGGCCTAACTTGCAATCAACGTAACTCCAAAAAATCTTTGTGGAAAAAAAAAATGTCTAGTTTTTGCAGTAATTTACTTTCTGTATTATTTTGAAACTAATCTCGTTTGATTTTAGGGATCGTCGGTCACCATAAAAGTTGGCAAATATATGTATTTTTTCATGGAGATGTTTTTTATAATATCCGCTTTGTTGTAACTTACCACTAGATGGCGCTGCAGCACATCAACTTCTATGCCGCTCGATCGCCATGGAAATCGGTATACACAGAAATTCGAGCCCGCATAATATTTTCGCGCTATTAACTGTATTGTATGTAACTCGCCACCAGATGGCGCTGCATCAGGTCAACTTCTATACTGTTCCACCGATCGCCATGACCATTTTATAAATTCGAAAATGGAAGGAACGGCGAGAAGGAGGGGGAAGGAAACGGATACCCGAGCATCACCGGGTAACATTCCAATAATATATAATAAAAATTCACACTTTTAAAAATTTTCATATGAGTTACATGTTTTGCTTTTAATAAAAGCTTCAGTGGGATTTACGGGATTTACTGCAACATCTTCGTGTCATCCAGCATTTTGCAAAGTCGGAGGATCAGAGAGCAATGCTGGAAAAGTCGGCATGTCTTTCTGGCTTTCTGTAACGTCTTTCTGGCTTTCTGTAACAACTTTCTGGCTTTCTGTAACTACCAATTTTGTAGGAGTATCAGAAAGTAGCGCTGGAACGGTCTCTAAGATATTTTAGTGGTTTTGAACATCTGGCATTTCTGAATAGAATGCTGAGAATGTAAAGACGCGATAATGTAGCCGACGAGAATGTAGTCGTATTTGAATATCTTGTATATTTTCTGCATCCAGCAGTGCTGCAGCAGAATCAGAAAGGAAATTTTGTGAGCTTGTCTCAGCATCCATTGGAGCATCTGTTTTTTTTTATGAAAACCTATTTTCCTAAAAAAAATACTTGGAATTTTCCTAAAAAAAATGTTTAAACACCGAAAAAGCAAGCGAATCTATAACTTTTCGACGAATGTATGTGGACACTTTTACAAAGAGCGACACTTTTACATTGCAATAAGTCATCGTCTTAGAGGTTGACAAGCTAAAAATAGTAGAAAGAAAGAAACAATCGTATTTTTTTAATAAATACACAGCTATTTTTTTGTGACTTTAAGAAATTGCAAAGATGGATTTTGACGAGATAAATCTTTTCGAAAATTTGTAAAAATTTACTACTCGTCAATTGAGTATAATTTGATAGTACACAATTTCCAAATATACGTTAAAATAAGTTCAAGCCTTTCCCTTTAGTGGCATTTGAGTTCGCTGGCAGCCTGCCACTGCCAGATGGAGTTACGGGGTTTGACCTTTTTTTCAGTATATTCATGGAGATGAGTGATTTGTTTATTCGTCTGTTAACTATACTGCAACGGCTACTAGATGGCATAAAAAATAAAATATCATTGCAAAGTTACGTGGTTTGCAAGTTATACCGATGATATTTTTATTCGACTCGGTGGGCGAAAAAAAGCCGCATTGTTTTCCTAGCACATTTTCTGACCAGAATCATCCGGCGCGATAAGGCTAATCGCGCCGTGGAAATCGTTTTGTTTGTAACAGATCCGACTCGAGGGACCGTGTGACGTGCGTTATCGCCGTTTTGTAAAACAGTTGTACAATCTGACAAACAATGACGTTTTTTGTTCGATACCGTTACATATCTGCATATTTTGCCATAGCACAGAGGTGAATTTACCTCGAAATTTGGTACAAGGTAAAAAAAATATTGATTTAATTACTGGGTGCGAGATACCAAGTGCTACTAACTTCTTTTTATATTCAAATATAGAATAAGCGATGACAGCGGGCTAATTTGAGTTTTAACGCTAGTTAATTTATTGGTTTTTTAGGGATGTTGGTCGCCTTATATAAAAATTAAATAAAAAGGTACTGACTATGGAGTTTAAATGTGAGTGTGATTTCCTTATATTTAAGCGGAAATTCGTTTTTCACTATTGTTCGCCAACTGCAGCATCTCAATGTTAACAAAGAGCGACGTATCGTACCATCACTCGTAACAGTGTTATATGCTGGTAGTACCTACTTCAAAACGCAACAACAGAGGCTCTGAACAAACAGCAACTATCCGGGAAACGGTTCGGAAGGTGAACGACCAAATTATGGTTAACGAGACCATATATCTCGAAAAGAAGCATTAATACCATGGGGACATTACGTTTTTTATTTATTTTAAAAAATATTTAGGAAATATTTTACATAATGGTTTTGCGTCACTCCTCACTAGGCAGTGCCTGTTCCGAGGAAAAGGCCAATTTTATATATTAGTTTGAATGGAGAAAAAAAATAGTTTTATGAAAAAATATTAGGAAATTGTTATTGGAAATTTTAAAAAAACAAAATAATCATTAAAATCCAAAATAATAATTAAATAATAAAAGTAGTACAAAATAATTATAAAATAAATCCAAATACAAAATTATAAAATAAAAATCTGAATTCACTTGTTTACATATAAGTAATTTAATTTATATTGTTAGAGATGTGAGGGTATGTACATTGTGCGTGTGTGTGTGTGTGTAATTCGGAGAAAATAAAAAGATATCCAGCGGGACTCAGCGCCTTCCCATATGAAAGTGCTGAGGTTCATTTCGAAGCAACAGTGCCCCTGATATTCACAAGACGCCAATTCGCTGAATCTGTCCATTTGGAGTATTTTGAGGCGAATACTCGCTATCCACGGTGTCTTCGGCATTTTCCTGAATGACCTTTTTGCGCAGGACTAAGGCCAAAGTCCATACCTCCGATTCATACATAAGAGTACCAAAGACATAGCATCGGACCGAGCGAAGTCGAATAGGAAAACCTTTATAGCACAGAACTTATCAAGCTTTTGAATTGCACCGCGGGCTTGATCTACTCTACAAAGAATCTCCTCCTTGTCATCCCAAAAATCGTCGAAAAGGTATTTAAGGTGCCTCTAAAAATCCCGACGATCGTTGAAAAGGCACTTAGGGTACCTCTAAGAATTGACCTTCTCAATAACATTACTTTCCAGCTGTTTTGTTATTAGCAAACCTTTACGCCTTTTGAAACTTGACAATGAGCTTCATATTGTTGCTGCCGATGTAAACAGGACTTATTAATTCTTTCTAGTTGCCAATGGAATAAATATCGGCAAAAATAAACTTTTAATTTTATTCAACTACATCTAATCTAATATGTCGTTTGAAAACTAAATCAAGAAGGCAATACTATATTATTATATACCATGAACTTAATTACGTACATCCAAAATACACATTTCATGAACAGTACCGAAAACAACATAAAAACGTATTTTTTAAAAATTGAACCAAGACCAACTTCGACGTTATTTTCAGGATGAGTTAGTCTGAGATGTTTACATCTGGCGCTCTCGACATTAAGGCATTGAAATGACGAGAGGTCTAACAATATTGCCATCTACATTAATGCGAGAATGGCTTCACCGAGAGTTAATGACAGTTAGCTGTCAGTTGGTTTATTTGCTTGTTTCTACTCATTATTGTAAAATTTCACGATTGCCTGGCTTATTGTCATACGACATTATTTTACAATCAACGCTTCATATGACGTATTTATATGCATGTGTGCATGTAAAATGTGTGTAAGTGTGTCTCTTCTGCAATTCTGTTAATTTTATTCCAGCGGAAAATGGTGACCCGGCCATTTTCCCGGCGACCCAGATAGTCAAAAGCTATATTATTAAAGGAACCATTAATGTAGAGCTTCAGGCAGAGTTTTGGGTGTTTCCATTATATCATGGAAACTTTTCTTCGATCCGCCCACATATCTGTCCTATTTTAAGATTTCTCTGTTTCAGTGTTCTACTTGTATGGCGATGTAGCACCGCGAAAACTTCAAAGGACATGACAAAAGTGATACATGCGTGAGTTGTGCGCCAGCCAGAAATGTGGCCGGCATACGAAAATATATCGGCGAGGCGACGCGCAACGGGCAGATGCTGGGCGGGTGCCGTGCTGTGACGCGCCATGCCATGCACAAATTAGGAACGATTCAAAAATAGGCGACCGATTAAGAATAGCCGTCAACCCGTTGGGGACTGTTTGGCGATGCAACGCGGTCAGAGCTAATAGTCCGAGAGACCATTCTAGTTTAACCTACGCCATGCGCTACAAGTCGCCAACTTCTGACGACAAACATCATCTCGACCGTATTGATGATATTATCATCGAGTATTCCAGGTGGCTCCAGCTTGATAAGCGGAAATAGCAGAACTTAAGTATACAAAAGAATGAAACGGTAGCTAGCTATTTATTACACGATTTTTGTAAGAAACAGATTTTAAATATTTTGGACAATCTTCCCGTTAAAAAATAAACACGAATTTCTGAATTATCGCGGGGCTCGTGCAAGCGAGACGCCCTCTGTTGACACGGGACGGGGAGAGATCGAAAACATCGAAATAGTATGGGTCTTAACGTCAAGCAATGTTCGGAGTTTAATACTCGCAATTATGCCATAGATAATTACGATGTTTGCTACAATAAGGAGTTGACGAGCACACCTCGAACCATCTTGACAGCCTACAAAATACAGGTATATGCATGCGGTATGTTTTCAGTGTACGGAAATATGATCACATCTCCGAATATCGCAAAAAAATACTAACTCAAAATCAGTAATTACAGTAACATTCAAACCTTCTCGTTACTGTACAACGTACTGCACAAGCATGTTTCACCATCCTACTCGGAAGAAAGGTTCCATTTACTCACAGATCATGGTATCCGACTCCGCTAAAGTCAGAATAACAACCTTTCTATCGCACTACATCCCACTTTTAGATTCACTCTTTCGCCAGTCACTCAGCCAACTATGGAACCACCTTCCTTCGACTATTGAAAATACTACATAATTAAATGGATTCGAGATTTCGTCGAGAGAGCATTTTAAGTCTTTTGAGACATCGTCATTTTACCTCCCCCTTTTCCTTGTTTTCTTAACCCTTTTTTATCCCTTTCGCTATTAAGGCATACACTTTTATTTGCTATCGCATCTTCTATGGTTGAATGGAAGAAATTGAATTTTACAATAATTCTACCATTTGTATTTATTTTAAGACGCAATAGAAAATAAAAATTAGTCAATAAAAAAACATAGATTAATCAAAATTGCATTCAACTTACAAAATGAAAAAAGTCCTCATGTTGTTTGATTCATGTGCCCGATGTCGTAATGTAAAATGCAGGGGGCTGCCGAGTTATCGACGTTCAATCGATCGATTACATAAATCGAGCGCTGAACGCGTTTCTAGTGCAATACGTACCGCCGTATATACGGCAATTTTACGTAACGTAGGTATATACGCGCTTTACACTTGGTCGAGACCAATTAATGCCAACACGACCAGTAATTTAGGATGTTAGCACTTTCTTGCTAATGACTTGTGTCGTAACTAAGAGGGCGTAAATGTAATGAGTATAGGTATGCTCGCCAGTGCACTCCCTAAAAATAACTGATATGTTATACTCTGCACTGTATAGCCGACATTAAAATCGATTCGTAAAATGTGTATTAGCGATTTCTATTAGCAGCAAAAAGCCTATTCGAAAAACCAGCAGTTATCCTAAATTCTATCGCTGTCCCAAATTCAATATTGTATGTCGCCAGAAAAGACTCGTAAGTACATGGCATAATCTCGCTTACCAGTAAGATAAAAAGTGTTCGGGAGGTGCCCCAATGATAAAATCGCTAAAACAGTTTGTGAAAATCACCAAAAATTAGGAATTTTGGGAAAAAGTCACTGAAATAAGTAAATATAACCAAATTTATACAAAAAAACATTCAGCAAGTTACTGCTAGTTTTAGGCGATATTATAGTCAAATAACTATTGTCTGGGGACCGCGTTTTCACCAATCAAATATTTCTGCTCCATATCGGAACAGAGCCATTCATCGGGCACGCTGAACGCAGGATGACCTATTTTCGAAAAATCAGATATTATCAACATTATCGATAAATACATTTAACACAGCATCTATATTCTCAGTGTAAATTTCCTACGTTTCGCTCGATTTAAATCTTTCATTGTTTTTTTAAGGGAAAAAAATATGGCGGCAATTTAAAGGGCAATGGGCAAAATATATGGACGCTGGGCCCACCATTGGAAAGATCTATTTATCTAGAATATTTATGACTACTACAACCAACCTTGATGATGAGCAGTTTCGGAGATTTGACGTTCGGAATCTTCTTAAATATGGCTAATTACATAAAAACCGTCATTCCAATTATTTATTTAAAATATATTATTTGCAGTGAAGATCCATAAATGATAGTATATTATGATGTACGGTCACTGAACACACCATGTTGAACAGCTGACCTTAGCATATTACATACGTCAGGAAACAGGGCGGGAGTGAAATCATGAGACACATGATAGAGTTCAAGAAATATATCCCATTATTTCCCCTCCACATACTACTGACAAACTCGGCCATTCTTAAGAGTATATAGTTTGTACTCACACAGCGTATATAGTTTATCGTTGCGGGTTTTCTGCGACGGTTTTCGTTTAAATATTTATTAAAAATACAATGCCTGGATGTGTTAGGTGCCCTAGTAGGTATTTAACCATATTTGTTAGGATATAATTCAGAAACTGAGATCGATCGTTCTAATAATAAATGTTCTACATAACAAGATATCTCTATTGTTATATGATTTACAACTATTGAAAAAGTGGGCCCAAAATGCCCATTCTATTTTTGCAAATAAAATCTTAATCTAAGCACAGCATGAAATATTTTAAAAGACATTTTCTTTCACAGTTTGTCTTTTGTGAGAGACAACGCTCTTTCAACGATAGCGTTTGGTAAATCTTACAAGGGCTGATCATGGCAAGGGCTAAACAAGAAATGTTCCTAAAATATTTCTCACCAAGTGTTTGTGTTTGATACGATGCCACATTTCGTATGCTCCCATTTCGGAGGTGCTCGCGTGCATGTGCGCGCCAAAACCGCGCCAAAAACCTGTTCTCATCGGGGACAATCTCCGCGGTGATTCGTCGTTTTGAGTTCGCGCGGACGTGATTCTTAGTTGGATCAGTTTTATAATAGCGTTGATCCTGAAGATAAGCAGTGTGACTGTCACATGATCGAATCCAATGACTCAATTCTCATGCCATAAAGGAAACTGAAAAGTTTCTTCATCACCTTATTGATTGAGATAATTTCAATCGGCTAAAAAGATAATCTCGATATGCAGATTAGCTATTAACATTTAACCAAATTCTTCTCAATTATTATTCAATATGTCGATTTTGATGTTGGGACCCCCTCTTGAAAAAAACATCTAAACCATAGGTTCTCAACTTATTTTGCCCACAGCCCACTGTGAGAATATTCTATTTTCCAGAGCCCTCCCATTTTTTTACTTACCATCTGTTGCGAATCTTAAACAGCTATTGCCACGATTATATTTAAACGTGTAATTAGACTGTAATATGATATAGGTCCCTAAGATAGGATATGACTCCTATCCTATTTCTGAGTAGAGAAAGAAGAATGTTTCAATGATAATAATTAAAACGCATAACAATTTGTATCGAGAAGTATTTTTTACGTATAAAAACGTCAAAAATCAGCTGATTGTTCAGCGTCAAAAATCAGCTGTTTACTTTGCGTTATTAGTAAAAGATTAGCGTGTTTTTTTTTCTTATTTAGACCATATTATTTTTACCTGCCTACACCTACACTGTGCCATCTCAACGCCCCTAATTTTCTCTGGGTCTTCTACTGCCACCCCCCCCCCTGAAAGTCTAAAACCCCCACAAGGGGGCGTTATCGCCCACGTTGAGAAACTATAATCTAAAAGAAATGGAAATGGTTTATTAGAGTAATATTTAGAAATTCAATAGATAGTCCGCAACAACAATAGAGACTTGACATATTTTTATTATTTTAAGTATATCAGTGACCTGAGTGACATATTTTTATTATTTTAAGTATACTGGTGACCTGAGCCCAGACCAAAATTTCCAGCAGACTAGCCTTGTGGCCACAAAAAGTATTGTGGTTTATAATGATGTCCATGTTAGAAGGATTGAGGGGTGTCCAGGAGTGCTTTTACGGCAACTCAACTTTCAAGCTGGCCTCGCCACGTATACAGACATAGTTTTTTTTAAAAGATTATCGATAGCATAGGAAGCTGATAGAAACATCGTCCTCAGAGTGCCGCCATCCCGTTTCCCCTGCCACGATACAAAATTATCTATACGATGAATTCGTAGTAATAAGTTGGCTAACAGCGCACTTATAACTTCACATTTAATAATCAATATATTTAGGGTGTTCGCCGGGAAGATTTAGTACTTCAATTTTGTATAACTTTATGGGAAATGAAAACAAAATGGTTTAATGCTGAATGTCGGAAATTACGTATCGAAAACTATGTCAGCTAAATGTCAGCCTATGTTGGCCTCACAAATGTGGGCTGGTTTTAATCATTTATCATCACATTTTCACATATTTCAACCGCAATTTGATTAACTTCGCGTTGCTCAAGTGTTTCTGGTTTGTTGGCATAAACCTTGCTGTTCAGGTATCCCCACAAAAATAAGTCCAGGGCTGTTTAATCCGGCGACCGTGGGGGCATTCGACGTCACCATTTCTTTAAATTTATGAATTTCGCATAATTTTCTAATCGTCAGAAAAAATGATTGAATTAGATAAAATATGTTTACGATTAAAATATGTTGGTTTGTCGAATATATTTCGATAACAAATTTGCCCGGTCTATACTTCGCAACTGCAAAATAATAAACTGTCAAAATTCATAACATAAAAACGAATTTACCACGTGAAATTCGTAGCATCCGACGTTTCTGCAATGTCGCATCCGCCGTTGTCCAGGGTAGACTCCGTCTACGGCGGTTGTAACATCGCCGAATCGTCGGGTGCAACAAACTTCACGCGGTTATTGTTCATATTATTTATAATATCAAACGACCACGATAGTCTTTGATTTCATATTGTCAACATTCATTACATAAATGGCGACCAAACAAAGTAGTAAGTACTACTTCCCGGCGGACATTCGGTATATTTAAAAGTCAAACGTGTGTTCAGAAACACTCATTTTCTCCATAACCACCGTTATGGTGGCAAATAGCCCTTGGTCTCCCATTTATAATAAGATACTTTGATAAGGGTGGTTGTGAGTGAGTGGCGAAAATGTCAACACTATTTTCTTATGAAAAGATCGAGAATGCTTCAGTGTTCCAGAATATTCTAGAATGCTCCAGAATGTTGCAGAAAACGGGTGGGATTGGAGGAGGGGGGGGGGCGGAGCCCAAGCAACGCTGGGTGACATTCAGCTAGTCACCAATAAAGAAAAAATAAATAAATAAGAATATTGCAACACCAATGTCCACCATTAGATTTCAGTCACAGATTCGTTGCTGATTATTACAAACTTTGCACATTCAAGCTCAGCATTATCAGGAGCCTCAATAACTTTGAAAAATAAAGCGTTGGCAAGCAAGCAAGCATGCAACTATAGCATGCTACGTGAAAAATGTTTGTAAGTAGCTTCTCCTACAGTTCTCTGTGATGCAGCGTCTGTTGCTTAATATCGCACAACGTTAACAAATCTCAATCTGCTGCAAGCTGGAAGAACTGACATTTATGACCACCTTTCAGCTTTGGTAGGAATTTTATGAGAAGGAATCCAAAAGCCTATTATTAAACGAGAGCTTGTCGTAGCCGATGCGACGACACAGATTTGGAAAATGTGCCGCCTGTTCAATGTAACGATTGCCGTACGAACAATAGGCAATATGCGATGACGTACGGCCGCGTGGTCATTATGTTATTTAGTCGCTGTCAATTCTCTGGGTGGGTTGTAGGGTTGCCAGGTTCTTTAACGAATAGGATTGGCGAGATTGGGCCTGGACACGGTTGGATATTTTTTTAATTTGTTATGTACACGAATTACTATGACAAAAATAGTTATACATTTCTCAATATAAATCTATGAAAAAAAATGTTATGCCGTTTTTTGATCTATTAGCGAAAGTAGGAAGCGCTGATTAGATTTAGATCAGATATTCTGCATCTTTGTAGGGATTATTTGTAGTAGGTATAAAAGGAAGGCAAGGATTTTTATTAACTAGCCGAATATACGTAGGTAAAAAACTGAAAAGCTCGCTGCCTTGGAAGAAGTCATAGCACTTAGTTGGGCGCTAGTAGTACGCATATGCTAATTCTCATATCGGCGGTGTATTTTTTTTATATGAATACTTTTATTAATTAAAAAATGGACATGAATATTAGTAAGACAAATATGCCTTGTAAATACGTTCATTTATTAAATAAATAAATAAATAAATGGCAAAGAAACAACGTCACATGACTAAATAAAAAATCATTTTGATACCTAATAAGTAAAGTATACTATTACGTTTGATAAAAATTAAGTTACACTATTAATACTATATTACTACTTAATATGCTAATAATAATAATAATAATAATAAAACGCTTTATTCGTACGAAAATATTTTACAGCTAACCTATCCTATTGTAACAAGATTATATGCGAGTAGATGCTACATAACTTAAACTATATAAAGAGACAAATACAAAAATAGGGGATAGAACGAAATATATATTTAAGTTTGTGGGCACAGAATGTGCCACACCAAAATAATCTAACACCTATAAGGACGCTAAGCTTTAAAAAGGAGGCGAATGGGAAGGGAAAGGGAGTTTATGTGGAAGATTTCAAATGTTCTCTTACTTAGTCTGTTTTTAAAACTTGTTATCCTTGGCGCGTTTCTGACATTTTTCGGCAAAGCATTCCAAAGACGGGCTCCATGCACGATGAAAGAGAACGAGAAGAAGTCAGTGCTGTGACTAGGGATAGACAGTAGCAGGTTATCTTTTGATCTCAGCGGGCGTCCGATAGGGAGTCGGTAGTGCAGTAAATCTGCCAGTAAGATAATTGAAAGTGACGCCATCCAAGATCTTGAAAAGCATACAAAGAACTCTCATGTCTCTTTTCTCCCGGGTCGATAGCCAGTGAAACTTCTCTCTGTACTACGTGATGTGCCATAGATAAAACGAATGCAGGCATTTTGGAGACGCTTAATTTTGGTGGACAACTCCTCTGTAAAGCGGAGAAATGCCACATCTCCATAATCCAGAGGGAGAGGAGTGCAAACTGACAAATCGTAATCTTGCGCTCCTCGGGGAGGATATTTCTCATGTCATGTATAGATATTATTGAGATATTTTCAGATTTTTTTCTTTTATGAAAACTTTATAAATTTCCTATAGTCGTTTATTTAAAACAAAAATGACGGATGAACTAATTAATGCCACGGTATTTTGTTCTTCCAATATTGAATTTTCCACGGGCGCTGGCACTACTGCGAGGGACGCGCGCCACTTAAAGACGGTTTACGTTAATCGCATTACATTATATTGTGAAATTCTGTGACAATTTGTGTGATTTCGGGACCCGGGACACGAGGCAAATTTCCGGGACAATCCCGGCCACCTGGCAACCCTATAGCTGGATGGCCCAAGTTTTACATTGTTCTCAGGCGAAATGTTTCACGAGCCATAAAATACGGAATAATAATGTTGGAATAATGTAACATTCAGCGCTTACCTTTTTCCTGCGCGTACGCCATCCTCTTCGTCGGTGCTCAGAGACTCAAGCTCGGGCACTTCCTGAAAAGAGCAAAAGAAGAACTTCATTAACAAGAACTTAAATAAAGTCCGATTGATATTCTGCACTTTTTGCAAAAATATTTTACTCAGTAGAACACGCTGTAAAACAGGCAAAAATATTAATTATCAGTATCGATAGACGCGACACTATCTCTGTGGAAGCTGCACGATTATGGGACGCTTTACCGAATAATGTCAGAACGAGCCCCAGCATCACCACGTTCAAGGCCAGGCTCAAGGAGTACATAAACCTAAAACCATAAAATGACCAACCCTCCCTTTCCTTATTCTCGCTTTCCTTTCCTTGCTTCGACTCCTTCTTTTTCCCTGCGTCTTTATTTATTTTATTATTTGTAATATAAACTTAAGCTGTATGTTAGCTGATAGACATGGCTGCAAGGCAACAAAGCTAGCCTTTTTTTTAAAATTGAAAATGAAGTTTTATGATTATGATTATTATGTTCGCCCTAATGCTGTAATATCCCCCCCCCCCCCCCCTTCACCAATCTCGTATCCTTTGAGACTGTCATACCAAGTCATCATGCCAGAGCGCCGCGCAGGAATTCTCAGTCGGTGACACGGCATGACACGGCAGAAAGGTGTCTCTGTTTTTTTTCCCTCAGCAATTTGAGTGTTTACGCTCGTGTCCGCCGCGGGTAGGTTTGAAACGGCGTTTGAAATGCGCTCTCGAAGATGTAAATTCGTTCCGAGCGGGCAGGGCGCGAGATGTCGTGCAAATCGATTTAGCCGTACACGCCGCGCTCGCCGCACCGACCGCCACCCCGGTCGGCGTGGGAAACCAAATTAATCCAGTTTCCCTACTCTTGTCATTGTCATCATTATTAAGAAAACCTTAGATGGGCCGATTACAAATAGCCCCAAAGCGCCCATTCTAATTTTCCCAATGTTCGATGTTTGCTCATCTCTACTAACTAAGAACAGAAATAAAATATGTATCTACTTTCATCACATCACGCCCTATACTAGCCGAAATAAAACCATACAAATACAATGCAAGCAAGGATTAGTTAATGCCAGTACTTCCATTTATGAAAATAACGAAGTGGACCATTATAGAATATATTATAAGTAATAGATCCAAACTACCAAACTAGCATGGAACAAGTCGTGGCACTTAGTCGGGTGGCAGCAGTATACATATATGCTAATGCTCATATCGGCCGCGTCAATTTTTTTTATTAATATGAATTAATGTAAATAAATATAACTTGATATGAATATTAGTAATAACGAATGCTTTGTAAATGCGTTAATTAATTATTTAAACAAATTAATTCATATAATGTCCATAGTCCGATAGTATCGACGATGGTGTGGAGGCATCTGCACTAAAGAAAGCAAACAGGATAACATTAGGAAAATACAAAACGTATATATTGAATGAAATGGTAAGAGGAGCAAGAAACGTACCTAGAAATTCGATAAAGAGTTTACTGTAGAGAAAGACACTCACCAAAAAAACAAGAGTATGCCGCTTATGCTACTATGGTCAAGTAATAAGAAGGGATTATCCGCATCTATTATCAGCTACTCTGCAGGAAAAAGAAAGGTTACAAGACCAATTTACACATGGAATAATGCACTGAAATAGGATATGGAATATTGCGATATAATAATGGAGAAAAGAACTTGCAAGACGAATAAGACAAGAAGAAACTCTACGAGAAGGCCACATAAATCTACGAACTAGATGAAAGTGGACCGGAAGACGACGACGTTGCACAAAATTGAAACTAAAGCTTTTCCTCTCCTCCTAAATCCTCTCTCACCCACAATTCCAATATTGGATTCAGGTTGTTACACCATGATGTTGATGTCGATGAGTCTCATATCCAATCCAAAATGTGTTCCCAGGTGTACCGGTGGACCAGGTCTGGAGTGTTTTTTGCTGGGGTGGCACGGTCTATTCTAATCCCTCTGAACTAAAAAGAGCAGCTCCGTTCATCGCCGTTTGGACGAGGTTCTTAGGGTTTCCCATAAAATACGTCACGCCCTTTTTGATCATTTGGAGATGTCGACTACAACGGGCGAACCCTTCCCCTCAGGAAGTTAAAACGATAGTGATCGTTCTGTCTCCCGTGCGGTGAGTGTAGAAGACTTTGGGACGATACAAATCTACCGTCCAGCAAGGCGAGGCGCTAGGAAGATAACCCAGTGGGCCACCTCGCCCCCCTGGCTACCAGTTTTGGCAGGATATCTCCGACTGGAATAAACCTTCAGGATACCTCCATCCTCCCGACTGGTTAGGGGACCGAAGTCGCTTGCGCGGCCTCTACCTGTTGGATTACAGCGGTAATTCAATTTGAATTTATCGCGGATCTGGGCGTCGTTTGCCCGTAATGCTACACGGGATCGGGTGGCCTATAGGTCGTTTCAAGTGGCATGACAACAGGTCAACACCCATCCCCGCTGCTTAGAAGAAGACAGTATATTTCCAGAGTATACACACTCCTTCAGTAATTAGTCAGATTGCACAACCGAATGGCTGACGCCGCACGGTGCGCAAACCGTCCAGTAGCGCCGGAGGACCTTACCCAGGGAAAACCGATCCACAACCTGTGAGGTATGGTACGCGAGAGTCCTTCCCGGGGTGGTCCCTCGCACAAGGAGGCTCCTGGATAGGAGCGGTGGAGCTTCACCTGAAAACACGGTGGAGCTTATGGCCCAAGCTGAAGGAGAAGGGGTCAATACTGCCCTCTTTGATCAGTATTGACCCCTTCTCCTTGTGACACCGTCACAATCTCGTTGACCCTTTATCCGATATTACCTCACGACAGTAATTTCGGACCCACCCCCTCCTTTCTCACTTTACATTTTTGTGGTAGTCGATGATGATTATAATTGAAATTACAATAGTGCGGCCCAGACTAAGGCGGAGCACTCACTAGATCGCAGGCAAGGGTGGTGGCCCACTTTTGTATAGAGTTGAGTTTTGGTGTAACCTAATCAAAACTAATAATTGAATGTGTCGCCGGGAACTTACCTGGTTTCTGTGTAAAGTCATCACGTATATTAACGTCTATACTCTAAACAAAACACAAGCAAGCCTCATTGGTAAACGAATTTGTCGTATGTTCATTTATTTATAGGGTTTAACACATGAGCGTATCTTATATTTTCTAATCAGTGAGCCTTATATATACAGTACGCGCTCTCAGTGAGGGATTAAATATCTCGTAAGAGGATCGATCTCGATTTTGTCTTTTCTGCTAGCATTTTGTGCGGAGGAGCTCATTGATATTAAAATATTATGTATAATTCCCGGGACAAGGTCACTCGCGTAGTGAACAGGCCGGGACAGGGTCACTCGCGTATTGAACATGCTAGCTATTCATATTTCGCTCGTCTGACGGGAAGTGCTATTCAGAATCTTATGAGGGAGCAAAAAGACACTCGAATATTATACTATACGCATGCGAATAGGTAAGATTGAATAGATTAAATTTATAAAAAGGATCCATAAATTATTGCTTTGCTTTAAGTTGATATTTGCTATATTTGACACGATAATATATGATTGATTTACGGATTGACACCTACGGATCGACATACGGATTGACACCTTGATTATATATATAATATATTCATTTCCTTATAAACAAATGAAAATGATTATACTAA
The DNA here is from genome assembly GCA_944548615.1 of Micropterix aruncella. NCBI lineage: Eukaryota > Metazoa > Arthropoda > Insecta > Lepidoptera > Micropterigidae > Micropterix > Micropterix aruncella. Next base: position 11,080,856 of record OX155954.1, on the reverse strand, counting down.
ATAATTAGATTTCAAATTAAAGGCTGATATTAATAACGAGCTACATATAAAAGGACCTCTTTTAACATATTTATTTTATTAGTCAATGTATTTGTTTATTTATTTATTTATTTTTATTTATTTATTTAGAGAAGGTATTACAAAATTTAACTAGTACATTTTACCATGTCACACTGTATGTAAATGAGGCAATAGCAGAAAACTGATTCTTATTGTGACTGAGACATGGTTATGACCGAAAGTCGCCTAACTAGGCCTGAGCCTGTTCTAAGGCAGACTTGAGCAATTTTCTTTGTGCAATATGATTACTATTTATTAACAATGCATATATTTCTAGACACAATCAAATAAAACTAATTATTGAAATAGTCTACAAAAAATTAAATTAAAAATAGAAAATTCAAATCTTTTTAAAATAAAAATAAAATAAAATAAAACTAAATCTAATCCAAATCATAAATAAAATTTTATTAACATTAGAATAATCAGAATTAATAAAAATGCAAATTGATTGTCAATTTTTAAAATATCAATTGCTTAATAGAAATGAAAAATTTTAGAATGATATAATTTCGTATTTTTGTCAATTTATAAAAATGGAAAGTATCTCAATATTTAATGTTAAAATTATGTAAATTAAATTAAATTAAATTAAAACTAATTAAACTATTGCTAAATAATAATAACAATAATCATCAGCAATATAAATATATAAACTTAAATCAAACAAATAATCGCAAAATATAATTAAAATGGAATTGTAATCAAATACGTAATTAAATTAAATGAAATAAAATAAAATAAAATAATGAATAGGTACAAATTGTTAAAAAATTAAAATATCAAAAAAAAAAAAAAAAAAAACGTATGTTTAAATATTTTTATCGCAATTATTAAGTAAATAATTATCTTTAATTCATTCTGAATGTGTTGATTTTCCTCTTTTAAAAACCATGCTGTCAATAGTTTTTTAAAATGTTTCCCATTTTCTTCAGTTTTAATGTTTTAATGTTTTCCGGAAGGGCGTTGAAAAATCTTGAGGCACAAAATCGAAATGATCGTTGTCCAAACGTGGTATTATACGAGTATTTACTAATTTATAAAGTATTTATATAGTTATTTATTTATTGTTAGTTATTCATTTAAAGAAATATCTTTTAGTTTTTATGAATGACTGCGCGATCAGAATGAATGAATAAAAAAAAGATAAAAGTGAAGTTACTATGTTTTATATACCATCACCGCAAAACAGATATAACATCTAGTGTGGTGATAAAATCCACATAAATCTAATCTTACCTGCTTTGCCAAAAAAAAATGTAAAAATATTATTACATTTACTTTTTTTTTCAAATTGTATTACTTATATTGGATAATTTTATAAAATAAAATAAAATAAAATCAGAATCTCAAATCTACAATTTACAGAATCTCAATCTCTAAATCAGAATCTCGAGGATAGTTGCAAAATTCGACGTTTTTTGATTTCTAAAATGTTTGAAATTACCGATTCGTATCTACGTTTATCATTGAGGGTAAAACGCTCGTGATGGTGCAGTTTAACACTAGTTACCTACTTAGTTCTACAAATAGCGTAGAACGGCATTTTTAGGACAGAAGTCATTATAAATATAGACTAACACGCTTAGTTGCTGACATACAGACACATAGCCATCGGGGTTTTCTGCGCATGAATGAATGCTTCATAGTAAGCGGCAAGGAAATGTACTCGATCTATACACCAAGTGACGTATAGAATGTATTTATTTCCGAAAGGTAAAGGTGATCAAAACGAATAAAGGTCCATGGTTATGTTTTTAGATTCGTACGCTGCGTGTCACAGTATGTAACTTTCTTTCAAGTTTTCGTTGTCATAAAGCCGTATTTTACTTTCCCAGCCCACCAACCGACCAGGGGGGAAAGTATTGTGAACGCAATGCATAAACGACAATTCGTCACCGCAATATATGAAATATATCAGAATATATCTGCTAAAAGTAAAGCTTGGACAGAAGACTGTCCAACCTTGTTTTTACGGCTCCTAAAAATGTGTCAGCTATTTCCGCTCCTCTCTGCCTATGAACGAATCATTACGAAAATTGAAGATATAAAGCTCTTAACTATTTATGTCTACCTTTACAGACGAATAAGCTAGCCATGTCCACGAAGCCCTCGTTATGTAGATTTCTCTCGGGCAAAATTACAACATCCTCGACAGTTGATTGGCGGAGCAGTGCCTGGGGCGCAATGCCTCATAGAAAAGTAGGTCCTCGGTGCACAGTGAACTATTTAGTCTAGTGCAAAATTGTGCAAATTATGAAGAAAAACAAAGCAGTCGGCATTTTGCGCAGCTTATGTTATAAGACAAAAATGTTGAGAATTACATTAGGTTGCTGTATACAGATATGTTAAACATAAATAGATAAATATACAATCAACTAAAACAAACGACCCAGGATCATTGTACGAAGACCACACTGAAAGTTTCGGAATGAAAAAGAAAAATTACAATGCACGGTCAAAAATCAATTTATTGTTTCTCAAAATATTCTCCTTGAGCCTTAAAACACTTTCTCATAAGTATAAACCAATTTACATAACGTTTATTTTTCTCCTCTATGGTGACCTCGGATACGTATTTTTCATATTCTTCGACAGCCTCTTCTGGCGATGAAAATCGTTGGCCGCGTAATTGGTTCCATAGTGGGATCGGTTTTTGAGCGGCACTCAGACGAGCTGCGACTCACGTTGCATTTGTATGACGGCTCCACGCCGAAAGTTGCGGCTCCAGCCGAGGCTACCTCCAATCCCAAGTCGGTATGCCGCTACGCTCCTTCGAGGTACCGACCGATCCACGCGGCGACGGAACGACTCGGCAGAGCGGTTGAGCCAGGACTCACGTAGCTGGTCGCTGTGTGGCTGTCCCGGCCAGGCAGGCGTTAAAGATTTCCTTGAGTTGTACGCCCAAACATGTACTAACGCACTCCTCACTCCGACGCTGACATAAATCTTCCCAGACGAGGTACTAACGCGCTTTCCGCGCCGAAGCGGGCGTTAGGGCTTTCTACAAGATTGACCGCCTGAAAAGATGTCTATTTGCTTATATTGAATTTGCCTTCTTTTAATCTCACCTGCCGCCATAACGAACCCAATTAATTCCGCTTAAAATATTGTGGCGTGCGATCCCAGTGATTTAATTAAGCCCAGCTCCAGCTCTCGAGAGTATAACTCGGATTTTTTCCCTTCGTCCGTCATAGTTGCCTTTTCTAGTGTTCTGTTGAGATCCCTCTCCCTTCTCGGGTTGCGGTCTACTTCCCTCCTAGTTGTATGTTGTACCTTTTCCTGAGTATGTGCTCAGGTGGCATTTTGTCTGATATCATCCTTAGTAGCGATACATTAGTTCATGCCTGATCTAGAATTCTTGTGTTTGGTTATTTGCCGTACGTATTCCATAGGCCTATCTGGTGCATTCGTTTTGCTGACCTTGCAGCATCCTGCCTTACAAATACTCGTAGAGAGGGCAAGCTTACTAAAATTTCTAGAACCTATGTTAGTAGCGTTCTCATGGAACCGGTGATGCCCACGCAGGTCAGTCTCTATACTGTTGATAGTTTCTTGGCCACCAAACAATAGCTCCATATGTTAACACGCATGTTTGGGCAAGAACACATCGAAACGACAAGTGCCCAGCGTCAAGAAACTTGGCGCAATTTCGTACAATTTATGCCGCTTGTCAGATCGGGCTTGCAATAAGCGTCCTTTATTATTGTTATTTCTCTCTTCTCGTCGGCCCGACTTTAGACGATTCACTGTGCGGCGGCAGACGCACCGGTCACGCCGGTTGTGTGTATAGCGTGCCCGAGTCCCCGACCTGCCCGGACGGACGACACCACCCATCATCGCATGAGACGACTTTTTCACTATCTCGCACTTTGCTCGCAAGTGGCCCGCGGACGCAATGATAACAGGGTCAATCGATGCGATCGCGGCGCCTTCGGAGAGTGGGTCGCGCCAGATGAAACGCGGGAAGCAGGCGTTGACGCTGCTAACAGACATATAAGTAATACTCCAGCGAGGTGGATAAGGATAGAAGCCAACCATCCACCATATGAGTAGTTGTAACGACTGAGGTCATGAGCGATACCAACACGATCGAGTTTGAAACCACTATATACTTAGGTTATACTGCAAGTTTCAGAATTCTGATAAATAACACCAGATTAGGTTTATGATACGTTTATTGTTTTTGAAAATAGATGCCCTCTTAATTTATACATTTTTGCATTCACTGGAACCATTGTAAAATGCAGTTGGACCAGCCTTCCTTAGGGTCCTCGTGGAACGCATTCACCGCCGATGCAGGGCTAGTAAAACGAGTGCCTCTAAATTTGTCTTTAATTTTAGGAAATAAAAAGAAGTCGCAGGGTGCTAGGTCTGGGCTGTATGACGGATGCGTCATCAGTTCTACATTTGATGCCTTCAAATATGCTTCCGTTACCTTAGCGGAATGTGCGCACTCTGGGCAAGCAAGTGTTGACGTACCAATCTGCATTCACTGTCCTTTGGTCCTTTAGATGTTGTGTAACATCCTGATTTTCCGAAAATAGAAGCAACCATTTTCTGACCAATGCTGCGAATTTTCTTAACTTTCGTTTTCTTTCCGGTTCAAAGCAGTACACCCAGGTTTCGGCACCTGTCATAATATTATAGACAGTCAATGATTGCCCTTCATCAAAGTTTGCTATCATTTTACGACACCACTCTACATGCAATCGTTTCTTGTCTTCCGACAAATAATGCGGTATCCATCGAGTGCGAAGCTTCCGTACCTTCACATACACGACATGTAAAATCTTTTGCACTTGACTAATTTCAATGCCTTACGAAATTGTTGACAAGTAATTATTTTTTCTGTCTTAATTCATTGACGTACGGTAGCAATATTAGACTCGGTAACCGCATACAGAGCTACAAGATGGGGTTTCATCATCAAATACCAATTGAAGTCTCTGGCAACTCTCTAATTGATTTAAGTCGAAGCAAAAATCGTTAAAAATCATAGCGCGAAAATTTTCTCGAGTTAAGGGCGTTGCTACCTAGCTGTGTCAATCTTACACTATAATAGATGGCGCTGATGTGAAGTTTTAATTATTTTCGTATGAAAATAAATCACTAGCTTGTCTCCTTTATGAATAAAATTACGTATTTTGAAACGCGAGTACCTAAGAGAATAAAGCATTTTTTAAAAATATTGCGAGAATTGTATATACTGTAAATATTTAGTAATATACAGGATAAGTTTCGATTTCCCAGCTCCGCCAATCCGTATCAGTGTGTTAGTGATGTCAAAGGTAGTGTGCGTGTGTCAGTCAAAATTTCGCCAAGGTCACAAGTGAAATGTGGCAACGGCGCGCGCAAGTTAGATGTGGCAACCATTTATATGATTAGTGGGTCAGTAAACCGGCCTACATATTTCGTGACGGCTTGTTTTTTTGTACAATTATTTCGTTTTTGTGGTTTTTATGTACAATTGTGATCAAAATGTAAAATACTCACCTGCCTATCTGCAACAACTATTTAAGGTAAATATAGATCTTTTTCTCCACAAAAATGTTGTTTTACGTACCTACATACATAAACAAATCCTTTTCCGCGAAAAAATCGTTATTCTCGCTGATGCTGCTCGCTGCAATTTATGCATTTTTGTTTTTTTACATCATCTGACTATATTCACCGCGCTGATTCCGAAACTGCAATTATCTTTTGTCGGACTCAATAAATAAGAGAGATATGGTGTCAAACACCTATACATTTCGGTAGGTTGCTTTATATAGGTACATTCGGTAGGTTAGTTTTTTTTAGGTTAGTTCGAACACAAAAGGTTCGAAGTAGGTATAAGTTTTTTGTATTGTTTAAAAATAACTAACCTAACCTACCGAAATGTAGGTGTTTGACTTATATCTCTCTTATTTATTGAGTCCGACAAAAAATAATTTCAGAATCAGCATGGTGAATAGTCAGGTGATGTTAAAAATCAAAAATGTATAACTGGTAGCAATAACTAATAAATAACAAAGTTTCAAATATATGCAAATTGGAATTTAAAATTGAGCAAATTGAAGCATATGCTTGCATGCTATCTGTAAGTGGCTTTTCCCGAGACGATAGACGGCGATGATGATCAACCAAGCGACACTCAATGAAGACGATCATCATCGATGCTATTATCGACTGACTGGAATCAATGATATGTAGTTGAACATAACAAACAAATTCGAACCAGCTAGGGTGTAATATCACTGCTAATACCAGATTTTATTTTTTAGATGCCGAGACAATGCTGTGTTGATGCAAATCAAATCGACTGTTCTCTAGAGCTTCCAGTTTCAGTCATTCCAGAAGGAAGATAATCTGCGTAAACGATGGACCAGGGCGATTCCACGCTCTAATTGGACGCCGAGCTCTGGAGTACATTACTTACTAATCTTGCACATCATCACTGACGTATTTGAGCACTGACATCAGAACATTACATACTAATCCACAAGACAGGAAAAATGTGTGAAAAGGATAGATCATCAAAAAGAAACATTTTTAATTTACAATTCATTTAATTCACAATTGTATGTAATTATAATACTGTTATATTGTACATTTTATAATATTTTATCTGTCAATTTTTACTACTGTTCATTTATACTGTCGACTACGTCTGCAATTTTTATGGATGTTTTTTAAACCAATGTAATATAAAATGAATGTTACAATGTAAAAACCTATTTATAATAATATGTTTTTATTATATAAATGTATTTAACGTATATTGTATGCATAGAATGTAAGAATATTTAAAGTAAAATAGTTTTTCCTTTCTTTCTGTCTTCAAGATTTTAAGTTGTTATTAAAAAAAACCTAATAGCGGAGATAATATGCCTTCTCAACAGGCAATATAAAACCACCTTGATACAGGTATTCCTAGTGAGGTAGTAAACCATTCATTTTACCACTATACAAACTACAAAATTAAATGTTTAATATTATTGTGCATAGTTCCGACGGCCTATCTGAAATTGTAAACTAAAATATTATATTTGCATTACTAAAATAAATAAATAAACTATCAGATCTGACTCTTTCCAATCTAGGTAACAAAAGGAAATGTTAAATTATTAATTATTTGGCTAAGAGGATGTTTTTGTTATATAACCTAAATCATGTATGGACAACAACCGGCCCGCGGGCCGGATCCGGCCCGCTGTAAGATATGATCCGTACCATTTTTTAAAATTTCATTTTGTTATTTTAATAAATTGTACTATAATAAATAACATTGTCGTATTATTTCGCTGCTTTTTATGTAGCTTTTACGAATTTTATTTTTCATCGAATCCTATAAAAGGATTTCTTTACAAACCATATCAAATATATATATATATATATATATATATATATATATATATATATATATATATATATATATATATATATATATATATATATATATATATATATATATATATATATATATATATATATATATATATATATATATATATATATATATATATATATATATATATATATTAATAATAATAATAATTCTATTCATATAAGGCTATTCAGACACTTCTGTTGAAAGTCCAGAAACTATAGGACCAGAAGAAGCTACATTGACTCCTCTGGATTGTGTACTGAGTATCTTCATTTCAGCAGGATCAAGGCACTTCATTTTCGAGGGTATTCTCCGTAAGATAATCTCCGGTAGGATACACTTTTTATAGAAATTTACCAATTTTGGTATCATGTCGTTAATAAAGGCTTGATCGGGCACCACTTCTAATACTACTATCGGTGTGAAGGCATCCACAAAGCAGATAAAATAGCATTTTAACGACCCAGTTATGCAAAGTTGTCCTTGAATCTGTAAAAATTAATATCTTTAATATTAAGTATTATTGTATCTAAAATAAGCTTAGGGTTTAAAATGTTGAAAAAAATACACACCTGATAATAGTAATTATGTCGTTTATTGATAACCAGTACCCCATTTTCATTTTTCAATGGAATTTTTTTTTTAGTTTCCGCAATTTTAACTAAATTCTTCTCCTCTAACCTTGCAATTGATGGAAAACATTTTACCTCCACTATTGCGTTTTCATCAACCACTTTCCCTGAAATATAATAATCATGTACAAAAAAGGTACATGTACAAAAAAGGTACATGTACATAACACCATTTCATTATTTTCTTTGGTAAAATGTGCCACTTTTAAAAAAAAAATAATGAGACTAGGCAGAACACAAAAAAGCAAAAAATAAAAAATTACCGTCAGGGCTAGCGCCGAGAAATCCATATTTTACATCAACAAAGAGTCCCGAGGGACTCACTTTTTTGTCATGTTCATTTTCGAATCTTTGGATTGCTACATTTTCATGTATTCTGCCGTATGCCATATCTGATGAGGAAAACGCAGTTTTGTATAGCACTTGTTTGACATGATTGTGGCAAGGTGTACTCAGCCTCCTTTTACAAATCTAAAATAAATACAAAAACAAATTATTTCAGCAGGCGCCTTACAACTAACTAATATACATCGACTGACTGACTGACAGCCGCATCGACTGACTGAAGAGCAGATGACACGACGTGTAACATGGTGCCGGGAGATGCTACAAAAAGTTTGATAAGAGAAAATCTCGGCATGTGAACAACATCGTGATAGATGACGAGACTTGGCTGTACTATTTGGATTTGCCGACCAAGGTTTGAAACAAAGTTTTGGTCTTTGATGATGAGGATACACCCGTAGTGGTCAGAAAATGCCGCTCCGAAACGTCCGGCAAAGGTGCAACCTTTACTAATCTTACAATCCGCTTAAATAAAATTTAAAAAAAATATATATATATAAACATATTCTTCAGATGTTTTTTTTACCAACCATTCCAAATAATGATGCTGTTAGCCGATTTTCCCTGTAAGTGTTGTACAAATCATTCGAATGTTGACCAACAGTTTCTCTCTCGATCCTGACTGCATCTTGTCCCGTTACCTAAAGTAAAAAAACATTACATTAGGCCGGCCCAATCAAAATATAAAGTGATTAGTGGTAAAATATACTAACCTGGAATTCAGTGATCTTCTCATCGCATAATTCTTTTAACTCTGATTCCGTATAATTTGGTGGAGGATTATCAGGTGAAGGACCATAGTCTTTATCAGCTTCCTGTTTTTTTCCTTTGAAGAGTTTTCGAACTCTAATGTGTTTTTTTCTCACTTCCTTATACTTCTCCAGTCTACTAAAATACTTCTTGAACGACGCTCCAGGGCTCATAGTTGTAGCTGACTTCCAAGCTGTTGAGTGCCATTTTCCACCGGACAATTGATTGAGTGCGGCGATATGCGTTCTTCTCTGGAATGATCCACTCTTCGTCAGATTGAGTCTTTTACCACAGTTGAACTTGGCTATAAGGCTCATAAAATTTTCTGCACAATTATTTGTCTCGTTGTGGAGAAGCCTGTCAGCCTTTCTTTGTAACAAGTCCAAAGCTGCCATCATGAAGCTCCATACATTTTCAAATTTTTTTATGTCGTCTAGAACATTTTCATCCGGCTCCCCCGAATCTGCCAATTGCCACTTACAGTAATAAGGCAAACATGTCGAATGTTCACCGAACACATGCAATAGGCTGTTTTTAAAATCACGTCGCAAATTGGCAGCATTACCATTAATACAATTATGTATTATACTCTTGCGTGCCAAAACTGTTAGGTTTTGCATTTTGCTTTTCAACAATTTTCTGCCAAGAAGTGGTAACTTACTGTTATTCACAATCTGTAAGTGAAATAAACTTTTTAGGCACTGGAAAATTTTCAGTTTTAAAAATAGAAGAAAAAGTTTTACCTTATATAGGGCACTGGTATAATTTTTAATAGCGTGGTTTTTACATTCCAGCTTTTTTATTTTTCGGCCATACGAAACGCGTTCCCGTAACCTGGCATATACTGACGAATCTCCATCTCCTATAAATTCCAAAAAGCGTAATCCATGTATATCCATGCTTCTTGAAAATCCTTCCACAATAATTTCTGCTTCCATTGCAGTTGAGCTTCCCTCATAATTTTTGAAGCAATTATGATCCTTTGTTGGCATGTTATTTCTCTCGTAATATTGGCAACCATAACAGTATTTATTTTTAATACCAAGAAATAGACATTTTTTTGTATGTTTCCCAATAATACAAGCCTGTAAAAAAATAGGTGAATTAGTAATTGGAATGGCGGAACTTTCATGTATAAATAAAAATATTGACATACAGCTCCTGAAGCAGCATTAAAATTATGGCCGTAAGATCGTTTCGACCAGCCTCCATCAACGTAAACGGTTATAAATGCGACTCCATCATCAGACACATTTCCTTTTCTTATAGCTTCGTCTCTCTCTTGAGCTCCTGCTAAGCGCATTTCTTTCCAGAGATGATCTTCCCAAACGTTTCCTAACATTCGCTCGGTTGTTCGGAAGAGCTTCGATGACATGATATGTACGTCTATTACGCTCAATAAGTGCGACGTTTGAGCATAATAGCTTCCAGAGGTCAAGGTTCCCCAAACGAATGCCTTATTCAAAGCCGGCTTATTACTTGGTTCAGTCGACAAAATCCAAGTTTGGTCACATCCTGTGCACCCAAAAGTCATCCAGGAGACGATGCCTTTGAAACTCTCGCTGCGAAAAGCAATTCTGCCTCCGGTACATTTTTTCGAGTGATCATATTGCAAATTCATGGACTTTTGTAGAAAGTGGTGAACGTCAACGATTCGATAGCCATCGAGGCCCTTCAGGTGATCCACATCTGCTGCATCATACTGAAGTTGGTGACTTTCTAATTCCGGGTCTATTGATGGCCAGTTTACATTCACCTCATCTGCAACATCAGCCACACCAGCCGACGTCGAAGGTTCATCAGATTGCACCGACCAATTTGCATCCACTCGGGGCCTCTTATCACTCCGTTGGTATGTTTTTATGGAAGGTGTTGACGACGATACTTCCGGTAAACGCCAATACATGCGGCTGCAAAAAATAAACTAACATAATTCTTAATTCATCTCAAAATCAACCTTCTAAAAGTCGATTTTGATGGTTGTTTTATTAAAATATAGGTAGGTATGCAGTTTCAGCATCTCCTCTAAATTTAAGGTGTTTTAAACGTCACCCGACTATATTATATCGACGTTGTTGATTTCGAATCTGTAAAAATCTTTATGCGGACAATTTTGTCTTGCTTTATCTCGCCTATATCTCGAGTCCGCGCGATTTTTACAGATTCGGAATCAGATTGGTCGTCAGCGAGACATCTTGTAGAGGTGCCGAAATCGCATACCGTATATTCTTTTGAAATGTTATCGCCAACATGTGCGTTTTTCGGATACATAATAATTTACCTTTCAGCGTCATTATGTTTTCTTTTGAAAGCTGCTTTAGAACGACGTCGATTGACAGGACCGGCATATTTATGCTTGACATGGCAGTCCTTAGCAAAGGTATTTCGTCTCATTTTCGGCCGGTCGAGAATTTGAACAACGCACAATAAACAATTACACACAATTCGAAACAAAACACAGCGAAGCGCGTCGTATTTATTGATACAGCAGCGAACAAACACCACTGCGCACACGCTCACCGCACGTCAAAATTCGGTTTCTAGACAGAGTGAGGGAGTCATCGATTGAGTGACCGTTCATCGATATATCGGTGTAATCGGTGATTGATTATTTTTGTGGTTTCTTTTATTATGTTGCCGTTGTATAAAATCGGTTAGGAATCGCATTGCCATTGAAATATTGTCACTATAACAATTTATTATTATTGTTTTTCTTTTATTTTATAAATTATAATGAAAGTAGAACATTATCCGTCAGAATTCGATTTTTATCGATACCGGTATTATCGACATTATCCAAAACCATTGATTTCACGAACAATAAGACCCTTGCCATATAGGAAAAATAAAAAGAATGAAGATGAGAAAGACAGACAGGCGATCATTCATCTCCCTCTGATATATGACTTTTGTAGGAAGAAATAAAATGTTTTGGCATTGCAATTCGATTATTACACCGACTGTCACGGATAGTGTTAAAAATGTCATCGTGTGTATAACAGTCACTAATCCAATCATAGATCCTACTAGAATATCAAGATTTTCATTTCTAAGTTTCTATATAAAATAACTGTTCAAACTGGTTGAAATTCGAAACGCGTACACCATTTTTTTTTATTTACTGGATTATCATAGTTTTAATAACGTAACTTTCTTCAATCGCTAGTATTCTGCAGGAATTTTTTGTATGAAAAAAGACAGGTAGCAACCACCTTAAATTCATTGTAATTCCGACACACAATTTTCAAACCGACGTCACAATGAAAAACAAATGACAACCTCGCCAGTCAAAAAGTAACATGTTCCCAAAGAGTTCCATTTTTAAATTTCGTAATTGTTTTCTTATTTCTTTTATGGTGGCTAGTTCCAGAAACATTTAGTATCCTCCTACTAACACTCGAAGGCTACGGGGAGAGCGGCGGACAACCGGGAGGGCAGCGTTCGACAGAGGAAATTTTAAAGCGATAAGCAAACCAGCCGAAAGTTCTCCCGCTCCCCTAAGGGGGTGGGGCGAAGTGGGGGACTTAATGGGGGTAACGAAATGTCAGTGCACACCGAATGGTCTTGTAGAATGGGTATAATCGTTTGTAGCGTGGTTTAAGAAAAATAAATTACTGTTTTGTGTATAATCAAGCGACGTTTTCACGTAAACTACAACCCACTCATTTTTTCGAATATAGCACAGGTCTGAGCGATTTTTTTTTGTGACATGCAAGCTATAATTTGTAACATCGCGCCATTATCTTTGGGGATCTTAGGGATACTGTTGAACCAACGCGACGACGGAGAGAAATTCGCGACCACGGAGCAGCTAACCAGCTGCTCCGTGTTCGCGACGCTTTGTTTGAAATAGTACCGGGAGGTCGCGCCGCGACGGCGACATGCGGTGCCCCGATAAAGCTTAGCGCGGTGCGGCGCGGCGACGAACGCGCTACAAAAGGAAGCCCGGGGAAAAGTGAATTGGCACGACCCGCATTCGGAACTGAAGTGCGTGCATTGCGAGCCATGCGTGGCATTTCACCACGCACCGGCGACCGCCTAATCGCGGCCGGAAACAACGGCACAATACAATAAACCCCGCCGATCATTTATTCGAGTCGTCCACCGCGCGCGTCGCGACGCACCACGCGGGACGTGGAAATTTAATGCGGGCGTTGCGACGCCAACGCCTGCGCCATGACGTTGTTTAACAGGGTCTTCTGCTTCTGGGATAGATGCAGCCGTGCAGATAGATAAGCAGCCGCCCTTCCTGCTCTCCTTGGTTCAAAAATCAACGAAGGGGCTGGTGTTGGGGTATACTCGCAATCCCTTAGACTAAAAATCAAAAGATCCTCGGGGCCCAACTATTCGATTTTCTAAGCGAAAACCGTATGTTTATAAGAATGGATGCAGGAGACATAGGAATAAGAAATTTAAGGTAAACGCGCGCGCGCGCTCACGCATATACCTAAACAGACACGCACATGTAGAAAACACCTAAACTCGGAAACTAGTAGGAACAAATGCGATGAAAAACATTTTGTTTTTTTTATTTTAGATTTTGGACCCCCCTCCCGCCTGAACTCCGAAAAAATAGTAGAAACATTACGGAAAATCATCATTTTCGATTTTTTAATAGACGGACAACCTTATACAGAGCTAACATCTACGAAACTTTAAAATGAATCCGACAATTCTGAATTCTTGATATTCTTCCTAAACTTTGACTAGACTTTGAACCCCAAAATACGGGGATTTGCGGTTTAGCTTAGATGCCTCTAAAACGGTTTTCTTTTAAATTTTAATTGTAAAATATGGCAATTTACCAAAAATACCCTGTTGGCGCAATTGACGGTAAGGGAGCGCCCCCTAACCCCAATATAGTACTGCGTGAACTCCCGCCCCTCCACTATATAATTCTGGGTCTGCCGTATTATTGTTTAGAAGTTGAACGTCTTTTTTTTTAAGTGCAAGGGAGGTTCCACAATAATTCTCCCCCCCCCCCCCCCTCTTGTTAAAAATCTTGCGGCGTCCATGAATAATGATGATACCTCAAGGGTCAAGAAGTCGGGCTGTCAGGCCGGAGGTCCTAGCTACGTAACTAAATATAATAGGAAATAAATGTCCCCACATTTCTATCCCCACATTCCTGTCCCCATAACAACTCCAAAAGTCGGCTCGAGTGCACAAAACGCATAAGGCGTTCAGTCAAACTAATTACGATAGAAGCAAAGTCGCATATCACGATGGACAAATTACTACTCTATTGTAATAGACTGCTTATAACTGACAAATGCATAAATAATTAACGATTTATCTTATCACTCGGCCAAAACTAATTTTGCTAAAGACTCACGAAAGAAGGGATCCCTCCCTCAGTCCTACAGGAAAATTCGTATCATGTTTCCTCGTGTTTACAGCACAGTAATAAATCAAGTAGGCGGGTGACATCGGTTTGCTTTCGAGTTATAGATGGTTAGTGAAAATTTCGTGACAAAAAGGTACCTGAAATTGATGGAGGTACCATAAAAATACATTCTTGCAGGGGCGTCCATTTATCTCACATCAGGATTTAAAGGAACGTTCGTTACATATATCAGTGACCTTTAGAGAAGAGACGAGGAAATCAATTTTGAATATTAGATAATCTTCAGATTCGCGAGAGCGTGTTTGTTAAGAGCTTCCTAGTATAGTTCTTTGTTTTGTTTTTATGAATATAATTGTGTCTAAGCTAATTAAGTTATTTCGTTCGGAAATTTTGCATTTTTTTATGATAGTGATTTCTGTGAAATAGTTGATTTGCGAGTAATTTTATGAATGAAACAAAGATCAGATGTCAGATAATAGTTAATCGTAATCTTGCAAACGGGAGCACGAAATAATCCTTTTTATTTCAGCCTTTAATTAACCAAGTCGGTATGTATTTAAATTTCATAAATAACTTACGATGTTCGCCAAATAATTTAAAAAATCAGCTTTAGTGGTACCTTACTTAAGAAAATAGCTATTTCAGTGCAATATTTGGGAAGCAGAAAATGCTTATAGTAATATTTCATTCGAAAAAAAAATATTAATGGTATTACAAGTAAAATTTACCATACTTTATGGAAAAATGGGACCATATGTAGACATAGTCTATTTAAAAATCTAACGAGGTTTCAAACAGTGCCAAAAAATGTAATTTATGAAATTTACATCCATTCGAGTTGAGCGCAGACAAATGCCCTTTTTCTTCAAGTGTCGTGTCCAGGTCTTAATTTTCTGCCCCACTGAATTATCTACTATTGAGCTGTTGGAACTTGCAGCTATGATTTAACTAGGAAAGTTCCACCTACATCGCTATTGGAACGCCGCAACTGTGGCTCCCACTGCAGTTCAGTATAGAACCGAGGATCCGGTTCTTTAATCAGCATCTGGCTTCCAGGCAGTATTCAAAAATCAGCTATCACTTTTCAGGGTGAGTTTTTAGTGGATTTAATCGAATAAGCGGTTATCACCTTGCCAACACTGAGAGAAAAACTTCCAGAACTCGGAAACGGTGAAACGGAAATTGCTAAGACTAACTGTATTACACAGGTAAATATATATGCTACTCCTCGATTAAATCGAAAAGAAACGTATAGTCAATTTTTCGATTAGACATAAAACGATTCTTCGCAATGATATGACAGTAATACCACTGTAATGGATCTCATCACATTCTCACGCCGAAACGCCATTGATAATGACGTCACTGCAAGGTGAAATGTAAGTCGTTTGCCAGAGTTCCAAAAAGAATGGTTAAATATGCGTATTTACAATAAGTTAAAATGAAACTGTTTTAGGATCCTAACAGTTTCGATACTTTTCAGACAGACTGGCAGTCAGCTTCCTCATAACAACAAAAAGGTTATATATTTTTTCATTTAGGCACCATTCTATAGGACTGTTTCTGCTTTTGTTAGAAAAGATAGCCTGCAAGGTTTCTGTCTAATATTTTCAAGCATATACATGAAACAAACAACGTAGATTCGCCAAAGATCACGTTGATTCGTCAAGACAAAGATCTGCCATTTTTAGGAGAAGTCCAGATAGATTGGTAAAAGACAAAACAAAATGCTGAAGTAAAATGTCTGTACTCTACGAGAAGTAGGACTGTAAACAATGCCGTCGAGGATAAAGAAGTATTTTTTTGAAAAATAGATAAATATGGCCAATATAATAAAAGACTTGTTTGGTACTTCCATGCTCAGGGACAACTTCATATCACACAAAGAGAAACATGCATATTTGTTGTTTGGTCGACTGTAGACATGAAAATAGAACTAACAGAAGAAGTTAAATGTTTTGGAGTGACAGAAGAAAAATTGAAAATGTTTTATTTTGATTGTTTATTATCGGAAATAATAGATTATTGATTACAGACAAATGGAAATTAAGGAACCTAATTACATTCCTGAAGAATTATATAAAAGAGCGGCTAAAAATAATTTTAAAAGTAAAACTAAAAGTTAAAACTATAACAAAAAATAAACACAAACCAAATGAAAGTCAATAAAAATAAGATTTTATTGAAAAACACTACTTATTTACGTTTACATTACTTTGGGAATGAGATGTCGTTGCATAAACAATAATACCGCTCAAGATGAAATTTGGCGCGGTATGGTGTCAACTGACCATTATTGGCTAGATATTTCAACGTGCATACAATAAGCTCATAACCGTATTGAAAATGCCCAATCAGAGAGCTCAATTCAAATAATTCTGACACCGTTTATCTCAATTACTCTCACATAGATACAAATCTAGTATAGGTAGAAATATGCAGTAGGTATTAAAATTATTGAAAATCCAGTTTTTTGCTTCTCCTGAAAAGTAGCTAATTTTGACTTACACGGTGTTTTTGTTTATTTTGTGGTTTTGCGACAATTGAAAGTCGCTCAATTTTAGTTTTTTAAACTAAATTTAGTTGATTCTTTTTAAAATGGCTATTTTTGGCGTTGAAAATAAAATTCTAACAAACATCGCAAGCCCATGAAATTAGTTTCGCAGAAAGCTAATTTTTCTTACATTTTTTTTAAACAAATAGTACTTTTAACTAACATATATAAAAAATGGGTATTACTGCAATATAGGAACTTGTTCTATATGGTTGATTTTAAAACGTCCTCCGACTATATTTACCACGCTGATTCAGAATCTGCAATTTAAATGGCCTCAATAAATAAGCGAGATATATGCATTCAAAGAAGCGTCAAACACATACATTTCGGTAGGTTAGGTTAGTTTTTTTAATTATACATCTATAAGGCGGTAGGTAAGGATATTATTTTTTTAAACCGTCTTAAAAACTGAGTAAAAAACTTCTTTTTGTAAGTAAATTTGTTTTCTTTCTCTCGAAATATTACGCGTCCGAGGCTTTTTTTATTACAAGGTATTCGAGGCATTTAGCATTACAATGATCGAATCTAGTAGTTTTTTTTTCGATTTTTGAAAAAGGTTTCTATACTGCATATATTCCAAAGAATGTATAAGTATTGAAAAAACGTGATGAAACACCTTAAACCCTATTACCAAAAGAACGCTGTATCTCAATTTACAGTGTTTAGTCATGACAGGACAGAAAAGCTAGGCTAAAAAGTTCATGAGTTTCCGTGTTGCTGTCAAAGTTTACTCCTGTGGTCAAAGGGCGGAGTGACATACTTTGTTGTTGTTGTGAGCCTTGAAGCAGGGTATGATCCTGGCTCTGGGCGGATGCCTGCGGTCGGGGCGCTCGCCGGCGGCGACCCAGGCGTCGCGAGCGTCGCGGGCGTCGCGGGACTCCGCCGCGGACACGATGGTGCTCCACGGCGACGGCGGCTTCGGCGCGCTCGGCGGCGGCAGCACGTACAGCATCATCCGCAGCAGGCGGCTTCACGGCCGCATCACAACAACTCAACGTGAACACATCGACCACACTCGACCAGAATCCACAAGCACGCGCGCTGCGCCGACCCGCGGCGACCGCCACCGACCAAACAACGCAACGCCGCGTCGACGACTGAGTGACTACTTGCACCACGGCACGCAGCGCGAGCGCCGACCGCGCGGGTTCAACGTCAACTTCAACTGTTCAACCGAGCGGCCGGCGGCCGCAGCCCGACCCCCTTTCACCTCCCGCCCTCTTCATTCGCGCAAAATAACCAATTACGCACATCTTTACGTACATTCTTGGAAGCTCATCAAACGAGAATCTTCAGTGTTTGATTATATCGAGAACACCTATGAAGAAAAGCCTAAGAGTCCGCTAAATGAGTACTTCTTCATACAAAACGCGAATAAAAATTACTCGCGGATAAACGATCGTAGTGTCATTAAAGTTAGCTGTCATCCAGTAGCGCAACTAAGCCGGTGCAGACGGTGTGGCGCACCGGGGCCCACGGTAGTTTGGGGGCCCAAAATAGAACTTTGTCTACGATCGACGTTTCATCCAACTCTGTTAGGAAGCAAAGAAAGCCGACAACATGAACGTCTCAAAACTGATCGATGGTTTTGCAGAGTGCAAATCAAGACGAAACCATTCTAGAAATGTATTTGTTCATATTTTTTGTAATACATCAAGTAGTTAATTTAATGTAGATATGCAAAAATGGTACATTAGCAATAATACAAATATTATATGTGTATTTATTAGTCTTACGTAACAGTTTCGCACTTGGTAGTTCTACTCAAAATAAAGTAATAAAAACTGGCATTATTATTTTTATTTCTTGCCAACGTTCAAATGTGGAAAAATATAATTAAATAATTAATTAACAGCGTCGAATGAATATAGGAACAAATATTCCGAACATTCTCCGGCAACAATGTTTTTAGCAACTTGTTGAACTTCAAATGAAAATGGCGATTTATAATGTAGGCACAATATAAACACGTAATGTAGTTAGGTATACAGTAATTACACCCTATATGCCATAATGAATGTAAATATTTACGGGGAGGGGCCTTTTGTTCAATTTTGCACCGGGGCATATTTTTTTAGCTACGCCACTGCTGTCATCTAACGTTATAGATCATAGTATCCTACATGGTGCTGATTATAGATTCATCATAATAACTTTCATATTAAACATTTATTCAAAAATCTACTCAATCAGCACCCTGTACGATTAGATGCCGCGATCTAACGCTACAGTAGCTGATCGAATCGGTGCGCCAGACAATCGCTGAACTATTATGGCGATCCTATGTTATGAAAAACTTCCCTCTTGGTCGAGACACAAGGTTACGCCAGAGGTATTTTTATCTGGAAGAGAAATTATTTCTTATTGTAGCCAATAAGAAAGGACAAGATATCAAAATTGAAAATCAATTTTCGTGTATAAAATGTTTGTCACATATTTTGCGTTTATCCACATCGCTAGCAAACAAGTCACAAATGCATAGAATTCTCGTTTTTTTAGGATTTAGAAAAATATAAAACGAAAAAATTATAATGCGAATTTACGTGAAAATTGCATTAAGTATATGAGTCATCTAGAAAAAAAACAAGTCTAAATCAGTAAAAGAAATCGAGGAAATCGCGTTTTTCTGTTTAGTTATTTCTCGTCGTGTAAACCAAAACTAATGTACCTATATGATAAAATTTTCAATAAGCACTTAAAATAGCTTCAACATAGTATTATTTTTAATAAGAAAACATCAATTATATAAATAACTCGGCCATCTTTGTTTCAAAACTGATGGAGTATTGATACCCACATGAAGGGTTCGGAAAAAAAACGATCAATGTCAACAGTATCTTATTTTTGGTAACTCCTTTATTTAAATTTTACTAATTTAAAATATGACATTTTAGCCAGGGTTTGTTGGGGTAAAAAAATAAATTTTACTTATATGTACACCTTAGAAAAAAGTATCTTATTTTTCAAAAAAAAAAGGCATGGATTATTTTTCCCCGGAGCCCTTTACATTAAATCAACGAATCTCGGTTTGCGCTCAAATAGGTGGACAATAATCTGTGCCATGCTTATTTCAAGCAAAGAAAGGACTAAACTATCTTTGTTCAACGCACCTTTTTAAAAACCACAAATAATATGGTATACAGTAGTTTTGTATCGCACAAAGATGCTATTATGATAAGAGGATCTTTCAAACTATGGGATACCAGCGTTAATTAAATTTGGCCGTCACAAGGACGTTACCACCTTTGTTACTATGTCTCATATAAGAATTTATTTTATGATAGAGAAATCTAAATCTTACAATTCGGCTTCGTTCGTCAATTTTACAGCTGTAGTTGGAATGTATCAGTTTTTTACCCTTGCATAATAAACCTTTTAGCGGCTATCGCCCTGGAAATACATATATAAAAATATATATTAAAAGTATATTTTTAAAGTACCTGACCCGTGGTTACTTTGTTGGACGGTAAAACTTTTTACTTGTGATGAAATTATG
Source organism: Micropterix aruncella (assembly GCA_944548615.1). Taxonomy (NCBI): domain Eukaryota; kingdom Metazoa; phylum Arthropoda; class Insecta; order Lepidoptera; family Micropterigidae; genus Micropterix; species Micropterix aruncella. Next base: position 11,060,297 of record OX155954.1, on the reverse strand, counting down.
AGTGTGGTTTGGTTAGTACTGAGTGCTATGATTTATTTCCTGCCAAGAGAAGGGTTATATTTTTTCTGCATAATATGTGTGTATGTATTTGCATGCCAATTTGACTATATTACCGTTATTTGTAAGTGTCGTCCTTGTGAGTGTCTTATCTCTTTAACCATTTATGCAGTAAAAGTTAAATTATATGCAGTAAAAGGGAAAAGTCTTTTGTTTTAAACACTTGAGATGATAAATTTAATTATTTTGATAATAATTCATAATTGTTGATAATATGACCAATAAACATGACTTAACGATTTAAATTATTTTTTTTATTTGAAAAACTACTTTTTGTGACTTAAATATAAAAGTTAAATATATGCTGTCACTGATTTTTTTGTAGGCATTATTAAGCTCTACAACTTTTCTCTAGAACTTAATCATATATCTCTCATCGTTACGGCAGCATTAGTTAGAAACCTTTTCGTTCGACCGTTTTTTCCGACTTACTTTGGAAATCCGACTACCACGAAAAAGTCTTTTCATTTTTCGGATTAATATATAGCCTATGACACTCACAAATAATGTGGCTTTCTATTGGTAAAAGAAATTTCAAAATCGGTTCAGTAGATCCAGAGATTACTTCCTACAACGTCACAAACTTTACCTCATTATAATATTAGTATAGATACAAGCTTTACTTTTCATCAGGGAGTTCCAGTGGAAATTTCTTCGCTCTATCGTCAGACCCTCGTCATCATGCGTAATGAAATTACTTAAGGCCACAAAACAAACAAGCTCAACCTCAACTATCTTAGCACTTTCCATCAGGGAGTTCTAATGGCAATCTTCCGGCTCCATCTTCAGACCCTCGTCATCATGTGTAATGGAAAGTAATCATGATAACAAAACATACTAGCCCAAATTCGACTGTCCTACCGTTTGCCACCAGGGAGTTCAAGTCTCTACATCCCGGCTCCCATCAAATCAGCTCGATGGTACCATAATATTTCATTATCACCGAACGAACTTACATAAGTATACCAAATTTCAGGAAGTCATGGTGTTCCACTCAGGTCAAGTCAGGACAACACCATAGAAATTCCACTACATCAGTCTTCTTTTTTCACTAACTCTTTTAGCGTCCATTCTGCTCGACTTTGGAACCAGCTTCCGCATGCTATTCGTCATGCAACATCCTTACCCTGTTTCAAGGCGTTACTGAAAAAACATTTTCTCCCTCAAAATATCAACTAAGAACCAACCCTCCCCCTATCCCCTCCCCCCTTTCGTTGGGTTGTTGACTGGATAGAAGCATAAGAACTTTGTAATATCTATCATTTTATATAAGCAGTTATTTTTATTATTATTTATCAGTAGTTTCTATGTATTTATTATTATAATATACATATATTATATTATAAATTATATTTTTTTTATGTATGTATGTATATTTGGATGTATGTATATGTATATTTATGTGTATATGTTTATGTATGTGAGCTGTATTGATACTTTTATTTAATATTACACGGTTGGCTGTAAGAAATCGTGAAACGATAAGCCCGCCGTTTGTACTAGTTAAAATAGAATTTAAGTTTTCTTTACCCATGTAATTTTTTTTTTTGTTAGTACAATAAAGGTATTTTTCATTTCATTTCAAATTTCAGCGCAATCGGATACCAGCAACTGGTTGAAATATAGTTTGCAAATTTTGAAACGGACATCTTGCATACAAACATAAGTTAATATAAAGCTTGTATAAAACAAGTTGTTTGTGTAGATCTTAAAAAAAAATATTTCACCCAAAAAGTGTCTCGAATGTTCAATTTTTAGGGGACGTCCCAAGAAAATGGAGTATTTTTTACATTCCCGTTATCTTCTTATTCATCTTTTATTTGGACCTTGAAAAAAATATTAAAATTGCAATTTCGCGGGAATTAGCGCCATGTAAGGAATGCATATTGCCATTATCCTGAAAAAAAATGCAGACATAATATAACTGTACTCGTATACTGAAATAATTACAAAAGTATATCAATCATACTATAAAAAAGTGCCCAAAATTCTGTCCCTCGTTATCCCGCGCAGTTCAATTCTCGTGTCATGGCCAGCATTATTCACAAGAGAGAAGATCACAGGAAAGTGCTTAGTTAGATATTGCGGAAATATGCGAGACCTGAGACCTTTGTGGATTCTGTGAATACTATATGATATGAGCTGCCTGGAGGCAAGAGAGTATACGCAGGGTCACGTCAAAGGCTACACATGAATAGGCAAGTGCGGGTATCCGACTACTGATAACCACCCGCAAACTCAATCAGTGCCGGATTATCCAATAGGCCAAATAAGCACCAACCTATGGGTATCACGCCTTTTAGAAGCCCTGCGACAAAAGAGCATTACAATGATCATTTTATAAATTGTTTCTAATAAATAGAAAAAAAACATTGAAGTGAAATTCTAAGGAGAAAATGTTTAATAAACTTTTTGATCCGACTAATAGTATAATTGTTACAAATTATCGACAGTTGGCCGCTGCTATACTGTGTGATCGTATTTTATTTATATTCGCGTCTTTGTTATGCGACATAAGCCTTGTCAGAAATGTTTAATGGCGAATTTTGCCAGTGCGATCGTTTTTCATTTATATAATCTACACAATATCATCATCAGAATGTTGTCAGAAGCCCAAACGAAGACCTGAAAAGTGCAAAGGAAGCCCTAAGATTTCGACGGTCAAAGGGCCTATACATGGGTTAATCCGGCACTGAGCTAAATCCATCGAAATCGATAGTGCCCCAATAAATGGGTGGAAACGATACCCAAAGAAGCATGATTAAAGCTTTCCACTATTGAGTAACGTCTTAGAGGACTTAAGACTTGTATCTTCATCATACAATCTGATAAAGGACAACAATAAATTTACTTTTTAAAAGGACATTTTGGAAGCTGCAGTTATGTTGAATGAGAATTTATCTTGTATCCACACCTTTTTCATTTATCAAAAAAAACCACTACTAGGTTCGATCATTTTAATGCTAAATCAGATAGGAAATAGCATCGGACATGCAATTTTTCTTGACTTCTCACACTATGTTGAATTTTTTAAGATAGTTTTTAAATAAAACTAACTTGGTATTACTGCAATATAGAAACCTGTTATACATTGTTGATTGCAGGCTGCTAACCTTCTGGGACAGCCTGGGTTGGCTGGAGTAACATAAATAGAAACATGAGCCACGCACAACGGCCCAATCAAGAGGCCAAGTGCGGGAAATAGCCCAGGAAAACTAACTAACTAACTACATTCTTGATTTTTTAACTTCACCCGACTATTCACCACGCTGATATAAGCATTCAAAGAAGCATCAAACCCATGCATTTCGGTAGGTGAAGTTAGGTGTTTTTTTTAAATAATACAAAAATTCCATTAGGTTTTTTTAAACAATCTTAAAAACTGAGTAAAAAAATAAACATTTTTTTTTATTTTTAGTTTTTTTTCTTGAAATATTACACGTCTGAGGCTTTTTTCACATTACATTACACATTTTTTCACATCACATTAAGCATTACAATGATCAAATCTAGTAGTTTCTTTTTTTTCGATTTTTAAGGGAGGTTCTTATACTGCATATATTCCACTAAGTTAACCTTGTATTAGTGTTTATGAATTGTTTTTTTAAAAAACTAACTAACCATATATTCTACTAACTTAACCTTAACTTAAGTGTTTAAGAATTGATTAAAAAAAAACTAACTTTACCTACCGAAATTTAGGTGTTTGACGCTTCTTTAAAATGCCTATATCTCGTTTATTTATTGGGACCGAATAAAGATGCAGCTTCAGAATCAGCGTGGTGAATATAGGCGGGTGACGTTACAACATCAACAATGTGGAATAGGTACCAATACTAGAATATTACCGAAAGTATACACAGGGTCACAAACGAAGGCTCCACATGAAGAGCCAAATGCGGGTATCCGGCTACTGGTAATCAACCCCAAACTCAATCACCATCACCGATACAGGGACACTATCACCAATAAATGGGTGAAAGCAACAGCCAAAGTAGCATGATTAAAGCTTTCGGAATTATTGCAGTATAGGTACCTTTCTCAGAAATCGAAAAAACAAAGAAATACTACTAGGTTAGATCATTGTAATGCTAAATGTGAAAGAAAAAAGCTTCGGACGCGTAAATTTTCAAAACCAAATTTACATACAAAAAAAAAAAAAATTTTTTTTTTACCTCAGTTTTTAAGGTTGTTTTAAAAAAACCTAACCTAACCTAACCTACCGCCAAATAGGTGTTTATGTATTATTTTTTTAAAAAAACTACCGAAATGTATGGGTTTGGCGCTTTTTTGAATGCCTATATCTCGCTTATTTATTGAGACCGAATAAATATTATTGCAGATTCGGAATCAGCGTGGTGAATATAGTCTGGTGACGTTAAAAAATCAACAATCTAGAAGAGGTACCTATACTGCAATAATACCAAGCTTTCCACTCTCGAGTAACTTCCTAGAGGACTTTGACTATCTTCATCAGACAAGCTGATAAAGCAGTAAAATTCTTGTAAATTTTAAAATGACATTTTGGAAGTCTCAGTTACGTTGAATGACTAAATAGCATAAACAGCATTATTCTGATGCCAGTTCTCACATAATTTAATAAAGTATATCTTTAAAATAATAGTGCTATTCCATACCACTCCATTACACATGACATAACTTTCAACATTATAATGAAAGAAGCGTCTCACCTGTGTTTGAGGAGAATTGGAGATGCTCGGAGACCTCTGCACTGTCACAAGGGCCATAACACACGTAAAAAGGGCATTGAATCCTATCGAAACACAAACAAGAACACAAAGGCGGTCGTCGTTCACAACTAACCACGCTCAAACGCGACATCCATGGCGGGTTATTCGTGAAAATCACACCGATGCAACGCGTGATTCAGTAACAATTCACCGATTTGCGACGGCGGCGAATGCAAAAAAACGTAAACCGAAATTGCAAATCGAAACGAAAAACCCAGTTTCGGAAAGAATTCAACAAAACGTCAAACTGGCGAAACGAAACTGGCGACCTTTTCTTCTTCGCGGCTTCGCGAGCAGTGTTGCCACAAGGGAAGCCAAAAGAGCTGGAGAAATATAACCTAAATACTTATCTGTAGAGAACCAAATTAGAGACGTAGAGATCCGATACTTAATAAAAACTTAATCTGCAATTGGGACAACTATATGCGTAATAGCTGACAAATTGTTCGTGGAAAATTAACCTTTTAACTAAAAAATCAATAAATAAAATAAGGAGCCGTATTGTAATAATATATTAAATGTGTAAGTGTAGCACATGTACGAATACTAAAAAAAACAATTAAATGTACTAACACTAATAAATATACAATTTTTGAGTGTGTAAGTATTCATAGGTTATAAATACTGTTTGCTGAGCTAGTCAATTCATCTCATCATGTCTATTTTTTGGGAAAAATATTTTTATTTATTTTTGTAATTTTTTGGGTATCTCTACAAATTAAATATGTACTTTTCATGAGACTTTTTTCATGAAGAAATACCCGAATAATGCTGGCGTACCAACAAAAATATATTTGTTTGTTTGTTTGAAAAGCTTTATTGCACACACAAAAGAATACAATGTGGTGGGCCTATTGCCAAGTGGCAATATCTACCGACCATACCGCCAGGGTTATTGTGACTGAAGGTTTATGTGGGCAAATAAATTTACAAGTAATAAATAAATACACTTACAAAAAAGTCATCATAGTATAAAATATAATTCAGTGATTAGTAACGTATGCCAACTCGTATTGAAGGGAGGAGTGAAATATAAGGACAAGCAAAGGAGACGGGAGGGGAGGGGGGAATTCATAAGTTGAGTAAATGTCTCTTTAAAGAATTTTTAAACCCGCTCAGGTTTTCAAGTTGTCTTATCGGTAAAGGCACGGAATTCCAGAGACGGGCCGCTTGCACTGCGAAAGACCTAGACATGAAAGTTGATGAATGCTGAGGTATAGCCAGTAATAGATTTTCCTGAGAGCGCAATGGGAGACCATGGGATGATAGCGGAGAGAAGAGATTATACAAATAAGTAGGACAGTTTGACTGTAGTACGCGGAAGAGTAGGGCGAGTATGTGAAATTCCCGACATCGTCTAATGGGTAGCCACTCCATTTGCCTGCGAAAGTTTGATATGTGATCAAACTTCTTCAGGGAATAAACAAAGCGAATACACGCGTTTTGAACCCTATCTAGCTTATCGAGTAGTTCTTCATTCGCATCTAGGTAGGCCACATCAGCGTAATTAATTAGCGGTAAAAGAAAAGATTGTGCCATTTGGCGTTTAATACAAAGAGGTAAGAGATTCTGAACCCGTTTAAAAGAATGGAGACTTCCAAAGACTTTACGACTGGCCTCACTTACTTGAGGATGCCAAGATAAGTTTTCATCAATAAGCAGGCCAAGGACTATTATTACATATATCTATTGGACTTAGAATTAACAAGAGATATAATATGTAACCGAAGTCAATGTTATTTAAACTAGTTAGTAAAAGTGAGTTCGATAATGATTTTCAGTTAAATTCGTAATGAAAACGATATCTTTGTTTATCGGTTTCTTACCTAGTTTTGCAATTAGGTCCCAACAACTATGTGATAACTGACAAGAATAGCATTTAATTTAGATTTTTATTAAAACAAATATTGCTGAATTGACGCTCTTTATTTTGGTAAAAAAATTATATCGAAAAAGTAGTTGTATCGTGAATAAAGTACATTTTATACTTAGCGATAAAATCTGTTAGAAAATTATTTTTTTTTGTGATCCGCATTCTCGGTACAGAGATCCTGCTAGGTCAAATTTATTTGCCATTTTTAAGAATCGACGTTATTGATTGCCCGAAAAGCTGTAGAAAGATATCCACAACCGTAGAACTGAAGCTCTTAGGTAGATCGCTCAAAACACTGTAGATTACAGTTGATTTTAACTGTCCTGGTTGGCAACGCTGTACAATCTCGCGTTGTTGTAGCAATAAATAACAGATAATTTATTTCTTTAGAATAACAGTATGATTTACATGGGCCAGGAAAAAATACATACTTATGTTTAGGAAAATAAAAAAAATATTTTTCAAAGGAAACATTTTTATCATAGACAATAGGCACGTCGTGACGTTTCCGTTCGCCCTCCATCTTTCTTTACGCGTTTGCTTTCCGTGGAAGGCTGCGAATTATTTTGTCGAAAAATGCCTCCTAAAAAGAAGTCCGACAAGCCCGGTAAGTAAGTAATATTCGAAAACGGTTCATAAATACGGTTTCGATTATGTGATCGCCGGAATAAAGCAGTGAATGTGTCTTGTTTTGCCCGTATCGCAGCCGTACAACCACGCGGTTTTTGACATTTTAGGTTACTGGGTAGTTTTGTTGGTATTGGTGCCTAGTATTCTACATTCTTGATTTTTAACGTCGCTTGACTATATTTTGTTCCTTGGCAATCGTATAGCTGTCATGTTTTCGCATTTCAGCTGGCGCGGCGAAGCCAGCCGCCGAGAAGAAGCCAACCGCGTCCGGGTCCGCTCCGGCCGCCGCGAAACCAGCCCCGGCGGCGGCTCCAGCGGCGCCTAAAGCTGCTCCAGCGGCGCCTAAAGCTGCTCCGGCCGCCGCGGCTGCTCCCAAAGCCGCCAAGCCCGCCGCCGAGAAGAAGGCCCCGGCTGCCGCTCCCAAAGCTGCGGCCGCGCCTAAAGCGGCCGCTGCAGCCGCCCCCAAGGCCGCCGCCGCAGCCGCCCCCAAGGCCGCCGCAGCCGCCCCCAAAGCCGCAGCTGCGAAGCCCGCCGCCGAGAAGAAGACTTCGGCGAAGACTCCTGCCCCCGCCCCAGCTGCCGCCACCGCCGTCGCCAAGTCCGCTGCTAAGCCTAAGTCTATGGCCAAAACCGCCACGGCGAAGACTGTCGCTAAGAAGCCTCCTGCGGCCAAAACCGCCAAGCCCGTTGCTGGCAAACCCAAGTCCGCGCAAAAACCCAAGAAACCCGCTCAAAAGGGTGCAAAGGGCGGCAGCGCCAAACCGAAAGATGCTAAGAGCAAGGCAGAAATCGCTAAGGCACTTCGCGCGCACATCAAGGTGAGAATGTATATTTTTTTGTTATTACTGCATTATAGGAACCTGTTTTACATAGTTGATTTTTTAACATCACCCGACTATATTCACCACACTGATTCCGATTCTGCAGGCTTTATCCGGTCTCAATAAATAAGCGAGATATAGGCATTCAAAAAAGCGTCAAACCCATACATTTCGGTAGGTTAAGTTAGTTTTAGGTTGAGGATGTTGAGGTTAGTTTTTTTTAACCCGGTCGCTCCGTAACATCCCTTGGGGGACCAAAGGTCGGCCGCCTAAAACTCCGTAATGTTCCTTACGGGACCAAACGCTCGCCGCTGCTAAAAATGCAATTTACAATTCGACACGCCGTACTATATGCTTTCTGAGGACGCTACGATATGGCCAAAATATCTTTAATTCAAGATTTCCGTCTGGCAATATCGAAGGACGATTTAAAAAGTGAGCATAGACGTCAAACGGCAGTGTCCGCCGGCAACTCTCACGGCCGCGTACGGTTCCGCGAAATGGGTGATAAAAACAGTGTTTGTGCAGTGTTTTGTGCCATTTACTGGAGAACAGTAAATGAGATAGTCCATTTGCTATTTTTCATGAATATTTATGCAAAATGCTTCGGTGACAACTTAGCGCCGGGGAAAGATGGCATTTTGTGTTTTGTAATGTTTATGAATTATCACGGAATATCGCCAAAAAAGGCCGTAATATCGCTTTATTTCGCTAATAAAATAGGTATTGCTTCATTTACATCCTAAGTAATCACATAATAAGCCGTATTTTGACAATTATAAATTGCTTCGTAATATGGTTCGCGAAAATAAATTTGTTTTGATAATTACTATGAGAGAATTACCATACTTTGAGTGCGATTTTCTATAGTTTTTCGATGAAATGTGACCTTTTGGAGTATAATAATTAGTTGTTTTACATATAGTAAGTATATAATGACACAATATATTTGAAAAAATATAACCAATTTTATATTATGAGCATTCAAAGTTTATTATCAAGTTGTTTACGCCAACTCTCAAAACTTTAGATTTTTCTATAATATCAGAAAAAGCTGAAAGTTCTGGTGTAATTTTCTAAGAAGTATGATGCAGTAAAAAAGTTATTTTGAAAGAATTTCATATAAAAAAAACCCGTAAGTAGTCACAAATTAAAAATAAAAAAAAAAAAAAATTTACGAGAATACATCAAATTTTTCTTGGTTGAATAACTAAATATTTTTGTATGCAATTAAGTAAAACATTTAATAAAGAACATAACTGTATTTACAATTTTTGCATATTTTACGTAATTTGTTATAAAAACATCGAAAGGATTTTATATGCCAGTTTTTTCAGTTCGCCAACTTTGTAATATTTATTCATTATTATCTTAATTGTAATACGAGATAAATTTATAATGTTTTATATTTAAAATTTCAATGCGGTCATTTTACAGTTATTCTTTTTATGATCCGTATAGTGGTTTATAACTTATGATCGTTTTCCTCAAGGCCATCGACTCCCGCCAATTTCACGCGCCAAACTGACAAAACAAACGGGACGGCCGAATGGGCCGAATTTTAACTTCGCGATGTGAGGGGTTAAACAATCCTAAAAACTGAGTTTTTTTGGGAAAAAACTTTTTTATATGAAAATTTGTCTTTTTTTGTGTTGAAATTGTATGCTTTCGAAGCGCTTCTTTGTTTTCGGTTTTTGAGAAGGGTTCCTATACTGCATATATTCCTTTTTTTAACCACTTGATACAGGTCACCCCACTAATACCAAAAACAATCGCAATAGTTGGTAGAAGGCATGCCGCCGAAAGTGCATGCTTTAATTAATTTATGATCTTTTTTGTTTAATGCATCAAACGTGCATACAAAAAATACAGGAAATCATCTTGTGCATCTTCGCGAGGTAATTAGCCTCTCAGTGGCTCGCCTAACAGTATCCTCCGAACCCCCAATACAAATTGTGCAGGATGGCTCTAAAGACAAAAAACATTTCACTACAAAACCTTTCTCAATAATCGATAAAGCTTCAGGTGGTCCATTCGGTCTCTAAGCAGTATAAATTCCCTGAAAGTCTCGGATGAACAGCCCTCCGTCCCTCTTTACTTTATATCTCGGAAGATTTTATTGTAGAATTAACTGTTCCATAGGAATCAAATATCCCAAAAGACCATGAGTACAAACTGAATAAATACCATGATCTTGCAAATGCCGTCACCCGGAACGGCTTCACTGTTCTCCTTCACGCAGTGGAAGTTGGCGCTCGTGGCCTGCCAGCCAAATCTCTGTTACACCTCTTTAAAGATCTTGGTCTCTCCAGGAAAATAATCAACTCCTTCCTAGAAAAAATATCTAAAACTGCGATTTCTGCATCTCAAATTCAATGGCTTTGAAGGGGGAGAATGAATGGGTGGTAAGATAACCGCTCACATGTGGCAATACAGCTGTCCTAAATCTACCACAGCCGGTCGTTAGTCCAGAATCTACTGCTCACCCACCCCCTAGAAGCGTATAAAAAAAAAAGTTTTATGATTGGCCGGTGAATCCCATTTTCCAGTGTCTATTTTATTTATTCTGGTCACTAGATTGAAATTCTCTAATTGTTTTACCCATTACTGCATGTAATACAGGGTTTATGACTGCCCGATGAACCTTTTGAGAGATAACTATGTATGTGAAACAAAGAACGAGTGTTTTTTTAAAACTCTTCTGAAAAGAAAAATATGTTTATAAATGTTTTTTTTTATAGGCGATAATTCTGCACGAAAACCTTAGTTGAAAGTGATAACCTTTTTATTTAGGTCTTTGTTACTGAGCTATTCTTTGTATGCATTTACATAGCTGTTCTTTTATATTCAACTTTCGAATATCCAGTAATTTTTTCTCAGTTGTGAATCATTCTGTTTCAGCAAAATTTAGAATTTCGGTTTGTTTTGTTATCTGTATATGTACGCCGGTTGTAGATTTAAATGCAAAAACTGAACTAGTATACTTGTATATATAAGTATTCAAGAAAAAAGGATTTCATTTACCGGCCCACTAACCGACAACAAGGTAAAGATTGTGAATGCGCTAAAAAAGAAAATCCAGATAAGGACGATATATACATGTTGACATCCATGTCCGGCTTGACTACTTTTGGAAACAATCAGTATGCACCCTATATCCTTGCAGATAGGTAATGCATTTCATAGTGGCCCTCTACCAAAGATCGACCTATGTAAAAATTTCATACCCGTTCCCTCATAACAAAACAAAATCTGGAGTTCAAGCATCGATTGGTGGAGCCCCGTTCGCTCTCGCAATATTAATAAACAGATGGTTACAAAATATGACTTGTTCCAGCTGGTTACTGAATGAGACCGTTTTACATGACACCCGAGGAGACTCATTTGTTTTTAATAATAAACTTTGTGGTTTCAGGTTATCAAGGGTGAACATGGCACGCGTCTCCGCAAGATCAGAAATACGGTGCACTTCAGGCGGCCGAAGACCTTGGAAACTCCGCGCAACCCCAAATACCCCAGGAAAAGCGTTCCTAAGAGGCCAAGGATGGATGCCCACAACATCATCAAATATCCTCTCACATCGGAAGCGGCCATGAAGAAAATTGAAGACAACAATACATTGGTATTCATTGTCCACACGAGGTCCAACAAGCACCACATCAGGGCCGCTGTGAAGAAGCTGTATGACGTGAATGTTGCTAAAGTCAACACTCTGATCAGGTGAGATTTTATGCAATTCGCCCTCTTAACAGATGAACATTTTAATGATGACAACTTTATGGGAATCTCTTTGAATTATGATGAAAAGACGATAAAATCATAACCCTGAAAACTGCAGATTTCTTAAGATTTCAAAATTATTTCTTTACTTATTGTAATAATTTATTTTGTTTTCTTCCAGACCGGATGGTAAGAAGAAGGCTTATGTTCATTTACCAAGAGATTACGACGCATTGGACATCGCCAACAAAATCGGAATCATATAAACTGTTTTCGTTTTGTACATTAACATAATTTTAAATACAAAAAGTGGGAGAAATTGGAGTACTTTATTTACAGAAAACTCGTAATTTCACAGGAGACTTACATAAATCGTTAGTTTTGTAGACCTTTTTAATTTTTTAATTACCAGTGCACTGCGCTCTAGACGTAATTTGATTTGTGGAGTTATTCAGGAGTCATAGTGAGTTGCAAAGCTTTCGGTTATTGTTAGTTCCTTCGTGACAATCTCGGTGGTGTATTATTATAATCATTCTTGAGTCACTAAGAGTTCTTAAAAAGTCATTGAGTCACTAAGAGTTCTTAAAAAGTCATTGAGTCACTAAGAGTTCTTAAAAAGTCATTGAGTCACTAAGAGTTCTTAAAAAGAGAATATGAATGTTTTAAAAAATTGAAGTCAATTGGTCACTTATTTGTATATACTGTTTTTAACACGCTTTTATTAGGTCGACCTTTATGTAACTATGTAATGGAATCTAAGGTAACTAACTTAACAATCTTCCAAGGATCGTAGCATCATGAAAATTGGCAGCTGTATGTAGTTCTGATGACAATACAATAATATGGTACTGTCGAACTGATCTGATGATGGAGTCTGAAGATATGAACTGGAACTTCATGATGGAACATCGTATCATAGCTGTGTTTGGACTTGTTAGAAAAGTCTTGGAATGAACTTTGACCACGATTAAGTTTCAAGGTCTGATGATGAAGCCGGAAGATAGGCACTGGCATTCCATGATGGAATATCGTATCATAGCCGTGTTTGGACTTGTTAGAAAGGTCTTGGAATGAACTTTGACCACAATTTAGTTTCAAGGTCTGATGATGAAGCCGGAAGACAGGAACTGGCATTCCATGATGGAATATCAAAGCTGTCAAATTTTCAGGCAGATATGTCGTCGAGTTTTTTCGCCTATGAGACCTTGAATGAAACATGGATTCACCACTCACTACACACCAGAGACAGAGCAGCAGTCGAAACAGTCGACTTCTCCAGGCGAATCTTCTCCAAAGAAGGTCCTATTGGCCGGAAAGGTCATGGCCATCGATTTTTGGGATTTGCGAGGTGTGATCCACATCGACTTTTTGCGCTAGCGCTTTCACCAATATTATGTTGGCGCAAGTCACATCGAAACGAAATAATCAAAATGCTCTCTTGTAGGTACTTATGTAATTTAATAAGTTTTTTTATCTCCCAATTTTATTGCAATTTGTCGCAATTGAGAATATTTAGCAATTTTTGGTTGATGTTTTACTCAAACTTGCTCGGTGAGTGCCTAACGGACCACCATCAAATGTTGTGGGATTCTTCTATGTGGATAGTTACTTGCATCCATCAATGTCGAGACAGGGCTGTTTGAATGGTGTCAGTCGAGCTTTGTAATTTCTGGCTGCTTTTCCGATTTCCTCATTTATGGTTGGTATTCCCTATGTAGTGTGTCATTTGTGTCGAACAATAGAGCATCAATAATTATGTGGAGCATTTTCGATTGAAATCACTGCAATATATGTACATTTGACTGGGAAGCAGTGTCCCAGAGTTGAATCCCATGGGTCCAGATTGGCTTAACCTTTAGAAAGCTAGCCATGGGAATGAAACTTTCGATGGCATATTTTCAACCATCGAAAATTTCTTTGTAGAGGATGTTAGTACTTGTATATTAATGTAAGATGGTGGCTTATTCAATGAAGGCGACTTTGTTCACATATAATTACATAATTGCATAAATATGGTGATCGGCCGCCCCCGAGTTGACGCAACGGAAAAACCACCAATCGGTGGTATTAGCATTCCAGCGGTTAAGTATGCATTTACATAGCAATATTTTATTTTCCAGCTTTAGCTTGGACCTTCTGCCTCAGTCAGAATATCTTCCGCAACTGCTGTCCTAAGTGCTTTCGCTTTGTGGAGATGTCTTGTATCCATGTGAGTCTTCTGTGCTGGTGTAGCCCGAAATATTCCGCCTCTCGGGCCTGCAGGTTAGGTACACCAGCACTCAGCACTACCACTGCATATGTGTCACTTGCTAAAGATTGCCTGCCTTGGACTTTGTCTCGTTTCCCTTGGTGCGTCAGTCTTTGAGTCAACTTCTCCTGGGATACATGAACTATCCTGTGTTGCTACAAAGGGGACATGGCTATGTCTAGACATATTCCAGCTAACTGCAAGGCCTTAAGATCAAGGACGGTACACTTACCGCCATGGCAAAAGTCCTTGCTGTTATTCGCAAGATTATTAGCCTCTCAATGGCTTATGCTAACAAGGACCTGATAGTACCCTCCAAACCTCTGATGCACGGCCCTCCGACCAGATATAACTCTTTACTCTCTATCTCGGAAGATAGTCCTTATTTTACCACAGTCTTTAAAGAAATACAAAAATCAAAATACCCCCCGTTAAGGAGAAGTCAACAACCTCAACCGACTAAAGCCACAAACAAAACAGACAAACAAAACAATCCACAGTGAGCAAAGAACTTTTCAGACTAAACGGACTTATGCACAATCCATAAAAAATAAGGATGAAAATCAAGCTCCACTGATAAATGACAAACTATATTCTCAACCAGACAATGATCCTAAAGATCTAAATAATATACTAATAGGTATGCTACAACAAATCATGCAACAAATGACGACAATGACAAACCTCGTGAACCTCACGACAAAGCTGCAATGCTCGGCCTTAAATTAGTCATTTGGAATGCAAATGGGCTGTCACAACACACCTTAGAGGTGAAATCTTTTCTAGAAATTCATCAAGTCGATATACTACTAATCTCAGAAACGCATTTCACTGAGAAGAGCCACTTCAAAATTCCCAGATATAGATTATATCATACTATGCACCCAGATGGCGCTGCACATGGAGGATCAGCGATACTAATTAATGAAAATATCAGGCATTATGAAGTACTACCCTACCGTACACAAGAAATACAAGCGACTAATATTATAGTTGAAGACTGGAAGGGTCCACTATGTATATCGGCTTTATATAGTCCACCCAAACACCAAATAAAAAGCGACACCTATAAGGAATTCTTTAAATCGCTAGGTCACAGATTCATTGCTGGTGGAGACTATAATGCCAAGCACACATTCTGGGGATCACGATTAATAACCTCTAAAGGTCGACAACTACTAAGTGCGATTGAAGCTTTAAGTCTAAATATTGTCTCAACTGGAGAACCAACGTACTGGCCTACCGACAGGAAAAAAATCCCAGATCTAATAGACTTTGGCGTAACAAAGGGCATAGTTAATACTCACCTGAAATGTGAATCTTGCCTAGAATTATCGTCCGACCACTCACCGGTTATTGTAACTTTAACTAACCACATTCTGCCTGCTGCTAGACCTTGTAAGCTCCACAGTCATAAAACCGACTGGAATCTCTTCCAGGACCTTGTAGCTTCTTCTCTTAATGACAAAGTTCCCCTGAGAACTGACGATAACATTACAGAAGTAGTTGAGCACTTTAACAACTGTATACAACAATCAGCATGGAGTTCTACGCCGACAAAGACGAACACTACCGAACCAAATTGCCCTGTAATGGTAAGGGAGCTTCTAACCAAAAAACGCCAGGCAAGGAAACGCTGGCAGCAAACGAGATTTCCCGTAGATAAGACGTTCCTTAATGCAATATCTGCGCAGCTCAAAAAACTACTAGGTGAACTCCGAAATGAAGGGTTTGAAAAGTTCGTCAGAAACCTGGAAAAGTCAGCCGCAACAAATTACTCCCTTTGGAAAGCAACAAAAAGTATTAAAAGACCTATACTGTCGCAACCACCAGTACGCAAAAATAATAATACTTGGGCCAAAAGTGATATGGAGAAGGCCGAAACATTTGCTAAACACCTGGATGGAGTCTTCATACCGAACCCGAACGAAGGACCCAGTGAAATAGCAGAAAGTGTATCTGATTTCTTAGAGCTAGCTCACCAACTAGATCCACCTATCAAAAAAATCACAAAGAGCGAAGTTAGAGCTGCAATTAAAAAATTAAACCAACACAAAGCCCCGGGCTACGACCTTATTACAGGAAAAATAATGAAAGAACTACCCGAAGAAGGCATCACTTTCCTAACAGAAATATATAATGCTATTTTATGGAGGGGATATGTACCACCTCAGTGGAAAGTTGCGCAAATCATAATGATACTTAAACCTGGAAAATGCCCAGAAGATGTCAAATCCTACCGACCAATTAGTCTCCTCCCGATTCCTTCTAAGGTTCTGGAAACTCTCTTTCTAAGAAGACTATCTCCGATTATTGATCAAAATAAACTACTTCCTGATCATCAGTTCGGATTCAGAAGGCAACATGGAACTATTGAGCAAGTCCACAGGCTAGTTGAAAAAATAAATGATACATTTGAACAAAAGAAATACTGTTCTGCAGCTTTTCTAGATATTTCACAGGCCTTTGACCGTGTTTGGCACGATGGCCTATTATATAAAATAAAGACAATGCTCCCAATAAACTATTATTTATTTATAAAATCCTACCTCAAAGATAGACACTTTTTTGTGAGACAAGGGGAAGAGACAACTACCCTGCACAAAATCTATGCTGGAGTACCCCAGGGAAGTGTGATGGGCCCTACACTGTATCTACAGACTCTATACTACAGACACATGTATACTACAGACCTCCCATTAACCGAGAAGGTAGAGATGGGCACATTCGCCGATGATACTGCTGCACTAGCCGTACATGAAAATCCTGAGGAAGCTTCACTTCTCTTACAAAAGAGTCTCGATAAGATTTCAATCTGGCTAAAGAAATGGCGAATCAAAGCGAATGAGACCAAATCGGTGCAAGTGACCTTCACCATGAGAAGGGAAACATGTCCACCAGTAAAATTAAATGGCATCCAAATACCACAAGGGCATGATGCTAAATACCTTGGGCTGTACCTGGATAGACGGCTTACGTGGAGGAAGCATATATTTACAAAAAGGTAAGCGCTAAGTCAACAGCTCAGGAAACTGTACTGGTTAATAGGCCGCAAGTCACAACTCTCACTAGAAAACAAATTAGTAGTGTACAAATGCATCCTGAAGCCCATTTGGACCTATGGATTACAGCTGTGGGGCACAGCAGCCAATTCCAATATAGAGATTCTTCAGCGGTTCCAAAACAAGATGCTGAGAATAATAGTTAATGCACCATGGTATGTCACGAACGACCGTCTACATCATGACCTCGAAATCTCAACAGTGAAAGAAGAAATTAAAACTAAAATGGTATCCTACCAAAAGCGAGTTCTACATCATCCAAATCAACTAGCTTCAAAGCTGATGAAAAACCGGGCTTTCCGCAGATTGAAGAGGAGAGCGCCCCAAGACTTGCTAGCATAATAATGTGCTAGCACCCATTATTGTGGATGTGCCATTGGGCACATACCATTCAAGTCCAGTCAAGCTAATCAAAGGAACATCAAAGAGGAAAATATTCAAGAGCCACAACAATTGCTGAATGTCATATCTAGAAGACAGATGGCATTAACAAATAGAGAAAAAAAAAAATTGACACCAGTTGTGCAGTATGCGGTTTGGAATCGTACCTTAAAACATAAGTATATTTGTGACCAATGATAAAGGTTGCCATTTTTTTTGAGACCCTTCAAGTGAATATTATATACCTACTCCTAGTTCAGGGTTGCTACCTTTTCTTACCAAAATATCATTACCACCAGTGGTGGCAGAAGATATTTCATTGTGAGGGGGGGGGGGGTTTAAGGCATAACAACAATTTTGGAGATTACAATTGTTAAATATCCATTTTGTCGCTTTTTAAAAGTATATTTCTCAAATTGGATTGACTGTATTGCGAGGCTAATAATTCATTAGTCGAGATTTCAGGGGTCTTAGCCTATACTTTCGTCGCCAATAGGGACAACCTTCCAGTAATACGTGATACAATTGATTATATATGGTATTAGATTGCGTAACTCTATAGATCGATTTGGCAACCCTTTTTACAGGGCGAAATGCAGATGGCGCTTATAGCATTGACGGCCAAACTAATAGAAATTTATTTGGCAATCTATAATAACATTGAGAATGAATGTTTTTTATATAAAGGACCGATCAATTATAAAATCCCAGTAATATTCAATTATTAGCGCCATCTATCACATTTTTCATATAGGCTGATTACATCATCAGTACGTAATTATTACGCATTAAAAACCTGAATGCATAATATGTGAAATTTGAAATCATATTCTAAGCCATCAACTGCATCTTTTTATACTATTTTTTTTAAAAAACACAATTTTCAAAATTTGAAAAAAAAATTTTTTTGCTTGTTTTTCCCACAATTTTTTATTAAAAGTTGCTTAATTGCTCGTACTGATTCACCCACTTTAGGGATGTCGTAAATTAAAGCTCACCCTGTAGTGTAGAATAGACAAAACTCAATTGCACCGCCAGAGGGGGGGCCTGTTAAAAATTCTGACACCTAGCAAAGACTCGCATATAAACAAAATAATTGATCACACAGGCTTACTGTTGATAATTTATAACCATTATACAATTAGTCAGATCAAAAAGTTTAATAAACATTTTCTCCTTAGAATTTCAATTCAATGTTTTCTTTCTATCTATTAGATACAATAAAAAAATATGCTTTTAATAATCCCTTGTCGCGGGACCCTTAAAAGGCATGGCATCAGATTTATTATTTCTTATTGCAGAAATGGTGGTCTTAAGAGGGTGCTGCACGAAATTTCTCAAATTAGGGTCTAGCGTTTTAGTTATTCCGCTAAAACTACGCTAATAAAAGCAGTGACAAAAAACACTCCTTTTTATCAATAAGTCATTTATAAGGTGAGATAATAAATTTGGCAATAGTTTGCGTAGTTTTTTATAAAAACACCCGAGAAAATATACAAAAATGGGCGCGGGGTTTTAGTCCTCACTGGGAAAATAATAACTAATTTGAATTACAAATTATTATAAAAGAAAGTTAAATGACATATCTTCACTATAAAATATTTAAATTTCAATTATTGTAATAGGATTTTATACAATAAATCACAGAAAATCAGGTATCAGATTCTCCATACATTTTTTGTATGGGCTAGTCGCGTTAATAAATACACAGGCGCGCTATGAAATAGATACACTTCCCTGCTGCTATTCGAAGTGAGAGCACGTCTTTTTCGGTTAGCTCTTATCAGTTCCCGCTCACGTAATATTTTATTCTTCTACACCGCAGTCCGCGTCGTCACGCATCGTCACGAAAAAGCAAACAGCAGTAAGTATTTTTTTTTTATATTTGTTTTTTTTTTTAATGGATGTTTATGGCATCTTTGTTATAACTTATTATAATACTCTACATGTATTTTAGTTAATGGGGAAGCGCAAGAAAACATATTTCGTTTTTTGAGAAACGCCATAGAATCAGCGTGAAATTTCAGTCTAAAGACATGAGAAAGCGATGTTGTTTTCAGTCCGAGATATAAGAAAATGAGATAGTTTTAAACGCCAAGATTCGATCGGCGCTCATTATATAAAAAATAGATCGACTCCAATAAGCGTAAAACAATTGAAAATATTTTCTGAAGGGACCACTATTCGAAACTTGTAATCTCGAATAGTTTAGTTAATTTGCGTGAAAAACCTGAAATTCAATAAAAAAAATACTGAAAGACGCATAAAACATGTACAGGTAGAATATTGATTTTGAATATTGATTTTGAAAAGCAGTTTCGCCATCAGGAGTGAGCAACGAAGGACATTACGGCATGCAGATGTAACATTTTCGTAAGTTGAAAATAAGTGGTTGGCTGTAAGATATTTAGCTTACAAAGAGCATTGATAGGATATGCACTGATTTAAGGTTGCGACAAGTCATATAAACCAGAAAAAGCACGGGAATTTTTAAATCAAATAGTCTTTGAAAATATTCAAAACTATAGAATACTTACAAATATTTTGAAACTATAGAAAAATCAAATAATTTGAAAATCATTTTAAAATCAAATAGTCTTTAAAAATATTCAAAACTATAGAATACTTAGAAATATTTTGAAACCATAGAAAATTAAAATAATTTGAAAATAATTTTAAAATCTAATAGTCTTTGAAAATATTCAAAACTACAGAATACTTTTTTATTTATTTTTATAATTTTAAAACCATAGAAAAATAAAATCCTTTGAAAAACATTTTAAAATCAAATAGGCTTTGAAAATGTTCAATATCATAGATATTCAATAGTATAGAGAGAGTTTTAAAAAAATTGAAACTTGAGATTTTTTATTTTTCTTTTATTTTAACTTCATCTCATACATTGTTCACCTTGATCGATCAGTAGAAAATTTTCATCTCATCAATGCGTCACATTACAAAAATAACAATTTTCAATCACATTAATTTTCAATCGCTACGTTACATTATTTAAAATATTAAATTTTAAATTATCGCAGAGTTCGGAAGACCACCACGGGGCCGCGAAACCACCGCGGGGTTTCTTCCGCCCTACTATAGCATCACACGACACACAAGTCCTCTGCGGTACTGCTAGAAGCCTATGGAAAGGCCTCAAGATTCTCGCAGAGGACTTTACCAAATCGGTCCCAGTTAATGTCGCCGGTTCGGTATCGCCACTCGGATTGTGGCGTGGGGGGAACGCGACGGCCGATGCCAAATGTCACCAGTCTGCGGTCCGAAGAAGAAAAGTGCTCGTGAACTTTCCAATTGTTCATCCAACGGGCGAATCCCGGGGAGCACAGAGTGAAATCCACAAAACTCCTCTTGGAGACTGTTTAAAAGTGGGATTCATTAATTTATTTCTTTATTAATTTTAATTACATATTTAAAGTTGTTCAAAAATATATAATCACATTAAGCCGCGAAATCTATCTGTACCTTCTTTCCGTCGGAAGTAGTTTATTTATAAAGGTAACTGCTTTTTGAAATAATAAAAATTTTGGTGTAGCTATTTATACCTATAATAAATACTGTTTTTTTATCCTTCTCGACATACATTTTATCCTCGTACTGATGAGAATAACAATGTTATAATTGTTTTAAGCATTATCCATTTTTATTTCTTTACTCAGAATCATAAAGTATCTGCTATCCTGATAGTGGAAGCGGTTCGTCTCATATTTTGAAAGAATACTGTAAATTGTGATAAAAGCAAATCCTTTTGCACACGTGTGTTCATTAGACTAAAATAGTCGATTTGACCTGCCGCTCCGACATATTTGGCCCAGCGGACTCGAAATGGCGGCAATTTTCCAAGATGGCCGCTAATAAACCAAAATGATTATTCTCGTGCTGATTTTAAAGACCCAAGGGTCGTTTTCGGTTATTTTGGCGTCGTACATTTCAAATATGATGCTGAAAATATAAACATAAATAAATATAAATAAATAATTCCTTACAAACAAGGTAGAATTTGTACAATCATTTATATATAGTGTAGTATAAAACGGCCACGGTACATTTATTTTGACCAGTTCTGATGATGATACCAAGTACAAAAGTTTAAGTTTTCTGGCCAAATGTACAAATATGTTCAAATCGGTTCAAAATACGTTCAAAGGTTGTTCAAAACACATCGTCATATTTGAGCCAGCGACTACAAATTCGAAGTCAAAGACCCATTCACATATTCTATATATAGTTCAAATTTTCCATGTTTTCTAGGTAGCAAATTTCAGAAATTACTTACAGCATACACAAAATTATTCTTTAGTTTGACTTTTTTGACAGTTTTGACTTTAGATTCGTCTTTTCCAGTGTGCAAATACTCGAAAAAGACGCGTATAACATAACGGTAACGTGAAAGTACTCGTTAAATGTTTTTATAATCCTGTTCAAAATTAACTAAAGTTATTATTAAAGTTATTATTAAATTAAATTATTATTAAATTATTATTATTATTAAATTAAATTATTATTATTAAATTAAATTATTAAAGTTATTGCCATATTTGAAATATACGACCCCAAAATAGCCGAAAAGGCCCATGGGTCATTAAAATCAGCATGAGAAAAATCATTTTGGTTTATTAGCGACCATCTTGAAAAACGGCCGCTATTTTGAGTCCGCTGGGCCAAATATGTCGGAGCGGCAGGTCAAATCGACTATTTTGGTCTAATAAATACGTATGCAAAAGGATTTGCTTTTATCACAATTTGCAGTTTTTGTTATTTGCAATTTGCTATGAGCAATAAAATGATAAAATGCGGGTTACTTCGCTTTGGCGGGCGACCGTCTGTTCAGCGTTATCAATGTATGCGATTTACTCATACATACGTGCGTGGCCGCTGCCGTGGCCGCTGTAAATTACCTACATTTGTGTAACGGCATAGGCTCAGGACCCTCTTAAACATTATATTTATAGTTTGTATTTTGTAGGTTATATTTTGAATACACGGTTTTAATTGTATTTTGTAGCCTAATTGAATTACATCAGGTAAAAGTATTTTGTAATTTGAACTACACCTTTTGGCATAGTTTGTATTTTGTAGTTGAAATACACACACATAGGATCGAAGAACACATACACATCGAAAGAACTAGAAGCATTCAGTATCTGTGGTATCCCTCGCAGCATCCATGGTAACGAAAGCAGATGTAGATATTTGGAAAATTGTGGATATTCTGCGGATGCGGATACCATCGCCACTATTTCCCATTTTAAACACCAATAACGCAAAACCAACAATTATTACTAAGTATACAATAGTTATCAATATAAAAGTATTACACCAACAATGTTATCATTATAATTTCAGATTCATAATAGAAGCAAACAACGCTTTAACATGGCGAAAGCGTTTGATGCCTAATGCCGAACTGCTGTGCTGGTGGCTGGGCACTGG
Source organism: Micropterix aruncella (assembly GCA_944548615.1). Taxonomy (NCBI): domain Eukaryota; kingdom Metazoa; phylum Arthropoda; class Insecta; order Lepidoptera; family Micropterigidae; genus Micropterix; species Micropterix aruncella. The sequence goes on along the minus strand of OX155954.1, from coordinate 11,037,306 downwards.
ATAGCAATTGTTGGTGTTTTAATGAAACTGGGACAAATTTCTTACATTGTTGTGCTGCGGAACAATGTCCTCAAAATCGGGACTGTCCTGACAGAATCAGGATGGGTGTCAATGCTGCCCTGGTCATTATTATATTGATTCATTGATACATCAGTGGGTATCTTCTAATCTCATTTTGAGATGAGGTTGGGAGGTAATGCTTATTATACCTAAAAGGTTAATGTTATACATATATCAAATGATCCAATTCTGGCAAGTCTTCTCAAGCATATTACTGTCAGTGTCAAGCATTCGACTTTTATACTTGTAATCTAAAACTTTCTTTTATTTTCCATCATATTCAGAAGCTCTAACTTCCATATCTCTTCTAGGATACTATAAAGTAAAATGTTTCATATTTTACTACTTTATTAGACATCTTGTCATGTCAGGGTAATACGTATGGCAGTTATAAATATTCAGCAGAAAAATCGGCCATCTTCAAACACATATTGTATAGGAATGAATCACCGGAAAAAAACCAATGTAATGTACCTCCTGCGGAATTCAGTGCCATGGTTACAGTCAAAGCCTTTATCAAATAGGTTGTAATTTTTATAATTAAAAATCTCCTGTTAAGGCATTATCTCCAGATTTCTAGGCTTTATAGAGTTGGCGACGAAGTAACTGTTTATGCTTATAGTGCTTGCTTTGTAAGCGTGGTTCAGTTGAGTGTACATCCCGGAAATTACTCAAAGAATCCCTTTTATACAGATAACAGCTCAATGTTAGGGTAATTGTGTTTTAACCCTTTTCGCCTACAACGTGAGGCTCGTCGTCAGGTTTACGAGCTAAAATGGTTTATCACGTGCCTGGGCTGTGGTAGTAAGTCGAGCCTAAACTGACTATTATGCTCCTGGCTCGTAGTATTTCAACAGGGCCAAAAGTAAACACCACATGACACGCCCGTGGTTGCTCATGTGTGCCACTTCAATCGGCTATCTTCAATCGCCAGTTCAGGCTAGCGCACGCATCTTAAATGGTAGGCCAAGGGGTTAGAATAGCATAACAAATCACATCACAAATGATATGTGATAAAATTATCATAAACGGTTGGCTTTGCGGTTTCAGATTTTTTCCTAGAGAGTAAGATCTTTAGAGATAAAACAGAGATGCTAGGCCCGTGAGCGCCGACTTTCACCACGTGAAGGTGAACAAAGAAACTATTCGCAAAATTGTGTTATTTACATAATTTGTACTCATGGTCTTTGAGGGATATTTGATTCCCACAGAACTCTTAATTCTACGATAAGGGAGATCTTCCGAGATAGGGAATAAAGAGTTATATCTGGATGGAAGGCTGTGCATGCGAAACTCATGGCAAATGATACTGCTTAGAGTCCAAATCAACCTCCAGAATCGTCTAGTGCTTTCTCGATTATTGAAGTGTTATGTGGTGGAATTTTTCCAACAAATCATTCCACACAAACTGCTGTGCATGGCTCCTCTGAGCTCAGAAATGAATATGCTGAAAGGCAAATGAATACAATTTCAGTATCTCTGGTAGTATAGGTATTATTGCAGTATATGAACCTCTCCTAGATTGTTGATTTTTTAATGACACCAGACTATATTCACCACGCTGATTCCGAATCTGCAATAATCTTTATTCGGTCTCAATAAATAAGCGAGATATAGGTATTCAAACAAGCGCCAAATCCATACATTTCGGTAGGTTGTTAGTTTTTTTTTTACTTTCCTGACGACCTATCGAAAAGGAAAGTATTGTGATCGCGCTAAAAAAAAATTTTGAGATGAAGATGGGAATATATATTTTGAGACTCCCTGAGACTATTTCCAGACCGATCTCTGTCTGTATGTATGTCTGTATGTCTGTATGTATGTATTCTTCCACGATAGCGCCCAGACGCTTAATCGGATTGAGCTGAAATTTGGTATATAAGCTTCTGTTAACCGTCGGAGGAACCCATTAGTTTTTGGAGTCCCTACGCCCTACGGTTGTGGTACCTCCCATACAAATTTGGGGTTCCCGGCGAAAAAATTGTTTCCGCGATAGCGCCCAGACGCTTAATCTGTCTAAGTTAAAATTTGGCATAGAAGCTTCTGTTAACCATCGGAAGAACCTATTAGTTTTTGGGGTACTTACGACCAACGTTTGGGGTACCTGCCATACAAATTTGGGGTACTAGAGTAAAAAATGTCGCTGTTTTTTCGCACCTCCCCGGATACTAGTCAGGAAAGTCTTGGGGTGACACAACCGATTTTTTTAATAATACATAAACACCTATTTGGCAGTAGGTTATAGTTTTTTAAAACAACCTTAAAAACTGAGTTAAAAAATTTTTTTTTTTTTGTATGTAAATTTGGTCTTGAAATTTTTCACGTCTGCAACTTTTTTTTTTCACATTTAGCATTACAATGATCGAAACTAGTAGTATTTATTTATTTTTAGATTTCTGATAAAGGTTCCTAAATAGTCATATGACATTGAGAGGGGGATAAAACAAGAACAAAATACAGAATCTTACTTTATTTAATATTTATTTAATACTAATCTTCTGTCTGTGTGCTGTTCATAATTTTATCTGGCCTTCGGAGAGTACTGAAATAAAGCATAACGATTATTCTTTGATCACAACGTTATTCAGTCATATTATAGGTACCTTATTTTGAATCCACTTCGCATCTTCTAGGGCCTGATTAATGATTTCCCTTACTCTTTCAGAGTCCGATTCAGATTTGTGCTGCGTGTAGCTTTGTCTTATCGCATGTTTATAATGCTCTTGCGCTTCTCCGGGCAATTTATCGCATTCCCTAAATAAATATCTGTATAACTTTATTGCAGACATCGGTTGAGTTTGATTGCCGCTGCTGCTGCCGCCAGAAAGATTTCTTAGGTGGGAAATCCACCGCATGTCGGAAATAAAAATGGGAACGAAGTATGTAGATTTCGGCGAAATTCTACTCTTCCCAAAAAATATACTTGCGTATTGCGTCTGCGATCTCCTAACCACACTTTAACGTATTTGAAACTTTGACAGATGTCACTTGTAGGTTGACTCCAGTAGGTTGGTTTTTTTTTAATTTAGCAAATTTTTCTATGGTCTACTTGATTTCCATGGGCATAGACAAATTTAGCATGCTATGTTTTCAATTTGTTTTCTGCTGGAGGCCTGTTCTTGAAAAAAAAGCATGATAAATATGTCTATAGCTGTGGTCTATAGCCATGACACGACACATAGCCCGTTTAGGAGCACCTTACATTGTAATGGTGCTCCTAAACGGGCTATAGGTACTTTTACGACAATTTGTGGCCGCAATATCAGAAACTAAAGCCCGACAATCACTGCAATAATTTATTGCAGCATATGGCTGGAAAATATATAGCCCCGGCCATTGTTGGCAATATTTCTGCAAAAGTATGGCCCATCATTTTGACTCGTCAATGGGCTACACAATTGGGCAACAATGGCCGACGAAATCATACGTGTCGCAGCGGCTTATATTGTTTTAAATGGAATTTAAGACGACAAAAAGACGAGAATGGGGATTCGACCTGACTTAATATGTCTTAGCCTGAATGTTTTCGATGATATGAATCTCAATTGAAAGATCTTCTCCATGAATTGACTATTAATAAGAAATTCACAATACAATTATCTATTAGTGATGTATATAAAACATTTAAATACGTGGAAATTATGTGGCTATATGACCGGGATATACTAAAAATATTTCCGTATATTGCATAGCATGGCTGGTATTGCTAGCAATGTTGCTGGGCAATGTATTGCAGCCGCATATTGCAGCGAACATGTGGCCCGTTTAAAAGCACCATAATGGTGCTTCTAAACGGCCATATTTCAGAAACATTGCCAAAGACTCAGGTACTTACATTTACACCATAGGTTTATAAGTTAGTTTCCAAATAAAACAAAGTTGAAGCATTATCATACTTACATAAGATCAAAAAAAAGTAAGTAAGTAATTATGAAATCTGACCAGATTTAATTCAAATCAGATAGAATAAACAGTTTCGATCTTTGTACCAACATATGATTTACATTTGAAGCAGTAAATATATATGTGCCGTTTGGCCGCAGAATTTGTATCTGTGACGATTTTCTGCCCAAATTGGATAATGTCCCCCTGCTAAGGACGTAGCTCAAATATCCGCACTTGTGTGGTTTTTAGGTAGGTACTATTATTGCCGTATTTCTGGTGTTTGAGCTTTTGTGTGTATCATCTACTACTAAATATTACACTAGGCATTTTCAATAATTGATCTCTCAAAATATTAACAAATGGCCTATTTTTAAGCTTATTAATGTTCGGGTCATCTCTATTAAGCTCATGTGTTTTATAAGCAAAATGTAGGAACGTCTTAACCTGTTGAAATTTATTATGGTGATTGCAAAGTCATGATGTTTGCCACTCTCAATGTAAGCGCCTTCTCTCCAATAATGGCGTATTGAGGGTAGGCGAACGACGACGTGCCTCCCAAAATTCTTACGAAATTTCTTATATCATCCAGTGTAATGGTATTTGAATTCTACGATTGAATTTGGTTTGCATATAGATTATATTGCATATAGATTTCGGATATTTTGTACTTTTTCTATTTCCATTTTTCTTTTTCGGAAAAATTTAAAAATCCAAAAGAAACATTTTATTTATTAATTAAAGGTACACGAGACTACTGTTTCAGTTTTTGCTTTAAAATCGGAGACACGGTGAATAAAATTATTGAATTTTCAGTATTTGGTTCATACAGTTCATGACAATTATCTGATGAGTGAAACAAACGTAATGTGCACATTGTTACAAATTCGCCCAGCATTTAAGCAGAGTGTTCCAAAATTTGCGCTGATGCGTCATGTTCCAAATACGCCACAAAGTTTTTAAAGATTTTATAGCAAAATATATACAACAGAAACTTAGTTTCTTGTTATAAAATTGATGGGGACAAATTTTTCTCTCTTCTGAAATTATGATTTCCGCTTTTCCAGTCATATTAACACAATAAAACACTCACTAAAAATCGACGGATAGCCTCATACTTCGCGCAAAATTGCGAAATGCATCAAGCAATATCAAATATAATAATGAAGAAACATAAAAGATATTGCCAATGAACGTTTGTTTCGTTGGATGGGATTTTGACAATAGGTAAATAATTTGAAACGAGTTGTGTAGATGGCATAATGATATTATGGTATAATTTTATGAAGGTTCGATTCGACCGTTCCAAATTTGACACGACATGCGGTAAATGGTGGGTAACAGGGTCTACGCGATGAGCGAGTTCCAACCGGCATGCTCTAGAACAATTTTGCAAATAGACGCTGTACGTCGAACAAGCATCTTGAAGCTATTCTGTCGAAAATCGTGATTAAAGTCATCTTTATTACTATATTATGTATGCATTTATTTATTACTATATTATGTAAGTTTACTCCAAATCTAATTTTATTTGTTTATGTTTCAATTATCTAAACACGTCAAAGTTCCCAATACCAGGTAAAGGCAGCTACATTTCCCCTTAAAATCGAATCGCCCGTACTCTAGACACGTCCCTTCCACCATTAATTATACAACTATATAATCAATGCTTCCACTTATTGCGAAACCGACCGAGCAGGAAAGCGCTTGTCAATCAAGATTTAGCGGGGTGTTTATGATATTAGGTGTTTTTACACAAATTATTACACTAACGTTTTTCAGCTCTTCTATACGAAGAGTACGCATGATTTCAAGTTTTTTTTTAAGTCGGCGATCGTAATGTCCTTGCCGTTGTAAACTTGTAGTAACCATATGAAATAGTCTTTGTGCTAAAAAGCCTTTGTGTTTTAAATATGACTATACGACAACTCCTTGAAGAGATCAATGACTTTCGTCCAGGCCTCTCGCTCTTCTCCTTCGCCATCTCTCTATGTCATTAGTTAGGGGGAATAATATTAATACTGATTACGATTTGCCTACACAAGAGGCGATCAATAAAGCGATATAGGCGCTCCACACCACTATCACAGTAGACAGAGCCTCTACTGTGCCACTATCCCGACTCCCGATATTGCCACTGGGGGCCGTGTGTAGCCGGCTTAAATTGCCCTAATATTTTAAGGGCTCTCTAGACGATCAAGCATGCTTGTCAAGCATCGCGTCACAGGCTGGTAAAAGATCGTAAACCGCAGGAAATATGAAAATATATATTTTTTTAATATTTACCAAAAATGCTTAATTTTTAACAACACCAGGGAGTCACGTCATTCATCAATCAATTACGTCTATTTAACATGGCTCCCTGGTATAAAACTTGATTGTCTAGAGAGCCCTTTACCTGCTCCCTGCAATCCCCCCCCCCCTCTCCCCTCTAACCTCACTTCCTCCTGCCAAGGCGGATACAGCGGCATTTGAAACAAATAATTCACGTTTAAACACCAAATACAAAACGAGAGAATCCAATTCTAATTCAAGGTGTACCACGTATAATCACAGTTACAAATTTTATTTTAAAGTATTATATCCAGATATTAAAAAAAAAAATAATGACATCAGCAAGTCAAAACAATAATTTGACACGTGATATGATATCGATGTTCTTATGTAAAATGCGTCCCTAGGCGCCTACGTGCACTGTCATAAAACGTACGATAAAACATTACTGGATAGGTAGGTACGTTGTATAAGTGACCGAATCGTGACAGACTGGCTACTGACTGGAAATACTGGAAAACCAGTTGCTATAGCAGTCGCTCATTGGATTTCGCGGGGGTCGTTCGCGGCGCTCTCGGCTGCGCATTGTCACGTACGCGGCTAATATATGCAAAGTTTGGAGAAACTTTCGTAGGTAGTTAATTGGACTATAAATTATACTACAACCTCTAAGTATTTCGCTCGAGTGAAGGTCGGCAAGAAACGCCGCGAGTAGATTTTGTATTCAGAAAAAAATTAAGAAGGTAAGTTCGCAATTATAATATGCATAGGTAATATCTTTTTTTATAATAAAAGTGAACCCTGTATAATGATTGCTAATTCACACAAAACTCGCAGTGTCGCTGTAGTCGGTTTTAGGATAATTTCGCACAAACGCGGACGGCTCGTGTAATTATTGTTTTGCGCAGCTGATTTAATAGAAAAAATAGTTTACTTAAGATATAATTAATATGGGTCATTTTGATTTTGCTAAAGTAGAATTATCGTTCTACCTGCGGACGTTCGAAAACTTTCACAACGCTAGCGTGTTTTCCGTTCCATACGAAATGACAGCAAGTTGCGGATAATTTTGTGTATTTTTTATCGATAAATGGGAGGGGAATTGAGGGGATCGGGATTAAAGAGGGAATGAATGTTTTGTACATTATATCGTATGATTGCACTTTGGCATGGGCACTCATTACATGTTTATTCGTCTAGAAACGATTACATTGTGCAACATTCTGAAGAGGAAATTGTGTGCGCTTGCACTTACAGGGGATCACGTCACACCATTTCCGCTGATGCAGTTTTTTACGAAACTCAATAGCCAAATCATATAACGCACTTAAAAAATGGACTGGTATTACCTATTTAATATAAGTACACCATCGTATAAAATTGTAATAGCGGACATTTCCACGGGTAATATAGGTAATTAGAGAATACCAAGATTGCTCCCAAAATCCTTCGGGCCTGTCTAGGCAATATGTAGTTTTTATATACAATTAATAGTCATCATTGTTAAATAAAGATTGTCGTAAATTTTCCAAAACCTGTAAGTAATTTTATAAGGAAATTTACAATATCGGAGGTTTTTCCTCCTAAAAACGCAAGCCCTAATTACTTATTCTGCAAGTAATGCACCCTGTTAGTATTTGTAATAATTTTTTTGTAGGTATTTGTGTTCACAAACGTTTTGTAGACAATCGCCAAAATACCGACTGCCGGATTTTTGACCGTCACTTCTATTATTCCATATTGTCCTTGTCACTATCTAATCCGTGAACTTGTCCGAAAACGGATTATCTATGTTCACGATGATTAGTCAATCCTGCAGAAAAATGCCCGAAATCTTCCAAAAAAACCATATCTGTTACGTTTGTAATCACGTGTAGGTAGTTTTTTCCCGTCTATTTAATTTAATGATTTTTTTCCGTAAACTATTTAAAAGCAACAATGAAAGTCTTTTAAATATTCCTATTTAATTTTAAATTGTCCGAAAAAAACTCGATTTCACTAAAAACGTGACTATAATAGGAAAATTTTGTATAATTTGCAATTTTAAAAATAAAGTGCCAGTGTTGTATATTTTTTCAAGCAAACGATTATTTAATATAAAAGGTAAACACTTTTCGATCCACGCTGTACGCATCGAAAGGTGGAATGATTTCTGCGAGACTAGGTAGGTATTTCATATAAAAAATCACTTTCCAATTTGGGTACCAAATGGGATGTTGACGTTATTAAAATGCTTCTTCATGGTTGAATAAAAACCGCAAAAAAATATTAGTCGAGAGCTGTATTTCTGGTTTGTACATATTTAACTATTTTTGAAAACCTGATTACGGGTCCCGGGTTCGATTCCCGGCTAGGTCACCATTTTCCGTTGAGATAAAATTAACGGAATTGCATTTTCAATTCTGTCGATCGAATGCAATAACAAGACAAATGGCAATAAACCCGCCCATTGTGAAATTTCACAATAAAAAGTACAAACAAACAAACGCTTGACGTTCCAAAATGGGATGGCCTAGAGAAAACCCTCCCGAATCGGCCAGAGAGGGTAATGACATGGGAAATATCGACACATGTAGTTCATCAATCAATAGAATTGTACTAAAAAAGTTACATAAATAAACTCAACAAGAGCAAACGTGGAAATATAACGACATTCAGAAAAAAAATTGTTCAAGACTGAATGAATTGATAAAAAAGGATTGCATTTTAACATTGATTTAAAAACTACCAACCGCTTCCCACTCCCATTCTGCTTGTTAGTTTAAATCACCGAAACTGTTTTAGTCAAACACAAATCACTATTTTTTTGATAAACTTTTAAGGGTTCCCATAAAAAGTCACTACCCAGACTTTCCCTTAAATGTACACCACCGTTCTACGTTGCAAAAGTTTATGAAACTAAAAAAATATCGAAAATCTGAAGATTTAAATCAGGAATTGCCTTTAACCCTTTAAGCTTCGGCCCCTCAGCCGATTGACAAGTTGATGTCCCAAATAATTTTAGTAAAAATTAGAAAAAAAAATGAATTATGACACTGTCTCACCAAAACATTAATTACTGCCAAACCACTGTACCCATAATTAAAATAAAACATATTAAGATAATAAAACATAATAAAATAAAACAAATTAAAATAAAATTAAAACGGGGCCGTCAAGCTGAATCGTGTTGTGGCCGATATCGGCCAATTGGGGCTCTAGGGGTTAATGTGTCATGCAAGCTGATCCTAGAATGCCCCGCTTTATTCTAAGTTTGCGAAACTATGACTTTAAAGTGTCATTTAATACTATCGGCCTTGACTCACGTGTCACTTGCTTGCGGCTGGGTATGTCAGTAGGTATGTCCTATGTAATTATTAACAAGGTCTCGAGCTTGTCCCATTGCTGACATAAGAACGTTTTTGCTGAAATACGAACGTTGCTGACATACGAATCTCTTCAATGTTTTACCCTGTATTTTATTATGTGGGTACTGATATCACGTGCTATTTGAGTCATTATTCCGAATGTTGTTCAACTAATAATATAATTAATTTTATTGCAAACTCACGTCTCAAATACGTTATTTGCATAGTCACTATGACCTAAGCATTTAAATATTTTACATTTAATCTATACATATAAATTGTGATATCAGTATGATTATTTCAATTTTGTTCACATACGATTTATCGAAAAATAATATATTCGGGATTATGTCGTTATCGCCCTTGTGCTTCTACGCGTTTTTTTTTTCAGAATATCTTGTTTAATACATTATTGCTCAATTATTTCCTCCTCAACGGGATAATAACGATTGTTCATGATTGAACTGGGTTCATAACGTAACATTTTCCTTGTTCTATTTTTGACAATTGATGAGCACTATCAGTTAGGGTTTAACGAACAAAAAAATATTATGCAATATTTTCCTTATGTACAAAGAGTGATTAGATTATTCATAGATATTTCAGTTATCGCTAGTTTCGAGCTTAAATTGTATCAGAGTATATCGATGCTATTAAGATTAGGTATGATGTAACATTTCCGCGTAATTTAAATATATCTATATTATTAGGATAATCAATCGAAAGGAATTGGCAACTATATTTTCGTTCGGGAACTTCATTGTATTTCCAGTCTCATACTTAACTGCGCGTTAATTGAGCGACCATGAAACATTTGTATCGGCTCGTGACCTCGATTATTTGAAAAAAAACTGGGAAGATAAGATTTATGATTTAGGCGTATGATCATACTTATGATCAAATATCAGTCTACTTCATCACACGTTGCTTGTGTGTGGTCTGTGTGTTTTTGCAAACTCACGTCTCAAATACGTTATTTGCATAGTCACTATGACCTAAGCATTTAAATATTTTACATTTAATCTATACATATAAATTGTGATATCAGTATGATTATTTCAATTTTGTTCACACACGATTTATCGAAAAATAATATATTCGGGATTATGTCGTTATCGCCCTTGTGCTTCTACGCGTTTTTTTCAGAATATCTTGTTTAATACATTATTGCTCAATTATTTCCTCCTCGACGGGATAATAACGATTGTTCATGATTGAACTGGGTTCATAACGTAACATTTTCCTTGTTCTATTTTTGACAATTGATGAGCACTATCAGTTAGGGTTTAACGAACAAAAAAATATTATGCAATATTTTCCTTATGTACAAAGAGTGATTAGATTATTCATAGATATTTCAGTTATCGCTAGTTTCGAGCTTAAATTGTATCAGAGTATATCGATGCTATTAAGATTAGGTATGATGTAACATTTCCGCGTAATTTAAATATATCTATATTATTAGGATAATCAATCGAAAGGAATTGGCAACTATATTTTCGTTCGGGAACTTCATTGTATTTCCAGTCTCATACTTAACTGCGCGTTAATTGAGCGACCATGAAACTTTGTATCGGCTCGTGACCTCGATTATTTGAAAAAAAAACTGGGAAGATAAGATTTATGATTTAGACGTATGATCATACTTATGATCAAATATCAGTCTACTTCATCACACGTTGCTTGTGTGTGGTCTGTGTGTATTTTGGTTGAAATTTTCTAGGAGTTATCGACAACGTAGTTAAACTAGTCGTCATCCCTGACTACCATCGACAAGTTTGAAAAAAACATTTTTTTCGATGCTAATTAAAATATAATATTCTATTATTAATTCCACATGGAACACGCATGACAGATTAGTGGAAATGCATGTACTGAAAAATTGACGTTGCCTGGCCAATGCGGAAAACGTATCGCCGTTGCACGCGTTGGTTTGACGCTCGTTCGCTTACCTACTCGCACGCGATGGCGGATGATGATCTACAACCAAATAAATAATCACCACCGTTGGCTTCGCGTCATTCAGAACGAATTGTCTGAAGGTCAGTAGTTGAATAGATTGGCTCCGTTCGGCGATTTCGTACAGCGAGCGGCTGATAACAGAGTAAACTGTAGGCAATATTTTGGCGGTATTTAATTCTGGTAGAGGACGTCGATGACGAGATCGAGACGATAGTCGAGATCTGCATAAATTATATTCCTGTATTTTATTTCAGATCACTGGGTATATATTTTTTTACATTGCGATCATTTTGGAATAACGCTCTTTCCAATAATATTTCATTCATTGTATCTGTAGGAACGTTGTCGCACTTATTTTTCTAAATGATATATGAATGTGAAATAGTTAACAAGATAAACTAATTAATATATTGATAATATTTCAAAAATGTTTTGACCAAATCTCTACACATAAAAATGTAAATGTTCGTTTGTTCAAAATCTCAAGTATACGCCTCATCAGAGTGATGTTTTGTCCAAATCTATATAAATAAAAATGTAAATGTTCGTTTGTTCAAAATCTGAAGTCTCCGAAAGTTCTTCACCGACTGCTTTGAAATGTTGACACAACGTTGGATTCGAATACGCGCGTGTTTTATGTACATATTATATAGATGTCACACCTGAGTCAGGTAAAAACATATGTCTTAAAAAAAGCAACCCAACGCGCCACAGCAACGCGTGACCACAGTAGGCGTGACCAAGTACAGCTAAGGTGAAGTTTATATCAACATACTTACACATACTTACTACCTACCTTACTGCAAAATCCAGAATTATTTCTATTATTATACTTCTACATTTTATCACCATTGTTTTTTTTTAAATAATAATAATGCACATATTATTTTATTTTTAATAATTTAATAAACATTTATAAAAAAATAACATTCATTTTTTACATGGCCTTAGATATACGTATTTTATTTACTATATAAAAACTTCTGCCGTATGATGTATAGGCACCGTGTTATTCGCTACTACGCATTAGCGCATGTCCAAAATGATATGATGTAACTCATTCCGCCGGAATTTTAGATAATGTGACAGAGTTGTCGCTCTACGCGCCCGCCGTAAGACAGAAAGAGATTTAAGACAGTTTCAAACTGTCAAACTCCCGGAGATCGCGTCGCTCTCGGCTGACACGAAAAATCGTGAAAATCAATTGAATTCGATTTAAACGAATATTTCGAAGAGAAAGTGGATTTTTATCGACTGACAGCGATGCGATGACAGTTTATGCCTACGCTCAGTGCAATACGCTTCTAAAGACTGATGATCTCCACTATGGGAAGTGACCGCCTTGACCATCAGGTAGTTTTATCCACCCACTAAACGCAGACTCTTCAATAGAGCCGATTTTGTGCCCGTTATATTTTGACAGTTGTTACTGCTAAATTGTCCCTACGTCATACGGTTTTCGGTACTGGCCGCGCCAAAGATCTCGGTCCCTCGCCCACGCGCTATTGAACACCGATGCACTGAAACAAACAATGAATGTAAATCCCTTAAAACTATCTGTCTGCTATCTCGTGCGGAGTTTTTGATGAGGTTGAATTACGAGTATATATGTGAACGTATTTTTGAGCCAGTGTTCGAGGGACCAAGTTCTTTGCCGCGGTTGGTACATAATCGATAACGTAGCACGATAGGGAATAGCCACAACGCCAGATGATACATCTTATTGATGATTATCTATTTATTGTTATATCTAAGAGGTAGTATTTGGACTTTTATTATTTGTATTTATATATATATATATATATATATATATATATATATATATATATATATATATATATATATATATATATATATATATATATATATATATATATATATATATATATATATATATATATATATATATATATATATATATATATATATATATATATATATATATATATATATATATATATATATATATATATATATATATATATATATATATATATATATATATATATATATATATATATATATATATATATATATATATATATATATATAGTTATCCTTTCTATCATTTAGTTGATCAGGCGTGCCTAAAAACCAGTTTTTATTTGATCCGTTTTAGTTAGTTGATCCGAACCGCTTAAGTTGATCTAATGTGATTTTCTGATATCTTATTTGATCCAACCGGAGCCAATAATGACCCATAGGTCACGTGACCACTTCGACGTCATTTCATGATAAAGATATACAATTCCATCCCATCCTTAATTGATCCGTATTCAAACTGACCAATCAGGGAGCACAAGAGTCAAACTGCAACCTGATTGGTTGGTGGAATATATGCATTGGAATTTCGATAGAAAGTATGTTGATCCCGTCTGGTATTGGCAAATACAGCGACAAAACATATTTTGCACGTGAATTCAAAATAATCTCCTCAAGGAAAGTATTGTGGACGCACTTTCTGAGTGTCAGTTGTGTGTATTCTACGAAGATAGGGCTGAAACGCTTTATCCGATTGAGCTGAAATTCGGCATGCAGGCATCATTTGGTCATGGCATGAGCTGAAAAGATTGTGATTGATATCCGTCCACCCTGGGTTGGCTCTCAAAGAGGGAACTCCTCAACGGTCAACAGCAGAGACCCAAAATTTTGAATACGCATTCAATTATGATAGCCCCTTTCATGTTCCACCATGACATGGCTGATGAACCCTGGATTGGCTCCCGATGAGGGAACTCCTCAACGGTCAACAGCAGAGACCCAAAATTTTGAATACGCATTCAATTATGATAGCCCCCTTTCATGTTCCACCATGACATGGCTGATGAACCCTGGATTGGCTCCCGATGAGGGAACTCCTCAACGGTCAACAGCAGAGACCCAAAATTTTGAATACGTATTCAATTATGATAGCCCCTTTCATGTTCCACCATGACATGGCTGATGAACCCTGGATTGGCTCCCGATGAGGGAACTCCTCAACGGTCAACAGCAGAGACCCAAAATTTTGAATACGCATTCAATTATGATAGCCCCTTTCATGTTCCACCATGACATGGCTGATGAACCCTGGATTGGCTCCCGATGACGGAACTCCTCAACGGTCAACAGCAGAGACCCAAAATTTTGTATACGCATTCAATTATGATAGCCCCTTTCATGTTCCACCATGACATGGCTGATGAACCCTGGATTGGCTCCCGATGAGGGAACTCCTCAACGGTCAACAGCAGAGACCCAAAATTTTGAATACGCATTCAATTATGATAGCCCCTTTCATGTTCCACCATGACATGGCTGATGAACCCTGGATTGGCTCCCGATGAGGGAACTCCTCAACGGTCAACAGCAATGACCTAAAATGTTGTATACGAATTCAATTATGATAGGCCCGGCCCTTCCATGTTCCACCATAACATGGCTGATGAATCCTGGCTTAGCTTCGGATGAGGGAACTACTAAACGGTCAACAGCAGAGACCCAAAATTTTGTATACGCATTCAATTATGATAGCCCCTTCCTTCCAAGTTCCATTATAACATGGCATATGTACCCTGGGTTGGCTCCCGATGAGGAACTCCTCAACGGTCAACAGCAGAGACCCAAAATTTTGTATACGAGTTTCGATTTCGTTTTCGATAGTTTTCGATTTCGGTTTCGGTTTTGTTTTAGATTTTGATTTTTATTTCGATTTCGATTTCATTTTCAATTTCGATTTTTATTTCGATTTCATCATCATGATCATCGGGGGGGGGGGGGGGGGTTAATGAGTGGTGCTATGTTGGAAAGCAGGGTGGGTGGTATTATTATTCAGATTAATTAAGTTACTGGCTACTTGGCAGGAAAGTCTTGGGGTGTCACAGCCGATTTTTTAACGGATGTCGTCGCCCTGTTCACACTAGTCGGATGTCGGATCCAATTTGGAGTCAATCACTCTCCAGAAAGCGAATGCACGATTGACGTCGACGTAGCTGTCGCTGTCGCGGTCACGTTCGCGTTTGAGGTCGCGTTTTCGGTCGCTTTTACGGTCGCGTCTGCAGTTGCGTTCGCGTTTGCGGGCCGTTGAGGAGTTTCCTTATCGGGAGCCAACCCAGGGTATATCAGCCATGTCATAGTGAAACTTGCAAGGGGCTATAATAATTGAATGCGTATACAAAATGTTGAGTCTCTGCTGTTGACAGTGGAGGAGTCGTCTCATCGGGAGCCAACCCAGGTTACATCAGCCATGTCATAGTGAAACTTAGAAGGGGCTATCATAATTGAATGCGTATACAAAATTTTGGGACTTTGCTGTTAACCGTTGAGGACTTCCCTCATCGGGAGCCAACCCAGTGTTCATCAGCTATGTCGTAGTGAAACTTAGAAGGGGCTATCATAATTGAATGCGTATACAAAATTTTGAGTCTCTGCTATTGACCGTTGAGGAGTCCCCTCTTACGGGAGCCAACCTAGGGTACATCATCCATGTTATAGTGAAACTTAGAAGGGGCTATCATAATTGAATGCGTATACAAAATTTTCAGTCTATGCTGTCTACCGTTGAGGAGTCTTCTCAACGGGAGCCAACCCATGGTACATCATCCATGTCATAGTGAAACTTGGAAGCGGTTATCATAACTGAATGCTTATACAAAATTTTGAGCATTAAAATTTGCTGTTGACCGTTAAGGAGTTCCCTCACCAGGAGCCAACCCAGGGCTCATCAGCCATGTCATAGTGAAACTTGGAAGGGGCTATCATAATTAAATAGGTATACAAAATTTTGAGTCGCTGCTGTTGACCGTTGAGGACTTCCCTCATTGGGAGCCAACCCAGTGTTCATCAGCTACGTCATAGTGAAACTTAGAAGGGGCTATCATAATTGAATGCGTATACAAAATTTTGAGTCTCTGCTTTTGACCGTTGAGGAGTCCCATCATCGGGAGCCAACCTAGGGTACATCATCCATGTCATAGTGAAACTTAGAAGGGGCTATCATAATTGAATGCGTATACAAAATTTTGGGTCTTTGCTGTTAACCGTTGAGGACTTCCCTCATCGGGAGCCAACCCAGTGTTCATCAGCCATGTCGTAGTGAAACTTAGAAGGGGCTATCATAATTGAATGCGTATACAAAATTTTGAGTCTCTGCTATTGACCGTTGAAGAGTCCCCTCATCGGGAGCCAACCTAGGGTACATCATCCATGTCATAGTGAAACTTAGAAGGGGCTATCATAATTGAATGCGTATAGAAAATTTTGAAAATCTGCTGTTGACCGTTGAGGAGTTCCCTCGTTGGGAGCCAACCCAGGGTACATCAGTCATGTAATGATGAAACTTGGAAGTGCTATCATAATTGAATGCGTACACAAAATTATGGGTCTCTGCTGTGAACCGTTGAGGGGTCTTCTCATCGGAAGCCAACCCAGGGTACATCAGCCATGTCATAGTGAAACTTAGAAGGGGCTATCATAATTGAATGCGTATACAAAACTTTGGGTTTCTGCTGTTGACCGTTGAGGAGTTCCCTCATCGGGAGCCAACCCAGGGTACATCAGTCCTGTCATGGTGGAACTTAAAGGGGCTATCACAATCGAATGCGTATACAAAATTTTGGGTCTTTGCTGTTGACCGTTGTGGAGTTCCCTCATCGGGAGCCAACCCAGTGTTTTCATCAGTCATGTCATGGTGGAACATGGAAGGGGCTATCATAATTTAATTCGTATACAATCTTTTGAACTCTTGCCATGACCAAACTATGCCTGCGTGCCGAATTTCAGCAAAACCTGATGAAGCGTTGGACGCTATCGTGGAGGAATACACACACACACAGGCCAACACAAAAACACAGAAGTTGGCTTAGTGATCTTGGGGGTGGATGGGGGAGAGGGATAGGCGGAGGGGGGAGGTTAAAAATGTGTGTATCCGTCTTCTACTCGAAATATATATTTAATCCGTTCACAATACTTTACCTCCTCGTCCGTTGGTGGGCCGGTAAGGTAAAATTAGTCGCAAAATTCAAATAATAATAAAGCTGTCTAAATCATGTCTTGATTTCCGACTTATACGGTTCAAATAATATAAGAGCTAAGAAATTTGTCATTCGTATATAATTATTTCCTTATGTAGGTACTCCGTCAATTGATCCAGATCGACCAAGTGCTAAACATATAAAGCAATAATTCTGACTGACACAAATTTAAATGGTCACTGTTTTGACTTGTTACTTGTGTTTGACGGACTCTCGCTTCCGAATTCTGATATACTCGTATATCCAAAAATTGGATACAATGCTAAGCATATTGTTGATCCGGATCAACCATTGAACGTAGGATGCGAAAACTATATATACCTAAGTCATAACTGTGACCATTTAAATTTATGTCAGTCAGAATTATTGATTTATATGTTTAGCACTTGGTTGATCTGGATCAATTAATGCACGGTGTCCATAAGGAAATAATTATATACGAATGAAAAATTTCTTAGCTCTTATATTAGTTGAACCGTATGAGTCGGAAAAGCAAGACTTGATTTAAACGGCTTTATTATTATTTGAATTTTATAACTGATTTTACCTTACCGGCCCACCAACCGACGAGGAGGTAAAGTATTGTGAACGGGTTAAATATTTATTTCGAGATGAAGACGGATACACATTTCTAGCCTCCCCCTCTGCCCATCTCTCCCCCACCCATCCCCAAACTGACTAAGGCAACTTCTGTGTGTTTGTGTGTGTATTCCTCCACGATAGCGTCAAGCGATTCATCCCGTTTTGATAAAATTCGGTACTCAGGCATCATTTGGTCATGGCAAGAGTTCAAAAGATTGTAGTTGAAATCGGTCATACTATAGTCGGGAAATATTGGACTTAGAGACTTAAAATTCGGTATACAGTTGCCTGGTTGAACCGAAACTACATTGTGACGTTTTGGTTGAAATATCTCATATACAAGCGACATAAATAATATTTAATATCTACCATACATTAAATTAAGAGTAAGGCCCTTCAAAGCGGCGACTCTTGCGATGTGTGAACTGCGTCTCTTGCGCTGAAATAAGTCCCTGGCTACTTGCTGGGAAACTCTTGCGGTGACACAATCGTTTTTTTTTACTTTATACAAAAAAAATACTATCTAATTTTTTTTCGTATCTCCTTTGGGGTGGAGGACCTATTTATTCAGAATTAGTTGTGTGTAAAATATTTCAAATACCTGGAAGCTTTGGAGGAAGCCTGAAAAGAAGTATGGCTGTAGAAACTGATCCAATACCCGTTTTTAAATCCACACATTTGTTTAACCACATTCAAAATATTTCATACTTTATAGGATTAATTATATCCTCAAAATATTTTACATCGTTTTCCTTACTCCTCATACAGCAAGATTGCGCATTCTCGAGCAATTGGATTTTCTTGATAGATTATTGGATTTTCTTGACATTCATTTTTGAAAAAGTCATGATCCAAATGCTAAATTTAGTTGAAGGTGATGAATCACCAATTAAACATTATTCTTTCTGAGGTAATGTAATATATTTTTCCGACTGACGTCCGACCAGCAACACGCTTACACGCCTTCTGGCGCTCGCTGCCGACTTCTGATATACTTGTTGTATATACAAAAATCGGAAACAATGCCAAGCATATTGTTGATCCGGATCAACCATTGAACGTAGGATGCGAAAACTATATATCCCTCAGTCATAAGTGTGACCATTTACATTTATTGCAGTCTAAATTATTGCTTTATATGCATAGCATTTGGTTGATCCGAATTAAATAATGAATGCAGTCTATAAGGAAATAAATATATCGAAATGAAAAATTTCTTAGCACTTAGTTGATACTTTAAGTCGGTAAAACATGACTTATATTTAAAAGGCGTAAGTTTTACGACTGTTTTTACTTTACCGGCCTACTAACCGATGAGGAGGCAAAGTATTGTGAGGGCGTGTTTTTTTTTATTTCGAGAGGAATACGAATATATACATTTTGAAACCCCTCCCCACACCCCCCAGACGACTAAGACGATTTCTATTTATTTGTGTCTGTCTGTGTCTTACTGTGTGTTTGCCTGTCCAAACGCTTCATCCGGTTTTGGTTAAATTTGGCATGCAGGCATCATTTGGTAATAGAGAGAAATCAAAAGAATGTAGTTGATATCGGTGATACTTTAATTTCGAAATATTGGACTTAGAGACTTTAAATTCGGTATCCCGCGGCATCGGCGACCCGCGTTGGCAATGTCATTTTGCTCATGAGCTTTTTTCTTTTCCATCTCAATATCATTTTAAATTGGAAGTCATAAGTTTTCTACTACGAAATTTTGCAGCATTTGACCCTGTTTTCCATTGCCAATTCGCCTCCAATAACAAATTAAAACTATCTAACCTTTTTATAAAATTATTCCTTTATGATCTGCAATGGATACGTTTTTAGTTAGAATTATGTAGTTGTGACGAAATTATTCCGATGCACCCGAACACAGCTGGTCTTAAGTCTGGACGGTATACTGGTTGTAATAACTGCTCCAGTATCTTTTTTTAAAATCCACACATTTGTTTCACTCTATTCAAAATATTTCATAGTTTATAAGATTAATAATAATTACGTATTCAAAATATTTTATATCTTTTCCCCTTTGCCTCATATAGCAAGCTCGTGAATTTTTGGCAAATATATTTTTCTGATCGACTTTTTTTTTATTTTTGAAAAAAGTCATGACGTAAATGCTAAAATTAGTGGGAGGGAATGAATCATCAATTAAACCTTATTGATTTTTCAATAATTTTTCTCTTTATTTATTTTATTTATTCTTTCGGAGATGAGGTTATATATTTTTCCGACTGTCGTCCGACCAGCAAAACGCTGACACGCCGACGGACGCTCGCTTCCGAATGACGATATACTCGTATATCCAAAAATTGGATACAATGCCCAGCATATTGTTGATCAGGATCAACCATTGAACGTAGGATGCGAAAACTATATATACCTAAGTCATAACTGTGACCATTTAAATTTATGTCAGTCAGAATTATTGATTTATATGTTTAGCACTTGGTTGATCTGGATCAATTAATGCACGGTGTCCATAAGGAAATAATTATATACGAATGAAAAATTTCTTAGCTCTTATATTAATTGAACCGTATGAGTCGGAAAAGCAAGTCATAACGGAGACCATTTAAATGTATGTCGGTCTGAATTATTGCTTTATATGCTAAGCACTTAGTTGATCTGGATCAATTATTGAATGAAGTCTATAAGGAAATATATAGAAAAATTTCTTAGCACTTGCAGTTGATCCGTATAAGTTTGAAAATAAAGACTTCTTTTAATCGGCTTTATTATTATGGTTATTATTATTTATCTTCACGTTCTGTATAATTTGAATTTTACGACTGACTCTATTTTAACGGCCCACAAACCGACGAGGAGGTAAATTTATGTGAACGGGTTTTAAGCCTTCCCTCCCCTTCCCAGCCCGTCCCCCGACTAACAATTTTTCTGTGTTTGTGTCTGTGCGTGTGGGTAGGTATATACCTCCACTATAGCGTCCAATGCTTCATCCAGGTTTACTGAAATCATGCATCAATTGGTCATGACAAGAGTTCAAATGATTGTAGTTAAAATCGGCCATACTTTAATCTTGAAATACTGGAGCTAGATATTTGAAATTCGGTATAAAGTTGCGTTGTTGGGCCGAAATCACATTGTGAAATTGTGGTTAGAATATCTTATACAGGTTGAGTTTTAATTAACCGGAATCCTTGAAGAAGGTTAAGTACGAGCGAGTAAGCAACATTTGATAAAAAAATATGGTTAAATTACAAAATTTATTTAAAGTTAAAGTTTGGTTAAAGTTCAATTAAACTCAAATTTTATTAATTAAATTTTTTGAAAAATAGTATAAAACCTATTGAGCACCATGCGCCATCTAGCAGTAAGTAAAGTATCGCTAATATTGTTCAGTAGCGAAACTTTACCTACTGATCGATGGCGCAGCGCGCCCACACGCTTGTTAATTTTTTACTTTACAATTAAGTCATTCAATTTTAAAAATTAAAAAAAAGCCCTTTATTTTTTTGGTTTTCCTATTTATTTTTTAAAGTTGCTAATTTGCTCGTACTGATTCAACCCCTCAAATGACGCCTGGTAATTTAAACTCACCTGTATACAAGCGACACAAATAATATTTACAATCTACCATACATTAAATTAAGAGTAAGGCCATTTAAAGCGGCGTCGCTTGTGATGTGTGAATCGTTAAAAAATTGTGATTTATGACTCACGGCGACCCGCGTTGGTAATTTTATTTTTAAATTGAATGAGATGACGCGCCTTCAAATTCAAATTTTCATTGCGTTGCGTCGCACATAAACAGAAATTTTCGCTAACTGCTCATCGACTTTATTTATGAAACGACTATTCAGAAGAAATAAGTCCCTGACTACTTGCCGGGAAACTCTTGCACTGACACAACCGAGTTTTTACTTTTCCGGCTCACTTTTCGACATGAAAACGGAAATATCTGGAAAGTAAGCACTGGAAAGTGATGTTGTATGACTGGACGCCAGAGATGCTGAAATTTTATTTAAATGCCTTTCAGCATACACTTCCAGACCCCAGTAACCTCGCTCGTTGGAGCTATGCCGAGGATAGTTCATGTCCCCTTTGTAGCAACACCCGTTGCACAGCTAGACATATTCTAGCTGGCTGCAAGGTGGCCTTGGATTAAGGACGGTACACTTACCGCCGCGACAAAGTCCTTGCTGTTATTCGCGAGGTACTTAGCCTCTCAGTGGCTCGTGCCAACAAGGGTTCCACAGTATCCTCCAAACCCCCAATACAGTTTGTGCGGGTTGGCTCTAAAGCAAAAAACATCCCACTGCAAAACCTTTCTCAATAATCGAGAAAGCTTCAGATTGGATTATGGAGGTCGATTCGGTCTCTAAGCAGTATAAATTCCCTGAAAGTCTCGGATGCACAGCCCTGCGTCCAGATATAACTCTTTACTCTCTATCTCGGAGACCATGACCACGAGAGTACAAATTACAAATTAAATAAATACCATGACCTCGCAAATGCCGTCACCCGGAACGGCTTTACTGTTCACCTTCACGCGGTGGAAGTAGGCGCTCGTGGCCTGCCAGATAAATCTTTGTTTCACCTTTTTAAAGATCTTGGTCTCTCCAGGAAAATAATCAACTCCTTTCTAGAAAAAATATCTAAAACCGCGATCTTTGCATCTCAAATTCTATGGCTTTAAAGTGGGAGTGAATGGATGGTAAGGTGAACGCTCACACGTGGCAAGACAACTGTCCTAAACCTACCACTGCCGGTCGTTAGTCCGGAATCCACCCTTCACCTCCCTGAAGTGTAAAAATTATATATGATGGGCCCGATTTTTGGTCGGTGAATTCCATGGCAGCTCCGTTTGTATTTTATTTTATTTATTGGAGCCCCCCGAGACGATTATGGCAATTTCCAGATAAATAAAGGCGTCTCTGTATCTCTGTCTAGCTGTATCTATT
Source organism: Micropterix aruncella (assembly GCA_944548615.1). Lineage (NCBI taxonomy): Eukaryota > Metazoa > Arthropoda > Insecta > Lepidoptera > Micropterigidae > Micropterix > Micropterix aruncella. The sequence continues at coordinate 11,014,263 of OX155954.1, read as the reverse complement.
CCTCCACGATAGCGACCAATCGCTTGATCCGATTTAGTTGAAATTTGATATGCAGGCATCATTTGGTCATGGCATGAGTTAAAAGGTCGTGGTTAAAATCGGTTTATCAGGGGGCGAAAAAGTCATTTATATTCCTTGAAATATTGGACTTAGTGATTTTAAATTTGGTTCACTGATGCCTTGTTCGGCGGAAAGATCATTGTAAATTTTGATTTGAATATCTCATGTACAATCTGCACTAATAATATTTAAATTCAGACATATATTTTACCCAAATGATAACGCCGAGCCTCACGAAGCTAGCCAAGAAACGAACCGCGCCACCTGCGCCACTGAGGATGTGTAACGGAACACTACCGGGATCGTCCGCCGGCCGAGAGAAAGCGCTCATCGAATTTATTTATAAAATTAATATTCCGATGAAATCAGTCCTTGGCTACTTGTCGCGAAAGACTTGGCGTGTGACACAACCGATTTTATAACTCCTCCTACTGAACTGATCTCGTGAAATGCGTATTCAGTCTCTATGATATTACAACATTTTCATAATTTCAATCGTTGGGCCTCAAATCTTAATGCTGAAGCGAGATTACCACACTGAACCGCGAAAGGAAGAAGTTTTGAATTTGTATTGTGGTTTTCAAGCAAAGACTTTGTATTTGAATTCTGGGTTCCTCAGTACTGATGCTGCAGCGGTATGGCCTGAGTATGGATATGGTCTAATATGATTTCTAATATGATTGCTCAATGCGCCCCACACCTGCCCGTGGTATGGCGATTATCTTTTAGTGGATTCAATCCCACTAAGACACATTTTCGCAAGTGGTTTTTTAAAATTGGCTCGATCGTCGACTCTGGACTAAAGATGGGATGTATGGTGTAGTTCACTGTTGCGTTGCTTTAGTAAATTCCTAGATGTATGCATTAATTCTAATTAAAATAACTTTTTCTTTACCCAGGAAGTAGGGACATACTTATTTAAGGTCAACACAATGTTGACTTGTAATTGACCTTATCAGAGCAATAAGAGCAATACCTAATTTAAATATGACGAGTTTATGTATGTAATGAAAGACAATAGTATAAGAGTATATCGAATATATTATTTGATAGCACTTGCTTGATCTGGATCAACAATGAGCGAATGTGATAAATTTGACCGTTACGGATCAACTTACCCTCGAGCAATAAGTAAAAAATAATAGCGAGTATAAGTATCTAGCTTCGAATACATGAAAGCGACAAAGCATATCTTACACTTATATTCGACAAAGACGAATATATCTCTCTCAGTTCATCGCTGACAAGCAAAAGAAGGTGGATCAACAAAGGTTCTGCAATATCACTGGATGCAGTTTTTACGGTAAAGTATGATTATATATATATATATATATATATATATATATATATATATATATATATATATATATATATATATATATATATATATATATATATATATATATATATATATATATATATATATATATATATATATATATATATATATATATATATATATATATATATATATATATATATATATATATATATATATATATATATATATATATATATATTTATATATATATTTATATATATATATATATATATATATATATATATATATATATATATATATATATATATATATATATATATATATATATATATATATATATATATATATATATATATATATATATATATATATATATATATATATATATATATATATATATATATATATATATATATATATATATATATATATATATATATATATATATATATATATATATATATATATATATATATATATATATATATATATATATATATATATATATATATATATATATGATAAGGTTTTGTAAATAATCCGTTCATAGGATGATGATTCGCAGTAAAATAAAATTAGTAAACGCCACTTGAATAGCAACGAAGGAAATCCCAGCTTGGATTGGGAAACGCTTATGTTTGAATGAGATATACTTACGGATGTGCACGACTTTCGATTGTGCATGTTAGTTTATGGGTCCCTTTACCGTCGACGAACGATCACTCATCATCCATTTATCTCAAAAATCGAGCTTTTTCCTTTTTGCAACACAAAATGCCTCCAATTGAGGCTAATTAAAGCTGTATATATATATATATATATATATATATATATATATATATATATATATATATATATATATATATATATATATATATATATATATATATATATATATATATATATATATATATATATATATATATATATATATATATAAGGTTCGTTTATATCATATATAGGTTTTGACCATAACGATTAGATTAAATTAGATTAAATATTGCCGTAATTACAATAATTAAAATCTAAAACCTAGAGCAAGCCCTGTGGTATAGTTATATTATCTTTGGTTTAGTTGAGTGGCAGTAGTGCCAGTGCAGTAGTAGTACCTAGTCATATCGGCTGTAGTCAACTTGCGAGATTATATAAAAGCGTAAATAATATATGAATATTAGTTTTTAATTCTGTAGTGAATAATGTGGCATTTTATTTAATAAATAAAGATAAAATAATTAAATGAATAAAGTCTTGAGCACAAGGTTGCCAGATGGGTTTAGTAAACCGAATAGTGCTCGGATTGACTAAGGGTATTTGGGGGAGGGGGTGTAGACGATGAAGAAAAACATACATGTATACATAGCTCATATCTGACAGTCTTTCATTTAATATGACAGCGCTATAGAGACGGCACGGCTGCTAAAAAGGGATGGTCATTGACTCATTGCTCATATTTTATTTTTCATAATTGAAGAATACGATCTGTCGAAGAATGCTTTGTTATTGTATGAAATTTGGCTTAAATCAACCGGAATTTTCATTTTTTGCCATATGTGCTGCTAATTACCTAATTTCAATCAATGAGAGACGCAGACTAATTTGATGCTACAATAGGGCAAGTAATTGTTTCGTACAGTTTACTATCGAAAGAACACTATTTCGCCAAGTAAGCAACAGCCCTCTTGTATACGTTCAGATCTGGTGTGTATTTTTAAGTGGGTGTAATGTGCTCAGGGTTCATCTATTTCTAGTTAATATGTTTTCCGTTTCTCTATTCCACCAACACTTCTAAACGCTTGAACCGATTTAGAAGTGTGTGGTATTGCTAGAATCGCTATGTCATCTCGAGTGTCATAGGATACCTTAACTGACCAAATATCAAGTAAGTAGTTGTCTAAATGTCCAAACCAAATGTCAATAAATTAACATAAATATATCGTGTTTAGTGTCAAATGAAAGGTCTCATTGAGTACATTCCGGAAATATACATGTATATATGGATACATACATAAACCACAAATATGTCATAAAAAAACGTAATAAAAATAATTATATCTGTAACGGCAGTCGTGTTTTTTATTCTTTTTAATATATTTACTCGTTCCTTGGATTCATGTGTAAAATGCGACACTCCTTTCTTAGCGATACAGCCATGCCAAAAAAAAACTTTAATTCTTTTAATTATAGAGCGTCGTATTGTTGTCAATGACCCATGAATGTCGTATTGTTGTCAATGACATTAATGTCATATGACATATGACATCAGAATAATATTCAGAGTTCGGGGACACAAATTTGAAAATCCGTATTTTTGTCCCCGCGTTTTTTTTTGCATAAACCATAAACCGGACGTAATGTTGTCAATGACTAAGTACGTCTGTTTTTTTATTAAACTGTACAAGGACCCTGAAAATCCGACAGTCCGGTCTAAAATCAGACATCTGGCAACCCACATTTACTATTTACGCGTCTTACTTTTTTATAATATGCTTTATAAAAGCACGGCAGCAACGGTTTAAATTATGTGAATAAACTTTAAAAGTCAACAAAAGACTCGTAGATATACATTGAACAAAAGACTCGGCAGGTATTGTTAGCAAATAACAAATAATAAGTAGGTACTATTGTCCGAAGGTGACTGACTGCCTTTGACATATAACTTTACGATTTTTTCAATTCATGAGATTTGCAGACTATTTTGAAATGGTAATGAAAATTCTTTATCAACTAATATCTTACCTACCTGAACATACAGGACCTTGCGTATCAGTTTTAATACCAATATCAGTTTAATATCTCGTAATATCAGTTTTAATACCATTCTCTCATTCTGACTTCTTTAAAATCATATCATGTCTTCATTCTCAATAACTATGCGAGGCTGTAATATTTGCAATTACTTCAGGAATCAAAAGGTTGAATGGCGTAATATTAGCAAAAACTGAAAGGCGTTTGACGACGACAACTGAATCAAGGCAGCAATCCATAAACAGATTTCATAAACGCGTGAAGAAACATTACTAAATAATGACTTGAGTATTTTACTGAATATATGACAATGTCCGATAATTTAAATCTTTATGTACCTAATTTGTTCTCTTTTGTGCTTTATCATGGTTGTCAATTACCTACCGATAATAAAAATATAGATTTAAGAAAAAAAATACGTGTGGCACTCGGGGACTGCCGCGGTAAAGCTATTGCATAGCATTTTTAACAACTTAGGTATGCAATTATAATTATTTATTTATTTTATTTTTTCTGATATCAGATAACTGCGCTCTATCGGAAAACGTTGAAATTATTCCGAATCATTTGCGGCTGCGGAAGCAAATGATTCGGAATAATTTAAACGTCTTCCGATAGAGCGCCGCGCACGAATTTTTTATTCGATAAAGCAAAAAAAAACGGATTATTCGAAAAAATTGGTAGATAAAAAGATAGATAATTAAATTATCTTTAAAATGGTGGAGGTTTCATAATAATACGCCAGATAGTATTTGCGTAGAGTCGTTTTTGTGTTCGGTTAGACCTAATTTCACAAATTAATTACACTATGTAATATAATCAAAATCTAAAATATTCAAGGCTAAGAATATTAGGAAAATGTTCTTGTTTAACATATATTTTTTTCGAATCGTAAGCAGTACTCGTTTAGACGTAATTATCAGTTTAAAATCATTAATATTCGTTAAGAAATTTCTTCATTCGGTCGCCGCGCTGGCCTAAGGCCCGCGATAAAAGCTATGCGATAGCTTAAAAAAAGGTTCATAATTGGCAGCAGTCCGTTCATAATTTGCGACCGGACCGGTCTTTGCCGGACACCTATTTTCATACCACATTTTTTCCGGACACCTATTTTCATGTTAAATTCATGGCCACAGCCTAAATATTGTGCATCCTATTTGGTATCTCTGTATACGAGTAGAAACAGATAAACTAACATCTGCGCCTTATTTATTATTTATTTATTTTATGGATTCAGATTTTATTTTATGCAGTTTTTACACTTGTACCTGCGTTCGCTTTCGTCCTTATCCTGACAAGCTGTGAAAAACAATCGATCCATAAGGGAAATTCAAACTTAATTGGTTTCGTAATATTTTATCGTATTGCTATCGTTATCGTTCACATTTCGCATGCGCGCGAGATCTTGACTTTGCATTGCTGTAACGGTATGTACTTTACATTATTTACTTTAAATTATTATATGTAAAGTAAATAACGTAGCGCAACGTAAGTAAAGTATATTGGTGTCAAACGCGCAGCTGTAAAAAATACACAATTATATTATGATAAAAACGTAATTATAGAAACTTGTATTTTAATAATTTCAAAGTCATTGATTTCATACATTTATGTTCAATTCGATTGGTCAACTCTATAAGAGGTCTTATCACTAAAACGGGCAAAAATCAGTATATTTCAAAGTCCCTAATGTGCACTAGATTTATGAATATTTTTGCAAAATATTTAAGTCATACAATGAAACATTTCTTTTTAAAAGATCATCGTAAAATATTCGTAAATATAATTATTATTTATATTATATGTCAAACATTATCGATATGTGCAAAAATGGTAATTTCAAAAATCGTTTTCATCAAATCCGTAGAGATGAAAAATAATTAAGTTAGTGTTATATTTTTGTCCAGTTAAGTCCAGTGTTATATTTTTCCAATTTCACTTATTTGTATGAAGTATTTATTTGTAAATATTTGTTCTAAATAATATATTTAAATTAAATCAGGGTAAAATCTCATCATCAGTCACCCCTTTTTCGCAGTCGAGCGTTTATACAATATTGTCATTGTTTATAAAAAAAGAGTAACAATTTTATCACAGTTTTTGAACTAACAACTCTCACTGTCAAATATTATTAACATTTAGATATTTTAATATACACCGTGGGTTTTATAGTGGCATCCTTGTAGTACGTGAGTACATCCTTGTAGTGTACGAGTACATAAGATAGAAGAGTACATAAGTGTAAATAAGAAGCAATTTTTGATTGGAAAAATTGGAAAACATATTTTTTGTGTTATTCAATTTTTTTTATCAAAACTTTCTTATATGCTCGTATTGATTCACCCACTACATATATGTCGCTAATAAAAAAACTCAACCTGCATGTATAGTGTTATTTCATGTAGGTAATCTCAGCATAATTTTCAGATTGTCTCAGTGCTATGTGATTATGGATAGAGCACAAAGAACGAGTATGAAGTGCGAAATCATGAGCAAACATTTTTCAATGTTCACTTGTAATATTATACCATCCTGACGCAAGATACGTCAGCCGTCAAACCGGTTTCTGAACCGGCCAATTTCTTTTTGACCGTTCACGCTCATGTTTATATTTTTGTTGCTTCGCATCGCAGCTCCGCTAGCTGCTCCAGCTCGCATAGCTGATGTTTTTGCGAACGGCAAAATAAATTTAAAGTTGTTGACCGACGGAGTTCCTAAATGTGATAGAGCATTGTATTACATTTATTACGTTTAATAGGAATTCCAGTACTCGTCAAAATATTACTACCAAAGTAATTGCAAGCCTTTTTTCTATTGTAGGTACACTGTGTGACCATAATGTGAATTTTTATACTAATTTTCACATGTCGGACATTTTTACCTCCCAAATAATTATATTTGTTAGTTTTTAATTAATATAATTGAATGTTATATTTTACCTAAATAAATGATAAAATTATTATAATCATACAAATCGGGTCTTATCTCGTAAAATAATTTTAAATTTTCAGTTTTTTTTTAATCTAATTTATAGTCGCTTCGTTGAGAATGATTGGATAAAATTCGTTTAACTTAATAATGATGTCAATCAGCCGAAACACAATACCACTTTTTTTCCTACTCCTTCTTCATACATGCAGCTCGACTGCGGAATCAGCTTCCTTCAACTATTAGAGGCTAACTCGCGTAATCATTGAAAAATCACATAAATTCTAACGTTTCCGTTATCCCCTCCCTTTCCTTACCTTATTTTGGCAGTTTATTTATTCACCTATTTATTTATTTATTTGTTAATATATGTATAGTAATATGTCCAACTCAAAAAAATATTTATTTATTTACTTTTTATTTTAGATACACACACAATGTATATTAGATGCTATAATTTAAAATTTAATTTTAAGCTATATTTTTTTGCCTACTCTTCTTTTCACACCAGCATGTTGGTTGGCTGGAAGATATTGTAATGTAGCAATAAGTCCGCCATTGTACCTTATTTTTATTATGCAATAAAGAGATTTTCATTCATTCATTCATTTTCAACTATGACAGCGTATACAAATTTATTAATTTTGGATTTATAAACGTGATCACAAAAAAAATATAAAGAAAAATTGGAAATTGCAATTTTTTACGCAATGTAGATCCATTAATAGGAATTTGGATGGCTAAACAATTTTATTATTTATGTACTTAACATATAACAATAAATAAACCCAAACACTAAAAATGTATGTACCTAACAACATATAACAATAAACACTAAAAAGTATCATACAGTTTAGGAGCTAATAATTTTTGAAAAGAGAAATTACTACCAAAACTCACAGTGTAACTCTTAACCACTAGAATGCCGATATCACCCATCGCTGGTTTTCTGTTCTGTCATTAATGCAATTTATTATGCAATTATGCAGTTATATGTTGTAAAAGTCGCCTTCATTGAATAAGCTACAATTATATATTAGTATGCGTGCACTAACACCCCCCCTACAAACAAATTTTCGAGGGTTGAAAACATGCCGTCGTGAGTTTCATCTCCATGTATGTCCTTCTAAGGGTTAATCCATATGCGATATATGTACCTACTTTTTTTGACTACTTTTTTGTACTTTTTTTGACTAGGTATTTTTATATTAAATCCTATATTACTTGTCATATATATGTAATATTAATGAATTTTTCTTTCTTTTCCCACATATAATTTTATTTATATTATTTAATCGAATTTTATATTATATTTATTGCCGATCATATAATGGAATTGCATTTTATTTATTATATTATCTTTTAATATTTTTAATTATTATTATTATTATTTTGAAGGCTACATTTTAGGGCAATTTAGTGTTATTAGCTTTTTACTAAAACTTGTACTTTGTAGGCAATCAAGCAATCAAGCGAGTCCTGTCCACCCTAGAACGGGCTAGTCCCAGTTGGGTGACAGAATCAAAACAGGAAAAGGTTAAGGTTTTGCCATTCGGTTCCTGTTATTTTTGTAAGCAAATCAATGTTTTATAGTAATTAATTCTTAATTTAATAAATGAAATAAATAAACATATAAAAGTAACTTTAAATCTACTCCATTGTAATACTATACGAGTATTAAGTAGTACTACTCTCACAGTAAAACTCTATTTTTTTGTAATGTCAGAGTACTTTCGTAGGCTAGTCTTACATTTATTGATATTTAATACTATCTTAAATAATCATATTACCAGTTTATATCCTACACACTATTTTGTGATGTAATTGTACTATCGTTATAGTACCTACACAGTACCTGTACGTTTTTATCAAGGAAAATGTTTTTGCGCAAAGTGGAGAGCCTTGGCCGTGCTTCGTTTTGTAGAATACGTCATCGAAAAGTAAAAAAACCTTGGATCAAGTTAATAGCCGTCTACTTACAATCTTATCATTATCGTTACTGCGTAGGTATTGATTGTCACGGCAATTGATAGCTCAATGTGAATGCCATTTTTATGACTATGCCTTCGTTATACGTATATAATCGATAAAAAATAAATTTCCCAAATTAGCCATATACCTACAGAATGTATACGACATAATTAGTAGCTGCCATAATTGAATTTAAATACATAGTATTATCGTAGATATCTGTGATCAAAAGTACCTACCTGTTTAGAAGATTTTTAAATTCTTTGGCGTTGATCCTAACGACTCCACGATTTAAGGTTGAAACAATATTTGAGATTCGATTAAAACCTGAACACTTAAATTTCAACTTCAATATTAATTATCAAAAATATGGTTGATACACGGTACCTATAATATACAGTGGCGTAACTAAGCCAGTGCAGACAGTACGGCCCACCGGGGCTCAACGTAGTTTGGGGGCCCAAAATGGAACTTCAGTCTACGATCGACGTTCAATACAACTCTACCGAAGCTAAGGATGCCGATAGAATGGACGTCTCAAGCTGGGCATCCATTATGTTCTCGCATCAACTCTGCTCCGCACACCTGCAACTGCTCCAGAGGTGGATACGTTGGCGCTCCTGGAGCGTGCAACGTTGCCTGCTCCGCGGCTGTGGCGGTAAATGCGCGAACACAATGCGCAGTGCGTTCGTGGACGCGAGCAATGGTGGGTACGTCTCGCGCATCACGTTCGGTGTCCAGTAAACGCGAATCCATCGCTATGGACTAGGCCGAGGAGAAATGTCTAGCTCTAATCGAGGAGTACAGAAATTATACAGTGCTGTGGGATCCGAAGGATGAGAAATTTAAAATTACATTCTGGCGATGACATGTTCGCACAATGTTCGAATGAAAACTGCGGAGCACTCGTTGTTCTTGAGTTGATGCGCGGACCGTCTCCATTTAAGCAGTTGCAGGTTTGCGGAGCAGAGTTGATGCGCGGACGTAATGGATACCCACCTTCAAAACTGATTGTGATTTTACAGAGTGCAAATTTAGAAGAAAACCACTCTAGAAATGTATAATATGAAATAATTGTTAAATTTGTAATAATATTAGGTGTGTATTTTTTATTCTTTCGCACTTGGCAGTTCTACTCAATCTGGATTTCTGCGCTGGGGTGGAGGGGAGGGCAAGGGGGAGTGGGGGGGAGGAGGGTTAGTTAGGGGGATGAGTTGGGGTGGGAGGTAGGGAGAGGGGGGTTGGGAGAAAGAAGAAGAGAGTGAGAGAGAGTGAGGGTTTAGGGGGGAAGGTTGGGAAATGGGAGGGGCAGAGGGATAGAGGAGGGGGGCGTTAAGGTGGTTTGGTGTTCGAGAGGATTGTCTGCTTGCCGGCAAAGTCTAGGGGTGACACAACGGTTTTTTTTAACCCAATATAGTTTTAAAAAATTAATGAGTTCAATCATTTCACCGCCGTCTAGCGTATAGTTGCTAAAGTAAGCTGAATTGGGGCGAAACTTTTTGTTTTACTTTCTGTCCCACGTCATATCACGTACGCGTCTTTTCGATTGTTGCTGTCCGTTTTCTCCAAGAGTGACATTCCTGATCGTAGTTCAAATGAGCAAAGCACAGCAACTTAATTGAATTAATCCAAAGAAATATTATTAGTACGTAAATAAGAAGTATGCTTCCGTTTATTTTTGAAACATTACTGTCAATAATCTGACCGTCGATCTCGACGGGTTTCACCTAGTATTATTTTTAATTCGAAACCCGCTGAAGATGTCGAAAAGTGGAGTAAGTATACTCGAAATATCGAAGTCATCGATTATAGCACCTTATACAAATTATCAGAGATAAATCCGCATAAAAAACTCCATAAACCTACGATATTTAAGAAAATAAAAAAACATCGATACATATAGTTTAATAAACACGTGGTTATGTCATAATAATAATATACTTATTAAACATAGATAAATAAATACGTATTCTGCAATTAATGTAGGTATTTAAATTATAACAAATGTTAATTAGTTTCAAGACGCAGTAATTACGAGTACATGTATGTCTGAAAGCGTTATCATATTATTAAGATAAATAAAACAAGCAATGCGGAAATGACAAACCGGCGAAAAATATTTTTATTATTTGTGGGAAATTACGCCTTTGAATTTAACAAAGATTATATTTTCGCTTATGACCGCAAGGCAATCAAAGTAACTTTAGATAGGTACATAATCTCACAGTCAATGAGCGTTTTTGTCGTTTCCACCTTGTCAAAGACCGGGGTTTTAGGTAGCATAATGTAATCTACTAGTTGGAATAAAAGCTCAGTGTTATAATAGCGTATCATATATTAGGCCAGTCACCAAAGCGAAAAAAAACGAAAAGTGCAAAATCAGATTTACTCTGACAGTATAGATCGTGAAAAAGAGATATACTCATACACTACCGCTCAAAATTATTTAGGCACTCACTTTTTATTGTACTATAAACGTTTATTTAGAAAATCCTGTTTTTATGCACATTTGAGTACTTCAGCGAAGTGCATTTATATAGCTCATAAATCAAATTTGTTTAAGCGCCTATTACCTGGCAGGCCCATAATTAACAAAGGTATCTGACCATAATAAAAGTTCAGGAATAAAAGGTTTATTTAAAAAAAAATGGGAATAATTTATTCATTTTTTTGTAGGTAGCCCTAATTATATTCTCTTATTAATATTTATTTAAGATGAACAATGCATAAATAAGCTTTATCAAGAAAATATAATTAGAGATACCTATAATAAAATGCAGTAGAGCCTTATTGTCTGGTTATTTTATTTGCTCTTATATTTCTTATTTTAGTTTTTAAATGCATGGGGTGGCTTTAATTTGGTTATTTAACATTTTACTGACAACATGAATATTACGATGAATAACTTTTACCACGTGTATCTTTTCACATTATTGACTATTTCAATTATTAGGCTTCTATTTTGATTATTTATATTTATATTTTAACAATTCTTGAGTACCTATGTATGTTAAGTAAAAAGTAGTAACGAGACTTATTCTAACACAATTATTTTGATACGTCCAAGTGCGCTTTTTAGCCGTCCACTGGACACGACGAAAGTGTGTATGTTTTATCGTATCCTCGTTTACTAAAATCGACCTGCCCTTTGTGAAATTTCACAATAATGATTTAGTATGGCATTACGAGCTAAGGCATAAAAATGTACGCCAAACAAACTGGAAAAAATAAAATGAAGTAGGTTTGTGACTGTCAAATGTTTAAGAATTAGTAAATACACAAAAATACTCTTGATTTCACGTTCTTCGAAATATTTTTGGAAGCAAAGTTAAACGATTCTACAAAACACTAAACAAAGATCTACTCGTCGATAGAGGAGAATTTTTTAAAAATAACATTTAAATATATAAACTACGAAAAGGCAAAAAAAAAATATATTTTCGACATATTCTTTCCAATTAAATGTCCAAAATTTAAACAATATCCTTTCTGCGGAATAGTATATTATATACATGAGCCGCTGGCAATGCAATTGTGAGCCATTACAAAAAGTGCTGTCGCTAAAATACTTGGGCATAGTTGTAGATAATAAGTTGTGCATGTTATTAGTTATAATATAATTTTCAAATTGAATAGTTTCTATTTCAATTTGATAATCCTCTTACTATTTCAATTTGATTTTTTGACTATTTATTATAATTCCTTTTTCCTTCCATAATTATTTCAATTTGATTATTTCACTATTCATTGCAATTCCTATTTATTATTTACCTTTATCGTGTTATTGAAATTAATTTTATTGTGTTTTATGATAGGAATTTTACAAATATTATTTGCAGACTGACAGACGCATTGACATATCAATGACCTAGTTTTTAGAGTAATGATTAATTTCTACATACATTGTTTATTGCCTTAAGTTAATTCCTAATATTATTAGATACATTTTTTTTCTCTTTTAACATATGTAGTTTGAAGTATGCACAAGCCGCTATTTTCTTGGTACGCTTGCCTTAGTACGGGCCTAGGCCTAGTTAGGCAGCGTTGATCTAAAGAAGGACTGGGCTGCAGTACTCTCTTTTTTGCTACTATTTACAACGGAGCATCTAATGATAATATGTAATGTACTGTAGTTTAAAAAAATGCGCATTTCTTTAAATAAATAAATAAATAAAATACACATTAGCAATATAATTAGTTGCAATTTGCTTATAAAAAAATAAATGTTAATATCGATGGACTGCTAAAGTCCATTTTCTAGTTAGTATGTATGAAAATGTTTCGTAGCAAGATACGATGCAGAATCGTTTAACAGTTTTATACATTTTATTAAAGACAGATCAGTAATGTACGCAATGGAAACGCAGTGTAAACACAACCTAAACGCCCTATACGTTGGCCTAATAATATTACGTCATGATTTGTTATTTCCGGCACATATTACCTAATAATGTCTCCGTAGATCTGCACGATCAGCGTATCCTTCTTTTAGGTATTGGCCGCGCTGAATTTCTCGCTTCCTTGCCCGCATGCTCAGATAACACGTTTTGCATTTACTGAACACCAATGCACTGCAACCAAAAAGTGATAGAAATCCTTAGCATTAGGATTTCTATCCCTTTTTGGTTACAATACATAGGTGTTCAATAAAAGCAATACGTGTGATCTGAGGGACTGAGAAACCTGGCGCGGCCAGTATAGCACCTGTTTGGCGCTCCTGGTTCGACTTTTTACTTCGGTTTTGTTAGGTCGTCGTCTTCTATTCAGTCTTTTCGTCAATAGCATCACTGACACTGTTACGACGTCATCACCGTCATCATCAGCACCGTTGATTTATTACATATTTATAAGCATATCAAAATATTGACGAACATGTCAAGTTTAATAATCACTAAGCGTATCAGTTAAACACAGCTATTTTTTACAATTTTTTCAATTATAAAACCATTTAGTTATTTTTTTTTAATGTGCTTATAATCAGAGGTGATTACTTCAAAATTGTTCTACAATTATATAATCATATAATACGGGATATTTAATAATCAAATATACTAATTACTCTAATAATAACAATGGATATTCTAATAATAGCAATATCGCAATATCTCAAAGAATATCAGCGTCACTAGATACGCCGTGCGTTTTTGTTTGGGTATGCGATGAGCCAATGGCTATGGGTTTAATTTGTTTCCCTGCATCATATTCCTTCTGCTGTAAATTTTATTGTTCGCAATAATAAAAAATAAATAAAATAAACAATAACCCGGTTTCTAATAAAAGACAAAAGGACTAACAAAATAGTAAAATAATTTTATAGATAATTCAAAAGGTTACAAAATAGTAATTTATCAATAATAAATAATAATCAGTGCAATAAAAAAGAAAAATACGTGAAAAAAATTATGTCAATAAAAACTAAACTTAAATACAAAAGAATTTAAAAATAATCCAGAACAATAATCATATGATGTTGTGGACGCAATATTATCAGTTTATAAAGGGCACGTTTGAGTAAATGGTTTTTGAAGTAGATTTTATATGTTTGCGGATTTTATTGTCTATGTGGTCAATTCAGGAGTACGAAAATAGATATTATTATAATGAATGCCACCCGTCAATACGCAGGAGTATTTTTTTTACCGAGAGCAGCAGTTCAATTTGTTATCATTTAGGAGAGAATGAGGTGCTTCTGGTTCGACTATTCCAAAGGATCGATAGGTCTTTGGTAATATGGAACTTAATTTATCATAGATGCACACGATTGTCCATTGTCGCCAGAAAATAGTATAATTTGATTACTTCCATTGCTTTTCTTATTTTTTGTATTTTGTTTGTTTTCTTTATGGTCTCTTATTTGCGTTTCTGATTTACTTGTTGGTAGGATCTTGAATTCAGTCTTATCTGTGTTCCCTTGCTTTTTCTTTTCCGTTTCCTCTGACCTTTTTGAGGCATTTTTCTTTGTTGTCTTGGCCGTGTTGATTAACGTCAATTAAAATTTTGCTATCTATTCTGTCCACAGTAGAAGAGTTAGAATTCTGGTTTTTATTTAGGTTACAAAATTTAGCACTTTCTTTTACCAATATTGCACATACTGAGATTTGGCGCTTATAATATTTACCGCTAGCTATTTGAATTGCCTCCTCAGCGCCGTTGTTACGTCCGGAGGTTTATTTAACCTTTCGGACGCCAGCCTTCGCGTGCAAACATGGCGCCGCACATTTTTGGTCGATTTTGTATATAAATACTAACAATAACATTTTTTTATGAATTATCTCTTATTACCTGATCATTAATGTTGCTAGTCATGTATATCATATATTTATATGATATACATATATGGAAGCCGGCCGAAATTGCTACTCCTGATCTGTAAACCACCGCAACCACCTATTGTCGTTTTTGGCCTCCCAGGGATTAGTGTTGTCGGAATATGTCATGCCATCATAATAACAGTAAGACTTATTTTTATTAAGAATGGTTATTTTTTTCCAATTGGCATATATGTATAGTCATGCGGGTTTATATATTCGTTTCTTTTATCTTCATATTCTAATAGCTTCATATTAACATTTTTGTTTAATATTTCTTTTTACCGAGGCTTCGTTTCAGCTCGGTAATTTTATTTTTTAGATAAATGTTTTCCTTACAAGCTCTGTCGAATTCGAGATAATGTTCGTCATGTTTGTGTAAATACTTTTCATTTGTTGTATATATTATACTTTTTTATCTGCCACGCAAATGCCAAGTAGGGTCTATTAGCAGAAGAAACGATATACTAGAAGGGAGGTATGGATGAGGTAACCTCACAACAAAAACCCTATCAGTGAAGTTTTGGATCTGCGCCTGCTTCAGTCCCAAGTCTGAAAATACAGCACCGACAGATATCGTCTTAGAATAACTACTCGATTGGGACAAGCGCAAATACAGTAAACTCCAATTAACCGAATTAATTGGGACCGCACCCCATTCGGATAATCAAAAATCGGATAATTGGATTTTTCCTTAAAAATAGTATATTTTAATTATTTACTATATGTATGTTGAAAATGGGGGGGGGGGGGGAACTATTTTTAAAGAAAAGAGCTGACGGTCTCGTGTCTGCTTCAACTTCGACGGTCGATTAAGGCCAATCTTTCAAATTTATTTTTTTGTGGTTAGCCTACTTCTTCGTTTTCGCCCTCTACCAAAAAAATCATTAAAAGTTGCCTTCTGTAATGGCGTTTCATGGTTTCGATAACAAAGGTCCATTGGCTGCAACAAGCTTGTGACGTTTGGCGGTAAAAAATATTGTTTTAAACTGGCCATTCCCTTATTCCAACAATTCTTTAGTGGGATGAGCTGGTGCATTATCGACAATCAGTATAAAGTTTCCGTGTTCATTTTAATTTCGGATAATAAGCGATTCGGATAGTAGGAGTTCGGATAGTTGGAGTTCTACTGAAGTTCGAAATTACAAAATCCTGTTACTGGTCCAGAATTAACTATAGCTCATAGGAAATCCAAACTAGCTAGACCGATTGGGATCGGTTTATTTTTTTTTGGTCACATGTGTACTGGCGAGCAGAAGGGCGATTTTCTCTGTACTGTATCAATGAATGTGGTAGTTTTTAATGTCTGTGGAAAGGAATTTCACTTTAAGCAATATCAGAGTTTGATATTGTTGGTAACTTTATATTATTATAGCAGGTGGTGGAAATTACTGATTATGATGGCTGAACGGCGGCATACAAACTAATGTTTATCTCGGACAATTTCTTTTCAATGCAAGATAACACATAGGTCAGAAGTCAACCAATATTGTGGCAAGCGCCAAGCCCTAGCAAGAAGCATATTATATCATGAATCCGGGGTGCCACTACTACACTGATGGCGATTCTGGCGTTAACCCCACAAATGACTGGCGATTAGCTCGGGTTTGCCTACGGCAAAATGTATATAAATTTATATTTACATTTACATTTACATAGAGCGGGGTTTGCTATAGAGCTATAGCATTACTATAGAGCGGATTACTATAAAGCGGCGCACATTTACATTTATATAAATTTATATACATTTTGTATACATTTTGCCAAGGCATCCATTATTGGACGCCTCACATTTGAGGGGGGCGCTCTGGCGCATTGGAACCGCTAACGCCCTTGTACTCCGATGAGGTGAATGGAGACAGAAGCTAATCCATCCACCACCCGGGCAGCTTTCACGACTATGGTCGTCTTTTCTGCCCGAGCTTAATAATATTTCAAAAGAATCAGAGGTTTTTATCCCAAACCAGTCCCCCCAAGGGTCGATTATTAATTAATGTTATGTATTCACAATATTTTTACATTTCTACATACCTAGATAAATGTTTACAATTTGACTGGTGGTAGTGCAGTGACTATAACCAGCAATATTCTCAAAACGGCAGCAAGAAGGGAGTGGATACAGAGCGAGCCTTGTACAACAGCACTGACACACCCGATAGGGAGAGGCAACACAAACAAAATGAAAAGGCTGCACCGGTGCTTAAAATATCGGCACTGCGTAGCGGGCAGCATGCACTTCACGGAGACGGCGAGGCACTCGCACCCAGAAGGGGATTGACCCGAACGCTTAGTTCGTACACCCTTGTGCAAATTAATCTGAACACTGGCAATTTTAGTCAAATAATGGTTTTATTCATGAAAATCATACAAAACTTTAACTTAGCTTATAAATTAGTATTTTATGTGGCCTCCTTTAGCTTTAAGTAGCAACTGTATACGCTTCGGCATTGATTCCACCAAGTTTTTACAGTTTTCACGAATTTTCGGATCTCTGTACCACACCTCAATTACAGCATTTACGAGCTTTTCTTTTGTAGTGCAGTCCATTTTTCTTAGCCGTGCTTTACAGATTGACCACAAGTTTTCGATTGGGTTTAAATCTGGAGAGTTTCCAGGCCAATCCAAACACATAATGCTGTTATCGGTAAAGAATTTCTTTACCAACTTGGAAGCATGGCAAGGAGCCAAGTCTTGTTGAAATATTTTAGTCTCTGTTGGAATTTTTTTTAGCTCATGTATCATTCTGTCCGTCAAAACTTCTATGTATTTTGCACTATTCATCATTCCTGTTACCGGAACTAATGCACCAGTGCCATAGAATGAAAAGCAACCCCAAAACATTTTCTTAACGGGATGTTTCACCGATTGTTGGATATGGGCTGGAGAAAGTGGTTCTCCGTCTGCCCTGCGAACGAATTGGTAACGCATACCCTGGACAAAAAAGTGACTCTCGTCAGAAAATAAAACGTTTTTCCAATCCTCAGAAGTCCAGAGCTTATATTTTTGTGCCCATGTCATCCTTTTTTTCTTCATGGTTTTTGTAAGAAGCTGTTTTTTTAAGGGTCTCCTAGCTTTTCGCCCACTTTCCAAGAGTCTTCGACGTACCGTAGATGCGTGCACGATCGTCCCAGAAGCTGCAAGCTCCTTTTGTAAGTCGTCACTAGTCTTGTGTGGGTTAATTTTACTGTTGCGAATCAAAATGGTGTCATCTTTCATTGTAGTTTTCCTTTTGCGGCCACATTTTCCGATTCGTTGTGGCAAAATTGAACCAGATTCCCTGTGATTCCGTATGATGGCGTTAGTTGATCCCAGTGATATGCCACATTCCTCAGATATTCGTCTTTGACTTAGCGATGTGTGCGCATCTAGAGCAATCACCTTGCTACGGATTTCCAACGAGATATCCATCGTCTTCGTAGGGATGAATTACATCCGAATATCTTCAAAAATCTTCAAAAAGTCCCCGACATACACAATGTGAGGAAAAAACACTAAAATCCACGTACAACAACAATATGACAAGCTCTTAGGGTCACATTAGAGGTTAGAATGACATTTCACAGTACAGAACAGTGTTGCCACATCAAAAAAACAGATTTTACTTGCCAGTATGAAATATTTTGAAGTGTTCAGATTAATTTGCACAAGGGTGTATAATCGCGACGCCCAGTGCGCCACGTACACGAAATGCCATAAAGCATTACTTGCCAATGACTAGGTCAGAATAATATATGTGACACCCACTTATGTCGTCCACTTGACCAGTTCCACCACTCACGTCGTCCACTTGAACAGTTCTTGATCAGTTCACCTATGGCAGCCCTGGTGTGCTAGGCCTCTAACGCCTCTATCAGTTCGCATTTTATCCCTAGATTAAATCGGCTTCGGCGGCCTTTAGGGCGCTCTGGGCCGCTGACTACTCGATTAGTTCACCTCTGGCGACCTCTGCCACCTCGGACTTCTGGCGACTTTTATCTGTCTGCTACTAGCTGCCTCTACCATTCTAGAACTCTGGCGATTCACAGATCACTGATCATTACACTGCCTCTCTTCGCCTCTGGTAGCCTGACGTTGACTTCACTGATTGCATTGGAGACAGTATCAAAAGAATTAGAGCAAAACACCATCGCCGGAACGCCCCCCCCCCCCCCCTCCGCCTTCTATGGCGCCATCAAGTTTATATTCAATATACCTACCTTGATTATAACATTAAACAACGCTTGATATCTAGATAATAATTATCTAATTGAGAAAACTATTTAAAATCACAGAACAATCTCCACAAAGAACGGTCGCGTGGGGCATCCTTCCACCAAAGAACTCGCTAGCCTTAAGAGGCCGTATACGAAATTTTGCGCATTTCGTGAATTTACGTAATTTTGCAGACGTGAATTTAAGGTTAAAATACTGTATTTCTATAAGTTTTATTGCACAACATAAAAGATCATTTATATTATTGTCTAATGAGTGAGCTACTTTTTTGAAAATTATTATAGAATTTTGATTAATTGACCTTAAACCGGCGACTGTTTGTGAATTTTTGCTGTAAGAGGTTTAGAATATAACATATTTACGAATCGTTTTGATATCTAAACGGTATGAAAAAATTACAATGTATTGTTGTGAAAGTACTCTATATAATAAGTGAATCACTTTTACTACTTTCATATAAAATTGTTGATAAAAAAAATATTTAACTTTGTCAAATTTTTTAGAAAATGGGCGAAGAAATGCTTTTGATTTTGGCCTTTTAGAACTCTCGTTCATAAAATAAAAACAACAGAAATAAACTTTAGTTCAATATCAATCCATTTCCTCTAAAAAAAATGCAAAACATTAATTAAAATTGGCAATAAAGTCTTTTAAAACAATCTAATTCTCGCGTTATGATACTCGCCTATGATACGATTCACGCCTCAAATCAGCTAGTCCCCGCCGAGCGCTTCCAAAGGGTGGACATATCTCCTTGGCTCCGAAAATCCTACCTACCTATAGTTATATTATACCATTGATTATAGACGTATCACGGCCCACATCGATTTCGTATACGGCCTCTTAACCTTGCCCTGCGCTGTCTTAACTAGTAAAATCTCACTGCCCGTATTCAAACTCTATACTTAGGGCGTCTCTCACCTTAAGTTTGCCGGTTACTATTTAGAAACCATACTGCTAATTAAGGGGGAGCCTGGTTTAGAAGGCGAAAAAAACATATTTTTCATGATTATTTTTTTAACTTAAAGTTTAAATCTGATCATAAACTTTTATATCAGTTTGAATAACATTTAAAAAATAGAAATATTTTTTGCAATAGGAAAAAAATATTTTTGAGGTATTGAATCACAAAAGTTTCTACCGCTGCAGAAAAGACGGTATCTGTTTGCGCTGGCAATAGTGAGCGTATTTTTTTCAGGAACAACAAAAGTAAACTAAGGAAAATGAACTAAGAAAAATAACAAAAACTTGTTATTGTTATACTGTTTGAAGGATTTAAAAAAAAACATCGATTTTTGCCCCAAAACTTGGGGTTTAACTAGTAAAAAAAACATCTTTTTCTAGTTTTTTTAGTTCATATAGAAAATAAATGTATAATCTTTCATTTTTTTAAACAACTCGATCTGTCA
Source organism: Micropterix aruncella (assembly GCA_944548615.1). NCBI lineage: Eukaryota > Metazoa > Arthropoda > Insecta > Lepidoptera > Micropterigidae > Micropterix > Micropterix aruncella. Next base: position 10,993,348 of record OX155954.1, on the reverse strand, counting down.
AGTAGTTTTTTTTATCACGCAGAACAGAAAAAATATGGTTTTGAGAAAAACGCGTTTAAAGTTTCTTTAAAGAACAGTAAAAAGTTTTTTACATTTACAGCAATCTGCGACGCGACTATCAGCGATTCTAGAGGTAAAGGATTCATGAATAGATTTCCAATTAAGTTAAGAAAAAAAAACATGAAAAGCATGTTTTTTTGACCGTCTAAACCAGGCTCCCCCCTTAAGTAGGTCACTTATGCAAAACGTAAGGCGCCCTTATGTAAAACGCGCCCTTTTTCGTGTTTTTTTGTGTGCGTTAAACCCACTAATTTTGATAGCAATATGGAATATAATGATTTTGCTGATTTCACAAGCCACAATGAAGACGATGCGTATAGTACATGTACCGTATTCGTACCGCGTCGTTCCGCGAGGCATTACAATAATTATATGTATCCACTTGATATGTAGTTTGAAAAATGTTTCTCCGTCACCAAAGAGATGTTTTCGTATTATGTAAGCCGCAAAAATACGACTCAGTTTCACAAGAATCATACGGTCAACAAACAAAGACGACGTCAAGCATGAATTGAGAGCGAACTTCGTCAAACGCTTAGATGAAGTAGATAAGAAACTATGGTTCTACAAACGTCAGTCGGAAACAGCTATTGCGAATGACGCGTAAAACATAGAATAGGACATTTTTCAGAGAGAACGGTTTTTTAGACAGTGTAATGGCATTAAGTTACATCGAAGTAGGACTAACATAAAAACGCTTAAGGTTACCTTAAGTATATACTCACTGAAGGAAGTACTTAAGTGAGGACTATGAATAGCATTTTTGAGGGCGGTACTTAAGTGAGGGTTCCCTAAAGGCCTACTTGAATCACGAATGTGAACGCAGCCGTTTAGCTGTTTGACATGTTTTTTTCAGGGGTTCACCAATTAGTTCAATTATTATTATTAAACAAAAGTCCAACACCAAATTATTTTTAATATTGTCATACACAATTAAACGAGCGATTATAAAGGAAATTCAATTCAATTAATTTATTTATCAAACAATATTTTACATTAGATTGTTTATGTTATTAAATATACTCAACTAGGCTGATGCACGTCGATGTGAGTGAGTAGAAATATACTAGAGAAGACTTGGACACATATTGGGAACAACTAACACGTACCGCTCATATTATTATGTAAATTATTGTTATTTCAATAAAATTAAATCTCCACGAAATAAATACGACCTCATAGTACGGCTCTTTCATTTGGACTTAAATATTTCGATTCTCATATAATGTAGCGTAGTCAATTTACATTTACCCTCATTGTTGTAAGGTCCGCAAAAGTAAAACCCACTCCAAATTCAACGTAGTTTTTGGGTTATTAGTTAGCTAGGTAAGGGGACAAACAGACACGTGAATTCCAAAAAAATATGTTTTTAGCTTCCATATCTGACCAATAGTTTCTCAAAATAGGTTTTTAAAAATATCTTTAATGTACGCTGTACAGATACGTCCTCTTTATGGTTTTAATATACCTATTTCTCCTCTTAACCAACGTTTAAGAAATCTACCATAAACGCCACTAATGTGTTGAGTTAGTATACCTACGTCATGTCGTACCGTTTATTTTGTATTTTTTTTGTTTAAGATAAACATGATTCATGACGCGTAAAAAATGACTTGCCTTTCTATAGGTCCGCGAATAATAACGTACTGACATTGAACTTATATGTACTATTGTGTGCAATAAAAAGATATTCATTCATTCATTCATACTTAAGTACCAGAAAGAAACGTGTCTTACATTCTGATGATGTGTGTTCTGCTATTGTTACTTTATTTTTGTAAGTCAATCGGTCATATTTTTTCGACATTGAACATTGCATGACTCCGGAGGACGTAATTGTTGATATACTTCATTATTATAGTATAAGCAGCCTAAGAAGTCGCGTGAAAACCAGTCTTATGAGTCCCAGTTATATTTAAAATTGTTATTCATGAAATATATGTAATTATATGTGATTGTCCTTATGTAATTATATCCTTGGCGATTTAGAGTTCGTGAGTTCATTGATGTAATAATTATGATCACTTGCGTCTGGCTTTTTATTGCAAAAACAACTTTCGTTCACCCGAGAACTGCGTAGAAGTTAAAGCGTTTGATTAGTATTTCATTATTTTGTACGGTAATCACCGTGGCAAAACAGAATTATGACGACTAAAATGTTGCCAACCATAATAATTAGGATATTTTATGTGTTTTCTTTCATCGTAAAACCTTTTGTTTGAAGAAGTATTTCGATTGTAAATAGTGTCATCCTTATCTCAGTTACCTACAAAATTATCTTTAACCTTGTATTAAATAGTGTCTTCGGGTGTGATTTAATGTCCTAAATTGAAAAGAAAAATATAATGAAGCATTACCACCCTTGAGCGTATTTTTAGTTACTCTTAGCAACAAAATAATGGCAAGACACGCCTAAGCATGATAGCATATTAGGTAGACGTTGTATTTCGATAATTTACTATTATCATTTTTCGATAAATGCTGATATAGATTATTATATTATACGAGTGGTATTACCCGGCGTTGCCCGTGTTATATCTTTTCTCAAATACCAATGTATACCAATTTTCATGGCGATCGGTTGAGCAGTATAGAAGTTGGTGTGCTGCAGCGCCGTCTAGTTGAAAGTTGCAACAAAGCGGATATATATAAAAACCTTAACCATGAAAAAATACATATATATGCCAACTTTCATGGTGATCGGTCAAACGGTTTCGGAGTCTATTAAACTCGGACAGACGGGCATACAGATATACCAACATCCATTTTTATATTATATTATTTTGGCCTGTTTTTAAAATTTAAACTTTGAATGTCTATATCTCGCTTATTTATAGCGACCGACACAATTTTCTTCCATATTTAGCATTAAAATGAAAAAAATTGGAGAGAGGTTCCTATACTGCAGTTATTCCACTTTTATAACTATGTGATAATACTTACATGTATATATTTTAATTAAAGAGTTTTGAACAATGAAGCACAAATAATTAAAAAGCAGGAATAATTTCACTGTATTACCTTCACAATATTTTGAATTTAGAATAACGCTTGGCCGACTATGACGTTTGTAGGTTTAACATAGCAGCGCCATCTATGGATTACTCAATAGATAACGCCATCTGTTAAAATCGTTTGGAACTAACAGATAATTGCGAATGTCAAATAATAGACATTGCAATAAAATAATATCGCGACTATAAATTAAGACGTAAGCTATCCTATCTTTCAAGTTGGATCAAACTGCACATTGTGTGCAAATTTGATTCAAATCGGTTAAGTAGTTTAGGAGTCCATCGCGGACAAACAACGTGACACGTAATTTATATATATTAAGAAGAAGAAGATAAATGAATATTATGAAATGTGATGATTAATTTGAGGTTGGTAACTAATTTTATGATTAATTTGACATGAGGTCGGTAAACTTGAGGGTTGGCAACTCAATCGCGAATTATCTTGGGTACTGTTACTCCGACTGTTTTTTTTAAATATCACCAAAAATACTTACGATAAAGTGTTTACAAACTTTATAAGTGAATAATTGTTGAATCTGTGGGAAACTGCCATCATATTTGGCAAGTAAATTGACTTTATTTTAACATCTACTCTACACAATATACCCGTTCGTCAAATTCGCACGTCACCGGCGACCCGCCCGCGAGCTGTCACATAAAACGGCGCTGCCACACTGCCGTGATAACTCAACGAAAGTTTGGCCGACTGGCGCAGTCAAAAACGACGCATAACACAGCTGGTGCTTTCTACGTGCTGCTGCTAACTGGTATTTTAGATATCCACCAACTATGGCACCAAAACTCGCACTTACACGTAGTCAGACAAACAAAGAATTGCAAGAACAACTTAAAATCGCACTTTTACAACTGTCTCAGTCAAAAAACCTCTCTGAACAACTATTGTCGGAACGTGAAGACAACGAAAAGGAGTCTCAAGTTATCATAAGCAAAAACACAGAGCTGAAATCTCAGCTAGCTGAGCTTGACATTCAATACATGGATGTTCAGGCTGAAAGGAATCAACTTCTGAGCTCTGTTACTAGGATGGAAGACTGCAATCAAGGTTATGAAGAGGCTCTGGGTCAAATAGACTATCTGAAAAGTGAGTGCCACCAAAAAGACTTTCAAATTATTAAGCTAGAAAAGGAGGTGGATCGTATGAAGTTAATTACTACGTTAAAATCAGGCCAGTTAATTTTAGGTAGGAAAGAAAGTAAAAAACTTTATTTCGGCAAAAAATATTTTAAAAATCTAAAAAAACTAAATAAAATAGGTTTAAAAGGTAAGAAACATATAAAATTGCATAATGTTGTCCATAAACTGCAAAAAATTAGGAAAGAGCAGTCCGAATCAAAATCTTTATTATTAGAAATGCAGACACAAAGTAAAGTTTTAAGTAATAGACATGAAATTTATGTGCAACAATTGCAAAATCAAATAGGTAAACTATTAAGTGATTTGGAAATAACTAAAAGTAGATATAAGTCTGCACAATTAATCATAAGTAACCAAACTGTACAAGTGGATGCATTAGTCGAGTTAAGTCCTTGTATATCTGACAGTCTGGCATATTGTTCTAAGGCCCCATTGCATATAGATCAGAGCTCAAAAGAAAACACAGTAGTTTATTGTGACATAATTGGTCAAGGACTTGGGCGTCTTTTAAATAAAGAGTTTAATCATCGTGTAATTAATTATTGCTTTCCAAATATTCCTTACCACATGTTAATTAAAAGAATTTTAAATGACAGAATAAATAATGTGATAGATAATAAATCAAATATCATTATTTTTATTGGAAATAGCTGTGAAATTACCAAAAAGACTCTGTTAAATAGTTTTGAAAAATTACTTAGGGTTTCCACCCTAGGCACAGGAAAAATCATTCATTGTGCACTTCCGTACTACTGCTCATTAGAAAAACATTCTAACGACTATAATATATCTGGATTAAATTCATTTTTATTTAACTTGATAAATCGTCATCGCGACGATTATTGTTTTGACTTTTTTGACACTAATACATTTATTAGAAAGCCAATTTTAACAAATGGTACACCGAGACTGGCATACTTTTACAGATGTACGATAGCAAAGTTACTAGCATATAAGTTATATAAACCTACCCAATGTAATAGTTTAGACCAAGATATACCTGAGGGAATTGCCTTGGAGAGCCAAACTCCGATTACTAATCTAGTCTCAATGCCAGAAGCAATACAGTCTTCATCAGATTGTTTAAACTAGTTAAACCGACAAAGAGAAAGCCTACTTATTTAGTATTAGCACATCAAAACATTCAAGGCATTCTCGGCAAATTTCATGAAGTGGAATTATTTTTGGAAAAATTAAATGTAGATATTTTTTGTGTTACAGAACATTGGTTGTGTTTAAATCAAATGATGTTCAGTGTATCTGATTATACTGTAGTAAGTTGTTTCAACCGAATCTCTGCAATCCATGGTGGTTCTTTGATTTTAGTCAAAAATGGATTAATTGCTGTAAACCGCAAAGATATTACCGCACTCTCGGTTGAGAGAACTATAGAGATCTCAAGTGTTGAGTTGAGACAATTTGTTATACTATGCGTTTACCGTCCTCCTAGCTCAGACTATACCGAATTTGAAAATGTATTAGAAGATGCTTTTAAGTTGCTAATTAATTGTAAAAAAAGGATTATTGTTTGCGGTGATTTTAATGTAAATTTGCTAAAAAAAGATAGGTTAACCACTAAATTGCTATTGTTTTTTAAATCGTTTAACATGGTAAATGTTTTTATTGAGCCAACTAGAGTAACTTTAAACACAGCTAATTGCTTGGATAACGTTTTCTGTGACTGTAATTGGCAAGACAAACAGCTTGTTAATTCTATTAAGTCGGATCATTCGGGCCAAGTGGTTACATTTAATTATAAAAATTTAAATAATAGGAATGAATTTCTTTGCAGGCCGATTACTAATAAAAAGATTTTTGCCTTCAGAGAAAAAATTTTAGGGAATGCTCACCTACTCAATGCGGAGCCATGTGTAAATAAGAACTATCAAGAATTATTTGACAGGCTAAATACTGTTTACCAACAGATATTTACAATTAAAACAATCAATACGACTGTAAAGCCTACATTCAATGACTGGGCCACACCAGGTATTAGAATAAGCAGAAACAGACTTTATGAACTTTATGAGGAAAAAAATTTCAACCATAGTGAGGATCTATGTAAATACGTTCGAAACTATTCAAAATTATTTAAAAGAGTTTGCTCCTTAGCTAAGTCTTTGACCATCAGCAGTAAAATCCGGAATTCAGAAAACAAAATTAAAACTACTTGGAATATGATCAATAGAGAGACTGGTAAAACTAAATCTCGAGACAGAAACTTTACTCTAAAGATTGACAATAAAACCTTATCCAGCAAGTCCGATATAGCAAAAGCCTTTGAAATCTTCTTTACTAATATTCCTATTTTAACAACTCAGTCTTTAAACTCCTCGCCTGTTCATTCAGAGAAACTATTGCAAGAAAATGTAGTATGTGACATCGTGAACCAATTTGTATTTGAGAATGTAACCTCCGATGTAATTGTTAAAACATTTAAATCTTTAAACTTAAAATACACGGAAGATAATTGGGGTATGTCAGTAAAGGTAATTAATTCAGTTATTGATATTATTGCGCCGCATTTGGCTGTTATTTTTAATCAAAGTGTAGACCAAGGAGTTTTCCCAGATCTAATGAAACATAGCCGGCTCATTCCATTATTTAAATCAGGACTACAGACTGAACCAATAAATTATAGACCAATTTCAATACTGCCTGTTCTTTCAAAAATCTTTGAAAAAATTATAAACAATCAATTGCTTATATTTTTTATTTCAAATAAATTGCTTCATAAAGAACAGTATGGTTTTAGTAAAGGCAGGTCCACTATCGATGCTGGTGCTAAACTTTTGGAGCATATATTTGATGCATGGGAGCACTCCCAAAATGGAATTGGTGTTTTTTGTGACCTTTCTAAAGCCTTTGACTGCGTAGTCCATGATACTCTTCTTCGCAAATTAAAATTTTATGGTTTAGAAGGTAAAGCATTGGAGTTGCTCAGCTCGTATTTGAGTAACAGAATACAAAAGGTTGATATTTCCGGAGTTAAATCGGAAGGATCTATTCTAAGAATGGGCGTTCCTCAAGGTTCAATTCTGGGTCCTTTTTTATTCCTAATTTACATTAATGACTTGCCATTTCTTGTACAGAAATTAGGTAATATAGTTTTATTCGCTGACGACACTTCTCTCATATTCAACGTCCCTAGGAAAACCAATAATTATGATGAAGTAGAAAACACACTAACAAAAGTTTTAGGGTGGTTCACCGCCAATAATTTGCTTTTGAATTCTAATAAAACTAAGTGCATTAAATTTATCTCACCTAACGTTAGTGACTTTGACATTAATATTGTTATGGACGGTGAAATACTAAAGTTTGTAAATTCTACAAAATTTCTAGGAATTACAATAGACAATAAACTTCAATGGGGTCCTCATATTGATTTATTAGCTGGAAGACTTAGCTCGGCAGCATTTGCGGTACGTCAAATAAGGCAACTAACCGATGAAGCTACTGCCAGAACTGTCTATTTCAGCTACTTCCATAGTATAATGTCGTATGGGATTTTGCTCTGGGGTCGCGCAGCCGATATGCAAACGATATTTACTTTGCAGAAAAGAGCCATACGATCCATTTATTGTTTAAACTCCCGAGCATCGCTAAAAGAGAAATTTAAAGAGATCAATATTCTGACGGTTTATAGTCAGTATATATTCGATAACATAATGTATGTTCGTAAAAACTTGCACAGGTTCCGTAGGTTGGGTGACATTCACAATAGGAACACCAGGTTCAAAAATAAACTAGCCATTACGGGCTCTAGGTTAGCAAAAGTTAGTAAATCTTTTATTGGAGACGGTGTTCGCTTTTATAACACTTTGCCTGAGGAACTAACCCTTTTACCAGACACTAAATTTAGTAAAATTGTTAAAGATACTTTGTGCTCTAAAGGCTATTATAAAATTGAAGATTTTTTAAGTGATACATTGGTCTGGTCAAGTCGTTTTTGTGTAACATAGCTATAAAAACCATTTGTTTAATGTTATTATTATTATTATTATTACGAAGTGATTATATAGTGATTATATAGTGTAGTAATCAATGGTAAAGCCTACAAGCAAGGCATAAATGTCTAGAAATATAAGACGTTCGGAAAGTACTATAAGTCTACTTCGAATAAAAATCTATCTAATCTAATCTAATCTAAACTAATTTTATATTGAGTCTGCCAAATTTTACGAATGAAGTTTTTACGCTCCGACCGGTGGGTAAGCAAATATTTTTTAATTGTTTTTAGTTGTCAAGAGTTTTTATTTATCCGTTTTGGTTGTACTCGGAAAAAATGTTTTGTCAAAGAATTAAAATACATTAAAAACACGCATCTTCGTGATGTTTACCATGACGTGTCAAAACGATGGTTAACATGCTCCACCGGTTCACCTACATACTAATAAGGATAGTTGCAATTACATATTAACAATATCTCTTATATGTTGCGTTATTGCATTTTTTAAATCGTTGCAGCTGTGTGGATGAAACATTTTCTCGACTTGGGGGCGATATTTAAATATCGGCATAAATATGTATGGAATCCATCTCGGATCCGTGTTTTTGTGGACACTCTGAATAGCTAATTTAAGGATTTTGTATTCAGCGCTTGTCTCGGTCGGCTGTTTGCTTACCTGCTTTTTATCGTCTGTAAGCCTGCATATGTTGAGTGATTCTATCTCGTTTTAGGGCACCATGGACGTGGAAGAGAATCCTGCGGACATGTCTCTGGCGGAGGAATCTGGATTGTTTAGCGTATTCGATATCGTCTTACTGGTGACGATGCTTGGAGCGGCTGCCTGGTGGTTTATGAAAAATTCCAAGAGTAAAAAAGAAGAAATCACAATAAATAAATATTCCATACAGTAAGTGATAGTTTTGTTATCTAATATGTATATAAAAATAGATGTTGGTATATCTGTCTGTCCGAGCTTAATAGACTCCGAAACCGTTTGACCGATCACCATGAAAGTTGGCTCATATATGTAGTTTTTCATGGAGAATGTATTTATAATACCACTAGATAATTAGATAACGCTGCAGCACTTTATACCGCTTTACCACTAGATAACGCTGCAGCACATCAACTTCTATACCGCTCAACAGATCGCGAAGAAAATTGGTATACATGGACATTTGACCAGGCATAATATTTTCGCGCTATTAACTGTATTGTAACACCACCAGATGGCGCTGCAGCCAACTTCTATACCGTTCAACCAACCGCCGTGAAAATTGGTAGACAGGTATTTGAGAACGGATAATATTTTCGTGCTATCCACGTTGTTGTAAGTTGTCACTAGATAGCGCTGCAGCAGGTCAACTTCTATACCGTTCAACTGATCTCCATGAAAATTTTATAAATTCGAAAGTGGAAGGAACGTAGATTAGCATAGGCTACGGGGAGGGGGGGGGGGGGGAGAAGAGGAGTGGGAGGAGGAAGGAAACATTCCACTAGTATTATATATAAGTTTTAATTTAGGTACGAAATTAATAAATTGTTTATTTTATAGACCTACAGGTATAACACAGGCTGCGACGGATTCGTCATTCATTAAAAAGTTAAAATCGTCTGGGAGGAGTTTAGTGGTATTCTATGGATCCCAGACCGGAACTGGGGAGGAATTCGCCGGTCGTTTGGCTAAAGAAGGAATTAGGTACAAATTAAAAGGAATGGTAGCAGACCCAGAAGAGTGTGATATGGTATGTTATTGCTTTTATTTAAACAATATGCGGTAGGTACATTTGTTATTTTTGTTTTTATATTTTGTATGTTTTAGGAGGAATTAGTACAACTCAAAGACATTCCAAACTCGTTAGCCGTGTTTTGCCTGGCTACGTACGGAGAGGGTGACCCTACTGACAACGCTATGGAATTTTTTGAATGGCTGAAGAGCGGCTCGGGAGACCTTACCGGTTTAAATTACGCCGTGAGTAACCCCTTTTTGTAGGTGTCTCATAAATTCTCACCTAATTTCGGACGCCTACATTTCATGGTAATTACGTCCATAACCGATATAATTCCTAATTAAAAACGAAGCGCGGTACCGTTCGTTCAATAACACGGCGTTCGTGACCTTTGCCATGGTTTTACTACTATCGCATTTGGTTTTCGAAAATTGGTACCTACTTCGCAGAAAGGAGGCGTGAAAAGTACCGTGCCAGAATGTTCATTCATTAATAATTAATGAACTACAATTATTGTAGTTGTTTCGGTCTCACTAAGTGAGATCTCTATCACTCGCTATCGATAAAGTCTTTATCGATAGCGAAAATATCGAACAGCGCATCGCTACGCCATGCGCGCGTGCGAGTGCCTCGGTCTTTTATCTATGGAAAATGACAGGTTGTCAGTTTCTTGCTGTCAAATTCGCGCGGTTGGCGAGCTCGGCGCGGAGGGGGCCAATTTACGCTAATTTAATCATGCATTATGACAATGCATAGTTCAATGTTCAAATGATATAGATATAAATAAAGTCCGCACTTTCAAGGTCAATTATTAGGTTTTTTATTTGCCCATTGAATGTTTTAAAACATGAATAAGCGTGGCGGCGACCTCCCCATAGAAAAAAAGTCGTCATGACGGCTACATTGAACTCCTTCACGCGCCTCTTTGCACCGAATTTGAAGAGGTTGTTTTACCCCAGATGGGCAGATTTGACGGTGAGATTTTTGATCTTTATTAAGACGAAATCTCGTCGCTTAGTTCAAAGTCCGTTCGGCTGTCATTTGCGCCCAGCTGATTGGTCACGTGGTCTGTGACAGCGACGTGTGCCTTAAATCCGGTGTTGTGCCATCAAAACTGATTTTGCATTTGAACAATGACAAATTAAATAAAAACGCGTAATTAAACATAAATTAATTGAACTTTCGATTGGAAACCACGTCTTTTACCGCGGCCTTGCCCTGCCTGCTGCGTGTCATGACTGACAGGCGGCCATTTTGTTTTAGTGTGCTACCGGCGCGAAATTCAAACAAATGCTGTTTAGAAAGATGGGATGAGAAAACAAAATCCTGACGATTTAAGAAATAGATAATTTAACACCTTTTTTTTCTTTGAATATTTCAGGTATTTGGGTTAGGTAACAAAACCTATGAACATTATAATGCTGTCGGTATTTATGTCGATAAACGAATGGAAGAGCTCGGAGGGACACGCGTTTACGAGTTGGGCCTCGGCGACGATGATGCTAAGTATGTTTGTCATTTATTTTGAGTCATATTGTAATTCTTACTTACCTATTGATAATTATCGGTTCATTTGCCATCATTAACCGGCCGAGTTCCAACAAGGCCTATGGGCATTTTGCGTCGATTGACAGATCCGTTCGTAGCCCTTTCGGCTGGGCCCTATATATATTATATAAACTTAAAATATGCATGAATAACAAGATTAACTATTATCTAACAAGAGGGAATTCATGAAAAAAACAATATTGTTAGTATTTATTTACAAAATTGATCAAAAAGCTGCGGTGCAGTTGTTTGCGTGCGAAGGCTGGCTTCCGACCGGTTAATCTCCTGGGTAGTATCAAGTGTGGAAGAAATATGTTTTGCTTCTTCTTCATCTGGTGCCATGTCTACAAATCAAATCATATTTGTTTTCAAAAAATATGTGTTTCAATACAACCGAATGCTGAAACCATAGTCAAGCTTTTCTTCCAGCTATTTTGTTTTAAATTATTAGATGCACAATCCTTCAGTACCTATGGACACATAATATGAGCAAAGTATTTGAGTTAGTGGATCTTTTTGAAGACACTTTTATTCCTGACTGTCAACCCAGTTTATACATATTAACCTCGTATAGAATCACATTTTAAAGGCTTTAAATTTTCTTAACAGCATGTCTGTAAGTGTCCAGCTTTCCATCTCATATTGACACTATATAAATTATTAAGACTATGTAGCATCCTAGATCTTGTTCAGATAACGTTATTTTTTATTTTATTATTATTCAGAAAACACAGTTTTTTTACTACATTACATACAAAGTTATGAATGTTTCGACTTAAAGATTTCGTTTTTTTAAATTAAACATTATTTATCAAATAAAACAATAAAAGTTTGAAACCTGCAGTCGAATGCTATTTGTTGTAACTGTAGGTGGGTTTACAGATACTTCACATACTATCATCATATACGTACTTGTGATTTGTGGTGTTCAGCTTCAACCCATATTTGTCTTTCAATATTGTCAATAAGGAGCTGGTGTTCTTCCATCCACTGCTGGCGATTAGTTCAGTATCATCCGACTTACAACATAGTTGATTTTTGTGCCCTTTACCTTGACCCCACTTTCGGTTATACCATTGATTTTATAGGTTATACATAGTTTGCATCTGGGATAAAATTCTTTACTGACTATTTTTATGTTTCAGTATTGAAGACGACTTCATCACATGGAAGGATAAATTTTGGCCAGCGGTCTGCGAGAAATTCGGGATTGAATCTGCCGGTGAAGAGGAACTCGTCCGCCAATATCGCCTCCTTCTGCATGGGGAGGAACTGTCCCAGGAAAGAGTTTACAGTGGAGAAATCGCTAGGATCCACACATACAAAAACCAGAGACCGTAAGTGGGCAAATTGTTGAGACATAAGTGGATTATTTTTTTAACCCGTTGAGTATGATACGACCAAATCTGGTTCTGAAACAATTATCCGTTGAGTATGATACGACCAGATCTGGTTCCGCGTTTTTTTCACTTCTTTGACGTTCTCATATTTATTTATAATTATCTAATTGTTTTACAAAATGATATTTCAATATTCTATATTCGAAATTTCAATTCAATCATTGTGCAGTTGTTCTTTTTATGATTGGTGTAGTAGTTTCTTAGTTATAGTACTTTAAGTCGATGTCGCCGAAAATCCTGCAAAAGAGACAGATGCATCCATGAAAATACCCATTTACTCCAAGGGTTAATATAATATTCTACAATTTTCAGACCTTACGATGTCAAAAATCCTTACCTCGCACCTATTAAAATCAATCGAGAACTGCATAAAGGCGGTGACCGCTCATGCATGCACGTAGAGTTCGATATTTCCGGCTCCAAAATGCGCTATGAAGCAGGTGAGTGCTTTTTATATATAAGCCCCAATTTTTATAATAAATTACCAGAAAAAATACAAAACATTCAAAATTATGACAAACTCAGGAAAGAAACTAAGAAGTACCTACTTAAGAAATGCTGAATGACGAGAGATGCTTAATATTTTCCGTAATGGATTTAAATTCCTCTGATATTAATCTTATTTGTGATATGTCAATTTATTTTAAATTCTTTAATTTACTTTGTAAATTTTATTGCATTCCTTTGATTTTGATTATATATTCTTAATTAGATTATGTGAATTCTAATATTTATATATTTTTTCCTTTAATTTATTTTTTTATATTATTTCCTGATTAGTGTTGATTTTTTTACCTACCTTACTTAATCATTTTTTGTTTTTTTTTATAGGAAGTTTTTTTAATTTTATGCGTAATTTTGAATTGCAATTTTATTTATATTTTTTATTAAGAATTAGAATTGTAATGACTAAACCTAGATAGGGTAATTGAAATAAATAATGAAGTTATAATTAAAATAAAAAGTTAATCTTTCGTAAATTTCAGGAGTTTATCTAGCGATATACCCAGTAAATGATTCAGCGTTAATTAGGAGAATCGGTTCATTCATTTGATATTAGTGTCAATTGTGATTTGTAAATTTATTTTTAATTCCTAAATTTAGTTTTAACCTTTTTTTATAATATATTCTTAGTTTTAATATTTTTTTGTTGTTTTTTTTCTATTGTTTTTTCCTGATTAGTGAATTATTTTTTTTACTTGTCTATCTATTTTACTTAATCATATAAAGTTATATATTTTATTTAGTGCGATATATGCGTATCTACCTACTTAAATTGTTTTTATCCTTATTGTTTAATTGTATATAATGTTGATATTATTATTAATTGGATTTCTTTATTTGTATAATTTGCTTTCAATACTGTTTGTTATAATTTGTTGATTTTAGTTATGTTGTAATTAGGTTTTAACTTTCATTGCTTTGGATGCTTGCTAAACTCTTTTTTTTTAGTTAAATTGATTCATTCATTAAAGTTACAATTTTTTATAGGAAGTTTTTATAACATTATTCGTAATTTTGAATTCCAATTTTCCATAAATACCATGACCTCGCAAAAGCAGTCACTCGGAACGGCTTCACCGTTCACCTTCACGCGGTGAAGTTGGCCCTCGTGGTCTGCCAGCTAAATCTCTATTTCACCTTTTTAAAGATCTTGGTCTCTCCAGGAAAATAATCAACTCCTTTTTAGAATATTTTATCTAAAACTGCGATTTCCGCATCTCAAGTTCTATGGCTTCGAAGGGGGAGTGAATGGGTGGTAAGGTGAACGCTAACATGTGGCAATACAGCTGTCCTAAACCTACCACAGCCGGTCGTTAGTCCGGAATTCACTGCTCACCCCCCGACTTCAGTCGGTGAATTCCATGGTAGCTCCGTTTGTTTTTTATTTTATTTTATTTATTATCATTTTTATAAATAATTAGAATTGGAATGTCTAAACCCAGATAGGGTAATTGAAATACATAATGATGTTATCATTGAAATAAAAGAAAATACAAAATTAATCTTTCGTAAATTTCAGGTGATTATATAGCGATATACCCAGTGAATGATTCAGCGTTAGTTAGGAGAATTGGTGAACTAACCGACAGTAACTTGGATCAAGTATTCTCTCTCATCAACACCGACACGGACAGTTCAAAGAAGCATCCATTCCCATGTCCAACTACCTACAGAACTGCTCTCACTCACTACTTGGAAATCACCGCTATTCCACGCACGCACATCCTGAGGGAGTTGGCGGAGTATTGCTCCGATGAAGCTGTAAGTTACCATCTGAACAACTTTAATTACAAGCGAGCTTAACATGGTGCTCATTTTTTTTTTAAATTTTAGGATAAAAACAAGCTGAAACTTATGACATCCACGACGGATGAGGGCAAAGCGATGTTTTCTAGCTTTGTAACCGAAGCTTCCCGCAACATTGTTCATATTTTAGAAGACTTGCCATCGTGTAAACCTTCAATCGACCATATTTGTGAATTGCTTCCTCGGCTACAGGCTAGGTTCTACTCGATCTCTTCGAGCCCTAAGGTAAATTGTTTGTTTTTTAATTCAGCATACGAAAATGTAGTTATCATCAATCATCATTGCATAGGCGTTTGCTAGATTTTTGTCAGGAGGGGGCAAAAATAGTACCGCAGTAAGATGGAAGATGGAGCCCTTCTAACCCCAAGGAAAGGAAAAAATATTTTGAAAAAAAATCTATAGATTAGGGTATATAGGCTTGGATGTTCCTGGATGGGGAGAGGATTGTGCCTGGGAGTATAAAAAAGTAATGTTACAATAAAATTTGCCTATTACTCAATTTCAAGCCGTTTAATAAACTACAAATTTAAGATTTTAAAAATTGTTTATTTACTATTATCATTATTTCTAATGAATGTCTTTATTATGAACTTTTCATTGCTGTAATCTTTTTATGATTTTTTTACTATGTATGAAATAAAATTGCTTCTTAACACCGATATGGAAACATCGGACTGCTCAATGGTCTTCTCAAATGATCTAAACATCAAAATATCAACTACCCTAGGCAACTTAAATACGATCTTCCAAGCATAATGCATTGGCATCACCAGAGCAGCACAGGCAGTTGCAGCCAAAGATGTCGGAGACCTAAGCTTGAAATTTGTCTCCGACAGTGTCTCCATGCTACAAGCGCTAGCAAAAAATACTATAACCTCTGTCCTTGTACTGGAATGCCACAATGCGCTTCAATCCATTGCAAGGTCAAATAGAGTGACCCTGCAATGGATTAAAGGGCACAGCGACTCACTGGGCAACGACGCGGCAGACGAACTGGCCAAAAGGGGATCAAAGGAAATAGTATATGGACCGGAACCCTTGATGTCCATACCCCAGGCTCAAATAAAAACATGGCTATGCAGGAACACCGACGAAACCCACCTTAAAGAATGGAAAAAAAACGCAGGATGCAGGCAAACAAAGAACGTGGTTCCGGAAGCGTCTAAAAAACTTGCCCGCAACCTCACCAGATTAAAAAGGGACAAAATCCGCAAAGTCATAGGTACTATGACAGGCCACTGTCCCCTAAACAAACACCTGTTTATCATAGGTGTGACAGACAGCCCTCTATGCAGAGGATGCATGGAGGAAGAAGAAACGCCACAGCATGTACTCATGGAATGCAGGAGCGTGGTAGAGCAACGGACAAGAATACTACAATCTCCAGCATCTGTCCCGGAGGCCTGTAGCAACCCAAACAGGCTGCTAACCTTCTGGAACAGCCTGGGTCGGCTGGAGTAACATAAATAGAAACATAAGCCACGCACAACGGCCCAATCAAGAGGCCAAGTGCGGGAAATAGCCCAGGAACTAACTAAACTAACTTGGGACAGTTCATCACCGGATTTTTGTAATAGAGATTTGAATATAAATGTAACGATTTTGGTGTCTATCTGGTGTCTAATCTGGTGTCTCGACTCGGTAGCTCAGACACCACGGTGCGCGACTGGTTGCGCCGCCATGGTTTCCCGGTGGAGTAGGGCCCTTGGTGATAAAATCATAGTTGTCTTCCGCGATGCATTTTCGGTGCCAGGAGAGCATGCAGAGTCTTATCATCTCCCATTGTCGATCTTAATCATGATTTTACACAGCCTGCCGAAGATTCTTTCGGCTGGGTGGGATGACGCTGGTAGGAAAAGATAAATTTCTAAAGCTGAACTAAAACTTTGGGTAAAAATCTTGGCTCTGTTTGTATATTTCTAAAAAGCCCTTCAATTCTTCTTCAGCTTCAAGCAGCTTGCTATAAATGTATTACAATGCTGTCTCTAATGGAAACCTATCTATTTTATAGGTGGTATGCGATTGGGACCAACTCCTTTTTTTTCTTTTTAGAAGATTGACCGAAAATGTTAAAGAAAAATGTAAGTAAATCGATCAACAAAATCTGACAGCGCTGAATGATTCAGTTCAGATTATTGGCTAGAAATGTTTGATTTTCGACTATGTATAACTTTCATTACGTTATCAACAATGAAGAGGTTTTGCCCAACGTTACTAGTATTCGTATAATGTCACCTATCAGTTCAAAGTGAGTCAGGTAATTTTATGAAATTATTAAACTTTCAGGTCCATCCTGAGACCGTACATGTTACTGCCGTAGTGGTGGAGTACAGTACACCAAGTGGACGCGTCAATAAAGGTGTGGCGACAAGTTGGCTTAAGGTTCTGAAGCCGCAGGATGGTCAAGATCCTCCACGGGTGCCCGTCTACATCAGAAAATCACAGTTTAGGTATGTGAACTTTAATAATATAAATATTTAATCTTAGAGCTGTCGTCGCTGACTCGCCCGTCGTGCAAGTCAGCGACGACTGGCGCCTGATGCAATTATTCTATTAGGAGATCGCTTAATCACAATCAAATAAATCCTTCTTTAATTTTGTAAAATCTAGTATATAAATGTTATGATGCTGAGGAGAGTAATAATTAAACACTTTCTATAATTTATTTTGATAAAAATAATATTCCAAATACTTCTTTTTCCTATACTCGGCCTACTGAGTTTATTCATGACGGCCGCGAAGAAGAACGATAAAACTAAACTGTCAAATGATGACTGTCAACACGCCAATGCATTACACGGCAATTTATATTTAGGACGCTGCTTTCTCCTTATATGATAACAAGGTGTCGCGTTTCGTACCCTATGACACTCAGAATGACATAATGATTCTAACAATACGACACACTTCTAAAACGGTTAAGGGTTTAGAAGTTATGAATAAGGTTGAATAAAGAAATGGAAAACATACATACATGAATCAAGAACACATTGAACTCTTTTTTGTTGCGCAGTCATGTAAAAAGAGCAGTTAACATGCTGTGATGACTTCAATAGTGGCAAAAGAAGCTTCAGCAATCTGAAACTGATTAAAACCTACTAACTGCTTACCACAATGACGGATATGCCATATTAATGAAGGATGACACGATAAACAACTTTTTGGATTTGCCATATTTTCTAATTGGAAATGGCGAGGCTCAAATTAGATTATAACAATGTATTGTCATCATTTCTCGAAAGTAAAGCCTGAAAAATGGCATTGTTAAATGTCTGCAAATACAAGAGGCATTCGTTTTGGCCTTGCGGTCATTTGTGTATATTTTATGTCAATTAATTTTATTTTTCGAAATTAAACGAAATAAAGCAGGGAAAAATTCTTTTTTTTTCGGAATAATATATCTTAATGGGGGGGAGGAGGGGCTTTATAAAATTCGTCCTGGGCTTCGAAACCCCATGACGGCTGGAGGGCAACAGGTATCCTGTTGTCATAAAGAATATAATAAGGCAACAGGTATCCTGTTGTCATGAAGAATATAATATGTATTTATTGATATCTTACATATAAATGCAATGCATTTATATTTGCAATCACCTCCGGGAGCTAATGGACCCAGTGCAGTTGGGCCACTATGACTTAAGTGTTAGGTTCGGCCCAACCCACATGTCAGCACTTAGGGACCGTCCACATATTACATAATCACCGAGGTGGAGGGGGGGGGTTAAAACTGACGATTACGCTTGATTACGTGAGGGGGGGAAGGGGAGCCCGTTCTGATTATGTAGTCAACTTTAGTTACCGCATTGCAATTTTTTTGGTCTAAACCTGCACATTAAATGTGCATTTTTAAATATTTTACCTTGACGGTATTAATACCGTCTTCACAGCCACTGCGGTCTGAAGATTGGGATCTTCAAAATAAACCAAAGAGTTTAGGATTTTGTAATTACTTCAAAAGTACATTTTTAAAATCATTCTAAAATATAAAATCGAAGACTATCACGGTTGTTTGACATTATAAATAGGATAGAAAACGAATTTACCGCGTGAAATGGGATGCCCTGTATCGCCGATAGTTAGCGACTTATATATGGAACATTTTGAGGAAATAGCCATAAAAACCTCCAAAATTAAGCCCAGTCTCTGGCTTCGCTACGTGGATGATACCTTCTGCATCCTAAAAGGCTACATTCAAACGGTGAATGAATTCCTGGGTCATCTAAACTCCATACACCCAAAAATCAGATTCACCTATGAAGTAGAGAAGGACGGCTCCCTACCATTTTTGGATGTCAAAGTGACGAGGAGAAGTGACAATACTCTCGGACATACGGTATATCGGAAGCCCACACATACGGACAGATATTTACATGCAAGCTCACACCATCATCCCTACCATCTACGTTCAGTGCAAACGTCCCTCGTGAATCGAGCACGCGATCTATGCGACGCTGAGCATTTTCCGAAGGAGATGGAACATGTCAATGATGTCCTTAGGAAAAATGGATACGGTAAATATCACGAGACACGCACACGATCTAATACAGACGACACTCAGAAACCGAGCAGATCAAGAGCATTCTTACCATACGTCAAGGGCGTGACAGATCGAATAAGTAAGATGCTAAACAGATTCGATATAAAAACGATCTTCAAACCGACCCAAAATATAGCTCGATTTTTGAGGCCTGTAAAGCATATAATACCACTGCAAACCCCGGATGTGTATAAAGTCGAATGCAGTTGCGGTCTAGCCTACGTTGGACAAACGAAATGGCCCATAGCCACGCGACTGTCAGAACACATCAAAGCTGTTAAAAACGTTCAGCGAGAAAAATCGGCGATCTGCGAAGATATATTGGATAGCGGAAGTAACCACTGGATGCAGTTTCAAAATCCCATTGTGCTATCCAAAGAACAATTCTACTTTCCTCGCATGATCCGGGAAGCCATTGAAATAAGAAGAACCCCGAACTTTAACAGAGACGACGGTTACAAACTCTCTTCTACGTGGAACCCTCTTCTTAAAATGTTCCCGCCGCCGAACGCCGAACGCAAAGACGTAAAACAGGATACAGTGAGTGTTGTGTGCAAGACGGTTTTTCAAAATTCCCGCGCTCCGAGCCCGGCCCCCCACCACCGTTATAATCTACGCAGTGGCGGAAGCGGTACGCGGCCTACCCGCAAAACAACGGATTGACAGCTCTTCAGTCTACCCTGGACAACGGCGGCTGCAACGTCACCGAAACGTCGGGTGCTACAAATTTCACGCGGTAAATTCATTCTAAAATGTTTTTTTTTTCCACTTACCGTCTTTAAACACTTTACAAACGCTAGATTCTCGATTCTTAACATTTTCCGCAAATTCGGTTGACTTCGTATTTTAAGGGGGGGATTCAGGCCGCCGATTACGTCTGTTGACATGGGGGAGGGGGGAGGTCGAAAATCTCAAAAACGTGATTGTGTAATATATGGACGGCCCCTTATCCATGCAGAAGTGTGAGCCCAGGTAGGACTCTGCTTGCGAGCCAGTTCCCCTGGGAATCGCCCTTCTTGGACGGTTTGCGCACCGTGCGGCCAATCAACTGCATTCCCACTGATAACCGTCTGGAAACGGCTTAGTTTCTTATAGAGCTGGGGTGGTAACCTTAAGGCAACTGCTCTTGAAACGACCAATCGACTACCTGATACTGGGTGAACAGCTGGGCAAATGATGCCGAAGTCCGCGTTAGGTTTGGTAGTCACCGAATAACTGCTACATAAGGGAGAGGACCGCGTAAGCGATCTTGAACCCGTAACCAGTCAGGAGGCCGGAGAAATCTGGCCGTAACTGGAAGTAAGGGCGCGAGTGTCGGCCCGCTGTGTGATTAACCTGGTTATCTCACGGTAAGGCGTTGGCTTCCTACGGGCGAGTGACGTAACTATACGGTAGACTGTTTTCGTCCCAAGTCTTCTACTCTCACCTCACGGGAGACAGAACGATCAAATATCGTTAAAACTGCCTGAGGTGACGGGTTCGCTCGTTGTAGTTGACACCTTCAAGCGCAATCAACTCCATTTATTATGTTATGTAATGGCTCTATCAGTATCTTTGTACATCTGTGGATGCCAAGAGTCATGTCATATTTTAAGGATATTTTTTTTGTAAATACATACAGTACACACATACAGAACAATAATTTTAGTATTTATTTATACTACTATTCTAGGTAGAAACACCTCGGACGATGAGTATAGATTAATATTCTTTTCAGACTGCCAGTCCGCCCCCAGACTCCTATAATTATGATCGGCCCAGGAACTGGTCTGGCTCCTTTCAGAGGATTCATTCAGGAGAGAAACTTACAGATGCAGGAAGGGCGCGAAGTGGGCAAAACCATCCTATACTTCGGCTGCAGACACAAGACGCAGGATTATATTTATCAGGAGGTGCGTTTTATAAACCTGTCGCATGTTACAATCTTCTTCAAGGTTGGAATTAAAACGCAAATCTCAATTATCTTTTACAGGAACTGGAAGAATTCGAGAAATCAGGAGTGCTCACATTGAACTTGGCATTCTCCCGCGATCAAAAAGAAAAAGTGTACGTCTCCCACTTATTGGAACGAAATGCAACACAAATTTGGAACGTCATCGGAGAGAATAATGGTCATGTCTACATTTGTGGGTAAGACACAACTTACATATTTTTCTCTGTAGTGCCACGAGAGGATGGACAATAAGTCCCTCCTACCCCTCCTACTGCAGAAAAAAAAATATTGAATAGATTTAGAGTACACACACTTGTTGTTTCTACTTAGAGAGAAGGGGGAATACTTGCGCAAGCGCCAAAACAATATATCGCATAAACAAAATAAAAGATATAATTACAAATGCCTCCCCTATAAATGTTATACGAATAGTTAATTAAAGATCTGAAGTTTCATGTGTTAAAAAAACTATATCTTACGAGCAATGCATAGAGAAATATCGATAAAAACGATCCAAAATGGCTTAATATTATTTTTAGATTAGGTTAGGTTTGTAGGCGTTTAAATGGTTGAGAATATGACCCACGGCCATGGGCCGGTAGCATAGTGGTTAGGTCGCCTGATTTTACATTGAAAGGTTTCGGCATTGATTTTATAGTGTAATAGATAACGCCATTCCATACTGCAAAATGGAAGTCGCAATTTAATACAAAAAACGGCAGGTAGATGGCCATCGTAGTTTTCAAACTCGATTTAATGCGCTTCCATCTTCAATAAACCAATATTTGGCCGATAGATGGCGTTCAAACATATTATCGGACGCGTCCGTAAGCCGCGGCTTACGAACGTGTGCCTAGTCGTCCGCGACTGACGTCCTATAATGTGCACCGCTCAATAGAAATTCATTACACAGATCGCGTGCATAAGCCACAGGCATAAGCCGCGGCTGACGGACGCGTCCAATAATGTGTTTGCCCCTTTGTTTGCCCCTAAGCGTGTGCCGTTAGAGTAGCGCGAGCGCGCGAGTGTGAACAGTAGACACGGGTGGACACGGGTGTGAACAATGCATCGACCGCCCGGCTAAGGCCCGCAGTCGTTCGCGAGCGCTTGTGAAGTGATATAGTTGGGAATTTGTAGAGCATTTTTATTGTTTTTAAGAAGAAAGATGGTTAAATGTGCAATCGATCATTGTAAAAATGATACTAGAAAACACACAAAACACAAATCTAGTGTCACATATCATCGATAAGCAATTTTGAATTACTTTTCAACCAAATAAAAGTTATCCATTACGGGGGTGAAGCGAGGAGCGCGACGTAAGCGGATGAGGAACACACTGCCCCACCCTTCCTTCGTCTTGCTCGACCGCAATCGGTCGCAATTGGTGTTCACTAATCGAGAATCGAGATATTTTAAAAGCGAAATCGATAATCGATAATATTTTTTTATAAAAATTGACAAATCACTTTTTTTAATTATAGGTAGTAATGGTAAAAAAATCTTATGTTAATATAAGTATAGAGTATATATGGAATATGATAAATAATCCATAATAAGGCCAATAAGGGATTCCTTTTTGACCACTCACATAGGTTTATCCAATTGCTTCAGATGGAGCGTAGATGTTTTTAGGGCGTACCTTTATATGCTGATATTATGCATGTATGAGTGTCTGAACGTAGAGAACGAACGTCTTGACGGGTTTTGACGTAAGTATGAGGTGTCGTTGGATTCGACGTGATACGGTGGTGCGAATACGTTATATTAAAAACCGACCAAAAAATTATTTTAATAATATTATTATTATTAACTTAGAAACTTACCTTACTTTTAGGTTTCCAAAAGACAAAACAAATATGATGAAGTAGATTGATGCTGTAAAGAAGACCAATTGGGAACCAAACTTTTGGAGTAGAATCTGTTCAGTACATTTTCCGGATTCAAACATGTATGAAACCAAAAATGGAATCCGTAGATTAACAAACGACGCTGTACCTTCGCTTTTTCTACAACAATCTCCATTTTCCGGTCAACAGTCGGAGGTTGCAGGGCTTTCCAATTCAGGACTGGTACACGACACTCCAAGGAAACGAAAGTTAAAAACAGAAATTATCCGTTTAAAAGACATTGCAAAACGCCGACGTATGCGGGGCAAGGCACTACACGCTGCTAATCGGCGTTTGAAAAAGAAAGTTGACAATTTATCTAAGGTATTAAAAGAACTGAAGCAAAAAAGACTGATCAACCAAGAACAAGTGGATATTCTGGAAGTGTGCCGGCTTTCTACAGCAGCTCTTTTGAAAAGGATGACTCATAAAGGGAGAGAATATCCACCTGAACTGCGTACATTTGCGCTAACCCTCCATTTCTA
This sequence comes from Micropterix aruncella, assembly GCA_944548615.1. Taxonomy (NCBI): domain Eukaryota; kingdom Metazoa; phylum Arthropoda; class Insecta; order Lepidoptera; family Micropterigidae; genus Micropterix; species Micropterix aruncella. Next base: position 10,969,335 of record OX155954.1, on the reverse strand, counting down.
TTCTCCAAAGGCCTACTCTTACGTACGTAGTACCTTTAACACATGTCTACCACATACAAGCAGCATAAGAAAATGGTACCAATGCATAAACGCCACGCCAGGTTTCACTGCAGAAGCTTTTAAAGCACTTGATCAAAAGGTCAAGTCTTCTGACAAGAAAATTCTATGCAATTTGGTAATAGACGAGATGTCGATTCGACAATTAAAGGAATTTGACGGTAATGCAGTCCAAGGATATGTAGATTTTGGTGCTGGGTTTGATGTTACCGGAGTTTCAATGCACCATGCAAACAAGCTCTGGTGTTCCTTTTAGTTGCCATTAACGAGCAGTGGAAAATTCCAGTAGGATATTTTCTGGTAATCGGCGTAACAGGTGAGCAAAGAGCCAATCTAGTAAGGATATGCCTTTCTAATTGCCACGATGTAGGCGTGGTAGTTGTATCTATGACATTTGATGGTTGCCCAGCAAATATAGCCATGGCTCAAGAGCTTGGCTGTTCGTTTAACTACCAACGTCAACTAAAAACCTATTTCGAACATCCTGCAACAAAAGAACCAGTTTTTGTATTTTTTGACCCATGTCACATGGTGAAACTGGTCAGAAATACATTACAAAGTAAAAAGGTTCTTAGAGATAATAACGGCGGCCTAATCAAATGGCAATATTTTGAAGAATTAAACACGCTCCAACTAAATGAAAATTTTCACTAGGGAAATAAATTATCGACACAACACATCAACTTTCAAAATCAAATAATGAAAGTAAAGCTAGCAATACAGCTGTTAAGTGCCAGTGTTGCGAACGCTATTGAATTTTGCGACAAAAAATTACGTATACTTAATTTTGCTCACTCACAACCAACAGTGAATTTCATCAACACAATGAACAATCTGACTGACATTCTTAATTCAAGAAAGTTTCCTGGCATTGACTTTAAAGCACCAATCAATGAGAAAAACGAAACGAAGTATCTAACGTTCATGGATAATGCAAAAACTTATTTGGAACATCTAGTTTTGATGGACAATGAAACACCGATCATGAATACCAGAAATAAAGTAGGTTTCCTTGGATTGTGCGTGTGCATAGACAGCATGAAAGGATTGTACAACGAGCTCGTTAAACAAGAAAAAACATTGGATTTTTTACCAATGTACAAGTTAAGCCAAGACCACTTAGAGATATTTTTTTCAGTAGTACGGTCCCACGGCGGGTTCAACAATAATCCATCGGCCCTGCAATTTATGGCAACTTACAAAAAGCTCTTGGTTCACATGGAGTTAAAAGAGAATTTCAGGGGAAACTGTGCTCCTCTGGAACACATAACTTTGTTAACGTGTTCGTCGTCAACTGAGCATATTAACTTGACAACGAAGGGTTATAGATCAGGATCACAAGTGGATATGGTCGACGAACAATTCATGAGCAATTTGAAGGAGGAAGATCTGAGTTTACCTGCCGGTTTCCATTCAGTATTTTCACAACATGTTGTGGCATACGTTGCCGGGTATGTTGTTAGATATTTACTATCTAGACTAAATTGCACTGATTGCTTGGGAGCATTAGTCGCAAACACACCTAAACAAGCTCATTTATTTATTGTGTTTAAAGACAGAAGTGGACTTATCTATCCATCAAATGATGTAATCCGAATTTGTAATGCCGCAGAATCGGTAGTAAGGGTTAATTTTGACAAAAGTAATAAATCCGATCGCGATCCTATAAATATGGTTACAAAAACGTTAAAATTATTCATCGGATCCGATATTTTCACGATCCTTCATGCCCATTTATTTGAGCAGGAACCGTGCAGTAATCATTTGCTTCATCTGCTAAGGGCCGTTATCCAAAAATATGTCGATATACGGATAAAATATTTAGTTTGTAAGTCAAATGTAAAACAAACCAAGAGGCAACTATACAACAAGCTCACTCTTTTAAAAGGGCAATAACGGATACTTAAGGGTTTGGATCCTCCAAGCGGGCGATCTGAATACAGTCTAGTCGAATACTATCTGACTGCGCTTAGACCAGATTCTATGATTCTACCTACGTCTGAGGTTTTAGTTATTATTGCTCAATGGAAGCTGTAATTTTTGAGAACAGAATTGTATTTCTGTTATCAAAATTACATCTTCCTGTACCTTTGTATTTTCCACTAAAATAAACCTTAGGCATACATCCAATCATATAAAACTACATTGCTTGTCCTATTTTATCGTGAACACTGAAGATCGAGTAGATATAATTTGTTGATTTGAATAATTTTCGACAAAAAAATAATGGCGGCCTTATAAGAGCCTTAATTAGAATATTATTTTGTAGATATTCTAAAATGTGATTAAAATAAACACGTTTAAAACATCATGAACTATTTTTTTTATTTCTTACCTTTATGGCATATTGGGGTCAAATGGTTACAAACCAATAAACATTTTTATAAATGTATATACATTTCTTATGTTTTAAAAAATAATTTTAAGCTTTTCTTTACTACACTAGATTTTTGTCGCCGCCACTGACAGGGAGTGTTTTTATTCATCTATGAGATGGCAAAATACAGCATCGCCGCACAGCACTCATATCTTCTCTTTCCTGCGCAAGAAATTATGGGAGGCGGAGCGACGTTGGTTGACATCCTTACGAGAAGACGACGTAATTGAGCGTGTATGTCAGTAAACTGTTACAATGTCAACAATTACAATGTACAACAATTTACAATGTCGAGTCGAGTGAGTGCTATCCGTAATCGACTAGTCGATTGGCGAGCGCGTGGTCACTCCCTATTTCTCGCATCCCATCAATATACGGTATAAACATCTATAGCACACCTGTCTACTTTCGGCTCCAAGCGACCCGTTTGAAGCGCGCGCTAATTGTTGGAAAGGCGTAGCCTGAAATAGCACGCCATCTATTATTTTCTTCATTGAACATGTGATTTGTAGCGTAGAAGGAAATGCAATAGATAGCGCTAATAATTGAATACTAATTTCGTTGAAACTGCTTGAATTATTGGGTTTTTAGAATCAATCGATCCTTTATAATTAAAACTTAATTATCAATGTTAATATAGATATCCAAATAAATTCCTATACTTTTCGACGTCAGCACTACCAGTGCCATCTGCGTAGTGACGGCGAGAAATATGCTGCCATTTTCTTGTATGAGATGGTGCTATCTATTACACTATAAAATCAATGGTTTCGGGTTCTATTCCCGGTTGGGTCACTGTTTTCCATTGGGATAAAATTAATGGAATTGCATTTCAATTTATGACATACAATGCCGTGACAAATGCTATAACAAGACACACATACATATAAACACTCCATAGTAGGGTTGGCTGTATGAGATTGTCGTATGATAATAAACCCGCGAATCCAGAATTTTCACAATAAAGAGTAGAAACAAACAAACCCAGCAAAAGCATTTTTGAACCTTTTCACTGATTTTTTTTCACCTTGCAATTCTTGTAGTGATTTTTCGGGTTTCTTCATGGTGCCGACTCATCAATTATTATATAGATAATGTATATTTTTGCAGAGACGCTCGCAACATGGCCGCCGACGTAAGAAACATCCTCCTGAAAGTGATCCAAGAAAACGGCAAAATGTCCGAACAGGAAGCAATTCAGTACGTTAAGAAGATGGAATCGATGAAGAGGTACTCTGCTGACGTCTGGAGTTGAACAGTTCATCTCTTCATTCTGGTCACGAGCACATCTTCAGATCCCTTAGTCTATAATATGCGTAGGAAATATTTAATTTTTCTTTATATAACAGTGCGAGAAAATCGTATTTTGTTTAAATTATGCAGGCCTGAAAATGATATAAAAATTAACAGATAAACAAGCTAATAAAAATATCCATCACTTTCCATTTTTAAACACATGTTGCCCGTGTAAATAAAATAAAAAAAATAAAAAACCTATTTGTCAATTTAGATAGGATAAACGAGGACATTTAAAGAGCATTTTTTTTGCTCAAAGCATCTGCTCAAAATCAATATCTGCGAATATATTAAAGAGATTTGCTGCCGTATTGGATAACTCCTATCCGATCAGTGTCAAAATGTACACTTCCTGAAAGACCGATAATCTTGTAACATTCGACAATGGAGACATAGAGCATAGAAATCAGCATAATGGGATAATCATTATATTGCAATGATGACTATTATATAATGTTTATTTATAGACAAGAAAAGAAAAAGTAGCATAAGGCGGCATGTTATTATCTTTCTTCTAACTATCGTCAGACCCTTTCTGTGATTAAAAAAATTGACAGGACAATGACATTAATTTTTCAGGCTTGTATAACCAAATCACCATAGTAGACATGATCAAAACAAAATGGTCACACTTTTTCTGCCAATTTCAGGGGCATTTTTTGGGGTATTTTTTTAGAAATATATATTAAGAATAGCTAATGGTATTTACATAAAATGTAAATATAAAAGTATGTACTATTGACAAGGCTGGTTCGCTAAGCATGAAATATTGTTTTTTTTAATTAAGTGATGGTGGTAAACCACTGTATTTAAATAAAAAAGGTTTATAATATGTGATTAAAATTGCATTTGTTTTTTTATTGGAATGTTAATTAGTATATAATTGAGTAGCCAAGTTCCAAATGAATGTTTTGAACCACATGTCAGAACCCCTATGAAACTTGGGAGTTTTTTGTGGGTTGGACAAATACCATAAGGTCGTCGGTAAGGATAAAATCAATGGTAAGGATAAGGTCGGTTCCATCACATACTTTGAGAGATTCCAGACCTAGGACCAATGTGGGAAGTATAGTTTTTGACGGTCCCGCTCGGCTTTGTGCAAATATTTGCAACGGAAGGCCAACGGTCCCGCTCGGCTATTTGCAACGGAAGGTCAAGCGATTAGCGAAAGCTTTGCCGGTTATTTTAAATCGACATACATCACCGGGCAACCTGTCAATATAATGCCGGTTAGTGACAATCCCGATACAATTTGTGGTTTAAGTAATATCCAAATCATCGAATCTCAAGTCCTAAAGTATATCATGAATTTAGATCGCAATAAAGGACCTGGTAGCGATGGTTTACCACCTATTTTTGCCATCAACTGTGCGAAGGAACTTTCCCGGCTACTAACATTGCTCTTTCGACGCTCTATAAATGAGGGCGCATTTCCTTCTGCTTGGAAAGAAGCCATCGTCGTACCGGTACATAAAGGAGGCGCCAAAAACTGCGTAGAAAACTATAGGCCTATTTCAATATTGCCAGTTTTTAGCAAGCTCTTGGAAAAGGTTGTTTACGACCAGCTATATCAAGCTCTCGCTAGCTCGTTCACAGAGCACCAACACGGGTTTCTTAAAAATCGGTCGTTGTTACAAACCTCGTTCATTTTACTAACTATACTTTGGGACGTATGGATCGGCGTATTCAGGTGGACGCGATATATACTGACTTCTCAAAGGCCTTTGATCGTGTCAATCATGTTGAGCTAATAAGTCGTCTATGGGCATACATGGAGATCTGTTAAGGTGGATAGCATCCTACGTATTCAAGCGAAGGCAGGCCGTTGTCGTTGGTGGATTTAGATCTAGTTTTTTTGGCATTGAGTCTGGTGTTCCACAGGGATCCCATTTAGGGCCTTTGCTTTTTAATGTTTATATTAACGACATCGGTACTTGCTTTAATCACTGCGACTATCTGCTTTACGCAGATGATTTGAAAATCTTCATGGGAGTGAAGAACCATGGCGACTGTCAACTGATCCAGGAAGATCTGAATCGTTTCACTCGTGTTTGTGAACAGCGTAAACTTTCTATAAATGTAGCTAAGTGCCATAAAATGTCATTTTCGGAAATGTCAATATGATTAACTTTAAATATACAATTGGCAATGATGAAATCCTGGAAGTAGATCGAGTGCGTGATCTAGGAGTCATCTTAGATCGCAAGCTTTTAATGGATAAGCACATTGATTCAGTCGTCAACAGGGCTTACAGCACCCTCGGTTTTATTATGAGAGTTTGTAGACCTCTTAAAAACACTCATTCTTTGAAGACGGTTTATGTTGCATACGTACGCACGCAGCCTGCTTGAATTTGCTATTTTTAAACTATTCGCTTTATTTGTTCATAACACTTTTAAATTTGAACTTTCCTACTGGACTTAGCGGCTATGTACTTAGTGGCTTATACATGTATTTATGCACTATCTGCCACAGCTTACTTTACATTGGTATTTGCATTGATTATAAAGCGTATTAGATTGCTCAATAGCTTACTACGATATGGAAACCAGTATTTTTACTACGAAACGCAAAATGTAGATGTCATGTTCCTAAAATAGATTTTTAGGTTTAATTTGGCAACTTTCGTGGTATAACATTATAGATGCCTCGCTAAAAGCGTCTACGGTGTAAAATAATAAAATCGTTATTTTAATATTATTTACAAAAGTATGTTAAGTTTTAATTTCGTATATAAGTTTTTAATTCGGTAAACCTAATAATTATGCACTAAGTTGGTCAGGTAGACTTATTAGTATTAATAACATAGAATGCCATCTATTGATGGCATTCTAACCTATATAAAAAATTGCGATAGATGCACAAATAATTGAATGTTATTATTGTTATTGCTGGTTAAATTATTGGGTGTTTATAATCAATCGGTCCTTTATAAAAAAAAACATTTAATAATCAATAGGTATTCAATATAGTCAGTAGTCTTTTATTCATCCAAAATTGCAAATACAGTTGGATATGTCATAATCCTAATTGTTTAAAACACAATGATCAAAATATAAATGTGATATAAAGATGACTTCTTTTTTCAAATCTGCAAAAATAATTTTAAAAATAACCAAAAGTCAGACAATATAAAAGATAAATGCTCAATAATGTTATACGTAAAGCGACAATAACCAAGTTGGACAACAATTGGAGACTTTTGCATTCCTCCTCCAATGCACTGGAAAGTAATGTTGTATGACTGGACGCCAGAGATGCTGAAATTTTATTTAAATGCCTTTTAGCATACACTTCCAGACCCCAGTAACCTCGCTCGTTGGAGCTATGCCGAGGATAGTTCATGTCCCCTTTGCAGCAACACCCCTTGCACAGCTAGACATATTCTAGCTGGCTGCAAGGTGGCCTTGGATCAAGGACAGTAGACTTACCGCCACGACAAAGTCCTTGCTGTTATTCGCGAGGTACTTAGCCTCTCAGTGGCTCGTGCCAACGAGGGTTCCACAGTATCCTCCAAACCCCCAATACAGTTTGTGCGGGTTGGCTCTAAAGGCAAAAAACGTCTCACTGCGAAACCTTTCTCAATAATTGAGAAAGCTTCAGATTGGATTATGGAGGTCGATTCGGTCTCTAAGCAGTATAAATTCCCTAAAAGTCTCGGATGCACAGCCCTGCGTCCAGATATAACTCTTTACTCTCTATCTCGGAAGATGGTTCTTATCGTAGAATTAACTGTTCCATGGGAATCAAATATCCCAAAAGACCACGAGTACAAATTAAATAAATACCATGACCTCGCAAATGCCGTCACCCGGAACGGCTTCACTGTTCACCTTCACGCGGTGGAAGTAGGCGCTCGTGGCCTGCCAGCTAAATCTTTGTTTCACGTTTTTAAAGATCTTGGCCTGTCCAGGAAATTAATCAACTCCTTTCTAGAAAAATTATCTAAAACCGCGATCTCTGCATCTCAAATTCTATGGCTTCGAAGGGGGAGTGAATGGGTGGTAAGGTGAACGCTCACATGTGGCAAGACAGCTGTCCTAAACTACCACCGCCGGTCGTCAGTCCGGAATCCACCCTTCACCTCCTAGAAGTGTAAAAAAAAAAACAAAAAAAATTATATACGAGGGCAATTCAGAAACTAACCTCCGGTTGATTGAAAAAAATACACCAAGTTAAGTAAAAATATTTTAATATATACATCTTACAACTACATCTTTGCACTATTTTTCGACATAGTCTCCATAACGATTGAGGCACTTATCGTATCTCTTCACAAGCTTTGAAATTCCTTCTGCATAAAAATCACCCGCTTGTGCCTTGAGCCAGCCTGTGACCGCATCTTTGAGCTCTTCGTCGTCATCAAACCGCTGGGACCCGAGCCATTTCTTCATATGCATGAAGAGGTGATAATCGCTTGGCGCCAGATCTGGGCTGTAAGGTGGATGGTTGAAAACGTCCCACTTGAAGGACTCAAGAAGGGCTGTTGTTCTGCGAGCAGAGTGAGGACGGGCGTTATCGTGCAAAAAAACGATACCGGAAGTCAGCATACCACGGCGTTTGTTCTGTATAGCCTGTCGTAATGTTTTTAGTGTTTCACAGAACACGTCTTGATTTATGGTCGTCCCACGTTCCATGAATTCAACCAACAACACCCCTTTGGCATCCCAAAACACCGTTGCCATCAGTTTTCTGGCAGAAAAATCTTGCCGGGCTTTTTTAGGTTTGGTAGGCGAATCTGAATGTGCCCACATCTTTGATTGTTCTTTTGTCTCAGGGTTCACGTACTTAATCCAGGTTTCGTCACCGGTCACGATTCTGTTTAACAATGGTTCTCCTTCGTCCGCATAACGTGACAGAAAGTCTAATGCATTGGGCCATTCTTTGAGTTTTGTGGTGGTCGGTAAGAATTTTGGGCACCCATCGTGCACAGAACTTACGGTAATCCAATATTGCTGTCACTATCTCGTACAAAAGAGTCTTAGAAATCTGTGGAAAATCAGTAGACAACTCCGCCATTGTCAGTGGCGTCGCTAGGGGGGGGCGGGGGGGGCGGTCCGCCCCGGGCCTCGCAAGGGCAGGGGCCTCCAAATGGTATTTTTTTTAGGAGGCCCACATGAAAAATATAAATGTAATGCTTATTTTCCATTTTAATAGTTTCCATATTAATAGAATGGATTTTTTAACCGCCGATGAAAATAGAATATTAACCAATCTCGACCCCCTCCCCACCCATCTACTTGTTATAGCTAGGATTGGTACTGCGTCGCCGGCCGCTGTCGCCCCGCCGCGCCGGCAGTCTGTTCAGTTCTCGTTCGGCTTCCGAACACGTCGGACGTCGTGCGTGTTTTCCGTTCGTTTACTGTGCTGCCTACTGCACGTCGTCAAACTGCCTTTTAGCCGCGTTTGCCCCCCGTAGCCTCGTGGTCCGGACGAACTGTTTTACTTAGTGATAACGTTTATAGTACTCTTTAGTCCATACAATTCCTCATAGTTTGCTGCTCGATACATCAATCAATCTGGTATATTTTATGCGCAGCCATGAAACGAAAACATCCGAGTGGAGCTCAAAAGCGGAACATTCATAAAGCAAGAATAGAAGAAACTAAATTGATGGCCGGGACTCTTTTAAAGTTCGTTCAACACAAATCAGAAAAGCAAAAAGAAGACGAAGAGAGAGTTTCTAATACTGTTTCTCAAATAACCTCTTCTGCTTTAGAAGCAGGACCATCAATATCTGCAGCAGAGCGTCAGCTTGTTATTGTTAATAATACAAGAGCTTCAGAGACAGGGTTAGTGGAAGAAAAAGATGAAAACATTAACAATTTTTCACGTGAAAAATCGTCCTCTTCTAATGCTTCTGAATCTGACTCAGACAATAATTATGGTTCATCAAAACAAATCAACACAGTGCTTCTTTTTTCTGACGTAGGTTATTGGCCAGTTCCAATGCCAAATAATCTTAGATCAGAAATAATAAAGCAAGGCAGTGAAGCTTTTCAAAACAAGGATGGCCCATTTAAATTAGTTTATAGAGGAGGTGAAAAAACAAAAGGCGAGACTCGTACGTTAACCAAGAACTGGTTTTTTAAGCAAGCTCCAGGAGAAAAAGTTTTACGGACATGGATGGTTTATTCTCCATATAAAGAAAGCTTGTATTGTTTTTGTTGCAAACTATTTACAACAGATGAAAACAAACCAGGAACATCGAGTAGTTTTGTGACAGGTTTTCAGAAATGGTGGAAGTTGGATCCAAAGGTGTATCAGCACGAAGGATCTGATTCACACAAAACTAATTTCGAAAAATGGAAGATATTAGGTCCACAACTAACACAAAATAAAACAATCGACGCTGCTAATCGAGAACTAAGAAAAACAGAGAAAAAAAAGTGGAATGACGTTTTGCATCGTTTACTGGATGTTACACTTTTCTTAGCTAAACAAAACTTGGCATTTCGTGGACATAGAGAGAATATAAACTCTGAAAACAGGGGAAACTTCCTTGAGCTTGTTGAACTTCTTTCTCACTATGACCCCGTTTTAAAAGAGCATCTTCTGCATATCAAGGATACTTCAAAGTCAGTAAACGCTGTAACTTATTTATCTCCGTCAACTCAAAATGAATTCATTAATCTGTTGGGCAATAGTGTAAAGGACAAAATTTTAAGTGATATAAAAAAGGCTAAGTACTTCGGAATTATGTTTGATAGTACACCTGATGTAGCTCACATAGACCAAATGAGTGAAGTCATAAGGTATGTTCACGTTGAAAATGGTAAAGTCGAAGTAAGAGAATCATTTTTAGGATTCTTTACTCTTACTGGCAAAAAGGCATGTAATATCACTGAAGATATTGTTAACGCTTTAAAGCATGATGGATTAGACCTACCTACAACTTTGCAGAAGTCAGGGTTAATGATAATGAACCTACTATGGCAGGAATCTATTCAGGTGTACAAGCGAGGATTCATGAGTTAAACAGTAAAATCTTATTTGTACCTTGTGCAAATCATTCCCTTAACTTGTGTGGTGTTCACGCTTTTGCAATGAATCCTAGCAGTGTGACTTTTTTTGGAACTCTCGAAAGCGTCTACAATTTTTTTTCATCATCACCCCACAGGTGGGATGTTCTAAAGCAAGTTATGGGAGTCGCTGTCAAAAAGTTGTCCGACACAAGATGGAGCGTGCAACACGATGCTGTGAAACCAATAGTGAAAAATTTTGATAAGTTAGTGCAAGCTACAGAAAGATTGTGTGATCTTGCAGAAAACGTTGACACAAGAGGATCAGCTGAAGTTTTGCTGACAAACATTTGTGACTTCAAATTTCTAGGTTATCTTCACCTGTGGTTTCACGTTTTAAAAGAAATAAACCATGCACAAAAGTATTTACAAACTAAAGGTTTAAGTCTGGAAAATACTGTTATCCAGCTAAAGAGTTTGAAAAACTTTTTGTTAGAAAGACGAAATGATTTAGTAGACGAGGCTATTAAATTTTCTGCAACCAAATGTGAAGAAATGGGAATTTCACTGGAGAAAAGAGGACGAATACGACGTAAGAAAGTCATGCCTGGAGAACAATCAAGAGATGCTGGATTGTCATTAGAAGAAGAGACAAAACGATGTATGCTTGAATGCATCGATAAATTACATCAAGAGCTGGAAGTAAGGATGAAATCAATGGAAAGGGTTTTTGAAATATTCGGCATTATTCAGCCATATCACCTACTAAATGATAATGATGAACAACTGTCTATTCTTATTTCAAACTTCTGTAAAGCTTATGAAGAGTTTGATAAGGACGAAACAATGACTGAAATAAAAAGACTGCGAAATTTTATTAAAGCAGCTGGGGTTCCGAAAGAAGAATTGGAGAAGTGGATATCACTAAAAGTCTTACAGTTCATTGTGGAAATGGACCTCACAGAATCTGTTCCCAATGTGTATGTAGCATTGAAACTTTTTTTGACAGTGTGTGTTTCTGTGGCTTCTAACGAAAGAAGCTTTTCAAAGCTCAAGCTGATAAAAACTTATTTAAGATCAACAATGAGCCAAGCAAGGCTTAACGGTTTGGCTATTCTGTCAGTGGAAAGGGAAGCAGCAAACAAGGCGGATTTTGATGAAATTATTAAGGAGTTCGCTGAAGCTAAAGTGCGCAAGCAGAAAGTGTTTTGATTTTGTTGTTTAACACTAAAATTTTAGTAATTGCCTTATGTTTTTCACCTTGATCTTAATAAATAAGACTTGAGTTTTCATGGCTTATGATGGTTTTTATTTTCCGCCCTAATTTTATTCTTGACACAGTTTCTTATGATTTATCGCTTCCTAGGGGGCCTCTCAGATTATTTCCGCCCCGGGCCTACAGAGGCCTAGCGACGCCACTGGCCATTGTGAAACGTCGCTTTTCACGAACTTTTGCATCAACTGTCTGAACGAGTTCGTCAGTCACCAAGGATGGTCTACCACTCCTCTCTTCATCATGAACGTTTTCTCGTCCACTTTTAAATAAACGTACCCATTCACGGACAACTCCTTCACTCATAACTTTTGGTCCGTACACGGCACAAAGCTCACGATGAATAGCTGCTGCAGAGTATCCTTTGGCTGTAAAAAACCGTATAACAGCACGCACTTCACATTTGGCGGGATTTTCTATTGCAGCACACATTTCAAACTGCCACAAAAACTAAACTAGCGCAGGTACGATGTTCACTCGACTACGGCTTGATGCCGACTGACCTGCTCCTGCTGAGCGCGTGAATGCACAGATGGCGCGCTACTCCCCCCACTACCCGCACTGTGACCAATCAGAGGTTAGTTTCTGAATTGCCCTCGTATGATGGGCCCGATTTTTGTTCGGTGAATTCCATGGCAGCTCCGTTTGTATTTTATTTATTTATTTCACGAGGTTTACCTCATTTGTGTGGGGGGGGGGGGATGGGGGATCAGGGGGGGGTTAGAGGTTTGGCGCGGGGTCGGGGGAGGGGTGTATGATTGCCGGGAAAATCTTGGGGATGACACAACTGATTTTTTCCTTTGTTTACATATTCCAATAGCTTTTCACAAATTCACAAACAATAAATTTATTGAACAGGACGTTTGTCGGGTCAGCTAGTTATTAAATAATTAGGAATGGATTTTGCCACCTGAATTTAATGGCACCGATATTTTGGCATTGTCGCATACACTCTTGTCCTGGGCAACCGCCTGATTTTATTACTTTAATTATTTAATATAATAATGTTACGGGAATGATTACAATTTTAATTATTTTGTTATGATAACAACCGCAATGGTCTTCGATTTCATTAATAACTTTATTTTTTGGTAGGATAATAGACCATGATCTAGATAAGCGGTTTCCGAACTGGGTTAATGTAATTATTTTCTTCCACAGTCTTTTGTATTGATTAAGACCCATTAGTAGTTGGAGAAGCTGTTATGATTTTACTCCCTATTGTTTCATCGTTTTTACTTGCAAAAAAAATATATATTTGTAAGTGGGTTGGATATCTTCCCGGATTTAAGAGTTAAACATCCGATATAAAGCTTAAGTGTAGTTTCACATGTGCTGATTCCGGGCCAATTTTCTCTGACCCGGGCGGAGGCCCGCAGTATAGTATGTGCCAATTGTGGCAATGAGTCGTAAACGAATTGTTGCAATGTGGCTCTTGCTGCAGTGGCGGCGTCGCATTGCCGACTCCAGAAAAAAAAGTTATAGAATGTATTGGGCGCATCCTATGTTTCAAAAAAGACACCTTTTGGGGGGCTTTTTGTAAATTGTTCGGTGACTTATTAGAACATGAGCAGACATTTTCGCAACATTTCTCTAACTATTTTAGAATATATATCAATTCAGGAATTTGCACTGAAATTTTGAAACCTTCCACGAGCGCTGTTGCCTCCATTCCGGTAGAAGAGCCTGTGTAATTTTGAAGCAAATATGATCGGGAGTTATCTCTTTTATATTTTCAGCTATAGCACAAATCATACAATATTTAATTTTCACCTCCATATATCAATGCTTTAAAGCACAAACATTGTATGTCCACTTTTACTTGCTGCTATATTGTTTTTTTTTAGTAAATAATAATTACTCACTAAACTTGTTTTAGCTCATAATATGAGTGATGAGGACTGAATAATTTGTGTTAGTTATCATTGGTTAAATTATTGGATTTTATAATCAATCAATCCTTTATAAAAAACATTAATTATCAATGTTATTATAGATGGCCAAATAAATTGCTATTATTTAGCCATCTATAATAACATTGATAATAGGTTTCAATTCATAATTTTCTTTTCAGTAATTTTATTTTCTCAGTTTAACGATTTTATCATTCTTAATATTTTTATTGTTGATGAACATTTTTTAATACAGGTTATAAGTACCAATATTTCTGCATATCATTACTGCATCGTCCCAGGTAAGGCACAAATAATATCTCACTCTAGTCATCACGCAATCCTAATTCTTTTATTACGCAACCTACCTTTAATTACACAACCCAACACTTACATCGTTTTTAACATGCTTTTATTAGGTCGACCTGTATGTAACTATGTAATGGAATCTAAGGAATTTAACCATCTTCCAAGGATCGTAGCGTCATGAAAATTGGCAGCTGTATGTAATTCTGATGACAATACAATAATATGGTACTGTCGAACTGATCTGATGATGGAGTCGGAAGATATGAACTGGAACTTCATGATGGAACATCGTATCATAGCTGTGTTTGGACTTGTTAGAAAAGTCTCGGAATGAACTTTGACCACGATTAGGTTTCAAGGTCTGATGATGAAGCCGGAAGATAGGCACTGGCATTCCATGATGGAATATCGTATCATAGCCGTGTGTATGTGAATATCGTACCATAGCCCAAAAGCGTGTTTTTAGTGTTTTTTTTATTTTTTTTTTATAACTATTAATTTGTTTATTAGAATGTTCTTCTAATAAAAGTTATAGAAATGATTGGTCATATTGATTTAAACTCAAGCAAATTATTCTTATGTCACATCAGATGTCAATGCCTGCAGACGAATTCTAGTAGGGGGCTGTGCACTTAAAATGCTAAGTGTGAATATAAGAAGTCTTCGTAAAAATATTGACAATCTTCTAGTTATGATACAAGACCAGGCTATTGATTTTGATACCCTAGTTTTCACGGAGGCTTGGATAAGGAATAATTTTACTACCATTCAACTACCTGGCTACGTTTCTTTTTATTTAAACACAATTTAACATTTTGAAGAATGACGGTATCGTTATATACGTAAGTGATAAATTTTCCAACCTACTATTAGTAAAGGAGATACCTCTGGATGGAGCAAACTGCCTAAGCATACAACTGAATAATGATTTAAATATTATAGCCATCTATAGAAGCCCCTCGACTCGTAATATTGAGAAATTCCTATAAAGTTTATATGGCATACTGAAAACATGATCAGTGCTGAAAACACTGCAAATTCT
Organism: Micropterix aruncella; assembly: GCA_944548615.1. Lineage (NCBI taxonomy): Eukaryota > Metazoa > Arthropoda > Insecta > Lepidoptera > Micropterigidae > Micropterix > Micropterix aruncella. Next base: position 10,954,127 of record OX155954.1, on the reverse strand, counting down.
AAAGCATCTAATTCTGACAGGAGTTCTAAATATATCGATCTAAGGCAAGAAACATCCACAGGCAGACGAATATTTGGGTCTGCTCACATGTCCATGGCCTCCGCAGCCTCGTAGAAGCACCGACAAGAGAAATCAATAGTTTTAGTAACTGTATTCATCACGTTGTGTCGTTCAAATATCGCTACATCTTCTATTGTATATAAAACTTCTATTACAAACCACCATGCTCTACTGGTTGAACTCTATGATCACTCAATTTCCGATACTTCAACCAAAAAACTTGGGTCATACGAAAAGACAATTCCTCCTCCGATGCACTCGAAGGTAATGTTGTATGACTGGACGCCAGGGATGCTGAAATTTTATTTAAATGCCTTTCAGGATACACTTCCAGACCCTCAGTAACTTCGCTCGTTGGAGCTACGCTGAGGATAGTTGTCCCCTTTGTAGCAATACCCCTTGCACAGCTCGACATATTCTAGCTGGCTGCAACGTGGCCTTAGATCAAGGACGGTACACTTACCGCCACGACAAAGTCTTTGCTGTTATTCGCAAGATAATTAGCATCTCAGTGGCTCATGCCAACAAGGGTCTGACAGTACCCTCCAAATCCCCAATACAGTTTGTGCGAGACACACAAAAAAAAACACCAATAAACCTTTATCAATAATCGAGAAAGATTCAGATTAGATTCTGGAGGTCGATTCGGTCTCTAAGCAGTATAAATTCCCTGAAAGTCTCGAATGCACAGCCCTCCGTCCAGATATAACTCTTTACTCTCTATCTCGGAAGATGGCCCTTATCGTAGAATTAACTGTTCCATGGGAATCAAATATCCCAAAAGACCGCGAGTACAAATTAACCCTTTAATTTGTGAAGTAAAACTCGCCCGTACCGTTTCGAACGTGAAACCGTCGATGAACCGACGGCCTTGAGAAAAACGTCCATAAGTTATAAACCACTATACGGATCATAAAAAGAACTGTAGAATGATCGCATTGAATATGATTTTTTTTAACTGCCCATTAGACATTTTGCCGTAGGTAGGCGATCGTCCCGAGCAGGACGTTACACATTGGAGGGGATAAATACCATGACCTCGCAAATGCCATCACTTGGGACGGCTTCACTGTTCACCTTCACGCGGTGGAAGTTGGCGCTCGTGGCCTGCCAGCCAAGTCTCTGTTTCACCTTTTTAAAGATCTTAGTCTCTCCAGGAAAATAATCAACTCCTTACTAGAAAAATTATCTAAAACTGCAATTTCCGCATCTCGAATTCTATGGTTTCGAAGGGGGAGTCTAAAACGTGGCTCAACTCCTATCCAACATTCTCCTCAAAGAGGGAAACCTCGGGCTGCTCTGGGCGGTTGTGCAGAGTTTGTGCGACTGGTTGTTGGATAGGGTGGTAAGATGAACGGTCACATGTGGCAAGACAGCTGTCCTAAACCTACCACAGCCTGTCGTTAGTCCGGAATCCACCGCTTACCCTCCGGAAGTGTAATAATAGTATTATGATGGGCCCGGGGCCCGACTTCGGTTGGTGAATTCCATGTCAGCTGGGACCCTTTATTTAAACAGGGATGTACTGTAATAAGTCCTACCATTAAAAAAAGTGATGAAGGGTATTTACATTACACCACCTCTGACATCTCAACAAAAACTTAACAAATAACTATGGATTGCACTTGTTGAATAAAACATTGCTTTTGTGTTTTAGGGATATCATGGCAACCCCACATTAGTCCATTCCTTCGGGATTATATCACAGGATTAAAAGCACCTGTAATAGAGCAATTGTGCGGCACATTTTCCATACAGATTTTAATATGCAAATGGGTACACTCCAAGAGCTACATCACGCATTGTATATTCGGTATTTTAATATTAGTATTCCTTACATAGTGTATAAAATGCCCTGCCTTCTGCAATACTTGTTATCCATCTTCCGACACATACGGAATAGCGGTGTAGTCCTGTGGGTGATTTTCACCCACTTATACATTTGTGCTCGAGAAGAACCGCAGCGATATTACCGCATTCACTTGCTTCAGACAATGATAATAGTCTATACAATTAGAACACCTTTAACATTCCAATTTCGTCACTAAGCAATGTGATTCTCGGGCATTGTCCTTTGGGTAAATGCGAGTCAAAATCTTGAATACCAAAACCTTTGTGTTTTACAAAAGCTTCCCTTCGACCCGAGCCAAGCCAGAACTGGCCTTGTTAGATCACAGATAAAATATAACGACATTATGGTTTTTAAGAAACGAAAGTTTATTAACTCTGAATATAATATTTACAACACATTGACCAATCTTCAATATAACCAAAAGCAGCATTACCTCAGATTTAATATTAAAAGAAAACAATAACTCAACATCACAAGTTTCAAACATTTTTTTTCATAATTTGGCACAGTAAATAACAAAATGAAACAGAATGCCAATTGTGTAAATTTCCATTCCCAAATGCAGCAAAACAATCATAAACCCAGTCTCAAAAAAACTTAAAACTACATACGACATTTTTATTTTTCTTTTTTTTAATATTTGTAATCAGTTCATTCTACTATACTCGAGCTTTCAACATGCGTACATTGAAAGGGAACGATAGTGCCTGATCTTAACCTATTATAAATTATATCATTCAATCAAAAATTACATTGGGTTCTTTACTAAAAAAAACCTAACCTAACTATAGCATCATTCCCTATAGAGCAAAATATTTACAATCATTATTAAAACCCTACATTTTTTCAAGGGTTGCCGTTTTTGATGTGCCCTATTCACTATAATATTATTATTATTATAACAACCGTAGATTTATTTATCTGAAATGAATTCAGCGAATAATTCAAATTAAAACAGCAATATTCACTAACTTGAATACGGTCAAAAAAAAGAGGCTACTCTTTAGTTTACTTACGTCTACATCAGAGGAATAAAAACTATCAATAATAACTAAAAAATAAAGTCAAGTGACAAATCAACACGCGAAAGTGGAAAACCCGAATAGTATATCGCTACGATACATGCAGTTACAATCGGTGGCCTATTCTTACTCTATCTATATGTAAATATATTCCCGCAAGAGATCACGGCCTCGCAAAGCCGTCAAAACCACACTTTGTCATCTTAATTCTTAACAATGCAGCGCTCGGTCGCATCGCCGTAAAAAAAGGCCAATTTACATTTTGTTAAGTAGCAAGTGCAAGTGCTAAGTGATTAGTTAAATTAACAAGTAAACGGTCACGATTTAAGTGATAAGTGCAAGTGCAAGTGCAAAGTAAAGTGATTAGAAGTACTGTCTATTTTTTATTGTTAAGTAGTTCCCCCCGTATACCCGCAGCGTCGCAATCATCAACGATATAGCTGCTTTGAATACTCTGAATAGATGTGAGAATGCATAAGTTGCATCGAATGTTAATCTTACAGGTTGATTGGAGAAACGATAAAAAGCCTGGAGGGGGGTAATGGTGATCAATTATAAAACATATTTACCCATATACAAAGTCCTACCATTTTTGAGAAATTCTCATTTTTCTGTAAATTTGGGTTTTCACCTTATTTAAGCAGAAAATGCATCTGAATCATCAGATCAGAAAATGATCAGAAAAAATCATCAGAAAATGAAATTTAAAAAAAAATCATCGGAAAATGAAAAAAAAATATAAAAAACAGAAAATGAAATAATTAAACTTATTGAAATATTTAAATATAAAAGTTTTTACAACCTATAATGTGTATTACTTACTTTAAATGAAAACAATTATAAAGATCTGTAAATGATAGAAAAAATGTACAATTGCTTTTAATTTTAATGTACAATTGCTTTAATATTGTCAATTATCTTACAGGCAGCTGGCTTTTTTATAACATCACATGGCACTACTCAGGTGGTCACCCATCCAAGAACTGGCCTCGCCCGACACTGCTTAACTTTGGTGATCTGATGGGAACCAGTGTTTCAACGCGGCTACAGACGATGCAACGCAGCTAGGGACAATTCATGTCCAATTTCTGATGCAATGTCTGCGACTATCTTTTATGAAATGATTCATAATTCTAACCGCTGTTCGTCCTCCATTTTGTGACAAGGACACACTTTGGACTGCAACAAGCACTAAACACCGTGTCAATGTTTTGTTTCCTTTTAACACATAACACCATGAAGACATGTCAACCTCGAATCAATTAATAAAATCAATCTCACCTGCACTTGCTACTTAACAAAATGTAAATTAGCCTTAACTCCAATGAAAAGGCACTGACAGTATGTACATTGTACGTCAAGCGTGAAGCAAACGAATAGCAAATGTCCACTTGAGTCGTCAATGAAATATAGGTCTAGAATAAATGAGCGCTGTGACACGGTCACTTCGCTTTTGGAGATGGCAAATGCACTTGGTCAAATTAATTTCAATTGGAAATGCATCGATGCAACTATGGAATGACAAAATGGCAGTCAATTTTGAGGATATAAGCTCTAATCGTATTTATTCTGAAACCGTATTTAAGTCTGTAGTAAATTTCTATCACTGGTTAGTGTATAAGATAAGCCTAGATGGGGGGGATATTACGGTACAGTCGATTGAGAAAAAGTGTAATTATAAGATTAATTTTAGAAGACGACGGTTTAAGGAGTTCGCCTCCCTGACTTAATAAGGTACATGACTAGGGAGCAGCCTTCCGCAAGTCCCGGTTCAACAGTCCGGAGGCACATCCCATTCCGCCAGTCCTCTCTCCACCAGCTCTTTATTGAGGAATATCACTTGCTGCAATTAAAAAAAGAATCTGTGTTACAAAGTGTGTATTATATGGTCGTCGGTCTAGAACACAAAGTCATTAACTGATAAAACAACATTTCTCAGAAAAGCCATGTGAAAATAGCTAAATATTATAAAAGGAAAATAATTAACATTCTTTAATATTCATTGGAATTATCGGAATAAAACAACTCATGCAATGTTTTCTCAAGCTCATCGCTATTGACATTGCTCCATTTTCGAGGAAATAATTTCAAATTTGAATGTGCTCCTGCCACATTTGAGACTGCGCTGAATGCAAACAGCCATTTTCGTAATTCAGTAGTGGTTTTAAAAGAAGCAGCAAAAAAGTTGCCTGCACTGCAACAAGTCATTGCAAAATTCACACTCAGGCTATCGACAGCTAGACTTGAGTCAATTTAGACGGCAGCGACTGTCACTAGCGACTTGCTTCTATCGTTATCCAAATAATGAATCCCTATTAACTAAAGCAATAAACTAAAATGTTAATATTTACAGAAGTGTCATTTTAGAGATGTTACATAAAGGTGACCCTGTGTTTCTCCAAACGTAATCCCCACATAAATTGAGGGATTGGATTACTGTACTACACATTTAAATAAACCACTGTGCAATTTTACGTTGAGTTCTGTTTTAGATAATGGCTAGAAATTATGATAAAGAGGCGTCACATGCAACATTAGAAATCCTCTATATCTGGATACATAGTCGTAATGAATGAAAATCTTCAAATAAAATTCCCATATCCACTCCTGCAAATCCTCATGCAACAAATTTAGTTTAGGAAGGACTGCTATTTGCAAATTAAATATTACCCTAATGATCGCCAATATCTGTTTGCATTGCAATAAAAAACTATTTCTAAATAACAATTTCTAAATCAACTTGAATTCATACATGGAGATAACATTATTAAATATCCAGCTATGGAAAATTACTGAAATTAATGTTACCTGTGCGCCAAGCGTAAGATACAGGTAGACCAACGGCATGCCAGCCTCGTCGTAACCGGCTATTTGCGTCTGCAGCAACTGTCCCACGGTCAGACCGGCCATTACTTGCAAAGCTTCTTCGGACCATTCACTCGCACCTACAAACGATCTAACATTAGAATAATATTACCTACATACAAAAGAGTATAAAAAAGTAAGAGAAAACTCAGGTATATATTTAAAATATCTTTTCATTATGAAATCAAAGAGATTCCCATGTAAGTATCATCATTGTGGGATTATTACGTATCCCCCTCGAGTTAACAATAATTATTTTAACCACACTAATTTTAGGTTATTATTCAAAAAAATAGGTAAAAAATCATTGGGTTTTTTTCATTAGATTTCTTAATAACAATACTTTTATACTTGTTTACAATATACCAGACAATTTTTTAGACAAGAGACCCATTTATTACTCTTTTTTGTATTTAGAATCGTAGGAACAATTCGACGTATCATGTACGCTTTGTGGGTTTTGGTTTTTGTTTTGTTTTTGTACTTGAGTATACTCAAACGTACGTTTGAGTATGATCAAGTACGTTTGGGCGATTATATAGCCCAAAACCTTCAAATGCATTTTCATTTTGATGATTGCTTTTGCTTTCATAACACAAGGAATCATCTGAAATTGGAGTCCAAAGTAATGTTTATTTGCCAGCATTCAATGCAATAATTATCTTTCATTGTCATATCCCTAATTAAAAGGAGGATGTGAATTTATTAATGGATTTTAATATATGGGTTACTCCGGTAGGTAGAGTAACATACTTCATCTTCTCTTATTGTTATTGCTAAAATAACTTTCCTGAAGCTTGCAAAGAATGTGCAATATATTTTTGTACTAAGAATTAGCTTATTATAATAAATTAAGATGTTACAAATTATAAAATATAAATAGATTAATCAAAAGGTAGAACAGAGAAATCAAACTAGAATAAAATAAACGAACAATTGAATTATAAATATTAAATGATTAAATTTAAATTGTCCAGCCAATCGGCTTCGTCACAGTAAATTATGGAGGCTCACGATTTCACTATCAAACCCATACAATATTGCCTATGTTAAGACAACATTACCTCATTAAATAAGTTAACCAAGAAATTTGTTTCATTTCCTTATATTCCTTAATCTTATTAGGGAATGTTTGACTAGAAATGTTTGCATTCCTACTGAAAACTTTCATTTTTACTACGAATTTGAGCAAAATTTGGTTAGATATTGTAAATCCCAAACAATAAATTTAAAACTCTTCTTATGAAAAGCTGATGGTTAAAACTAATAAGAAGAAAAGAAAACTTACTATTTGCGGGTTTAACGGAGGCCAGCATTGCCTCTGTCGCTTGGAAGGGTAAGGTCATGAAGTCGGAGCGTATCTGCTTCAACTGCACATTCTCCACACTGAGGTAGCCTCCAAAGTCAACGAGTTTGACGAGAGAGGTGTCATTCTCCTCATTAGACGAAATCACCTGCGCCCGGTACCAGTTGTTTTCTGTCGGAGCCGCACATATTGCACCTTCTGTGAGACAGTAAGAAAGCATCAGTAACTGAATAGTGTAAGTTAAACGTCAAGGCATGGGATCGGGAGATTAAAATTAGCATAAGAAAAATCAGCCTGAACCTCAAGAAACGTGTTCTCTATATGGAGTGGAAAGCTGGGAAAACTTGAAGATTTTGATATGTGGATCTATCGGAGCGTACTCCGAACGGGCTGGGATGACAGTAAGGAATTAAGATGTCCTAAAGCAAATATCGAGGACAATAGAGATCTGTAAACTCTAACTATCATCCGGAGCAATACAACATCTTGCATCTCATTATACAAAGCAAGATAACCGGAAGAAAAGGTTTGCAACAAAAAACATCTTCGGGAATGGTCTCGAAATTCACCACATCTCTGTTCCCAGCTATTCCCGGCCAATGAAGTCGTAATAGCTAATGTGCTAGTCAACGTCGGTAGGATACATAGGTACAGTATAAGAACGTTTTGAGGAAACCGTGAATAGGTTTGCAAAAAATGAATTCCTCTGGTATACATTAAGCGCAAGGTTTTGAAGAACTGGAAATGACAATTATTACAAGCAATATCCATATGAGTGAACTGAAAGCGCTGCTACAAAAAGTCGGACTTCTCAAGGTGAGGATTAAAAGAAACAGGACATCATGCCATACCAAACCAACCAAGCCATTAAGATTATGGACGATTTCAATTACCTATAATCTCCAAAGATGGAAATGGTTTACTATAAATGAGGTAAAGAATCAATATAGTGAAAGGAGTAATGTTTCATAGAGTGGGATTTCTCGTTTCTCCTCTAATTTCTTTGAGTTCAAACATGTTAGCCAGAGACAGAGAATAACATGATCTTGGAGGCGAATACTCCGATTCCTCTGAACTGGGAATGCAAAACAACACCGCTTACTATAACATCAGCGACAACAAGATAGGGGACAATAGCTTTGACAAACTTGTGATTGCTGCGGTTGAGTTTTGGGCATTCTTATCGAAAACTCAAGACAGTTTTTAAAATAGAGATATTGCATCATCATAACTTGAATTCTCCCCTACTCAAAACCAAGGATTTCAACTGGAAAACAAGTCAGTTTCCTAATCGGCTATCATTAAAATAAAAAACCTTAATTCAAACAGTCATCGTCACACAGGAGTCAAAAATAAAATGTAGTTTTTTTCTTTTACATAGTGATGGTGGTAATTACCTGAAATTGGTTTCGGTAGAGAAGGTATGTCGGGATGTTGATAAGTGGCACACATTAGCCTGTGTAGCGCGTGTAAAGACGGAAATGTCGGATGTGTGGGCTGTTGCAAAAATACATGACCCGCAGAAACCAGACACGTAACCAAGGTGTCATTGTTAACGGCCTCCACCAGCTGAAGCTGCAAAAAAGAAAACAATAATTATAAACAAAACGCAATAAGGATGGTTAGGAGATTAATTCAATACAAATTGTAAATTGGCATTGTGCCAACAAATAGACTAATGTAATGCTCAGCCACGGAATACTCTCCAGAGAGATTGCTATTTTATACGTTTAATAAAATGGCAATTAAAAGAATTTATTTGTTTAGACAGGTTTTTTTAAGTCGGTAAACACAGCTAATAAGGGCTCGGCAGTCAACATTGCCATAAAAAAATACTCCCTATAGTCGGCCCATTATTTTTATTCAGTTGCCTGAACTTACACTTGCCAGAAAGTGTGCGTCCTTTGCCATTACCACTTTAGAAGCAGTTTGTGCCACTTATTTTGTAAGAAAAATAACTCAACCTGTCCCTAATTTACATTAAGTTGTAGGTCTACAAAACTTATATCAAAATTAAGCTTAGTTATCGCTCTTAAACGAATAATAAACATATTTCAATTCGGTCGATGTTTTGTAACTAATTTATGAAGAAATAAAAACCACCCCTTGCGGCGCGCGGCCCTGAAAAAAACACGCTGCGCTTACGGGGTGGGGTTTTTCACGAGGCACTGCGGCTGAATGGTTAATATTGAATAATAATGTCAAATAGAAAATCTGTACATTTAAAATACACACCTGGAGAAATTCAGGAACTATTAAACCTTCATAAAGTTCTGCGGTGACTTCTTGTAAAGTAATTTGAGGGAAGCGTCTTTCGGGAAATTTAAATCTTATCATATCTAGGGCAGCCGTGATCTCGGATGCCGTTCCTGGAAGAAAGAAAAACCTATGATTAAGACAAAAGCGGTTCAAATTTGCAATTTCATTTTATTTCATCCGAATAAACAAACAAAATTGAGATAGACGGAAGTGATTTTTTAAATTATTACTTAAGCTGAAGTATTATTACTAAATTTAAAGTGTTTATAGTATCAATTAATAAACATGATAAGAAAATCATTCGCAAAACTGCTGATCAATTGCTCAAGTTTGTTTATGTATCGATTCCAATTGTAACTTTCTCATGTGTTGATAATGAAATTATGACCTCATAATTTCGCAAAACGTTTATCTGGTAGCACCTATTGAAGTTGGAATTGTTATAAAACGGTGAAAAACAAGATTAGCAATTAAATCATTTAATTAGATGGAGAGATAAAATCAAACATAGGAGTAATAAATGGTGATTCTTCAATTATTATTCAGGGAACTTGATTAGATATAATGAGGCTTATTTACAATCTGATGGATGATTTAAAAATGGAAAAACCAAGCAAATAAATATTATTTAATTGCAGAGCTGAAAAAACATTTTTTTCATAAATTAGTCAGCTATTCTAAATGTTGCAACTTGCACACTGTTAACTTGGAAAGTACAGAGGGTTGCTAAATTATTATAATACTCACGGGTTCATTTCAGTACAAATTTGCATTTTACAAAATGCTTAAACCTACTTTTAAACTGCTTACTATCAAAACCCTGTTATATTTATTGTGACGGATATACCTACAGTAGAACCTCGATTATCCATCAGGGGTCAGAACCCGACAGGTGACTGATATTGAAAATAGAGGGATAATAGGAGATTACCTAGTAATAGGAGTATTAATAGGTAATACCTAGTAGGGGGCCATCCACATATTACATAATCACGTTTTTGGGATTTTTCAATACCCCCCCCCCCCCCTCCCCCATGTCAACAGATGTAATCAGCGGCCTGACACCCCCACCCCCCCCTCCCCCCAAGATTACGTAATCAACCGAATTTGTGGAAAATGTGGAGAATCGTGAACCCAGCGTTTGTAAAGTGTTTGAAGACTCTTCCACAATGAGGCCTAACTCCGGATCCTTCGTGCACTTTTTGTATTTCTTTTTAAACTGCCCCCACTCCTCGTCGGCCCGCCGTTGTGTCTCCGGTCCCGAGAGGAGTGAAAACGCTCTGGCGTATGTGCTGAGAAACTCCATGTGTAAATCTGCCATAGTTGATGCGCCACACGACCACGTTAATCTTTTGGCGATGGAGTTGGAGCGTGCAGCGGCGCGCTAGTCTAGAGTTGGAGCCGAGCCACAGCAGAGCGGCCACTGGCTTGCCAGCGTGCGCAGGAACAGGCCCGGGCGACTCAACCCCAGACGAGCGCGTGGACTATCTACGCACATCGCGCGAAGGGGTATCTTTATCGTAGCACTGCACTATTTCTATGCAGGTTTAAACCAAAAAAATTGCAATGTGGTGACCAAAGTTGATTACGTAATCAGGATGGGCACCCCTCCCCCCTCCAAGTAATCAAGCGTAAACCTCAGTTCCAACCCCCCCTCCCCCTCAGTGATTACGTAATATGTGGACAGCCTCGAGTAGTAATAGATTACATAGTACTGCAAAAACATACATCAAGATTTACGTAATTATCATAATGGTAATGGCAGTTTTCACAACTCAGTTTTCAATCACAGTATAAGTACATACATAATTGGTTCTTTCGGGGGTTTATCTATTGATCAAAACAGGATTACATATTAAAAATTGATAAACATAATTTCTATAGGAAATTTTGATGCAACGCAGCCCACACCGAGCGCAATGCATCGAAGCCATTATGAAGACAATAAAGAGTGACGGTTAACAAAGGGTGACGGATTAAAGTGCTGGGAAATCGAGGGTTTACTTTATGTAAAACTATAACTTTTAAATCAGTGATTTCTACTTGATTAAATCTAACTTTTCTAAAAATAAAAAAAAAACAACAAATACCCTCAACGACGCAGACTTTGGTCTTGGAGGACTCAGGATGGCGTTTGACGTAGACATGAGCGCCGGTCTTCATCCTGATCTGTGTGACGTAATAGCCCTGCCGGCCGATGAGAATTCCCACTAGGTTCTGGGGAATGAGGAACTGGTAGTAGCGGAGACCAGCCACTGGCGCGACTGACAAAGTCGCCGGAGGGGGGCTGGCCGCTTCACTGCAACCCTTACCGCTATCGTTTGAACCCTGCACAATAAGACAACAACAATCATAATTTATAAAATCATACGTTTTCAATTACACACACACTGTAGAAAAATTATAATTTACAAAGCCAATATGAAGTTAACTGCTGTACATATAATATACGCAATTGCGTCTGTTTAAACAGTTGTTTAAAGGTTTTTCATTTTGTCTTACTTATTATGCAAGTAGGTTGGGCAAAACATGTTTTGCGCAAATAATCTTGTACTTTCAATTTTTAATGAATGCGGCATATTTGACATTCGCTAATATGAAACTTTAATCATGTTCATTTGAAACTCAAATCGACGTCAATATGGAAATTCAGATGTCAGTATTCACCAATGTAGTGGTATTTTTTTACACACCACCCTATGTTATTTCCATATGATTAAATGTCCAACTAAAACAGATCAGATTGGCAAAGGGATGTGCAAGTAATTAGACACTAATACATATTGTAAAAGGGACCATCAAAATTTGTATTTACAGTTGTCACTTAAGTTCCCCCTTGAGCGAATAGATACTTGAAGGATATTAAGAAATTCGATTCATTTCTTCTTTTAGTCTACCTCATTCCTATTACACAGTCTAAAGATTTTTCAGTCTTTGAAAAAAATTGTTGCGCTCTATAATTTTCACGTCATTCGGCAACCGCTTTTCGCAAAGGTTAATAAATGGAATGTGGTCTCTTATTTACTTCATCTATGTGTTTGACGTTTGCTTTGAATTTTTACTTCACATCTTTTCAATTTCAAAATGATCCCTAATATGCATTATTGTAAAGGAAAACACCCTCGTAAAAGCAACAGGCTGTTAGTAGGTAACTGCATCAATAACGGAATCTGTGACCTGCGGTTTATGACAAACTGCAAAATTATCTCACTAAAATTCAATGGCCATGGGAAAGTAGAAAGCGTGACACGGAAACTTTTTTTACACTCTTCATGCCAAGGGGGAATATTAAAATCCCTCCGAGAACAACTGCTCACATTTATAGTTTCTTTCCGTCGGTGTCCGAGCGGATGAAAAACGAGGATTTTCTGCGGCTTGACCACCATGTCACTCAGCTCATTGGGGGTCACGGTGAGTTCAAAGCCAAGTTATTTGACCTTGGACTCAACGACGATCCCTGGTGCTCGTGTGGCACTGGTCGCCAGACGGCCGAACACATCGTTTGGACATGCCCCAAGCTCGACGCCGTACGGGCGGAAATGTTGTTTGTGGTTGGTTCGTGCGTCGGCAGTCTGCCGGTTTGGTATGCGGACTTGGTAAGTTGTAGGGTTTGCTTTGCTGCGTTTCGCGAGTTTGTGGATCACTGGGTGTCCCTCTGGGAGGTTCTGAGGCAGAGGGGCTATCCTCCTCCGGGGGAGGGCCCCCCCTCTTAGCGGTGCGAGCCGTGGGCTGCTTCATCATCCGAAGTCGCCCGTACTGTATCGTCCCTAATCGCCCCTGTGGGTGCGTGCCCTTTCACAGGATCCCGGTCGTCGACGTCTCCGACGGCGCCCCTGCCGTTTGCTGCCCGTTTTTATTTATTTTATTAAAAATTTTTTTCCGACACGCCGCATGGAGCATACCTTCCACCGCCTCATCATTTAAATAAAAAAAAATATATATTATACTAAATAAATAATAAAATATGTTACCGCTTAGTCGCCTAGTTTAGTTTAGTAATTAAGTAATAATTGTAAACATTTTGAAGTATAAATAAACGGTTTACGGGGTGCCGGCGGGGGCTAAAGCCCGGAGAATCTTTCCTAAGGTCTCCGTTCGCTCACCCCTCACGCGCTACCCTTCCGGCACGCGTGAGGTTGTCGTTGCATGACATCCTGGGCAGATAAAACGACCCACGTCGTTAGAACTGCCCGGGTGGTGGGCGGGGTTTTCAACCCTCGCCTGTCGCCGCGTAAATATTAAATGCTCACATTTATAACAGAATAATCATAAGCATCGATTTCAACATGGCTTGGGAAATCGGTAAATCATTATATATCATAATGTTCATGAAATTGTAGATTTAAGGCACAAGAAGACATCAGAACAATCAACTAAGTGATCTCCTGACTAACCTTAAATTTTGACAGCTTTTAACCCCCTCGACACTCAAAAATCGAGTAAACATATAGAAAAGAAGTCTAATCCACCTTAGTATGGTTTCTGAATAGACATCTTACACCACTCTCAAAATGAGTGATGCCCTAGGTGTAGTAGACTGAATATAGCTGTTACATCGATATATGATCCCCTAGATAGACCTTTCACGCTCGAAAATGACCCCTTCAAAACCACTACTGAAAGCTGGCCAGTAGTAGTTTGATCGCAGTCCGCTGGCAGACAGTCAACCGTTTCCGGTGTGAGAGCAGCCGCGAAGAATATTGGTGTGTTATTCTCTCGCGTACTGTTCAATTTATTGCTCTGTCACATATTTTACGAGCAAAGGGTATGTGGAGCCAACTTATTTGTATCTGAGGGCATATCTAGCTAATATATCGATGGGCTGTTAGTCTTACGGGACAATGATAATTTTAATTTAATCGTTCACCGCAGAAAAAGCATGACATAAAACTCAAAAAAAAACACCTTTTCTGCACGAAGCGATGCTTCTATGCCATGAAACACCTTTCAGAATAAAACTTATTTTTATCGAAAAAGCGACTAGGGCCCATTCTGGAATGCACAACTTAATTATCAAATAGATTAAATAAAAGTGATATTATTATGTAGTCAAGATTACTAAGTAAATATGTCAAAGATTTTTTTGCAACATGCATGAGGACGGCATTTGAAGATGAGGAAACAGAACTTTATAATTTGTATTATGATGTCAAATTGGATAAAAAGGCTGAGTTGGCTAGGGTATGTGAAAAATTACAGATAATAACCAAAAATATGATGCTTGATTCTCTAATTAACCGATTGGAAGTCAGCATCACGCGCAAAAAACTGCGCTGCAACTTTGTGGTCATTTTTGTAAATAAATACTAACAATATCGTTTTTTTAATGAGTTCCCTCTTGTTACCTATAAATAATCTTGTTAGCCATGTATATTATCTATTTATATTATATGGGGCCGGCCGAAAGGGCTATGCGAGGATCTATCAAACGTATTACACCCGACCGACCGGTTAAATATCGAAATTGCCAAGCCTGATAATGGGTTGTAGTATCGATGAGAATGATGATACTCCTGCCTTACCTGCTATCATTCAATAAATACTCATTAAAAAATAGTTTTAGAGATGTGCGAATCTGCGGATTATGTCACAATACAAAACTAAAATGCCTTCTCTTGTTAAATCATGCATGTTTAAGTGATATGTGGAATTTGTCATTACCTCGCTGTGATTATCTGAAAAGAGGCTAATGGCGGGGCTGGCCAAAATCGCGTCGACCGGGCTGTGGTTGGCGGAATCCCGCTCTGCGCTGCGCCGCAAATCGTCTGCCGGGCCGGACTTGTCCGACTGGGCCGCCTCATTCTTCATGTCTAAATTCGCCGCGTCGATCGCCTCGACCGAGGAAGCCCTCTCGAGAGCCATATTGGCCTGCAGTACGTCTTCTTTGTTTTCGACTGCTTTCACTTCCTTGCTTTCCTTTCGATTCTTCTTATTCTTGGAATAACTTTTATCTTTGTCAGTCTTAATATTATGTTTTTCTTCTTCGGAAATAGTCACTTCGGCGAGAGAGCGATTAACAGTCGCCAAGACCGATTTTCGGATGGGCAACGAGCGGGCGCTCTGCTTCTCTCTCGGTTTCGCATCCGCGTTCTCTTTGGAACGCACTATGGATGCGGAATTCTCATCGTCTAATGTGCCTAAGCTGCGGTTTCGTTTCTTTTCGAATGACTTCTGAAGAAGCCTCTCTATTTGAAGATCGAGCTCTCGATCGGTGAGCGCTATCGGAGAGGATTTTTGGGATCCGGTTCCATTGGGCACAATATCGATGGGTGCCGATTTCACAACTGCAGACTCACTACTACCGGCCGAAGCGGTTCTGCTCGCTTTCAATATCTCTGCCAGCTCTTCTTTCACAGATATGTTAGTTTTCCCCCCAGTGTCCGCTTTGAGAAAACCTTTCTTTCTTTTGAACCACAATAGTCCGAGGATCACGGCTATAGAGGGCACTGACCAAGCTAGAAACTGGCGATTGGGAGCCATTTGTAGGAGCCACTTTTAATTTGGCCGCAGGGCAAGATCTGAAACAAAAGAAAACAACACATTAACACATTACCAAGAATTCTGCGAATACAAGTAGGTGGATAAACATAACGGAAACATAATTCCGAAAAATATAAATGTAATATGGGCTTCTGTAATTGGATACCTAAAAATGTGGGAAAGAATCGAAGTGAATTCTGAAAACTAAAAGTGTTGAGAATTTTATAAAATGACAATTCAGCAAGAAAATGTTGTCGAAAGACGAAGAGCTCAGGATCGATCAGGAAATATTCCACCATTCATATGCTTATCTAACAGTTTTATAGCAATAATAAAATATGAAACTAAAAACCCTACATGAAATAACATGTATTATAAAAATGACTTAAGGCTACTAAAAAAAAAAAAAAAAAACTATTTTGATGAAATTTTTCTATGAGAGGCAACAGGGGGGTATTGACTAATGAATGTAAACTATCTACTGATTCTCACCAAAATTGAATCACAACTATCAATAACATTGTCGGAATTTACTTGGAATTGGTCCAAAACATCGAGAGAAGAAAATAATTGGCGATATTACTGTGATCATTTTCACATGATTGAAAAATATTGCGCAATAGTATAGAAACATAGGCCATGGGAGAGTAAACAAATATGAGCCTTATCACGTACAATGTACGCTGTCAATGACGTCAGGCAACGCGATGCGCAGCGTTGCCAACAGTTTCTTTGCGCTAATTCAGTGGCATCAAAATGAGCTAGAACATATGTCAAAATACAAAGTTTAACCCTGAACTGGTATACATGGGTCTAAAAAGACCCGATTGAAATATTTATCTATCATAAGTCAGCAGTCCTTTGACATACACCGTGGAATTAAAATTGTGCCCAAAATTTTAAGGGGTGATTCTACCCATTAAATAGATTATGAAAATATATATATATTTTTAAATAGATAAAACAAATTCCTATAATAATCCAAACTATTCGTCTGCCATTTTTTTTCACTTTTTATCAAATAAAAAAATATAAAAAATATTTGTGATCAATAATGGGTATGAATAATGAGTAGAATCACCCCTTAAAATTTTATGCGCAATTTTAATTCCATGGTGTACGTCCCTTGTCCGGAATTCCGTAGTCGCGCAAAAGGCTATGATGTGATCGTTTTGGCTAAAAATTTTCTAGATACTTTCGGGTCAGTTTTGACCTGCGAATATTGTCAGTGTACATTTTCGTTCGAGGCAAATGTTTAAAATGGCGAAGAATAAATAGAGAGGTTGCTTCAAGATTATGACAATTTGCCCTATTGAACACTTCGAACACAGTGATCATTATTCAGTGTGACAAGGGAATTGGAGAGTTTGTCTCCCAAATAACGATAATAAAACAAACATTATCTGCTTAAGATGTGCCTTACATGCATGTCTGTATAGTCCACTGCAATATGCTTGCATCGTGCCTAAATTGTATTTTTATTTAGAAGTTAATTTTTATATTATTAAAAAAATGTAATATATATTGCTCTACTTTTGTTGTTGATTTTTTCCCGAAAATACGACTATTAGTTGAAAAATTTGGAATTACGAATTTTTAGGAGATTTTATAATTACGTTTTACGTTTATATGGAAAACGTAAAATTACGATTACGATACTACGATTAATAAATCCTATTTCAGGCAACTTTTATTAAAATAAAAAACTTGCTATCACTTCCTGAGCAGTGAGCAAACATATAATGCGAAGGTTTATTCAATAGGTCAATGTCAGCATCAGCTGATTGGAGTTCTTCGTAAAACGTTGTAATACTAATCAACATTTTTTCGAATTAAAAAAAAAAAAATTCTCCCACATTTTATTATCAAAAGTTGCTTAATTGCTCCTATTGATTCACCCCCTTCAAGGATTCCGGTAAATTAAAACTCATCCCTTGTATATAAGCCCGCGCACTGCCTAATTATTCCAGCAAAGATTTGCGTAGACAACGACAAAAAAGTCGAAAAATTCCACCGAGGTGTAAAAAAAAAATTGCGGTTTTTTTTTTCGTCCGGTGTAAAAACTTACCACAACCACCCGCAACGCACCGCGCCGCATTGCGCCGTTAAACAGGCTTGCTTCGGGATATATATATATATATATATATATATATATATATATATATATATATATATATATATATATATATATATATATATGTATATATATATATATATATATGTATATATATATATATATATATATATATATATATATATATATATATATATATATATATATATATATATATATATATATATATATATATATATATATACATACATACATACATACATACATACATACATACATACATACATACATACATACATACATACATACATACATACATACATACATACATACATACATACATACATACATACATACATACATACATACATACATACATACATACATACATACATACATACATACATACATACATACATATATATATATATATATATATATATATATATATATATATATATATATATATATATATATATATATATATATATATATATATATATATATATTTACATTTTACGAAATGAGTAGCACGAACACAAATTGTGATGCAATTTACTTTTGTTAAAATTGATTTGACAGAAATTATTCTCAAAACTAAAAAAAGAGCAAGTTTTAGAAAAGTTTAGAAGAGTTTTAGAAAAGCTGATGGTTTCAGATTAGATAGTATTTTGGCCATAAATGGCCAGGGTACAGTCAGCTGCCAGATTTAGGGACACCTGGCGCTGGCGTACTAGGAAAGTTGTAATTTTAATTAGTACCCCCAAAGTGTTTCGGAAAAGCTGAAAATTCATCAGTAGACAGTGGATGCAATAAAGAACTCTTAACCCTTCCTATGCGAGTTAACCATTTTTGGTTAGACGCTTACAAACGCTAAAACTTGAGCTAATCAATTTTGGTTAGGGCGCTCCGCGCCGCGTAAAATGCGATTTATTACTCGAATTGCGATCCTTTCCGCATATTTAAAGTAACCGATATCGAATACATGAAACGGTCCAACTCTAATCGACGACTCCCGGCCGATAAATATTTTATAAACATCAGTATGGCGAAGCCGCGCCGGCGCAGCGGTCGGCGCCATTGCCGCGTGGCCGCGAAGCGTTTGTTCATCGTCCGTGTTCTGTGATTTTTGTGTTAATTTTGTGGTATTTCCTGCAAAACCGTAAGTAATGTGCATTCGAGGAAGGTTTCCGAAAGAGAATTTCTGATTTGGGACAGCTCATCTGCTTTTTTTCACGAATTATCGAGTAAAATAGTTTGACATCGTTAGCGTTGCACATACAGAGCGTTCGTTTGTTTTTCGCGAATTATGACGAAAAATCGCGAATTATGACGTAATATTCGTTTAATTCGCTTATGAAACAGCTATTATTTGATTTACATCGTATATAATCACAAAATTGGCTATATTTTGCTCAATTCAACTTGTTTTGTAATCTGACATCGGACATTTTTTATCGGATGTCATCACTTTCGCTCATCGTTACGACATTTTGATTGGGTTTTTTTATTGTTTTTCTATGAAATGTGACTCTCTGGAGTATAATATTTAGTTACTAGACATATAAGAAGCATATAATAATACATATTATTTGAAAATCCTTAACCATTTTTGTATTATCAAAGTTTCCATCAAAGTTACCAAGTTTACAATGCTAAATCAAAAGAGTTTAGATTTTTCTGTAATATCAGACAAAGCTGAAAGTTTTGGTGTATTTTCTAAGAAGAATGATATAGTGGAAAAGTTATTGTGAAAGAATTTCATATAAAAAACAACTTCACGTAATCACAAAAATAAAATAATTTTTTTTTTTTTTACGAGAATACATCGATTTTTTCTTGGCTGAGTAACTAAATGTTTTTGAATGCAAATAAGTAAAACAAAATATAAGTTTTGGTGAAGTATTTAATAAAGAACATAACTGTATTTACAATTTTTGCATATTTTACGTATTTTGTGATAAAAACATCGAAATGATTGAATATGCGAGTTTTTTCAGTTCGCCAACTTTGTAATATTTATTCATTATTATCTTAATTGTTTGACGAGATAAGGTTAAATGTTTTATATGTCAAATTTCAATGCGATCATTTTACAGTTATTCTTTTTATGATCCGTATACTGGTTTACAAGTTATAGTCGTTTATATCAAGGTCGTTGACTCGCGCCATTTTACGCGCGAAAAAGTGCCGCGCAAAAGTGACAGCTGAATGTTTACTTCGCGAGCGGAAGTAACCCTTACATATTGTCAGACTGCTTCATAATCGAACGAGTGGTGTCAGCATCATCACACATGTCACGTATCGGTCTATGACACATCGGTTGTGCCGCGCAATATAATGGTCGTAATATAATGGAGATGGAGAGTATGGAGATGACGCTCGGCCGGTCGGCCGATCGGTCGGTCAGTCGACCGGTCTGTCGGTCGTTGGTTCAGTCGGTCGGTCAGACCGGTAGACCGGCCGGTCGGTCGGTCAGACCGGTCGACCGGCCGGTCGGTCGGATCGACCGGCTGACCGGCTACCTAACGACCGACCGACCGGCCGAATGTCCAACCGACCGGCTGACTGACCGACCGACCGGCCGACTGACCTACTGACCGGCCGACTGACCATACGACCGGCCGACCGACCGATCGGCGACTGACCGATCGGCGACTGACCGATCGGCGACTGACCGACCGACCGACCGACCGACCGGCCGACCGACGGCCCGAACATCCGACCGACAACGGACTGAACCTCCGACCGACCGACCGACGAAAAATGCGAAACTGAAGTTGGCTGCTGTCGAGAATATCAATCGTAAACGTTTAATCGTAAAGGGGCGAACACACCCTCGGACGCGTCCGCTGCCGCGGCTTATGGGCGCGATCTGTGTAATGAATTTCTATTGAGCCGTGCACATTATCGGACGTCAGTCGCGGACGCGACCTCGAGGCTTCAGACGTCCGATAGAGATCTGGCAAGCCACGCCCCAAACGACTGTGCATACTGTCCATAAGCCGCGGCAGCGGACGCGTCCGAGCGTGTTCGCCCCTTCAATCGCGACCAGTGTTGGGTCAATCGATTGAATATTTTAATCGACTAATCAATCACGATTGATTTAGTCGCGACTAACGTTAATCACGATTGAAGTAATCGCGAGTAACTCAATTAATCGTTAATACCGGCCGGTCGGTCGGATCGACCGGCTGACCGGCTACCTAACGACCGACCGACCGGCCGAATGTCCAACCGACCGGCTGACTGACCGACCGACCGGCCGACTGACCTACTGACCGGCCGACTGACCATACGACCGGCCGACCGACCGATCGGCGACTGACCGATCGGCGACTGACCGACCGACCGACCGACCGACCGGCCGACCGACGGACCGAACATCCGACCGACAACGGACTGAACCTCCGACCGACCGACCGACGAAAAATGCGAAACTGAAGTTGGCTGCTGTCGAGAATATCAATCGTAAACGTTTAATCGTAAAGGGGCGAACACACCCTCGGACGCGTCCGCTTCCGCGGCTTATGGGCGCGATCTCTGTAATGAATTTCTATTGAGCCGTGCACATTATCGGACGTCAGTCGCGGACGCGACCTCGAGGCTTCAGACGTCCGATAGAGATCTGGCAAGCCACGCCCCAAACGACTGTGCATACTGTCCATAAGCCGCGGCAGCGGACGCGTCCGAGCGTGTTCGCCCCTTCAATCGCGACCAGTGTTGGGTCAATCGATTGAATATTTCAATCGACTAATCAATCACGATTGATTTAGTCGCGACTAACGTTAATCACGATTGAAGTAATCGCGAGTAACTCAATTAATCGTTAATAGTCAATCGCGACTAACTTGCTCTTCAGATGCCACCCGACAATTCATTTCGTCCGGTCCGACCGGTCCGTCCGGACCGACCGGACCACCGGACCGACCGACCGACCGACGAAAAACGCAAAACTAAAGTTGACCGCTGTCGAGAAAATCAATCGCAGACGTTTAATCGTCAATCGTGACCAACGATTCAAACTAATCAGTCGTTAGTCGCCGATTGACGATTAACCAAATCAATAGTTAGTCGTCAATCGCGATTAACGTATTCAATCGCCAATCGTTAGTCAACTGAATATTGCCCAACACTGATACTGATGAATTTTAACCTAACACTTTGGGGTACTAATTAAAATTAAAACTTTCCTAGTACGCAAGAGCCAGGTGTCCCGTAATCTGGCCTGCTGACTACCCCGGCATTATATGGCAAAAATACTGCTTGATCTGATAGCATCAGCATTTCCAAAACTCGCTTTTTGTCGCTGGCTTCCTAACTATTTCGGCACCCGTCGCGTTCAAGGCGACGCGAGCATAGATTGATTCCGGCGCCGTTTCATGCACGACGCGAGCATAGTTTCAGTTCAAAACTGATTCTTTCACGACGCGAGCATGATAATCTCTTTCGGCGCTGACGGTTTTCACGTTCACGACGCGGCGACGCGAAAATAGATCCGGTTCGGCGCCGATTCGTTCAGTGCAGTCGGTCATTCAAAAATAAAAGAGTACTTCAATGGCAATTTGGCAATGCACGCGTTTAATTTTGAGCGTTCAATTCAATGTCTTTTTATTTTAAATCTATGGCGATGGACGACAAAAAGCGCGAATGTAGCCAAGCATTAAGCTTCTCAGAATGAAATGCGCGGTGATTCACGCGTAGCGAGATGGCCGTACGCCGTTGCTGCGTGCATATCAAGAAGGGGTCGAACTACCAGTTAGTTTTACAAATGCCTGGTCGAGTTTAGTAAAGGCTCACAGCCGTAAAATTAATTAATGTTCACGCACTGAACAGAAAACAAACATTACTACAATAGAAGCATTCAGCGATTATTACAATAAAAAGAGCACACTACCATACATAGCACAGTATCCTAGACAGTAGCTTCTCTTAGAACAAAATTGAAATCAAAATTGAAATCAAAGCGAAGCAAATTTATTCGGACGAGTATAAGTTCTACGGGTAGTTTTGATCGACGATCGTTCGTTTCATATTCCGCTTTAACGTATTGCTCTATCTTGTCCGCTTAAACTAATTTCAGTTTTAATTCACAAAGAAAGGCAATCGGGCCCATTTAGTCAGTGCTGGCGTCGATAACTTACACACTACATACAGTCAATCAATCAGCCGTAGTTATTTCTTTAGGGTGTACGCAAGTCAGTGGGGGTAAAATGCGGCTAGTATTTTTATTCCACACGACGCGACATCACCCTACAACCACAGTAGATATATAAGCTAAAACTTTAGCTCATATGTACTGTGCTACAACGCAGAGCCAACGACCGACCAACTACTGACTTCAGCGATTAAACAAGGTCAGTACCGCTGACGCACGCGTGTGGTGTGGGAGAGGACTGTCCAAAATATATAGCGGGAATATTGAAGTCAGCACTGACGCGACAGCGCTGTACAGACTTGAAATCAATTTACACGATGACAGTACCGGACAGACTGACTTTTTTAGTTTAACGTCAGTAACTGGATCAATTTAAAGCAGCCTTTAACCTTTTATTAAGATTGTTTTCGATTTATGTAATTAAAAATAATGTTCACGCGCCAAAAAAGTAAACAAACACCAAAACAATGGGAGCATTTGGCGAATGAATACAATAACAGATACGAGAGCTCGGTAGAGCACAGTAACAAAAACTACATCGCGTTGCTACACAAAGGCGCTATTTGAGCAACATTAACCTTTTATTTAGGATTGTTTTGTGTTTCTGTAATAAAAAAAACTCTATTCATACATAGGACGCCGAATGAATAGTAGTGTTTTTCGTTTTCAAAATATCAAGAATGACACTTTCCATTGACTGTTGTAATGTCCGTGCGTTCTGGGCATAGGCTCAGATATTTATTATCTCCGTCGCCGTGAAAACGTCAATGAATGCAAATTGAATTATGGGGCGCGTTGCGTGGGGCGAACGAAATTTGGCAAGAGCTGAAACCGAAACATTCTTGCATTCACAATATATAGAAGCTAATACAAAAATACGATTTCAATTCTGTATCATAATGATGTATTAGAACTAATTTTCTAATGGGCGATTAATAATGAGCATTGTTAAACCCTCGATTACGACAGCGAAGAGTAAATTCGATTTTAAGATACAATTTAGCAGCTCTTTTTCCTACGATATATGGTATTAATAGGTCTGGATTAGTTATTCAGGGAATTATGTACACGTAGTCGTAAGGGGCTCTCTAGACGATCAAGCATGCTTGTCAAGCATCGCGTCGCGGGCTGGGAAGGTATTGTAACCCGCAGGAAATTAGACGTAATTGATTGATGAATGTCGTGACTCCCTGGGATAAAACTACAAAATTAGGCATTATTGGTAAATATAAAAAAATATTTGCATATTTCCTGCGGTTTACGATCCCCTCGCAGCCCGTGACGCGATGCTTGACAAGCATGCTTGATCGTCTAGAGAGCCCTTAACATTTACGAAGGTAAATTAAAAACATCAAAGGTAACAAGTAAAATCGGTTAAAATATTTATCTTTAATTTTATTATGCTACTAGCGGAATGTTACCCGGCGTTCCCGAGGACCCCCCCCCCCCCCATTACACTAAATCGGTCATTTACGATTATTTTTACATATCACTCCTCACCACCCCCACCCCTTAGGGGTGCCTTAACCACAGTGTTTTATCCCAAACTGCAAAACGTATGTAAACATAATTGAACAATGTACCACGTTTGGTTGAAATTGCTCCAGGCATTCCAGAGCTATGCTCAAACATACACGTACCTCTTTTTTATATATAAATGATGTCTCAACATGCGCGCCGGATTTAATTTGCGGTAGTGCTCCAGCAACCAATCAACGAATCCACAGCGCTGCGCATGGTTCCTTGATTTCTTGCGTCAATTGAACCGTGTACGCGTGCAAACGCACATCTCATCAAAATTCGTTGCAGAGTGGGTCTGGTAATGTTCAATTCTTGACCACGATGCCGAATGGGAAGTACCTGGACTCTCACCACAGTATAGAAAGAGCTAAGCAGTACGGAAGCTACGTACAAACGATCAAAACGAACGTACTCACACAGACGCACGCTTCAACAATAAGCTAAGCATGCTTCGGGGGGAAGTCAGTCGTGGGTGCCAACCCAGGGTACGTCAGCCATGTTATGGTGGAATTTGGAAGGACCTATCATAATTGAATGCGTATACAAAATTTTGAGTCTCTGCTGTTGACCGTTGAGGAGTTTCCTCATCGGAAGCCAACCCAGGGTACATCAGCCATGTCATGGTGGAACTTAGAAGGGGCTATTATAATTGAATGTGTATACAATATTTTGGGTCTCTGCTGTTGACCGTTGAGGAGTTCCCTCATCGGGAGCCAATCCAGGGTTCATCAGCCATGTCATGGTGGAAAATGGAAGGAGCTATCATAATTGAATGCGTATACAAAATTTTGGGTCTCTGCTGTTGACCGTTGAGGAGTTCCCTCGTTGGGAGCCAACCCAGGGTACATCAGCCATGTAATTCTGAAACTTGGAAGTTGCTATCATAATTGAATGCGTACACAAAATTGTGTGTCTTTGCTGTTGACAGAGGAAAAGTATCCTCGTCAGGAGCCGATCTTGGCTGTAAAATCAGGTCATGATCATGCCATAAAAATGCATTGTCATCGTACCCCAAATGATTTTATTAATAATTAAAAATAACATCATTTTTACAAAAAATAAAGATTGACAACCCTAGCGCTCCAATGGAGAGTAGGTATTTATTTTTAAAAATGGGCTTAGTTTCCGTACTGCTCATGTCTCTACTGTGCTCTCACCCATACTTTTCCTCAATGCGGTTATGTTTTCGAGTGACCGACCCGGTCGGCGACGAACAGTGACCTTCTCACCCGTCAGCTTGAATTTGTCTTATTTTTTTTTAAATTGTCGATTAATTTGGCGGATTATTGCGACCAAAATTGTACGAATTTGCGATTTGTTTCTGCGAAACTTTCCCCCATTTTTGTACAGCGTTTTCACACAGTAATAAAACAATGCTCGTTTGAATACTTTCTATAACTTCTAATCGAGTGGTCTGTACATGACAGCTGACAACAAAAAATCACCGTAAAATGGCGGCAATTTAAAATCCGGCGCTCTTGTTAAAACACCCTTTTTAAATTCTGGTTTTATTTTCAGTTTTACATGTCTCCACGCCGCTAAGACTTACTTATTAGTAAATCGATTTTACTAAAAGTATATACTTATGGTAGCAATGCGTTCATGTATCTAATCGATTTTTCAAGGTTAAATATTTTCATACAAAGCATGTATAATTAGCAAGAAAGTATTAAATTCAAGTTACCTGGTTAAAATCAAATTGATATAACTCGCAAAACAAACTTTCAATAAACCGTAATATAAATCCAACGTTTTAGAAATCTAATCATTCGCCAGACGATGTAAACTATACTATTATTATATTCTGTCGGATTTTTACTACTACGATAATTTACTACTATGGCTAAATAAGTGCAAAGATAACGCATATTGCAGAAACTTCAACATGGTTCCTATTTATTTATAAATAATACGTTGGTCTGTAGTTTAAAATCTAAATAGGATGTTTTTACATATCGTGTATAACGTTAGAGGAAAAATTAACAAACAAAAAACTGGATTTATTTAGACTATTTCGCAGTTGTAACAGATTTTTTAGCATGTCGTCGGCTGGACATGAACTAACTCTATTTTAGGGCATAATTAGATTTTAATATCATTGATTATATAGCGCATTAGTTAGATTGCTCAACGACGTACTACGATTTGACAACCAGTATTTTACTACGAAACGAAACGTGTAGATGGCGATTCATAAAATTAATTATTGTCCAATATGGCGACTTTCGTATTATAACAGTGTGGCGGGCAGTATAGATTGAGCTCTAAACGCGGTATAAAATAATAATATTATAATAAAAAATATTTTTTTAAATCATAGCTCTTATTCTTTTAATATTGTTTCCATAAAGAGGTCAATTTTTAATTTGGTATACAGTTTCAATACGTAATAATTACGAACGTTTAGATCGACTAATATATGTATGACATTCTATCTCTCATTATTTAGGTGATGTAATCAGCCTATATAAAAATGCGATAGATGGCACTAATAATTGAATGGTAATATTTTCGAAATTGGTTAAATAATTGGGTTTTTATTATCAATCAGTCCTTTATAAAAAAAACATTAATTATCAATGTTATTACAGATGGCCAAATAAATTGATATTAGTTTGTCCGTCAAAACTATCAGCGCCACATACATTTGGCTAGTACAGAAAGGTTGCCAAATCGTTCTTTAGGGTTGCGCAATCTAAAGGAATATTATATTCAATGGTTATAGGTCACATATCATTCGAAAGGGTCTTTTCTGTATTTTTTAGAAAACCAGCCAACTCGATATGTGTGGTTAGTCAAGAAATGTTTGGTTGCGCGAAAGTTTTCCTGCTTACTCCACCCGCTAGCCGGAAAATCCCGCTATCTACTTCAAAAGCGGCCGTTTTGTACAAGCGTTTTGACAGAACCACAGGTGTTCGTGCGCTGTCCGTTTTTACCCGGTCATTAATTTGCTATTAAGAGTTATTATTGTAATGAAGGGGATTTATCCGTGAAGGTGAGTATATATTTTAATTATTTAGTAAAATAGTACGTCAATATCAGTTAATAACTTAGTAAATTGGACTCAAAGGAGGATGGGCAAAAATGTATTGGACGCGTCCTTACCACCATTAACGACCAGACATATTATGTCGTTGGAAAATTCTTTTTATGACTGACAATCGGTTACTATGGCGGTGAGTCTCAAATCATATGCGGCGGAGTCGTGATGAAGAGCCACGCCACGCAGCTATGTTTCGCGTGGTCATACCTTTTTTTTTTCATGAGACCTAAGAAAAATATCTGAAATGGGCGGACACGCGAAAAAATAGTCGGGATCAATTTTGTAGGGTTTGGGCAATAAAAATCCAGTGTTGACGAAGCGTCAAGCTCAGATTCCACGTCCGCTCGCGCCGGCGACCAGGCTCATACTAAAACGTTCTATCGCAGCGCTAGCACAGAATAACTACCTTTACGCAGTGGTGGTATAAGGTGTTAATGGCAAAGCATATTTAGCGTAACCCTCAGAGCGCTCTTACATTTTAATTAATTGTAATTAATTAAGGGCCTAAATAAAAAATGTGGCTAGGTGCTGCCCTAGATAATTAACCAGTCAATATAATGATATTATAATAAAACACTCTCACCGCTTACATTGTAGGAGTAATCGCGCCGGAAAGTTTTCGAAGTCAGTTTAAAGCCTTAATGTCCATGGCAATGATCAACTTTTTAGAGTCCAGATTGTAAATTGGTTCCTTATCGAGGGATTCGCTTAGAAACATTTTTAAATTAATGCTTACATTTTTTTTTAAAAACTCATTAAACTAAAATTCTTCAGATATGGTCGTTCCCAGGTTGCCCTAAAATTTATTGTTGCGTTATCAGTTTTAATATATGGCGATTTCATTGTTATTCTGACACTAACACGTAATAATGACGTTTTACTGTTATAAACGTTTTTTTAGATGCAATGACAGGTTTCTGTTTTAGCTGTAACTTTTGCCCCTAAATTATTTGATACTGACCGCCATAATAACAAATGACAGTCATGAAAAGAGCGTTTCATCGACATACCGGTCGTTATTGGTGGTGGGGACGTTTTGCTCATCCTCCTCTGCACACTCAAGTTGTACGGAGTTAGCAGTTTTTCGATATTGACTTTTTTTCATTGATGGATATTTCACATTTTTGACAGTTCTTTTACGAACATTTTCTACTTCTTTTCGAACTTCTACAGTTCTTCTACGAACATTTTACCACAGTTTCATAAAATTTTCGTAATGCTTTACCTAAATATTTCAGATGCCGCGTGCATTGATAGTGATCGAACTCGCAAAAGATAATTCCGAAAATAATATTTTTTTTAACAACTCCTTGGCACAGACGAATACTAAGTCGTTACAAATCCGCCTGATTTCGCAGTCGACAAATGGAATTTTAATATTCTTTACCCTTCGAAAGAGATGTTTTTCGCCTACAGCTTATTTGGATATTTTGGAAGAATCACTGCGTTGCCCAAGCTATATTTAAAGCAATCATTCAGAAACTCAAATGAATATACTTGCTGTACATAATACTTCGATTTCTGAAGAGACATTAAAACTATTGCCATCTTCGCGAGACAATATTGATTTAGCACCATTAGCCCTCAATAAGTAAGATCAACTGGATGAAAATTATGTCGCAATGGTCTCTTACTCTGGACAATTCTGACTCGGATGTCTGACAAGACTGGTCGAAATAAAGTTTCTATAGATTCTATATAAATGATTGTGCAAAATGCAAAACGTAAAAGCTTTTTTCATTGCCTCATTGGATAAACAATTGGATTTTTTCACCCAAAGAAAGACCAATGCGAAAAATGCGCTGCTTACAAAGTTGTTTATCAACTACATATGTTGAAATAGAATGAAGTAAGATAACAATACTGATAAACGGAAGGAAAATACTTTGGTACCTATTCATCGCAGATTTAAAGTATGCGTTAATGGCACCAACAACATCAACCATTAGCAGTTTTGTTGCTAAATTGCAAGTTCATAATTTCTGTTTCTACAATGCAAACAGCATGGACGGATTCTGTTTTTTGTTGAAAGATTCTGAAGAGGGGGGGGGGGGGTGTTGAAAAATTTGCATCAATGTGGGTCAATTTCTCGATCATAAAGTACTGTAACAAATAGGTGAAGTCAAAAAGGAAAATATGTATTGTGATGGATGTAATTATCAAAATGGGAACTGTGTCATCTTCTCAATTCGGATGTGGCTCACAATTGAGATGGAACCAAATGGTTCCATGCATTCAATGATCGAACGTTATTCGAGGATTAAAAGATTTAACAGTTGAATATGCAGAAATCTGCGAAATGGCTCGTAAAAAAACGTCATTCTTTAGTCAAATACAGAATGTTATAATTTACTGGCAACCTTAGAGTGGGTGAATCAGTACGAGCGGTAAGTAAAATATAGCAAATATTTTTAGTAGCGATATTTTACCAACAGCTAGATGGCGCAGCGCGCTCAACGCTTGTCAAACTTTTATTGGTAGACTAAGTTGTTAAAATAATGAAAACTAAAAAACTTTTTTTTTCAACATTTTTAATTGAATTTGCTTACTAGCTCGTACTGATTTACCCCTCTTCGACGATGCCGATTAATTAAAATTAATCCTGTATATAAACCTTGACTTTTGAAAAGAATTGAGGAGGTGCAACGAAGATGCCCAAGGTCACTAATTTTCGTGTCTCACAATCTGGAGGAGACATTTTTTAAAAGCTGAGATTTGGAAATAGCATAAAGAAAATATATAAAAAAAACATCGCACCATACCTTTTGAACAATTTAATTAGTCTTAATCAAGGCAGGTGGCAAATATCTGCTAGAAAGTTTGATGATCTACAATATCTCAATCAAACAATGCCTTCTGACGTCAGTATTATGACAATTTCACACGAGAGTGTTTTTTCGATCTCTTTATAATTTGTAGAAATTACTAGTAATGTTTTATCCAGAAATATCAGTAAACAAGAACAAAAGACTTGCTAACAATATAAAAAAAAACAAAACAATCCTAGACGATCCGCTACGTACTTTTTTTTTGGTAATAGAAACAAATTCAGTATCCATTTCCTTACTTTTTTGTTTACTTTAAATGAAAAACCGATTTGTTTTCTGAAATGCAAACTAACTAAATTTTTAGTTCTCAATTATATCTTCATTTGAATTTATTATGATGTTTTATTTAGCTATTAAGTTTGGTTTTAGTGAGTTACCAGTATATTACATTAAGCCGATGATATGCTAACCAAAAACCGATATTTTTGAAACACATGTCGGTTTTTATCGGTCTTAATTTATGCGGTATCGCAGGAAAAAGATTAAATAATCGGCTTCTGGTTTTCTAATAAATGTTATCTACCATACGCGCCTTCGCACGATGGAAGGAAATCGGTGTCGTTTTTTTCCCGTTCAAGTTGAATAAGTCTTTTGAATAGCATTCGCCCGTCGAAGATGCAGCAGTTTTCAACGAGAGGACAACAATAGCGTAAAGGAGCAGGTAATGTGCCGCAAAGGCGAAGTAAACCACGATTTCGAACCAATTTTAAAATATTCTTAAAATGCGGCCGCACTGCGTCGACAACACGTCGATCAGTCTTATGCAAAGTACCGATCGAAGGCCGTGCAGTTCCACAAAACAACTTTTCTAATTTCTTTTTTGTTTTGTTTTAGCCACGATTTTGATGAGGTGTCACGAAGCGATGTGGGTTTTTTTTCTGCAATTAAAAGTGAGGCATGACGCCGGGAAACGTGAGCGGAAAGTTGTTATCTTTATTGTGTTGCATTACTTGAAGCGCACATTTGCGTAATATTACGACGTGAAATTATAGTTGAATTTAGATAAGAAAAAGCAGTTTTAAAAGATAAAATATGAGATAATATTAATAAATATCCTATTAGAAGCCCAATTTGAGTTGCGAATCGCGGGAATTATATTGGACACGCGTTCGTAAGTAAACATGGTTCTGTAATACTGTTATAATCAGTTCTGGCGCTGATATTCACGTTTAAAAATCGAAATTGTTGTGATTAGCCCGACCTATATTTGTATGCGGAAAACTGCGCGCAATATAGCGGATAGATTGACCACGTGCTAAGAAACGTAATTGCGATAACAACGAATGCAAGAGACAAGTGGCATTATTTTAACATTCTGGGAAGAACGAAGCTCGGTCGATTTATGCCAGAGTCGTTTTTTTTTTGCGTTGATAGCGTGATGCATGGATTTATGGTGGTCGGCAGTGCATTGCATGGCGTGCGCATATAGGTAAGTACACGGTAAGTAGAGGCGGTGGAGAAGAGGTCGCGTCGAGCGATACTCACACAGGTGTACGTTAGTCCGTGCGGGGCGGGCGAGCCATCCATCGTGACAACGTCAGCTCGATGACCGCGCACGTGAAAAAATAACACACCCGGATGCTGGAGCCGTTCTCATGCAGGCACTGTCTGCGTACGTTGCACTATCGCGGCGACCTTCCCCTGCGAGAGGAATAACGGACCGTGCGGCGAGTGGACTTTCGAACGGAGCAAGGTCGCGGTGCGCGCGCGCCGTGCGAGGAACAGCCAACCGCGTTGCCGGCGTTGGCGAATGCGACTGCGCGCTCGGCGCGGCGGCGGCCGGGGCCCGGCGCGACCGCCACCACGTGGTCGCGCATTGCACGCTTTGCTTTGGCCGCTCCGACGCCGGCCGCCGCCGCCGCGCGCCCGCCTACGTCACCACCGACCGCGTGCTTGTACTGCTTACCAGTTCCACTGACGTCCCGTCCGTTTCTCGCATCGCTGCTTCACTGCAGCAGAGGGCCAGACTCACCGGATTCTCGAGCAACCTGCATCGAACCCAGCCCGCTATTGACCCTTATGTTAATACATGCATGCAATGCCACCACCATACAGCATGGCCAGTCTATTTGGATACATCTTAACTGTGTCACTATGGTGTAAAAGGAATTGAGATACATATTCAGTTTTCCCAAAAGCGTAATTTTGTTGTTGAAAAAAAAAAGGATTAGGTCAAAAACGTCAATAACATCCACATACTCCTGTGAGTTTTGACGATTTTTATTATGAAGGAAGGGGTAGCCCTTCCTTCATACACGCGTTATAAACATATAATGCCTTTTCAGGTGTGAAGTCCGCTTACACCATATTTTTCTGTTGATGTATCAGCGAGTAAATAAATATTTGTCCGCTTGGCTATAATTCAGTTATCGATAATAATGTTTATGCCGAATAATAAAATTTCGCTCTTTTATTCATCGTGCATACAACGTCATTTGAATCTGAATTATAGAACCTTTAAACAATTGTAGCTATATAAAAACAACGTTTCTGTACTTAACCTCTTCGTTTCTGTACTTAGAGATTATACCGTTTCTGTACTTAGAGATTATACCGAAACAATTACCACCCATATACAACATAATAGTTTGAGGGGGGGGGGGGGGGGAGGTTGTGATCGTGCAAAAAATCGTTTTAGTGTTTTTAATGGACAGTTGATAGTTTAAAAAAATGTCCGTTAACCGTATCGCAAGATGTAGGTACTAGAGATACTAACTATTGCCCCAATTCGGTACAAGGGGTCTTTTGAATTCTCTTTTCGTCACATAAAATTAAAAATAGCAAATTAGACAAAAAATGTAGTCAATTTTGTGAAAACATTGGCTTTATGGATGTTCCGGCAAAAACTCTGGTTATTCCAATTCGTATAATATGGGTAATTTGTCCTATTTCCGACAGACCGTTTGTGTCCTATTTTTCTGACTACGGTGCTTCACTATTGTACCAAAATAAAACCTCAAATATTCACGACACATTAAAAAAACTAAAACTATTAATTGCAAATAAATTTCATAGAGCGGGCGAGGAACAAAACGAAAGGGTCCCACTAACCATCAGCATCTTGCGGTGTCAACTACAACGGGCGAGCCCGTCACCACAGGACGTTTTAACGATTTTTCGTTCTGTCGCCCTGCAGTGAGCGTAGAAGACTTTGGACAATACACTCCAACGTCTAGCTACGTCACAACCCGCAAGAGACCAACGCCTTTACCGCGAGATAGCCAGTAATGTTACCTGGCGGGCCGACACTCGCGCCCTTGCTTCCAATTGTGACCAGATTTCTCCGGTCTCTCGATTGGTTCCGAGTTCGAGGTCGCTTGCGCGGTCCTCTCCCTTACGAAGCGGTGAAACGGTGTACACCGGATCTATCGCGGACCAAGGCGTCCTTTGCCCGACTCTGAACCGGGATCGGATGGCCAATGGTCATTTCAAGAGCAGTCGCCGTAAGGTAGGCAACCACCCCCGCTCTATAGGAAACAATACAGTTCCCAGACTCCCCCGACTGTTAGTCGGAGAGCACAATCGATTGGCTTGCGCCGCTCGGTGCGCAGACCGTCCAGGAGCGCCAGAGGTTTGATTCCCAGGGGAGACTGGTTGACCCAGTGTCCTACCCGGGTTCGCACCCCATGCGTGGAGGCCATCGGATGGGTGTTGACCCGTGAGTGTGACCGACCCTGAACACATGGGTCATCGTGGCCACCTCATCATGGGCCCGTTAGCTCCCCAACTAACCATCAGCAATCGCCGGCGATCCGTCGCAATTGTTCGTTTCCCTTTCGATCCCAACTAAAACGATAGTCCCTTCCCTTAACATAAAAATAGTTCACTTTGTGATACCAGCACCAACTTTTAATATGTTAATAAACATATTGTTCCCTCTAAAAAACCGCCGGGACCCCAGCTCTATAGTGCCTGGATCCGCAGATATGACGTCATCAAAATGGCGGCCGCCGCATTTTGAAAACCCCGAATTATTTTGAAACTCTTAGCCCTATGTAGATGTGCAAGGTGTCAAATGAAAGATAATTAAAAGTTCTACAATAAAGCCTTAGTATATGCCCACCTGACTAGCCCAGTTAAGAAAATAATTTAAAAAATGTGAAAATTCAATTTTGAAATAATCCATATTTTGATTATACTCTGTAAATTACTGATTTTAGACAATAACTATGTATGACAAAAATATCAAAAGGTTTATCAGCTTTCCATTAAAAAAAACAGTAAATTAATCGGATGAAAAATCCCTTAGTTAAGCCGCTTTTAGCAAGTCGATCTCTCTCCGCTCGTCGTCACGCGTTGTTGCCGTCGTAATGGCGGCCGCTCGCGCTGGTCCCTTCTCTTAGCATAAAAATAGTTAACTTTATGGTACCAGCACCAACTTTTAGTATGTTATTAAACATATTATTCTATCTACAAAATCGTCGGGACCCAAGCTGTATAGTACCTGGATCCGCAGATATGACGTCATCAAAATGGCTGCCGCCGCATTTTGAAAACCCCAATTATTTCGAAACTCTTAGCCCTATGTACATATGCAAGGTGTCAAACGAAAGGTAATTAAGTGTTCTATAGTAACACTTTAACGTAGAACCACCCAACTAGCCCAGTTAAGACAATAATAACAAAAAAGTGAAAAATTAATTTCGGATTTTCTTTGCGGGAATTGTAAGCTGCCCAAGGCAGAAATTCTTCATTATTTTTAAGAGCCATCGTAACGTGGTCTAACCAATCCTTGGTATTCGCAACAGGGCTTAATGTAATTTGGTCATGAGTAGTTTATTGTTTGCATAGGAACGTCCGATTGTTGTTTTTGCGTTGGAGGTATATTAGTATATGAATCGGGAAGTGATACTTCGCATTTATCTTTTTTACTCAGGTACAATGGAGTAATTTTCACTTGACTGGTTTCTTCTTCAGGATGTACAATTAGAGATATGGATGTACCATGAAAAGAGTCAAGGGAGGTGTTTGAAAACGTGTTGTGGTCAATGTTGTCTATCGCTGCACATTTTTCTCCATGTTTTGAGGGCAAACAAATCCTCGCTGCTTGCATTGGTCACAGGCACTACTTGCTACCATTTCTGTAACCTAGGAAACGCTTAAATATAACTCAAACATCTTGTCGATTACATCTTTTCGTGCATGAGCGTTATATAGTTTCATACCAACATATAATGGTAGCGGCGTTTCTCGATCGGAAAAGTGCCGTTTATTGTCGCTTTGCGTAACTGTCTTTTTACAATTAAACCTCATCAACTGAGCAATGTTCCTTGCAACCAAGTGTCTATCTATTTGGGATTCTTCGGTAGTAAACTTCTCTAAAGATTCAGTAAGTGCACCCTCAAGTACCATTCGACAAAACAAAATGCATTGCTTAGGAACGCAATAATTGCCAGAAAATTCGTCTTTAAAAGAACCGTTGAATTTGGGATACTTTTCAAACATTTGTTTGCGAATAATATTTCCAGCACGAGCTAGACACATGCCATCGCTCATCGCACTATACTGACAAGCACTTTCAATTGCATATCGCACATCACCTTCAAAAAACAGCAAAATATCTCTGCCTACTTTGTCTTCGCGAAGGCCAGGGATAAATTGCAGTAGCTGTTCTTTCAGTCGGGTGCGGTTGAGGTCGATTTTTTCTAAACCTAACTGTTGATTCCTATGCTGGAATTTTTCTTGACTAGGTCAGCAAGACGAAAAACCGGAGCTTCAGCGCTATATAGGTAGGTTTCCTGTATATGAGAGACGACTTCGGAGAATATGAAGCCATATGCTGTTTGATTGGTTGAGCTTTCTGATTCAGATGATTGCCTGTTTGTCATCTTTCGCACTTTATTCAGAAGCTTAACGTAGCATACTTTATGATCCTTTGCCTCCATGGCAACTAAATCGGTAGAATGTAATTTTTTCAGAAGTACTTCATCTTGTAACAGTACCGCATAGCGATGAATATCGGGTCCAATTCTAAGGGTTGACACTGAAACAAGGTTCTTCTTAACTGTTTCAGGTTTATCGCAGAATAAACACTGTTGATAGATGTCCGAACATTGTGGTTATTTAGACCTCATATTCATACTCGTTTCAGTGTCTGGTGGTTGTATTATTTCTATATTCGGCAGTTTGCTCGACTTTGCTTTCAGCCTGGAAATTTTTAGGGCATCGTATTTCAACCGACATGTTTTATGGTATTTAGCTGTGTTATCTTGAAGCGTTTTGTAAATATTCTCAAAATGCATATGAAATATAATAGAATCATACTTCGCATATTCAATTAAATATCGCTTAGTGACTGATACCGTTGAAATAATTAAGGGCTGGTTGTCGTCCTTTTGACAAATTACGCATTTTCCCATTTTAATGTAGGATTAACTGGAGTCATTTCTATTATTTTCATAGATCGCAGCGGAGCTGACATCTTGATTTCGTTTGTCACCTAAAAATAAAGGAGTTGGTTAGTAAAAGAAAGTACCTGACTACTTTAGTGCCTACTAAAACACCAAATACTTACCTAGGTAGTCATCATTTTATGCTACTATATATTAGAAATTGTCATACCACTGTAAACAGATTTACTGACAGGTAGATACCTAACATCCAAACTTTATAATGAAAAAATACCAGATCGTCATAAAAATTAAGGTATAGCTACATAATTGGTGCCTATTATTGTCGAATTACGTTTCTTTAATCCCAGTGAAAAAAGGGGATAACAAAATGTTTATTAAAAATAACAGACATAATCCTTAACTATTAACTAATTATAAAAGTCAAATAATAAAAAGAAAACGGTAAATAATAAACAACATATTTTTTTACAGGAATTACAAAACGTACTTACATTATAAATAAATAAGATAAAAATATATTTTCCGACGTTTCGGCGATTTTGCAACCACCGTTGTCTAGGGTAGACTGACAGTGTCTAGCCTACATCAGCGGCAGTTGCAACATCGACGAAAAGTCGGGTGCGGATCTTATTTATTTATAATGTCGAAAAACCACGATAGCATTAGATTTTGTACCTACATTGTATCTAAAGCTCATGCAAAATGACAGATTCATGGTCACCAACCTACCAACTCATGCAGATTCAATAAAT
The DNA here is from genome assembly GCA_944548615.1 of Micropterix aruncella. NCBI lineage: Eukaryota > Metazoa > Arthropoda > Insecta > Lepidoptera > Micropterigidae > Micropterix > Micropterix aruncella. The sequence goes on along the minus strand of OX155954.1, from coordinate 10,916,554 downwards.
CACGGTATATTTAATATTAATAGAAAAAACTAAAAACAATAACACCATTAAAAAACTATTAACAATAACACCAACAATCGACAACAATAACAATTCCTTAGTAATGTAATTAATCCACAAATAAGGGGATTCGAATAACTTTCTCTGACGGCATTTGCAGTGGAACTGATTTAGAAAATCAGAGGTGAAGTAAAATTGGCAACTACGTGCAAGCAACACGTGCGATGCAGCGCGGGCAGCCCTTATAACGACGGCAACAATGCAAGACGACGCGGCGACGTCGCGACGCGCGAGAGAGCGCCTTGCTAAAAGCGGCTTAAGTAAGGCATTTTCCAACCGATTAGTTTACTGCTTTTTTTTTGTGGAAAGCTGATAAAACTTTTCATATTTTTGTGGTACATAGTTTTTATCTAAAATGAATAATTTACAGACTATAATCAAAATATGGAGTATTTAAAATTTTATTTTTCATTTTTTTTTTATTATTGTCTTAACTGGGCTAGTCAGGTGATTTTATGTTAGGAAGTTATTGTAGAACACTTAATTACCTTTCATTTGACACCTTGCACATGCACATAGGGCTAAGAGTTTTGATATAATTCGGGGTTTTCAAAATGCGGCGGCCGCCATTTTGATGACGTCATATCTGCGGATCCAGGCACTATACAGCTGGGGTCCCGACGGTTTTGTAGAGAAAACAACATGTTTAATAACATACTAAAAGTTGGTGCTGGTATCACAAAGTGAACTATTTTGTCACTTTTCGATGTTAAGGGAAGGGACTACGATGGGATTACGGAAACGCGGTATCAACAGCCGCCGGTATGGAAAGCGCTGGCGATGAATCGTCGGATGATGGCGATCGCTACGAATCGATAGGGCGACAGATCGTCGATCGGCGATATCACCACTAACAACTCGTCTATAGACTGCAAGATTCGATGACGGATCGCGGCGATCGATCGCTAGTTAAGTGTCCCCCCCCCCCCCCACCCGCAATATTTGAAATTTCTCAGAAATCGCAAAGATACGTTCTTTCATATGTATCAAATAGTTTCGTAAATGAATTTTTTTCAATAGACGAGGTATTGTTTCGGTAGGCAAACTTGATTTTCGAAATTTTAATGCATTTTTTAATTTAATTTTCACTGAGAGATTGATTCTGTTTAAATAGAAGGTCGCTCTATTGATTGTGTCATCATTAGAATTGCATGCATAAAAATCGTGCGTATCTAGAATGAGAATTCCTTTCACAAAATGCCAGATTGTAAACACAAAAATCAAAAATTCAGCGCTCGTGAATAACAGGAGAAAGAATAGTATTCTGAAATATCAATTTTCTGTAGAATTGAAAGTATTGTAGAAAAAACATGTGATCGTGCGTGCGTTTACTATTCGAGAAACAAAACATAAAAACAAAATTAAAAAAAAAATTACAACATTTTTTACCCTAAATTTTCTCAATTTCATTTTTCAAACCTAAATGTCTTTGTTTGTGCATATATTTTTGCTACGATACTTCAAAAAACGCCACAGCGACAGGATTGACGAAAAAAACGAACGCGGTCGCTCAGCAATCAATTATGCTAATGCAGAACTGGTATCATTCCAAATAACGAGAAGCCCATCCTTTTAAGAATTTTCTAACCGCATTTTCGCGATACACCGAGATAAAGAGCTATCTGTAGTGGAGGTTATCTAAAAGTGCGGATAAATATAAGTTACAAATATTTAAATACATTGTATGCCGATATTTGATATTGAAATTAGTCGAAGCATTTACATTACAAATTCTCGTTAGTAATGATTCAGTGCCTAGACAATTGGTTTGTTAATGTCACGGAATATTAATTTGTCGAGCAATTACTACCTAATATAACCAGTATAAAAGTATGTGAACGACATTTTATCAAAATGGGGCAGTAATGGAGTTTTATAGACACCTATCGCTTGCTGGACAAGTTAATCTTGTATCCACGCGAAAAAATCATTTAACATTTCGCCAAATATTCTGTGCCGGAGACAACCAGAATATCTAATTCTGTCCGCCGTGACATTTAACACTTATTAATTACGCAACCATTTATTGCTTCGGTTCAGAACAGTGTAGCAAATGAACAAAACCGGTATCCCAGCGTCTGACATCGGCCAACTTGCCAAATAATTACATAAGGTCGAATTTTACCGACTTTTTAATGGATCCATTTAAAATGGATCATTAGTTTAAAAGTGGAAAATATGGTAATAGCGAAAAAATGCAAATAAGAGGAAGATAAAGTAGAATTGGCGGCTTCCATTCGCGAAACTGTGTAACTGTATAAGTGCAAATGCCGGCGAACGGTACTTCAATTTTGGGGTACTGTTACAATTCGATTCAAGCAATTGGTACGGAGATAACACTTGATTATAGATTAAGTGCAAAGCCCGCGAATGGTACTCTAATTTTGGGGTACTGTTATACTTCGATTCGCGGAACTGGTACGGAGCTAAGTGTGTATAGATTGTATAAGTGCACATTCTGCGAACAGTACTTCATTTTGGGGCACTGTTACACTTCGATTCACGGAACTGACACGGAGATAAGTGTTTAAAGTTTGTATAAGCGCAAACGCTCGCTAACGGTACTTTAATTTTAGGGTACTGTTGCACTTAGATACACGGAACTGATAGACATGTATAGATTATAGTATAAGTGTAAATGCCCGCGAACGGAAGGTACTTTAATTTTGGAGTACTGTTACACTTCGATTCACGGAACTGGTACGGAGATAAGGCTAACCGCGCACTGCGATAAAATTCCGCGGATTGACTGCGCGTCACCGGACGTGTTTCCATACTATGGACGTATATAGAACTCCGCGCACTGCTCAAATTATTCCCCAGATCGACGGCAGAGACTTACATAGACAACGAATGACTAGTAGGGTAGACCGGGGACAAATGATACAGGGGACAGTTAAAACAAAGCCGTTTTCTCAGATCCTATGATAGCTATCAATGTGTGAGTGCCAACAGATTATACCTCTATAGGGCCCCGTATAACCTCTAGTTAGTCGCCCGACGTCGGATTGTGCAAACGCCTACAGGGAGCCGACAAAATTTCACGACCCCAAATGTAAATTTTACGTAACATTTCAATCAACTTATTTTTCATGATGGATGTAATGATGTTCACTTTTGCCTTACCTATCATGTACCTTTGGGTCTTGAGATTCTTTTGTGTATTATTTTGTCTGGATATGTGCTATGTAGTTCTGAATAAATTGTTTTTTTGGAAAAAAGTGTCGCCGGGGACGATTGATACAATATTGAAGGGGACAATTGATACGTATCAATTGACCCCGTGTATCAACTGTCCCCGTTGACGATTCATTATCCAGTATTGTCAGTTTTATGATTGTCATGACTAATTAGTCTTCATGACGACATAATTTTGATTTATATGGTACAGCGCCCCTCTATGATCTGTTGTTATCGTTAATATGATAGCCATCTCCTTTTTCACATATCATAATTAATATCTCAATAATACGTATTTCGGCAAGAACCAAAAATAAAATCGCCTAATGTCCGGTGAAGAAATGACCAACGGACTCATAAATTTATTATTGTAAATTGGGAATTTCAAACAAAAGATAATATACACCTGAACAAATAAAAGGGCACTTAAATAAAAAGGATCAACCAAATTTGTAAAAGCAGGTACCAAACGCGAAATATCTTAAAAACGGACGATTTAATAAGGAACGTAGGAAAAGGTATGATGCTAATTTGACAAGTCATTAGCAAACGGGAAAGACCACGCACCTGCGGTTAAATGAGTAAAAAGTTTCGAAGTCACTATGGTAGACTTGTGTGAAAATTCAAAGTGAACGGGTGTCCATTTGTGTGTTTTATCTACACGTATTAAGTGAGTACAGATACAGACGTAAGGGTCCTACAAACCCTCGTTACGAGCCTTAGTACGAGGAGACGGCAGCAGCGGGACTGTATCCAGGAAGTGCAACAGCATCCAAGGTAGGAACTTCTAGTTCATTAGGCTTACGTGACCGAGCTCTCCCCAGGGTCTGAGCATCGCTAGTGGATTGCGAAGCTGGGCCACCAAGGACCATTCTAAGCCATTTAAGCCTTTTAATTCCCTTAATTTCCATTTAATTTTCAATTAAAAAGTTAAAAAAAAATAATAATAATAAATTTATTAATTTTTAATGGTATTTTAAAAATATTTTTAATTTATTTATTACATTTAATTTCTATAATAATTTCAAAATCATTTTATAAAGAAGAGGAAAAACTATCGTCATTTGAATGTGGATTTCATAGAAAACTTTTAGCTCGAGGTTTGTAACGTTGACTGACCAAGATTAAGAATGTTAATTTTGATCTCGATAAAAAAAAGGAAATTACTAACGCCTAAGTTTTAAGTTTTCGTTTAATCTTGTTTAACAATTTGTTGACATTTTAGATGTATCTTGCCATGCGCCTTTCACAGCGTTTGCTTCGCATCGTCAGTACGTGGCTTTATGGCTATGATTTATAAAGTAATTATTAAGTTTATTGGTAGCCCCGAAATGAGGAGTGTTTTAAACCAAAATATTTGATGAATTAGTTATTTATTCTTGTTAGAATAAATACATGTAAGTGTATAATGTTGACTGAACTAAAAAAGAATGTTTGTTATGATCTCGATTAAAATAGAAATGTTAAATATATATGTACATTACATCTAATAAAAATGATCCCGAACAGTTTTACTAGTTTTATTCGTAAATACCAAAGTGACTTTTAATGTTTATTATTAGGAAAATAGTAGTTAAAAACTGATGGGGACAGTTGAAACATGGGGACGGTTGATACAAACTTATTTTCATACAATTTCTTACTTTTAGTTTTCATTAACTATTTTGGATTTGCTTGCTTAATTTACAAAAAGAAAACTTGAATTATACTTGTTTCTTTAAGATTCGTCACTTTGTTTTCATTATAATGTTATAGGACTTATATATAAAATTTTAGAGGATGATTTATATAATTAATTTTTCAGATATTCGCACCTAAATATTCTATTTCTTTTCATATCTGAGTTAAAAAGCATAAAATTATCTATCTATTACCGTTAAAAAATAGTTTTTCATGGAACAAAATGTATGTTTTTTCATCGGCTGAAATTATGTATCATTTGTCCCCGGGTATGGGACAATTGATACAATCTACCATGGTCTCTTTTCTGGTCTACAGTCGTTGAAGTATTTGACTTTAATTAAAATTGATTATTGAATTAGATAGCTGAATAAATTGTCTATTCAATCATATTGATACATCTATCTAGAGTTTAATACTTTAGGCAATAATCACCTAAAAGTAAAAAGTGATCCAACTGTCCCCGGTCTCCCCTACGTTCGAAATTTTCGCCGTAGTGCGCGGACTACAAAATTCGATGTTTTTTTCCGTCCGGCATATAAAAACGTACCGCAACGCACTGCACCACAGTGCGTTCCTAGCCTAACACGGGTTTACATATTGTATAAGTGCAAATGCCCGGAAACAGTACTTTAATTTTGGGGTACTGTTACACTACGATTCACAGAACTGGCCCATACCAGTTCTGTAACAGTACCCCAAAATTAAAGTACCGTTAGCGGGCATATGCACTTATAATCTATAAATACGCTTTATCTCCTAGATAAAGCGTATTTATAGATTATATAAGTGTAAATGCCCGCTAACGGTACTTTAATTTTAGCTGTTACAATACGAGTCGTCGGTTACGGTGTGATATTGCAACTCGGAAACTGGTAAATTACTAATAAACAACGCCGTTTTGCAGATGGCTCATCTATTGGTTGCTTTGTAATTGAACGATATTTATTCCAGTCCGGCAGGCAGTCACGCATTGCTATTGATTCAATCGGCAGTTTCCTTAAAATATTGTCGCGCTCGTCTTGCTCGATGGTGGTTTGAGGCATTACACGTGACCTGACCTTTCGCCATTTTCCGTGTGGATTCTAAGAATCAACAACGATAAGATTTCATGAATTACGATAATGCGGGGAATACAAAAAACTGATTTTGTAGTAAAAAAAATAGCATGCACGCGCATATCTAAGCATCACTTGTCTGTCACCCTGGAACTCGAAACCAAGTTATAAACAGAAATGGTTTCGTGTAGGTACTAACTAAGGTACTAAGTTTTAACGTACAAAGCTCAAAGAATAGGCTGATACACCTACGAAATAATTGCCGTTTTTTCACACTGGCTATTTTAAACTTAGATAACTTGGATTTCAGTTGGAACCCCAAATTGATAAAAAAAATAATTCAAAGCCCTTTTAATCCTTTTTCAAAATCAGTTATTCAATTGTATTTCTGTTTTTTTTTGTCATTGCTCGTATATTTTCGTGTGTGCACTCATGGAAAAGCAAAGGAAAAGTAAAACTTCCGTCGTGACAGCAACACCAGATATGGTGAATGTCCAACAACATATACGACACGCTTTATTGATAAGTATATGGACAAAATACCGCAAACGAATGCACGTTATTATTATTGGTTTGATCGCTTCCGTTGATGTAATTTCGACCTCGAGAACGAGCCCCGTGGACAACCGGAGAGTAACGTTGACGACGATGAATTAAGGGCGATAGTGGAAGCGGATTCGTCGAATATTACCGCTGAGCTAGCAGCAGCTTTCATCGCAGGTCTACTGTCGGTCTATTTTTCGACTTATGTACATTATAAATCTTAAATACGGTGAAAATAAAGAGAGCTGAATCCAAGTTTATTTTCAAAGGTTCTTGATTAATAGTCTTTATGTTTATTACGAGTAAATAAGGATTTGTCATCGAATAAAAAGGATCGGTGCGGGGATCGATATCGTAGACCTAGGTAATCGATACTGTAACATAATAGCACGCATTAGAAAAAAAGACATCCCTTTTCAGTAACTTCCCACGTGACAATTATTGACAAATAAAAAAATGGCGGAAAGTTTAAAAGTACCTACTAATATTTCATAAAAAAATAACCCCGAAACTAATAGTCATGAAACTTATTGACAAATTATGTTTTATTTTAGCTACCTATAATGTAATATTATTTTTTTTAAGATACAATCTTTCTTTTGAGAGTACTATGAATGGGCATTCCCCTTTGTCTATGGTCCATTTGACGTACATTGGCCATAGACAAATTTAGCATACTACATTTTTCAAGAATAGGCCCTCTGGGTTATGTTGACTTTGAGAGCATCGGTTGATTGCGGCTTATCTGCATAGACCTGCGATTTCAGAAAACTCCACAAGAAAAAGTCTAGCGGGGTCAAATCGCACGATCTTGGTAGCCAATTCACGTCACCTCCGCGAGAGATAACCATTCACTATCGAACACTATTTCGGTAATAAAGTTTTGAAGTGCTGCTCAATCGCGTAACTTGCCATGGTGATTTGGCATCAATGACTAGATAATAACAGATTTGACAGACGCCTCCAAAACAGCACGGTCGACACAGATTGCTAACAACATCGACCCGCCCTTATTGTATAACGTCTTGAATAATCATATATGTTGTTTTTTTTGTGTCGAAAATAATATCCTTTTATCCTGTTTTCGTTTAAAATGCTAATCATAATAAGACACCGCTACAACGTATGTATGCAATGCGAAAATAAAACCACGGGCGTGGCGAGCGAAGATAGTTCCAGTTTCCACTGGTAGAGCAAAATAAAAACAAAGTAATGTCTGATGAGTTAATTATTTTTTAACATGATTCAGGGATTTCTAGATCTCTAAATATTAATGGAGCAAAATAACGAGTAACAATAATAAATAGGCATTTATGTGTACGGTACTCCCAAATTGGGCAGTTTGAAGTAATTTTATTCATAAAACATTACGATTATGTTTTCCTTTGTCACGTTGTCACGTGCGACGAGGCGTTAAAATATTAAATCATCCGAGACGCTTTAAAACCGCGTGACTCGTGCCTAATTTTATCCCGAAGGACGTTAAACTGTATTTTCTACCACTTCCTAATTTCTATTCTTATCGACTACTTTTCCACGCAGTAGGTACGTTTCCAGACTGATAATATATTAAAAAATATATTGAAATTCACGTGCGCCCGGTATGATTGCAAGCTGCGAGATATTCCGCTTTAATTATAAATTATACAATATTGCTCTATATCGACCTACCTTGTTGCTATCTTAATATGCGAGCTAATTTTATGTAATGATAAATATGTAAATGATAGTCACCTTTACATGAAATTCTTTGCTAATACAGCAAGTAAGACACAAATCTGACAACTTGTTCAGAGGCAGTCATTCAGCGTGGCAAAACTTATTTTCTGCGTGAATGCTTGCTTGGCGTATTTTTACCGAATTCGACGCACTATTTCTTGCCAGTATGTTTCTTTGTATTATGCCCTGGTCAACGTTTTTTATGCTTGATCACAGTGGACGAATATCGCGCTCGATCAACCACTTATAGTCGATGGAATCAGTCGTATTTTTTTTTGTTGACATCTTTAGATAAGGCACAGGTATCCAACGTGGCGTATCCGCAATGGTACACAAACAGGAATATTACAGTCTCGAATTTACTAAATGACGACGTGTTGAGCTTTCTTTTAAATGAATTTTTAATACAAATGACCATTTAAACATTATCATTATCATTATTAGAAATGGGATTGTTACTTTTGAATTTTTTTTTTTTGTACCTACCTATGATTTGATTATTTATTGTATAATGTTGAATTGTTTCACTACTGGTTTAGGAATTAAGATAAAAATGATAATGACATGAAATATAAAAAATAGTCATTTAGTTATTTAGATGCAGCAAGAATTATGTAAATTTAATTTGATTTTACGTTTTTATAATTATTTATTTTATTTCCGTTTTCGATTTTATTACATTATTTTAAATTGGTTATTTATTATTATTTGTTCATGTATAACTGTCAACGCAACTGTAAAAGTTTGACAATAAAGTTAGAATTTGATTGAATTTTCTTGCTGTGGTGCATGCCAAAATCATTCCGTTTGTGAGGTGTTTTTGAGGGAGAAGGCTTTCTCACACAAATATCCCTTTCAGACACTGTTCACACAATTGTGTGGGTGATCATGGACTCCTAAACCACACAAATTGACTTTTTGACAATTGACTTTTTAATTTGGAATATCTCAGGTCTGAAAGGGATATATCAATCCGAAAAATGCCTCGATCAAGTACACACGTAGGGATGTTTTTGTATTTATCAGGGTCCATAAGTTTGAAAACCTTCCGATTTTTGTTATCTTTGCTTTTAAGGGAAGTATCGCCATGAAGGGTAATGATTTCATTTTTGGCTTCAGCTTTGTCTACGAAACAAAGCGTTTCAATCAAATTATTTTTGCTTCACGAACGTAACACAGGCTCCATGCGAAACATATCCTGGAATAGTCGCTGAAATTCGGAACTTAGCTGTCCGAGGTTTTAGAAAGGTCGCCTGTGCGTGCAAGCGTGAGTACCAAATTTTGATATTTTGTTACCCAATTCCGATAATTCTTTGTTCAAATTATTTTTTAACCTTTTTTTTTTCGCGGGCGCCTAAAACTTGGGCCGCGGGCTACCAAGCGCCCGCGAACTACCGGTTGGATACAACTGAGATAGGGCGTTGGTCGGGTGCAATTTATCAGCATTGTTTTGGGCTATTTTAGTGTGGTTGGCACTAATAGAAACGTTCAATATTGAAACAATTCACTGACCTAATGTTGAACATAGCTGGTTGAGTGTTGTCAATTTTAAATACCTACGATATACCTATTGCTTATGTGAAACTCGTGGTTATGACTAAACGAAAATCGGAATAATGTATTGTTTAATTGGCGGGTTGGTAACTTTAATAAACAGGCTGTGATCCCTCGCAGATAGCAAGGGGATGACAGCTGGCTATATTGAAATACGGAAAGGCGATGACAGCTGTCTAATTTGAGCTTAAGCGTCAACTCGTTCATTTGTTTTAATCAAGTATAGTTTACCATGAAGTTAAAACGTAACATTGTGATTTCCTTATATTTACATGGAATTTCGGTTTCACTATTGTTCGCCCAACTGCAGCATCTTAAAGTTGACAAAATGTTTGTGTATCGTGCCGTCAATGTGATTTTCATGGAAAAGCGAAAAGATAACAAAGTGTGGACCAAAAAAGACATGCGTGATAAATGGCTAAATATATTTCATGAAACCGAAACGTCGGAGAGGAAAAGCAATTTAATCGCGACGTGTCAATATTTATACGCCTTCACTGGTCACAATGCGAATGTTGAGAGAATCTTTTGCCAAGTAGTTACCTAGTGGAGCTCTGGGATAAGGAGATAGAATACGCTACAGTAGTCAAATACCTTGGAGTCTATCTAGACCCAAAGCTCAATTGGAAGCACCACCTCGAGCGCAAGAGAACAACCTTCTATGCCTCGTTGTGGACGTGCAAAAGAGTCATGGGAAAAACCTGGGGGTTCAAACCCAGGGTCGCCTTATGGCTCTACAGGGCAGTACTGCTGCCTAGACTAACCTATGCTGCAATAGTCTGGTGGTCCAGGGTGAAAAAGCTTGAGACAGTAAAAATGCTTAAAAGCCTTCAAGGTAACTACCTGAGGGCTGCAACTGGCGTCATGAAGACCACCCCAACAGCGGGATTAGAGGTGGCACTCTGCTGCCCGCCTCTGGACAAGCTCATCATCCACTCCGCCAGACTTACAGCATACAGACTGAAGTGTTTGGGCGAGTGGAAGCGTGGAGGGCACAATCATCCTGAGCTAAACCTCCTCCACAAAAGCCCATTCACTCTGACCCAGGATCGACTACGGAAAAAAATTTCGGTAGAGAAATCCTATAAAATCCTAATCCCCACCAGGGAAGAATGGAAAAATCCGCAGTGGCTTCAAAGCCACAACGCAGACGCCTGGTTCACCGACGGCTCAGGAACAAATGGACGTTTTGGGGCAGGCGTGTACGGACCCAAAACCAACCACAGAATCAGCATCCCCCTTGGACAATACGCTACGGTTTTCCAAGCCGAGGTACTTGCCATATTGGAATGCATAAAACTACAAAGTCGACTTGAGGTAAAAAACAGACAAATCCTCATCTGCTCTGACAGCAGAGCAGCACTGGACGCTCTGGCTAAAGCCACCACAGAATCTTCTGTGGTCTGGGACTGCATGCAGGAGCTCAACAAATTGGGAAAATCCAACAAAATCACCCTAATGTGGATACCGGGTCACCAAGGCATACCCGGAAACGAAGAGGCCGATAGACTGGCAAAACTGGGCACACTGGATTGCCCAGTGGAGCCAGCTGTAGGGGTCCCCTTCGCTACAGGTAAGAAAATCATCAGGGACTGCTTGGAGCAGGAACATCGGGCTTCCTGGAAACAGAGTCAGGGATGTCGCCAGGCAAAAGCCATGATGGAGCAACCACTACAGAAGAAAACCAAGGCCCTACTTGACATGAGCAAGAAGAACCCTAGAACCACTATCGGTCTCCTCACCGGACACACGACCCTTAGAGCTCATCTATTCAACCTTGGCTTGACTGAGAGCAAGGATTGCCGAATATGTGGCGAGGAACCTGAAGACAGCATACACATTGTTGGCCGCTGTCCAGGGCTCGCCGCCAAAAGACACAGTTTACTGGGACGAGCCTTTCTCGAACCCAGCGATCTGCCCAACTTGAAGGTCAGTGACCTACTTAGTCTGGTAAGAAGTACCGGGCTACTAGCTGACAATTGACCTAACCACACAGTGGGTAGTTACAAAAGACCTTACAGATCTAGGTGACATCAAGGGCTGGAAACAAGCCCCCCACTCCATCTACTACTACTACTACTACTACTACCTAGTGGACCAAAGAACGCAATCGCCTTCACATCGAAACGGTGGAAAGCATCATTCAATGCAAGTTTAATTTGAACATGGCTTGTTCTGAATCACAAATATGTTATGGGGAAACCGGAGCTCCTGAAGCTGGTCAAGAAGAGAGAAAAATATAAGAACAGTTGAATGCCAAATATAATGACAATAATTTGTTCATGTTAAATTGAAAGCTATCAATCAAAATCAAAATCAAAATGTTCTTTATTCATATAGACACAATTAAATATTATTTTTAACTTATGTTCTTATGATGCGTCCAAGCCTTACTCCCAAGCCGTTTTGTCATTTACATAATCAGATATTGTATAGTATGCTTTTTTATACAATTTTGCTTTGATGGTAGCTTTAAACTTATTTACAGTTCCCTAATAGTATGAGGAAGTTTGTTATAGAAGCGTATACATTGTCCCAAAAAAGAATTGCTTATTTTGTGGAGACGAGTAGCACGTACAACAAGGTTATGCTTATGTCTAGTATTAAAATTATGAGTGTCGCTTTTTATTTTAAACTTGTCAATATTCTTGTGGACATACAACAGATTTTCGTATATATATTGTGATGCAACAGTAAGAATATTTATCTCTTTGTTAAGTGAAACTCGAGGACCAAGTTTATATATAGCTCTTACAGCACGTTTCTGTAGTATAAAGATGTTATTGATGTCCGCACAGCTTCCCCAGAGAAGAATCCCATAGGACATAATGCTATGAAAGTAACTAAAGTATACTATTCTTGCTGTATCTACATCAGTCAGCCGCCTTATTGTTTTAACTGCGTCATGTGTTCTACCTTATTCTATTATTAGCTAAATAAACATAGGTAATAAAAATGTTACTTCGTTATATTTATGTTTTTCTCATTAGGTAGGTAGGTACCTATCAACTACTACGAACAGCATTCTCACGCAGCGTGGAGCACTCTGTACATTGCCTTTTTTGAGTTTTGATTTGTGTCCCATCATTACCTTAACTATTATAGCAAAGCTATTCTAGGGTACATGTAAGACGAAGAAGAGTGAGTGAATAATACCTTCCCGAGTGCGTCGTCCCCACGGAAACGCAGGAGGCAGTATAATCACGGGCGTAAGTGCTCCAAATATCGTTTCGAATAAATGCTTATTTCAGGCAAAAATGGATGATCAACCCTAGGGCAATAATGGTTAGATAGCATGTTAGACAAGCTCATGAAATAATCGGTGCGCCACTTTTCAGCGCTGCTCGCCGTAATAAATCACGTCGTATCAGAAACCGGCGCACATAGAGGTATTTGCAAAATCTAGGCGGACAAAATTATGTATCTGTCTAATTAGAATCTAACTATCCCAAATAGAATGACATGTTTTAAACATATTATTTATCATATTACAAACTTTATGTAGCTACTTTACATATTTACATACAAACATTAAAATATATGTTTTTACATTTTTATGTTAATTTTAAGACATGTTAATGACATTTAAAAACATTTCTTTTCTTCTGCTATTTATTATGTAGGTTATACAAGAAAAACAAAAACAAAAAATAGTATATCCCATCAATCATCATCACTTTCTGACGACGTTTCGGTTATATTTGGTTCCGCGGAAACTAACATGGTCAGGAATTCAGGCAGAAATGTGTTAGCTTTCCTTTTTATAACTTCTCGCATGCTGTTTAGCAATGGGTCGGAACTAAGAATAATACGATTAAGCACATCGTGGTTGCAGCTTTCTCTTTAGAATTTTCTGGCGAAATCTTGACGGTATGACCTAAAATGTTTATTTTCTCAGCTGCCTCTTAAGAAAGTTGTCCTATTGGAAGTAGGGCTGTTTCTATTATTATGGCACCATGTACCAGCAATTTATGAAGGATTACTCCAATCCTATGTTCTGGAATTTATGGAGGATTACTCTAATCCTATATGAAGGATTACTCTAATCCTATATGAAGGATTACTCCAATCCAATGTGCCAGCCATATTTGCTTACATACAGACGAGCAGTTTCTGAGGCGTATTCTTGATATTTCAATGGATCAATTTTGTGCCATCTTAAAATTGCTTCCAATATGACTGTTAGTCTGTATATATGTAGGCTCATAATCTATCCCCGTGATTTCAGTAACTAAGCTAGTATTCTCAAAAAATCTTCTGCTGGTATTGCCATCATTGATGTTTCCAACATTAGACTTAGGCATGTCCACTATGAGCTCTGTTTTTACATTAGAAGCATCTCTTTTACCCGATTTTCCCAACTCCCTTTGCGTAATATATACAATTAAATCTTTTTCAAAAGCAGAACGGAGCTCTGCCGTCTTTCGCCCTTTGCTCCTTCCACAAACCTCTTCAAAGGATTTTGATGGTCGACCAGGCCGATTGGGTGTAGTTTCAGCAACACGGATTTCAAAAGTTCCTTCCAGCCATGATTTATTAGATTTCAGAAAAACATCTTTTTTGTAATGAGCTTTGATCCATCTCTGTTTAATTTCTGATTTGAAACGAGTAAAACTACGTTTTTAAGCCAACAATTTGCTCTTCGTGGTAAGGCTTGTCTAACAATAGTCGGTCTCTCAAAAAGTCTAATTTGGCATCCAAATTAGGCAAATCTTCGTTTTTGATGAGGTCGTATAAATATTGTCGGGTCACAATCCTTACTCTTGGCGCACCTTGTGAGCCTTAAACAAGCATGTAGACTATTGTAGACAATGTAAAAGTAACTTTGAAAAAAAAAGTACAGATTTACATTTTATTGATTGACATCTTGTTAAGATAAAAAAAGTCATCTATCCGGAAGTAACCGTATATGCTTGCATTGTTATTTAAAAGGAAATTGTGCGTAGGATAAATAGAAATAAAAGTCATAGCCCGATATATCCCGATCACAAACCTTAGCTAAAAACAAAGTGTATTAAAATCAGAGTATAATAATGACTTACTTTTATTAGTTTAAGGAAAGTCATAGTTGTTAGTTTATCGTTACTCTTTGATGACACTTATTAAAACTCTTACATGCTTTATCAGAATCCATGACTATCAAATTGCAATATAAACTTGAAAACATTTAAAAAAACACTTCAAAGTTGATGATTTTTCTGAGCGCCGAGAACAAATAAGTGCACGAGGTGAAACGATCGAATTCCGGTTAACGCTTCGCACGCGGCTGGCACAGAAGCGAGGGGAGCCGGCCAGGACATTGTTGGTTGGTTTGTTCTCTCTAGCTGGAACTGGTTTTAAGGGTCATTATTGCAATTTACATTTCGAGACTTATTTATGTCCGCCCAGATTTTGCAAATATTTTTATGTGCGGCGGCGCAAAAATCTTGACAGCTGCGAGTATATTGTCCACGTGGTACAGATCAATTAATAGGAGCGGTGTTAAAAGTCGGTACCGGCCTGGCGGCTGCCTTTCACCGTATATTGTACGTACTTTCCAAAACCCGTCCGGTAAATGTCATAAAAACGAGAGCACGGAAACTGCCTCGTGACTCCGGCTCCGGATTTCGATCCGGTCGCGCTCGAACTGAATCGTGGAGGCGAATTCGCCCGCGACTCGAGAACGATTTATGCGGTTAATCGATTATTTATAGTCGTTGCAAAAATAATCTAACAACATTCCGCAACGCGAGATTAATTATTTATAATTTTCTCGGAAAATTAAGCATTTTATAAAGTTTAGATAGTAGTATATTGTTATATAGCATTTTATAAAGTTTAGATAGTAGTATATTATACAGAGTGGGGCATAACTCGCCCAGCGCGAGTGGTAACACTGATCCCTATTCTTCGAAATGAAAGTGGGCGAAACTCGCCAGTACACGATTTTCATATTTTGTGACGGTTAAGAAGACATATTACTTGATAAAAGTATCTGAAATAAGGGGACCCGCGAAGTAATAGGCTTGGTCACTTTTGTAGGGTTTGACCAATAAAAGTCCGGCGTTGATGAAGCGTCAGACACGATTTCCACGTGCGTATGCGCCCGCGAGCGGGCGGACGCTAAACGTTCGGTCGCAGAGCTGTCACAGTAAAATTGTCTTTCGTAGTGGTGGTGTAAGGGTGTTAACCCTTAACCACCTGACGTCGGTCTCAGAGACTCCAGCGATTTTATTTTTCAAATTATTCCGTTATTATGCACGTTACGCAATCGTGAGTCTATGTACTTTTTCCCTTCCCCCACCAGTTCGTCCCGTGCCCTTGGCAGCTCTGGACGTGCGCGCGTTTGAAAATTACAGGTAATTATTTTTTGCGTTGCGGTCCGTTAGACCGACGTCAGGTGGTTACGTAATTTTGTTAAATTATATTTTTGAAGGCTAACAATGAATCGCATGGATGAAAATATAGGTCGATGGTTAGGGGAAGTTGACAAAGACTCGGAAAACTGAACTATACCAGAACTTTCGAATGAAGACCGCAGTGACGTAGAAGATGGTCCAGTGGATCAGATCAGTGAAGGCGAATGTCAGTCCGACTCAGAAGTGGAAGGTGATGGGCCTGACCTTCAACTCACTGAGCAGAAATATTTATCTTCCGACGATGATGTCTTGTGACCCCAAAAAGAAACGCAAAACCGCCTATATATGTTTTCTATGTAAGAATCCAATTTGCAGTGAATGTAGTAAAAAAATGTGCATTGATTGTCGCCGTAAGTTGTGATTTATCGGACCTTGTAATTTTGCAAAAGTTGTGATTGTTTCATCTCAAAAACTATTTTATCTCATAGATAATTAATCGGACTTGTCGCAAATAAGTAAAAATAGTAATATTATTAGGATTTTTTAAACTCAGATCTCAGATTTTCCAAGTTCCTAGATTTTTACCTAAACTTGATAAACATTTGTTAAGTGTTGATTTTTGATATCTTTAAGCATACTTTTGCATTGTTTAACCCTTGGAGTAAATGGGTATTTTCATGGATGCATCTGTCTCTTTTGCAGGATTTTCGGCGACATCGACCTTAAAGTACTATAACTACGAAACTACTACACCAATCATAAAAAGAACAACTGAACAATGATTGCATTGAAATTTCGAATATAGAATATTGAAATATCATTTTGTAAAACAATTAGATAATTATGAATAAATATGAGAACGTCAAAGAAGTGAAAAAAACGCGGAACCAGATCTGGTCGTATCATTAGTTACCTTTAGTTACGCTAAAGCATAGTTAGCGTAACTAAAGGGTGTTAATGGTAAAGAATAGTTAGCGAACTCTCAGACCGCTCTGAAGATTTAATTTATTAAGCGCGACGCTAGAGAATTAACCAGTCAATATAAATTAATTAAAATAAAACACACCCACCGCGTACATTGTAGGAATAATCGCGCCTGAAAGTTTTTGAAATCAGTTTGAAGCCTGAATGTGCAAATTTTTTGAGTGTAAATTATAAATGGGTTTCTTATCTAGGGATTCGCTTAGAAACTTTAAATTAGCGCTTACAACATTATTCAAAAAATTCATGAAACTAAAGTTCATCAGATATGGTCGTTTCCAGGTATTATGTCACCTTAAGTTCGAAGTCTAAAAATGCTCAAAGTTCAACGATTTTTTAACTGTCCCCGTTTATTTTCGCACAAACTATTACCGCAAAGTTCAAAATCAGTATCAAACCGAATTTCCGGGAGTACCGGTTCTAAACAAGCCAAAAATTAAGCATGTGGTGGATATATTTAATGGTGGGCATGTGGCGAAAAATAGTTAACCGCGGAGCGCCGAGAAAGAGGGGACATTTTTAACGACTTGTTGATGTTTTTGTATGTGACTCGAAAATTCAAATAAATTTGTTTGTCATTTTTCACGAACTGGGTTGCGCGACTTATGCCTATATGTATGTATATGATATATGCAATTTTAAGTTTTGTAAGGCCCCAAAACAGGGTTGTAGCCTGTCAATAAAATGATTGTACACGAATTTCACTTAAATAAAAATAAATTAATAGTTTAAAAAAACACTACAAACACGCTTTTGGGCTATGATACGATATTCCATCATGGAATGCCAGTGCCTATCTTCCGGCTTCATCATCAGACCTTGAAACCTAATCGTGGTCAAAGTTCATTCCAAGACTTTTCTAACAAGTCCAAACACAGCTGTGATACAATGTTCCATCATGAAGTTCCAGTTCATATCTTCAGACTCCATGATCAGATCAGTTCGACAGTACCGTATTAATGTATTGTCATCAGAACTACATACAGCTGCCAATTTTCATGACGCTACGATCCTTGGAAGATGGTTAAATTAGTTACCTTAGATTCCATTACATAGTTACATACAGGTCGACCTAATAAAAGCGTGTTAAAAATGTGATGATTACCGCTTAGCTATCACGAATAAGATTATTACACATGATAATCGACGATTACGATTTCTATTATTTGGATTATTGGCAATATTATATCAGTCTAAGACGGCGATTTTATACATTTCGTAGTTGGTATATCGTTGACCGCCGCGGCAAGGCCGCAAATGCGCGCCGGGGTTGAGGCCCAAAAAAAATTTTTTTTATATAAATTATGGTCAAAATTAAAATACTGAAGATTTTTATTTACAAAATACAATATTTATAACGGATTTACCGTGTACGTCAGATATGGGCACCTTTATTAGTTTGAGGGCAAACATACCGACTCCCACTGACTGTGAGGACCCCTGAGAACCCCGTGGGGTAAAACCAAAGTACTCCAAAACACAGATCCTTTCGAGGTCTTCCTCAAGAAAAAAAAATCATTTTGCAACATTGGTTTAATACCTATGTACCTATGGTAAAAAATCGCTCTTCTTTATCTTTTTTCCCTCCTCTCCAAACGTGGTCTACTAGAGGGCAAGAGATAGAAGGAGATGATGGAAGGAAAGGGGACCGCGTGGTCTACTAGAGGGCAAGAGATAGAAGGAGGAGATGATGGAAGGAAAGGCGACCGCATTAACCTAGTTGAAAATCGAAACTGAAAGTTTGTCCCCGTCGAAACTATGTATCGGGCTTGCTAACGTACAAACATACAAAATATAACTAAAATTATCATCAAGAGACAGCAATGTTGTTGTTCTTCTACAGGGCTAGTAATTGGGACATTATTTCATAAAAATAATTATTTGAAAGTATAACTGAGCAGGACGAAATTATTTTTGATAGAAATAATCTCAATAACGAGTTCTGTAATATAATTTATGGATGGCCTCCAATTAGAGCAAGCATGTCGTCGCGCTCGACTGTACTTTTTTTACGGTACAATATTAAGGAGCTAGGTAATTTATGGATGGCCCGTAAGTTAAAATAATAATAGCGTAACACTCGCCTGTCTTTTGAAGTTTTAAATAATCTCAAAAATGAGAAGTAATTTATGGATCGCTCTTAAGGCGTTAGACCTCCCGTGCAAAATATATTTGACTTCGGCCGGGCCAGGGGTGTGTGGGTACGGCGGGCCGCGGGGGGTTCGCGCGAACTCGGCGTCGATTTTGACATGAAAGATGCTCTACTAAATAAATGTATTTTATGTATTTACTCATTTTTGGATATTTTATACGGGTTTTTTTTCAGAATTTATAAATGGGCATTAGATTTTAAGCTCTTTAGAGCTCATATGAACAAATTAGCCAGGGCTAAACAACTCAACAATTAATCACATTCTAGTTACTGTCGGGATTAGAATATGACTAGTAGCTGACAGTTATCCCGGCTAATATTTTCGTGGTAGTTATTTTTATGATGTGTAAATCAAGGATCTATAATTTTATGACGTAAGTAACAGATCAGAACAAAATGTTTTATATTTATTTATTAGTAAAACCAAAAAATATACTCATGAGTCACAAATATCAAACAAGTAATTTATATACTAGTACACAAGTATTTTATATACTAGTAAATGCTTATAGGTTAATTTATGGCTAAGTAGGCGGATTATCAACTTTCCTTTTATCAGCTTTCTTCTGCATGGCTTCAATTATTTAGGTGGGATATTTTACTGGCATCGAGTGATCAAACCGCCAGTCGATAAATACGGGTAACAAAACGGTTTACATAAAATTATGTCAACGGACAAATCATATTTGTTTTCCAGAACGCTTCGTCTTTTTTTATATATTCAACTTTCATAGAGTGCTCTTCTCCAGTCCACACAGCAAATAGGCACACATCTATTTTAGTAAGGTTTACCTGACACTGATTTTGGTAATAATAATCATGGTTTTTATTTATTATGAAAGTGTTGTATTTTATATTAAATTTCCAAACATTTATTTTATGGTTATTTATTGCATCTTCAGGATTTATACCTTTTGCTGAAAATGGAAGCTTGACTTCTACTAGTCCAGTTTTGCCAACTTCTGTTTTATAAAGACTATCAGGGCTTGCTCCTAAGTATAGAATTGTTTTGTGGATGTACAGTCCACAGCGCTCAATTGTTACTTTTTCTTGCAGACATAATTGACTAAATGCTTTTTGTTCATTATCTGGTCTATAAATAATTGACACAATATTTGAAATGTCTCGCGGTTTAGCAATAGATTTTACGAGAGGTGCACAACTTATATTATCTTTTTATTTACATATCTCTCAAAATATATTTGCTGTGAACCTTCTTTGTCTGCTCTATCCATTCTTGGCTACAACTTTGTTGATTTCATTCCTTTGTTGATTAGAAAGTTCCATTTATCTTTGAGCCTTTTGACCATAATCTGGATCATTTTTATTATTGTGATATTTTTTACGAAAGTTCTTTTGTATATTTTTGTTTATGATTTTTGTATGTCATACTTGTTTGGTAATTTTCCAGTAGGTTTATTAAATATGACTTTATGGATTCGGTGAATAGGTTTTTTGGAATTAAAGGAAATTGCAGCAGCTGAACATCTTTCTTGGTAATAATTTCGTGGTGTATAATTTATTGTTTTTCTTCAGTGTATTTAGCAATTGCAGGATTAAAAGTTTCAGCAAGGTTACTATCTACATCAAAACCAAGCCTTTTTGCTTTTGAAGCCAGAAAGGAAATAATGTGGCTCATTTTTTCCAAAGCATCATACATTTTAAGTTTACTGCTGTGTTTTGTCTAGTCTGTCAGTCGCAGGACACATAGATTTGTCGCAATTTGAGTGAAAGCCAAATGCATGGTTTAATGAGTTTAAAATATCAATACGAAGTCTAATCATTTTTTGACGTAGTGACCTGTCTTCGTATTTTTTTCATTTTATAGAACGTACCGTGTATCTTAGTAATTTCATTACTTTGGAATCGGTCAGGAGTTTCCTCTGTTGAATTGGAATATGTGTGTCTCAGTATTTTCGGTGTATACTGGGGCTTCTAAAACTCTTTCAGTTTGAAAGCAATTTACTACAAATGACGCGCGTGGATCGGTTTCTGTGTTACCTACTAATTAATATCTGATAATGGCTGGCGAGATTCGTCAGTTGATCTGTAAAATTACCAAATTTTGGCTAAAACATAATAATAAAATAATAGAATAAATTTTTAAAAACAAGCTTTTACTTAAAAATTTAAAAGATATATATTTTAATCTAAGTTTTATCCCCAATTACGTATCGATTTATGTAGCACGTATACATGTGACGAATGAGCCATTGCTTGATATGGCTACTACCCATATTCTTGAAGTTCCATTGACATTTTCCTGATCCATCATCAGAGCCTCATGTCCGCAAGTGTAGAAGCTAGTCGTGGAATGGAGACGAATGAGCAAAACTGAGAATGTCTAGCACTTACTTTCTCAAAGTTCCATTAGCAGTTTTCTGATCCACCACCAGAGCCTCAATATCTCAAGTGTGGAAGCTGCTTGTCGAATTGAAATGAATGAGCCGAAGCTCAGTATATATACTACCTGTACTCTCGAAGTTCCATCAACAGTTTTTGATCCATCATCAGAGTCATAAGACCTCAAATATAGTAGCTGCTCGATGAATTCTGACGAATGAGCCAAAACTCTGTATGTCTACTACCTACAGTAGTGGAAATAAGTGTGGACACTTTTTATAAATTGTTTGTTTGCGATATTCATTCATCCATTAAATAATAATTTTAATGTTTAACTGTAATTTTTTTAGCTAATTCAAGTAACAATATATTATACTGTTATATTTTGTATTTATAGACATCTCTTTTTGGAATAAATAATAAAAATGACGAATAAAACAATTACACCCGATTTTTGAACAAAACACATATTATGTATTGATTATATTAAATACTTAAAATTTACATTTAATTTTAATATTTTATTGGAAATCCTTTTAGTTTAATAACTTGCTCTATACTTCGTGGCATAGAGTCCATCAAACGTGGTAAATCTTCAGGTGTGATGACATGGAACCATGCTTGAATAATTGCTTCAATTAATTTTCTTTTTTTAATGGGTCTGCGACGAGAAACCAGTATTTTAAGCCTTGACTAGAGATTTTTAATTGGATTTTAATCCTGGCCAAGGCAGAACATTAATGTGGTGGTCCTGTAACCATTTCATGCTCGTTTTGGCTGTGTGGCATGGGGCTCCATCCTGCTGGAAGATGCATCGACTACGGTCTCCCTCGAACAAATCATCGATGCTGGACAATAATTTTGGCTCCAGAATCATATATTGGTACTTTTTAGCTGTAATTGTACCTTCTACCACTTCCAGACCCAACACCATCTCTTGTCATACAACACCACACCATTACACTCACTGGATGTTTCATAGTCGCAGTGGTAGCATGTCTTCACCTTGCCGCCGACGAACAAACCTGATTCCATCACTTCCAAAAATGGAAATTTTTGTCTCATCACTGTAAATTACTTTTTTTCAGTCTTCTGAGGTCCACTCTATATGTGTTGCTGCCCAGCCCAGAGGTTTCTGGCTATTTTTTATGTTAAGGTATAGCTTTTTCGAGGCATTCTTGCTCGTAATCCATTTTTTCATAATTTCTTCCTAACTGTTCTGTCAGTAATATCAAGTCCAGAAGTTTTAAGGACCTTGTCAATGTCTTTGGATGTTTGACGGCGGTCACCTTTGGCTTTTGGCTGGATTTTGGAGCAGTTCTTGTTGTTTTGTTCTTCTTGAAACGTTGGCAAACCTTTCTTACTCCAGACTTGGTAGCTCCTTCACCCAATCTTTTAGCGATATCTTCGTATGAATATCCTAGTTCGCGAAGCGTAACAGCTCTGCTTCTCTTTCCGGGTGATCAATCAGCACGTTTTGGATTAGTAGGAGCCATTTTCAATAATATGAGAACTAAAAAGCACTCTGACTACACTTCAACACACGCGAAAAACAACCTTACTTTAATGCAGGCAATGGCTGACTAACGCAATTGCAAAACCAATCCTGTTGCATCCTAAAGTGTCCTGATTGGAGCACGTGACAATCTCACGTGCTCTGTGATTGGCTTAGACTGAACAAATAACATTGTAATGTTGCCACAGCTTAAAAACCTCATTCTACAAATTTCGTTCTTTGCAAGACGATTACTTTAGAATACTTTAGGTTCTCTTAAATAGCTTTTATATTTTTTCTTCTATATCTTAATAACCATATGGCATGTTTCTTAATAAAATATAATACAAGGAATAGGAAAAAAAATATTTAGAAGGGTTGTATAACCAAAAAGTTGTTTTTATATACAGTCAAACCACAAATTACAAGAAATTTTAAAAAGTGTCCACACTTAATTCCACTACTGTACACTCTTGAAGTTCCATTGACAGTTTTATGATCCATCATCAGAGCCCCAAGACCTCAAGTGTACAAGCTGCTCGACGAATTGTGACGAATGAGCCAAAACTCGGTATGTCTACTACCTACAGTCTTGAAGTTCCATTAAAAGTTTTCTGACCCATCATCAGAGTCTTAAGACCTTAAGTATAGAAGCTGCTCGACGAATTGTGACGAATGAGCCAAAACTCGGTATGTGTACTACCTAAACTCTTGAAGTTCCATTGCCAGTTTTCTGATCCATCATCAGAGCCTCAAGACCTCAAAAGTAGAAGCTGCTCGACGAATTGTGATGAATGAGCCAAAACTCGGTATGTGTACTACCTAAACTCTTGAAGTTCCATTGCCAGTTTTCTGATCCATCATCAGAGCCTCAAGTC
This sequence comes from Micropterix aruncella, assembly GCA_944548615.1. Classification (NCBI taxonomy): domain Eukaryota; kingdom Metazoa; phylum Arthropoda; class Insecta; order Lepidoptera; family Micropterigidae; genus Micropterix; species Micropterix aruncella. The sequence continues at coordinate 10,892,573 of OX155954.1, read as the reverse complement.
CTCAAAAGTAGAAGCTGCTCGACGAATTGTGACGAATGAGCCAAAACTCGGTATGTGTACTACCTAAACTTTTGAAGTTCCATTACCAGTTTTCTGATCCATCATCAGAGCCTCAAGACCTCAAAAGTAGAAGCTGCTCGACGAATTGTGACGAATGAGCTAAAACTCGGTATGTGTACTACCTAAACTCTTAAAGTTCCATTGCCAGTTTTCTGATCCATCATCAGAACCTCAAGACCTCAAAAGTAGAAGCTGCTCGACGAATTGTGACGAATGAGCCAAAACTCGGTATGTGTACTACCTAAACTCTTGAAGTTCCATTACCAGTTTTCTGATCCATCATCAGAGCCTCAAGACCTCAAAAGTAGAAGCTGCTCCACGAATTGTGACGAATGAGCCAAAACTCGGTATGTGTACTACCTAAACTCTTGAAGTTCCATTGCCAGTTTTCTGATCCATCATCAGAACCTTAAGACCTCAAAAGTAGAAGCTGCTCGACGAATTGTGACAAATGACCCAAAACTCGGAATGTCTACTACCTACATCCTCGAAGTTCCATTAGCAGTGTTCTGATTCATCATCAGAGCCTCAAAACGGACGGACGGATGGACATCATTGTTTCACTTTTGCCATTTTTAATAGCCTCTTAGAAATGCCTAGAAGTAATAGAAATATACTTAACCTTGCATTCTATTTGCTTTAATTAGTTTAATATTTGACTTTAATATCCTTCCATTTGTACAAAGATAGTTTTTCCTTTTATAATTATTATATTATACAACTAATCAAACCACAAAATAAAATATTATAATATCTATAAGTAGAGTAAGCTTTGACTACGCGTTAACTGTGTCGATATAACATAATGAATCTGTGTGTGAGGGAGAATAACTGTTAGAGTGAGAGATACCACGAAAATTTGCATAGACCCAAACGTCTGAACACTGCGAGCGCTCGGCTCATTCTAGTAAATTTCTATCAGCGTCTTCGTATATAAAGCCGGGATTTGGGCGTACTTTCAGAAATTGAGAATGTTATGAAAAAAAATACTTTTTATAATAATTTTAATTTTATTCTATCAATCAACGCTTCTATTTTATAATATTTAAATATTATTTATTTTGAGTGGTCTTTAAAGATAGAAAGTATGGTTTATTCAACGTAAAAAAACGAGAAAATGTTTCTTATTGTGACATTTAGATTAAGAAATTAAAAAAAGATTAGAAAAAAGCCAAAGATGTAATATTTTTATTTAAATGCCTTTCAGAATACACTTCCAGACCCTGGTAACCTCGATCGTTGGAGCTATTCAGAGGACAGTTTGCCCTTTGTAACAATACCCCTTGTACAACTAGACATATTGTAGCTGGTTGCAAGTTGGCCTTAGATGAAGTCCAGTACACCTACCGCCATAACGAAGTCCTTGCTGTTATTCGCGAGGTAATTAGTCAAGCAGTCATTCAGACAGTAAGTACCCTCCAAACCTCGAATACAATTTGTGCGGGATGGCTCTCAATCCAAAAAAATATTCCTCGAGGAATGTAGCAGTATTATTTACATGAAAGTCTCCGTTAAGATATAAATCTTTACTCTTATCTAGCTATGCAAGAGGGGTAAAGGTCATGAGCTATCCCATACATATTAAATACTATCCAAGTATGCTAGAAGGTATTTGACCTTCTACGTATGGATAGCAAATATAGATGCCAGCGGTGCTGCGCTACTAAATACTGCAGACTAAATACAGTATCAATTCTAACCGGCTGTGGTTTTTACTAAGTGCCACAGTAATCGTATCGACTGTACTGGGTAGCAAATATAATTGTCCGTCTACAAAAAAAAACTGAGGACATAACTGAGCAGCAGTACTTGATAATCAATGGTACAATCAAGGCGAATTTAGAGGGACTCAAAAGTCGCCAGATGGCATAGTTTGCATGGTCATCGGACATTGATTATAAAGTATTGCTGCTAAGTCAGGTCCTCAGTTTTTTTTTGTAGGGTAACAATTATATTTGTTATCCAGTACAGTCGATACGATTACTGTGGCAGTTAGTAAAATACACAGCCGGTTGCAATTGATGCAGTATTTAGTAGAGCATTTAGTATTGATGTCTGCAGTATTTAGTAGCGAAGCGCCATAGAAGGTCAAATGCCTTCTAGCAAACTTGGATTCCCAATAACCTAGCTCACTGGGAATATTTATAGGATAACTCATGACCTTCATCCCCCTTGCATAGCTAGATGAGAGTAAAGAGTTATATCTTAATGGAGACTTTCACATAAATGATACTGCCACATTCCTCTCCAATACCTTTCTCAATTATTGAGAAAGGTATTGGAGAGGAATGTTTTTTTGGATTGAGAGCCATAAACTGTATTCGAGTTTTCGAGGGTACTTACTGTCTGAATGACTCCTTGGCTAATTACCTCGCGAATAACAGCAAGGACTTCGTCACGGCGGTAGGTGTACCGGACTTAGCAGCATCTCTTAGAACAAAATTGAAAACGAAGCGAGCTACTTCACGAGTCCGAGGGCTCGCATATGACCGCCACATGTCTACTACTCCTCCAACGCAGATGTTCAAACGTTTTGAGAAATTTGCAAACCTTTGCACGCGCGTAACTCTAACCAATCGAGACGTACCCTTCTGCTCACTTCCCTCGCACCCTATCCCCGCATTCCCCTGTCGCTTGAAAGTGCATCTACTGTTCTTTCAGTATACTGTGCTATTGCGGTCCTCATTCACACTACAACAAAAAATGATTCCGAATGAATAATCGTTTTTCATGTTAGTTTCTTTTGACTTAGGACTTTGGCATATCACAAAAAAACTTGTCCACACGAAGAAGAAAAAGAAGTCTAACTAGGATGAAGACGAGTTGTCTAAGTGGCACCCTGTTTGTACATTAAAATCTAATCCGCTCAAGGAAAGAGAAGATATGAAATAGGTCAAAAATAGTCCAGCCTGCTTTGTGGGCATTCAAGTATTACGTAGCACAATTTTTGAAGATTTTTGACCCTCCCCCCATCACACATAATGTAATAAACATTTGCTTAATTTTAAAATATGTTAAAATGGGCTCAAATTTGTCCTAATAAACTTTTACTACTAATCGTACATTTAATTATACCTGTTTTCCTGACTTGGCCCTGTCCTTACATACATTTTTGGCTTCATCCACCATTGTTCTTCTCATGCATTCTCCTATTTTAGCTTTTTTATAAGGGTGAGGCCGCCATTTTTTGCTGATTTCGTTAACAAAAACCTCCGCTGCCTGTATTTTTTAAATTACGTTTCTTTTGTAATTTACGATAATTGCAACGAGGCAAGCAACAATAGGGCTCACGTCACTTTAAATATTTCAGTTTAGTTGGGAAAATAAAAAGATGTGCCGAATGAAACGTGAAAAAAAGAAGGATTTTTACAAAAAAAACACCTATCCGCCACGGTAGAGGTATACTTTAAGTGACGCTGTAGCAAAAAGTAAGAGATATTTTGAGACACGACTGTTATGTGAAGAATACTCATATAAATAGCTATCATTATTTTTAATTTCGTAACGTTTCTAGGACCTTCCGTGAAAAAATATACAATTTTCAATTTTGTCGTAATACTTTACTTATATGCTACTCTATCAACGTCACCAATATTTCCGGGCACGTATTAAAACCAAAGTTTTTAGGGTCACGATCGGGGGCTGGCAACACCAAAGTTTAGATAATCTGTGGTCCGCGGCTTGAAGGCAGCCATTTTTTTGACAGTCGATAAGTCAACGTCACCTCGAGTGAATGTGCACGCTGTTTCCCGAGGAAGATTTTTGAAAATAAAAAGGTGAGTTTTAGTGTTTTCATAAAAGTTATCAGTGTACACTGTGTGTTAAGATGAAATTCATGTTTGGAGCTGTAATGCGATTGAAATTGTACGTTATTTACAGAGTTCTGACCGGTTTTGTCAACGCGACCGGTAGCGTATATGTACCACTACGCCACCTTTTTTTGTATTCACCACCTCTGGTGACGTATATATTCGTCACTTCCTATACGCTACCAAAATAAAGGTGAGTTTTCACTTGTTTTTTTATTGCTATTTAAACAAGACACCGACTGAATAACACGTCGAGTTTGAGCAGACTTAAATGATTGATACTAATATTACGGGCTTGTCAATATGATGGATTTAAATTAATTAATTATTTTTCATCAAGCCCCTGGTTTACGTTAGCTATAATTTTCACTCTCATTGTCCTTATGTTTTTATTATTGTTGATATCACTGAATTTTCAACGTTTGTCAGTTATTGAAAATTTATTCATTATTAACTTTGATAAAACCAAATCGGAAGACGTATCGAACACAAAATGTGGCACAACGAAACTGCGTACTTTTTTTGTATTCACTACCTCTGGTGACGTATATATTCGTCACTTCCTATACGCTACCAAAATAAAGGTGAGTTTTCACTTGTTTTTTATTGCTATTTAAACAAGACACCGACTGAATAACACGTCGAGTTTGAGCAGACTTAAATGATTGATACTAATATTACGGGCTTGTCAATATGATGGATTTAAATTAATTAATTATCTTTCATCAAGCCCCTGGTTTACGTTAGCTATAATTTTCACTCTCATTGTCCTTATGTTTTTATTATTGTTGATATCACTGAATTTTCAACGTTTGTCAGTTATTGAAAATTTATTCATTATTAACTTTGATAAAACCAAATCGGAAGACGTATCGAACACAAAATGTGGCACAACGAAACTGCGTACTTTTTTTGTATTCACTACCTCTGGTGACGTATATATTCGTCACTTCCTATACGCTACCAAAATAAAGGTGAGTTTTCACTTGTTTTTTATTGCTATTTAAACAAGACACCGACTGAATAACACGTCGAGTTTGAGCAGACTTAAATGATTGATACTAATATTACGGGCTTGTCAATATGATGGATTTAAATTAATTAATTATCTTTCATCAAGCCCCTGGTTTACGTTAGCTATAATTTTCACTCTCATTGTCCTTATGTTTTTATTATTGTTGATATCACTGAATTTTCAACGTTTGTCAGTTATTGAAAATTTATTCATTATTAACTTTGATAAAACCAAATCGGAAGACGTATCGAACACAAAATGTGGCACAACGAAACTGCGTACCTACATGTTCTCCCAACGGCTTAGTCAGATTTTTGTGTTTTCTGCATGACATAGTTTGACAGCTGACAGTTTTATTGTTTGGTTTTGCGTGACACATTTAAGTGATGTAAAGGGAGTTATCATATTTTATCTTCCTAATTTGATTACATCAAAGATTCTACATTTATTACAGATGCCTTTAACATCAGCAGAGAAATCTAAAAGGTATAGAGAGAGACTTAAAAATAACCCAGAAAAATATGATATATCTAAACGAAAAACCAGAGCAAGATCTTCTAAACAGTATCAAAGAAAGATGAAGGATTTGGATGAAAGCAAGAAAAATAATATGAGATTAGAATGGCGTCAACAATATGCTTCAAGAAAGCGTAATACAAATCTTCGAGACAATAGTAATAGCACAGAAACTAATTCTAACGAAGTACACAGTGAGGTGAGTGAAGTTATTATTTATAGTAGAAAATTATAGATTTTGGCGAATGAACACAAATTTCACTATATTATTTTGTTACCAGGTGCAAAATATCAACACCGAGATACAGCCAAAAACTAAACTAGATAAAACTGAAGTAAGTAAAATAAGAAGAAACGTTGTCAATATTTTGAGACGAGAAAACGCAGAACTGACGCAAAGACTCTTTACTTTAGAAAGGGGATTTAATACACTTCGCAGAGAAATGCGCGATTTGAAAAAGAAATATCAAGAGCTAAATCGAGACACAAGACAAGAAGTACAAACAAACATCGAAAATGTAACTGTCTCAAGACAAGAAGACACTCCTCTCAAAAGAAGTGACGAGTTTGCAGTAACACATCTTGCTGCACATGAAACTCCCAAAAAGGAATTAATTAAACAGAAAATATTTGAATACAACTTTCTCACGGACTCATTAAAGAAAACTTATAAATCTTTCAATAATACCGAAAGAAATGTTTTAAAAGAGGTTTTCGACAACGAGTTTGTGAAGAGATATAAAGTCACCACAAACCTAACTCAGAATATTGGACTTAAAAGTAACATTAGGAAAAAAAAAGAAAAAAAGATAGCAGAAGAATTAAAAGAAAGATTAAGAAAATTTTATGAAAGAGATGATGTGAGCAGAGCAAGCGCTGGGAAAAAAGAATGTCTTACAAACAAAAAAGTTAAAAAACAAAATAGATACTTATTAGATAAACTCAGAAATCTGCATCTTAAGTATATGATTGAAGTTGGTAAAATTTCTTTCAGCACATTTAAAAAGCACAGACCTTTTTATGCGGTGGCTCCAAATTTGAAAAATTTAGAAACATGTGCTTGTTTAAAACATGCAAACATGCAGTTCATAATAAATGCTCTGAAATCTGCTGGTATATTAGAAAATAACGATCTGAATATGATAATTGCAAGTCTTGTTTGCGACCAAACGTTCAAGGGGTGTATGTATGGTGAGTGCAATGCTTGTGCAGAAAACTTTATTAAAGTTGATGAAATTGAAAATAACAAAAGAGTCAAATGGTTTGCTTGGACATTTAAAGACTATGTTTATAATGAAAAGGGCACCACTAAAACCTCGAAACGCATGGTTAAGATGAAAAAAACTGGACCTATAAATGAATTATTAGATTCCTTTCACGTCCAACTAAAGGCTTTCAACATTCACCTTTATCACGTACGCCATCAATATAAACAATATAAGCTGTGCATAGAAAACCAGGACAATAATGAAGCTGCTATTCATATAGACTTTTCAGAGAATTGGGTTGCTAAATACAACGAAGAGGTGCAAGCTATGCATTTTGGGGCATCAAAAACACAAATAACGCTGCACACTGGCGTTCTCTACGTCAAAAATGCAAAACCATTCTCATTTTGTTCCATTTCAGCGGAAAATTCACATGGTCCAGAAGCTATTTGGGGGCATCTTCATCCGATTATGAAACATATAAGGTCAGCACATCCAAACATCAACAATCTTCATTTTCATTCAGACGGACCGACAAAACTCAGTATAAACAAAAGAAGAATTTTTATCTTCTATGCACAAAAATGTATGAGCTTGGATTTAACGCAACATGGTCATTTTTTGAGGCTTCCCATGGAAAGGGGGCAGCGGACGGAATTGGTGGTAGCGTTAAAAGAACCTTAGATTTTAAGGTTTCACATGGTCTAGATATACCAGACGGTCAAACAGCATTTGAAGTTTTACAGAATGCAGAATCGACAGTCAAAATGTTTTTGGTACCACCACAGGGATCAATACTGGGCCCGGTCTTATTTGCACTATATACTTCTGACATAGCTGCAAATTTTGAAAACTGTCGCTATCATCTATATGCCGACGACACTCAATTAATGCATTCCATAGACACCAATTGTCCATTTTCAGCAGTCAGCCTAATCAATGCCGATCTTGAAAGGTTATCCGCTTGGTCCAATAAACATGGCTTACAAATCAACCCTTCGAAGTCATGTTTTATGATTATTGGGTCGAAACAGGGCAGGACTAAAATTGCTAACTATGGCTCTCTTCCTATAATGGTGGACAGTTTGCCAATACCACTGGTCACTACGGCTAAAAATCTGGGTATTCTATTTGATGGAAAATTACGGTTTGAGGAACATGTCAGCAAAAGCGTTGGGTGGGGTTTCTCACGTCTAAAGGCCTTATACAGAATTCGGGAGTACCTCAGCGTCAGAATCAGAATACTACTTGTAAATGCCCTTATATTGTCTATAATGGACTATGGCGACTGTGTGTACGGCCCCTGTCTATATAGGAAGACTGAGCGGAGACTTCAGAGAATGCAAAATGCCTGCGCAAGATTTTGCTTTAGGATTCCTCCGCGTCATCATGTGTCACCATTCCTTGCGAAAGCTTCCATGTTGAATATGAGTAAAAGAAGGCAGCTCCATCTTGCGACCCTTGTACTCAAGGTATTACGCAATAAACAGCCGCGATATCTTTACAAGATTATGACGTGGTCCCGTAACCGGCATGTCCATTCAACACGGGCACGTGAACAACTTGCTATAATACCCAAGCACAAAACTACACATTTCCAGTGCAGCTTTTCGTATTATTCTGCGGTTGTATGGAATCGGTTGGGAATGGCTTTGCGATCGAAATCAATTGCAGTATTTAAGGACCACTTTAAAAGTTTATTATTAAAGGAAGATATTTAGATGTCATAATTTGATTTTATTTTAAAATAACTATTGCTAATTGGATTATTACTATTGTCTTCGTTTATTTATTAATTTGTAACCTGATTATTTAATGTTAAATATTTTGATTTTGATTATTTTTGATTTATTATATGTAGATTATTAAATTTATGTAATTACGTTATTTTCTTTTAATATCATTTGATGTTAAATATCTTGATTTTGATTATTTCAATTTGTGTATTTATTTGATTATGATTATTTGGATTTTTTGTTTTAAGATTTATTTGATTAGGTTATTTTATTTTAAAAATCATATACCTATGTATCAATAATTAATAGGTGTGTCCTGAAAACCAGGATAAGAGATATCCTGAGGATACCCCTAATTTGCAGCGTTTGTAGCTTTATTTCTTAGTCTTTGTCTATTTATAGTTTTAATTTTTAATCTGTGTGTTCTTGTTTTTTTTTTGTATATGTTTTTTATAACAGCTGCAAATAAATAAATAAATAAATAAAAATAAAATAAAACATTCAGCGTTTAGATACCAGTATTGTATAGAAACTGCTTCCTATCCGTAATACATTGAAGATACATCAACTCATCACGCATTCAAAGTTTGCTGTGAAGCACCGCATTCTATCTAGTTTTTGACAAAGTTTGAAAGGAAAATGCGAATGCCATAATCCTGAGTTACACGTTTTTAATTTTGATGAAGTCGCTCAATGATTGTCAAATGGAAAAGGTAGACGAATCATGCATATTTTTAGACGAAGTGATGGGAAATATCATAAAAAGTAAAAAAATATGCAATAAACACAACACTGTTGATTTCAATGATGAAGACATCTTTCCTGTTGATTTTAATGAAGAAGACATCTTTCAAACAAAATATTTAGATGATGCAAACACATTGTTACGAAATATGGACGAAATAACGGAAGATTTTTTTTCAAAAAAAACGAAAAATAGAAGACAATTTGAACTTGACAACTAATCACAAGAAAAATAAACGCTTGAAAAGAAATACATTCCTGAAAATAAAACGTAGCCTGATTGATAGTTCGGTAGAAGAAAATGAGTCTGATAATTATTCTGTTCATGACTCATCGGACTCTGATTTTTCCGCTGGGACGGACTCGGAAGTGACTGATGACAATGATTTTGAACGCAACAAGGACACAAACATAGAAATAATTGTAGGATCATTTGTTTTGGTTAAGTTTCTTACTGAGAAAAGGACTAAACGCTATATTGGAGAAGTCACTGAAATATATGAAAATGGTTATAAAGTGAAGTTTTTACGAAACAAAGGAAAAGGGAAATTTGCTTGGCCAATTACCGAAGACAAATCTGTCGTATACAGATCTGACATCGAACAGATACTTCAGAAACCAAAAACAGAGAGAAGAGGTTTAAAAACCTTTGACATTGAAGATCTGAGCATAATAATAGAGTAAAAGTAAGAGAAGAAGAGGGAATGTCACTACAATTTAGATTTTTACGCGGTTTTTAGTTTAACCTATGAAAACTTGCTTGAATAGACGCTGATGCCTCTCACAATAGCGTATTCACATTTTTGTAAATTTTGTATGTGTGCCTAATAACAAAATTCTACTTTAATAAAGTTGATTTCATTACTTAAATGGGTTTTCTGTGCTTTGCTGACGGGCAAAGACGACTCATGGCATTTTTTGATTCTTGTAATTTAGTTAAATAATTTAAAAATTAGGCTTGTGTAGAACAACCGTTAACATTTTATCCGTCACTTTATACGCGACTCAACGTCACCGACGCGTAGCAGAGTCTACGTCACCAATCTATTACTTCTTCGCCATATCAGCAAAAAATGGCGGCCTCACCCATAAATAATACTCTTAAAATAAATAAAAAACAATGTTATGTAACTTATTGTTCGAACCCCCTCTCCTGCCCCTGTAATGCATCGTAATGTTTTACAAGACCCCTTTTCCCCCCAAATAGCATTATGTAATACTTGAATGTCTCCTTTATAAACAGGGTCGATTATTTTTGGTCTAAGTCGCATCGTTAGTCTTGCGAAAGATTATTTTCTAAAGCAGGGACTATCGTCGCAAAACCAGAAATAAGCCCTACAGCAAGCATTTGAAAAAAACACATATTTTTGAGTGGTCTTTTTGATAATACTATTTTAAATAACATTTCTAAGAGTTTATTTAATTGTTACTCTAAAATTGTTTTATTTAATGGGGATATGTGTAGAAAACTTTTTGTAGGCGCCGATGCACTGCGCGCGGGCGAGTATCGAGCGTTCGCACAAAGCTAGGGCAGGCAGTTGACCGCAGGCAGTGCTGGCAGTCCAGACAGTAGCTTCTCTTAGAACAAAATTGAAATAGAATAAAATACGTCACAAGTCATAAGGGCTCGGATATGGCCGCCAGATGTCCGTTACTCGGCCCAGGCGGATATGCAAACGTTCGAAAACGTCGCCAGCCTTTACCTGCGCGTAACGCTAACCAAATGAGTTCGTCGAGACGTACCCCTCTGCCCATATTCCTCGCTCCTTCTTCCCACACGCCCTCATGAGAGAGTCTACTGTTGTCTCGGTATACTGTGGCATTCACACGAAGCTTAGGCAGTGCCGCCAGGTGCCTGGTACGTTTCCAGCCATAATACTGTTAAAAACCGAAAAAAAAATACAAAATGCCTAAGACCCTTGACAATTATAAAAAGTGACCAATGAGCTGTGAAGAGATCGACGCACCATGCAAGCGGTGATGCCATGTGCGGTCCGTCGCTTCCTTCACACCTCCTTGAGTTACAGTGTCCTCTAGCGGGAGAAAAAGTGGCAGGAAACATCCCGATTTCCTTATTTCCATTAATGATCCATCTGTCATGAAAGTACTCTTTTGCTTCGATTTGAGTAGGTATCGATACTTTTGATTCGATGCTCGATATGTATTGCACTCTGACTTTAATGCGCACTGGTATCGAAACCCTCTGTTTTGAAGCAACCCTAGCCACAAGTTGCACAGGCTGTAAAGTGAGGAGACTGCGTTGGATCGAAGCATGTTAATTTTCAGTGTCACGCATCTGAGACTTTCAAGGAATAAAGTTTATGAAATCAGTTATACTCTCAAGACATCTGGTGACATTGACATATTATGGGTCCAAAAAATAGAAATCAGGTAAAAGAAACATCTGTTTTTTATTCTATTTGCAAAGATATTTATAAAGTTGTAGCGTATTGTAGCCACGTTGACACTGGTTCTCCTCGTTACCGAAGTTAAGCAGCGTGGTCGATACTTCAATGGGACCGCCTGAGTGTTTGACTGTTGTGTTTTGTGTGTCTGGCTGCATGATTCTACAAAAGCCTGCTAGAAGACATTGCCAATAAGCAACAAGGCGGATTCCACATATAGACCAGCTTGTGGGTAAAAAAGAAAAAAAGATGGCATAAAACTTCAATCAATATATCTATCGCAAAAAAATGTCCTTTTCAAGCGGCAGAATTGAGTCTCAAGAGTTGTTTCCACCGCAATATTATCTACGTTGATAAGATAAAGACGTAATTTCAAAAATAAATTGAACCACATACATACACATGCGATATAGAGTGGGGCAATTGGACATTGTAGCAATATTCGCAATAAATTAACGAAAATAAACAAGTTAACCGGATGGAGAGTAAATTACGCGAAACATCACATGACCGCCGCGAAAATAGGCGACACGGCTTTAAAAATATGCTTTACATATAATCTAACTAATATTATAATAAAGGCCTCTTACATACACGTAAAATAACAATTCGACCGGACTTCGCGACGGCTTCACACTCTTTATAAATACTGCGTGGAAGCGGCGAGTGAACCGATCTATTTTGAAACTAGGCATGTGACCGTGGATGGTTTGGGTAGAAATAACAGACAATATACAATGTATACAAAACGAGAGGCCGACTAAAACAGTCAAAACGAAGCGACCAGCTGTTTCAGAACCCGAAAACCTACCTAAAAAAAATAGGTTAAATCGTAAAAAATTGAGGGAATTTTGACTAATTTAAACTGCGTATGACCTTGAGCATCTTCGCCACGAAGGACCGCCACATTTTTGCACGTTATATTCCATCAACTCAATAAAAACATAGTTACGCAATATTATGCACGAGGTGCCCTCATCCAGAGAAAATTAGGTGACGCGGTAAAGAGACCGGCGGCATTCTCCAAGTCGAGAGCCGAAAACGATCAACAAAAGATAGCGTGAAAGCTCCATTTCACTCAATTACCAGCAACCCGGCTTGCGAGCGAATGATAAATAATTTTCGCTTACCTTGATCCGTGCGACGCAATAAATGGTGCTGCAGCGAACGACGAACGCGCGCTATTTTATCGCACTCTACGAACTCCGCAAAACGGCGTAATAATCAGAGAAAAATCAAATCGCAGTTTCCACGTGCTCTCAGCGTTCCGCAAGCACAACAAAATTCAACATGGCGGGCGGTCTAATTTTGAAATTTTCTTCAAATCATAAACAATGAACAGTGTTGACATTTGAAAAAATATATTATTTAAATTCATTTTAAGATATATGGCAAAAAATAAACGAATTATTCTGAATGAATTTAGTAATTATTAAAACTAAATAAAATCATATTTAGACCAGAGAGTATAAAGTTTGACGTAAGTTTATAGTTTATGGAGTAATTTGTGGTGTGGATGCGTCAAAGCGAAGGAACAAACTATCGATGATATCATCGATATCGTGAATGGAAATATATATATTTCTCTTGGTGCTTCTCAACGGGCCACATTTTCCCTGCAATATGTGGCTGCAATACATTGCCCGGCAACATAGCAATACCAGCCATATTATGCCATATATGGAATATTTTTAGTAGGTCCCCCAGTTATATGGCTAAATATTTTTCGTATGGCCGAAGTTGCTGGCCAATGTTGCTGGCGATCACTTCGCAATCTAAAACACTGCAATATTGCCCGGCCACCTTTATTGCTGTTTCGTTTTGCGCCATAAGTGCGTTCCTTTCTGATGCAAGGCACAACGCACGACATCTTCATTTTGAATTTATATCATCTAATGATTATTTTTTTTGATTTATAAAATATTATTATCTATTCTGATATATTATGTACAATAGCCTGAAATAATTTATATTATTTATTAGTGTTTAAAATGTTTACATAACATCAATAATAGATAATTGTATTGTGAATTTATTGTTAATAGAGAATTCATGGAGAAGATCTTTCAATTGGTATTCATATCATCGAAAACATTCAGGCTAAGATATCTAAAGTATCACGCTTTTTGAAGTCAGATCGAATCCACATTCTCGTCTTTTTTGTCGTTTTAAATTTTCATTTAAAACAATACAAGCCGCTGCGATACGTATTTTTTCGTCGGCCCTTGTTGCCCGATTGTGTAGCCCGTTTACTAGTCAAAATGTTGGTCCATACTTTTGCAGAAATATTGCCGAGAATAGCTGGACTATATATTTTCCAGCCATATGCTGCAATTAAATGATGCAGTGAAGGCCGGGCTATATTTGCTAATATTGCAGCCACGTATTGCCCGTGGGGCAATACGTGGCTGCAATATTATAGGAGCACCATCTGGTAATTAGAAAAAGGATGGGCCCTTAGTGCTGCCACTACTTGCTGAAGTCGCGGAGAAGTAACTAATAGCTGAAAGAGCAAAAGTAGCGGATGGTATTTTGAAAAATAACACCTGGCCCAAAATCGGTGCAAAGGTCTACTATCGACATTTTGTGATCTATCGAGTGATGTCCATCTCTTTCTTATTGCGGTGCGTCGCGAAACGCGAGTGTGGCGATGATTCGGTGATCGATGTCAAAACTATTTTATACAAATAATTTATTGATCCGCGATGCCGAAAAATAAAGGAAAAGGAGGTAAGAACAGGAGGCGAGGAAAGAACGAGAACGAAACGGAAAAAAGAGAGTTGGTGTTCAAAGAGGACGGCCAAGAATATGCACAAGTGACGAAGATGCTAGGCAATGGCCGTTTGGAGGCCATGTGCTTCGATGGCACTAAAAGGCTGTGTCACATACGTGGAAAGCTTCGAAAAAAGGTCTGGATCAATCAAGGCGACATTATATTGATCGGATTGCGCGACTACCAGGACGCGAAAGCTGATGTCATATTGAAATACACCCCGGACGAGGCGAGGAATTTGAAGACGTACGGAGAGTTCCCAGAAACTGTGAGAATCAACGAGACCATTACGTTCGTGGAGGATGGCTTCGACGAGGATATCGAATTCGGCGACGAGGTCAGTTCGGACGAGGAGGGCGACCCCGTCGACAACATATAAATCTGTTTTGGTGCCACGGACTGTTTTCATTTTCAGAATTTCTCAACCTGTCAGTTCGCTACTCTCATAGTTATAATAGGCGTACGATTTTGTCCCTGTTTATTTTATAATAGGATAGTTTTTGTTGCTAATTTCCTATTGTCCGTTAGCGTTGCACGTTGCAAATTATGAGACGTTTTCTTGTGATTTAATTTATCGAACTGATGTAATTAGTCAAACTAAATAAATAGTGTTTATAAATGTATGGAGGGTTTCGACATTGTTAAAATTGCCCTCGGGGAAGCAGCTGTCAATATGCTGAAATATATTTTTTGTTTTTTTTTTAATACCATAAATGCTGATTAACCGATTTCATCATTATTATAAACGTTCTAAATTTGTAATTAAAATGAACTCGTTTCATTTATAAAATTCGGTTTTGTTATTTTTAAAATAGGAATATTTAAAACCGCTGCTGCTATCCAGCGCTTTTTCTAAACTTGGCTTCGACATTATTGTAACAGATGGTGCAATATTAAGGTGCTCACTTGTCACGGGTCCAAGCGAGTTCAGTGACATGCTGCTAGGTGTCGCTGGTGGCAGCGGTAGCGCAATTTCGTAACAGATGGCGTTGAAGTATACAATTATTGTTTTTTTGTCGAGATGTTTCGGTCGCTTCCGACGGTCTTTTATTTTCATATAAAATGAATGGCGGGCAACAAAAGAGACAAAAGTGCATCCAGTGACCTCTCTTCGGTTCGCAGACGGGGGTGGGAAATGGCGGAAAGTCGCAGCGGGGGCGGCGGCGCTGGCGTGCGAACGCTCTTTCAGCAGTTCATTCCCCGTCTGGCCCCATCCCTCAGACCTCGGGATCACTGCACGGAGTCACCCTGCACCACCCTCAGCACTGCAGTAGCTAGCTAAATATACCTACCCGACGCTTAATACAAGCTACCTATATAGTTAAGTACATATCCCTTGTACGTACGTACCTACCTATGGTCTGATCAGCGAATCGTGACTACAAAGCGAGATATTTTCGAATTAAAAATAAATTAATAGTTTAAAAAAAAACACTAACAACACGCTTTTGGGCTATGATACGATATTCACATACACACGGCTATGATACGATATTCCATCATGGAATGCCAGTGCCTATCTTCCGGCTTCATCATCAGACCTTGGAATCTAATCGTGGTCAAAGTTCATTCCAAGACTTTTCTAACAAGTCCAAACACAGCTATGATACGATGTTCCATCATGAAGTTCCAGTTCATATCTTCCGACTCCATCATCAGATCAGTTCGACAGTACCATATTATTGTATTGTCATCAGAACTACATACAGCTGCCAATTTTCATGACGCTACGATCCTTGGAAGATGGTTAAATTAGTTACCTTAGATTCCATTACATAGTTACATACAGGAATATGGCAACATTTCTCGAAACTGTCATCAACCGGAGGATACGGTCTGAACAAGCAATCTTGGTTTTTTTTATTTTTCAACTGTATCCTATCCATTAATGCAGAAATGTTAGGAATAGATAGGTTACATTATATTTTTTTATGGCAGTGGATAGGTATTTTATTGTTAAAACTTGAATACATCTAAATATTACCAAAAAACTAAAATTTATATAACAACCCTGTCCAAATATCAAGTAAGTAGTTATCTAAATGTCCAAATGTTAGTAAATTAACATAAATATATCGTTTTTAGTGTCAAATGAAACGTCTAATTGAGTACATTCCGGAATATACATGTATCTATATGGATAAATACATAAACAACAAATATTTAATAAAAAACCCGTAATAAAAATAATTATAAATACAATAGTTCGCTTTCTGTAATAGCAGTCGTGTTTTTTATTCTTTTCAATATATTGACTTGTTGATTGCTCCGTTAAATGCGAAATTCGTTGAAAAGCATCGCTATATACAAAAACATGGCGATTTAATACTTTTTTTGTAGTTACTTTGTCATGTGATTTCTTTGTTAGAAAAGTAGCAAACACGCGGTTAAAAAGCTTGCACTAAAATAATTGGTATATCTAAATGGATATTTCTGTCTTAATTTCGATTTTTTTTTGCGAGTTTACAATACTTTCCCTCCTTGTCGGTTGGTAGGCCGGGAAAGTAAAAGAGAAATGTTTTGATCTTGGTTTTAGGTATGCACGTACTCACATTGAAGGTAGGTTTTTCATGAGAGAAAGTTGATTCAACTGAAGCCTCAAAAACACTATTAATATCTAAATGATTATCTATATCAGTGTTTAGTGGGTTGCGAAGACTCCCGGGGATTCCCAGGCTATAAAAAATAAAAATCGAAAAGATTACAAAATCTGCAAATAATATGTTATTAGGTATATATTAGCAAACATTTACAACTTCGGAAGAGAAACATGTGTTATGCGTTTTTGCTATTTTTTAACAAAACTTTCTGGTGATTTAAGATGGAAACAGGTAGGTAGGTACAGCTTCGAAAAAGAAAAAAACAGTTAAAATTAAGGTATTTCTCGCCATTGTTTTTACAAAAGAAATATTTATTGCATGCGTAATACAGTTACGGCTGTGAAAGGTACCAAGGGGGGTCGAGAGAACTAAGTTACCGTTTAAGGGGGGACGGATACGTTTTTTTTTAACTTAAAATGGCGTCGCGATCTAAAAAAAGTTGAAAAACACTGATCTATATAATACATAGATGGAATTTATTGAGAAAAATCACATATATAAGCAATGGGTAATGTACGACCGTCTGGCAGAAGAATCGCATAACATCGACTCCGATATTCTCCGCTTGAATTGGTTGAGTTGAGAGCTATATTACGTAGTTTGTTATTTGCTACAGTTGGCGTAGCTTCGTCGTAGAGGGGAATAACACTTGTTTTCAAGCTCCTACGCCGCCTGAAAACATTGGAATCTCTAATTACAGAAAGGGAATGATTGTTTGATTTGCTCCTCCTTAGATATTGCCATTGATTATTACTTTTGATTATTACTACTATTACATTGATTTTTATTATTACCATTGATTATTAACCATTGATTATCCTTACATATTGCCATTGATTGGGTATTATTAGATATTGATTGATTGAGTACTATTGATATTGGGTATTATTATTGGGTACTAGCTGACCCGTGCCACTTCGTTGGGCGGTAAAACTTTATACTTGTGATGAAATTATGAGCGTGGTTCGGTTAGTACTGAGTGCTATGATTTATTTTCTGACTGCCAAAAGAAGGGTTATATTTTTACTGCATATGTATGTTTGTATTTGCATGCCAATTTGACTATATTACCGTTATTTATGTGTCTTCTTGTGAGTGTCTTATTTGTGAGTGTCTTATCTCTTTAACCATTTATGCAGTAAAAGGGAAATTATATGCAGTAACAGGGAAAAGTCTTTTGTTTTAAACACTTGAGACGATAAATTTACTTATTTTGATAATAATTCATAATTGTTGATATTATGATCAATAAACCTGACCTATAGATTTAAATTATTTTTTTAATATAAAATACTACTTTTTGTGACTTAAATATGAAATTTAGACATATGCTGTTGCGGACTTTTTTGTAGGCATTACCAAGCTCTACAACTTTTCTCTGAACTCAATCATATATCTCTCATCGTTAAAGCAGCGTTCGTAAGAAACGTTTTATTGGACCGTTTTTTCTCCGACTTACTTTGCAAATCCAACTACTATGAAAAAGTCTTTTCATTTTTCGGATTAATATATAGCCCTATGACACTCACAAAATTATAACGTGGCTTTCTATTGGTAAAAGAATTTTCAAAATCGGTTTAGTAGACCCAGAGATTACTTCCTACAACCTCACAAACTCACATACTTTTCCTCTTTATAATATTAGTATAGATATATTACGACACGGTCGCGTTTCCATACCTATGTATTATTATCTGTTTAACTATTTATGCAGTAAAAGGGAAAAGTCTTTTGTTTTAAATACTTGAGATGATAAATTTACTTATTTTGATAAGAATTCATAATTGTTGATAATATGACCAATAAACATGACCTAACGATTTAAATTATTTTAAAAATATAAAATACTACTTTTTGTAACTTAAATATAAAAGTTAGACATATGCTGTCGCTGACTTTTTTGTAGGCATTATCAAGCTCTAGAACTTAATCATATATCTCTCATCGTTAAGGCAGCGTTACTTAGAAACGTTTTCGTTCGACCGTTTTTTCTCCGACTTACTTTGTAAATTCGACTACTACGAAAAAGTCACAACACATTACGTACACTACGCGACACTCACAAATTACGTAGCTTTATATTGGGTAAAAGAATTTTCAAAATCGGTTCAGTAGATCCAGAGATTACTTTTTACAACCTCACAAACTTTACCTCTTTATATTATTAGTATAGATTATAGTTTTGTCAACAATTCTGCGCCGGTGACATACAGGTGCCGCTAGTAACATTCTTCGGCAAAACTAATAGCATTTCAACAATATTTTATTTATTTCATTTTACATTCTTTATTTCAATTACTTCATGAAATAAAGCGACAAATTTATTCTCCCAATCCCATGCAACCCGAGGCACGTCACACATCTAACTATGCGTACACTTCCTAAACACAGGCATAGATGTGTGATTTACGAATTGTTTAAGATTGCGAGCTGACACTATAAGTTGGTTACTAGAGATTAGTTATTAAGTAGAGTATTAAAAATAACCTTTTTATCCATCAATAATAACATAGATATTGGGCCCGATTTCGTTTCTTTGTGAACTAAAACTAAAATTAGTCCAAGTGAACGAGACAGAGCAATACGTTAGAGCGGAAAATGAAACGAACGATCGTCGATAAATATTAGGTTTCGAACTTATACTCGTCCGAATAAATTCGACCATATTTCGTGCGGTATAAGATTTGACCTTGGCGGGCAGTTTTAATGCGAAAAAGTGACAACCGTTCATCTCACACTCCGCTCTAGCGTATTGCACTATCTTGTTCACACGGACTAATTTCCGATTTTAGTTCACGAAGAAACGCAATCGAGCCCATTAAATGGTTTTTTGTAAAGGAGTTTTTGATTAAAAAATCCATTATTTAACCATTGCCATCTATCGCATTATTTATAGGCTGTTTCTTCTTCTTCTTCTTCTTCATCAGCGCGTATTCGCCCACCGTTGGGCATACGCCTCTCCAATCACTCTCCATAAGCTGTTTACATCACACAAACAATGTGGAGAGTGTGCCATCTATTGGGCTATTGCACATAAGATAAGATTAATCAATGTTTGGAACTTCGAGTGCCATCTACGCGTTGCGTTTGACAGTAAAATCCTATCTGCCGAAACGTAGTACGGCAATGAGCAATGTAATGACCTATATAATCAAGGATATTACTCAATTTACGACGAAAAGAGATCTGTTTTGGTATTAGTAAAGTATGCCAGACTTTTTCAATTGCAGTCGGAATGCTAGTAACTTTCTGATCATTGCGCCAAATCAAATAAAATCGAGTTTATTTTCTTTAAAACCCTTATACATAGTTGTTTAGACAGTACACAATACTTTGACTAGATTATGTTACATAAATTGATTATTAAATCCGAAGAACAGTGATTACAAAATCGATATAATGTAAGGGTCTCACCACATAATTTATAATAATTGCATCAGATACTTAAAAATGCAAATTTTTAGAATATTTTGACTTAAATATACTTATAGTCATATAGAACATATATAATAGACTTAAAATTCAATTAAGTTGTCATGAAATAGAAAATAATATGGCCCTACGAATACAACATACAATTTATTATCGGAGAGAAATAAAATACTCATTATAATATAATATCCTACTAATATTATAAACGCGAAAGTTTGTATGTATGTATGGATGTTTGTTACTCTTTCACGCAAAAACTACTGAATGGATTTTGATGAAACGTTACAATAATATAGCTTACACATCAGAATAACACATAGGCTATAATTTATAAAGATATATGGTTTTCTATCATCATTATCACAATTTTCCATCACCACGCGGGTGAAACCGCTGGGCGCAGCTAGTAGTCAATAAAATGGTAAAACTGTCAAGATAAATAAACAAAATCAAACGGAAATTGTCAGCTGCTTAATTAGAATGCGTCTATATCATACAGTTCTCTCTCAATAATAGACTGGGAGATAGTGACAGAAAATATATGGCGAAAAAAAGTATGGCGATCATTCAGTAGTTAAATTAGGTAATTCATAAAATAAAAAAAATGGTCTCAGCACTGGGCTTCGCGACGTAATCGCTGGGTAATTAATTAAACATGTCGGAAAAATAAAGTGTTTCAAAATAAATCTGCCCTAGCGAAATGCAATACTTTTACGGTGGGGCTTATGGCCCGCCATACCAATTAAAACACGTGATTAAAAGAAAAAAAAACGTACCTATTTGTTACAGGCAATGTTTTTTAAAAACTAATTATTTTTAAATAAACATTCACGAAAATCACTATGCTATAGCTTTCGAAGGTTCAAAATAACCGCCATACCGACGCAAAGAAGCAGATTTATTTAATGATGTAAAACGATTAGTACAACTAGAGCTTTTAACTACAACTGGCGAACCCATCACCTCAGGAAGATTTAACCATATCGAATCGTTCTGTCTCCCGTGAGGTGAGCAGAAGACTTGGGACGAAAAACTACCCACTGTCTAGTTACGCCACCTGCCCGTCAGAGGCCAACGCCTTACGGCGAGACACCGTGAAAGGTATCCAGCGGGCAGCCTCGCCCCCTGACTACCAGTTTGAAAGGATATATCCATCTGGAATTAACCTTCAGGATACCTCCTGCCTCCTGACTGGTGACAGGTTCGAGGTCGCTTGCGCAATCCTCTCCCTTACGAAGCGGTGATACATTATTTACCGAATCTATCGCGGACCACGGCGTCCTTTATCCGGCTCTCACCCGGAATCAGGTAGGCGATTGGTCGTTTCAAGAGTAGTTGTCGTAAGGTTAACAACTACCCCCGCTCTATAGGAGACAGTACTGTTTCCAGACTCCCCCGGCTGTCGGTCAGAATGCACAATCGATTGGCTGACGCCGCACGGTGCGCAAACCGTCCAGGAGGGCCCGAAGGTTGACTCCTAGAGGAGACTGGACCGCAGGCCAGTGTCATACCCTGGTTCTCAGTTCTTCGTGGAAGCCGCCGGATGGGTGTTGACCCGTGCCTTTGACCGACCCTATATAACTGAGTCTTAGTGGCCAAAATGCAACAGGGCCTATTAACTTTCAAGTAGAGTTGTCAACTACAACGGGCGAACCCGTCACCTTAGGAAGTTTTAACGAAATATGATCGTTCTATCTCCCGTGAAGTGAACGCAGGAGACTTAGGACAAAACAGTCCACCGTCAAGCTCCGCCACATGCCCGTAAGAGGCCAACGCCTTATCCGCGAGATAACCAGGTATGTTACCCAGCGGGCTTACACTCACGCCCTTACTTCCAGTTGCGGCCAGATTACTCCGGTCTCTCGACTGGTTACGAGTTCGAGGTCGCTTGCGCGCTGAGAGCCAAGGGAGAGCCCGTACGAAGCGGTGAAACGGTGTAAACCGAATCTATCGCGGATCACGGCATCCTTTGCCCGGCTGTTCACCCGGAATCGGGTAGCTGACGGTCGTTTCAAGAGCAGTCGCCGCAAGGTCAGCAACCACCCCCACTCTATAGGAAAAAGTACTGCTTCCAGACTCCCCCGACTGTTAGTCAGAATGCACAATCGATTGGCTTACGCCGCACGGTGCGCAGACCGTCTAGGAGCGCCAGAAGATTGACTCCCAGGGGAAACTAGCCCTAAGGCCAGAGTTCTACCCGAGTTCGCGCTTCATGCGTGGAGGCCGCCAGATGGGTGTTGACCTGTGAGTGTGATCAACCCTGAACAAATGGGTCTTCGTGGCCAACTCAGCAAGGGCCCATTAGCTTCCCCTATTAACTCCCAGTATGGCACTTGAATTGTAGAAAGTTTGTAATACAATGAGGCTGTTAATATATTTGCCATACTTCTGGGGGAGTGCAAAAGTGGTGCCATACTTAAAAAAAGTTTTTTTTCAAATGTTTTCAAGATACTATACGTAAAATTATCTATTACAGTATGGCATTATTTTATTAAGTTTGTTTCAATACGAGTGTATCCGAAAAAAAATGTCTGCATGTTATATACATAATAGATAGCTTAATACTCCCTGGGGGTCTCTTGGCAACCCCCAGGGGGTCGCGACCCACTGGTTGAAAATCACTAATAATATATTTAAATGAAATGAGTCGAATTCGACTTTTGTGATATTTTTGTTGTTAAACTACTTACTAATATTTTATGTATAAATACATAGTGATATAAAAAAATAGTAATAATAATAATAACAATTTAGTAGGCCATTAAATTACAGCAAAAAGAGAAAAATGGTTCTTAAAAAAATATCATAACAAATCATAAAATTAAAATTACTTAAAAACTTAAAAACTTTGGTATCTATTTTAGATACCTATAAGCATTGATTTTATAATTACACTAGAAAATCAATGCTATAAGTATGCGTTTAAAGTAGGTACGTACGTGAAAGATATAAGGAAAGGAAAAGTATGTGCGAGTTCGTCCGGTGTCTGGGTGTGTTTGTGTGCGCGGGCTATGCCCGGGGAGAGGGGGGGGGGGTGGCAGACAGTCACGGACCTCGATTGGCCTTCCTCCCTTGCAGTGGCGGCGCATCCCCCGGCCCAAGGTCGCTGTGACCTCGCCGCCGAAGGTTAAAGCCGTCCGCGTCGATTCCTACCCAGTTCTAGGCATTTCGACGCTCCCCAATCTTCACGCCCTTTCTATCCCCCTCCGTTTAATATTACTCATCCTACATATACGTTTCGGTATAACCGCATGATCCAAACCGCGTTTGCTTGAGGACGTTTTGAGGACGTTTGCGGAGGGCAGGTCATCGGCTTTGTAACCGGGTGAAGTTTCAAGTGTAGCAAGTCTGAAGTTTCAACGACTGTCGACAAGTCTATATTAATTACACAGGATTTCTATATTAATCAAACTCGGAAAACAATTGCAATTTAGTAGTTTAACCGCCCTACCTATACGAACGTACGTGATACGTCCGCTATATTACGCCCAAAGCATTGATTTTATTATAAAATCAATGCCCAAAGCAACAAAACCTTAAAAAAAAAAAACGAAAACGACAAAGCGTGGGTGATAGTAAATTTGTTCCTTCGATTCTAAATACAAAAAGAGGCTCACAAATGGGTCTATTATCTAAAAAAGTTTTCTGGTATATTGTAAACAAGTATTGTTATTATGAAATCTAATGAAAGAAACCCAACGATTTTTTAACTACTATTTTAACTTATTTTTTTTTTGCCAAGAGATGGTACGACGAATATAGATAATGGAAAAAAATATTGAAAACAATCAGACGTCAGGAAAATATTTATTTTCGAAAAAAAAAACATGGTGATGAAGAAGCGCGTCATAGTGTTAAAACATACCAAAAGTTAGGAAGTATGAAAAGTTTTAAAACAGTTTTTATTCTTGTTAAAACATAAGGCTACACCACATTTCTGACATTCGGTTCAGGCTATTCTTTTACATCTTGGAAGTTAGCATCTCAGCCTTTTTTCAGTCCATATAGGCCAGTGTACTGATTGATCCAATCTCACTTCTTTCGGTGAAACATAATGACATGGCCCTTTCCTCTTTTTTCGGTTCGTTTTTTTAATATTTTACTAATGTCTCAGCCAATTATAGTCGAAAATCAGCTGAACTTAGCACCCGGTCCTTATTATACATTGTAATTTGAAAAAAAAAATAGTCGTATGAACCAACGTTTGCTGCGAAGTCTAATTTTTATAGTGGCCCATTACGCAGTCCATTAGGTCTACACCGCCCATAAAACGATTGTATTCAGCCACGATGAAAGGCCGCTCTACAGTAACGTGTTTCTTTTGCGACTTGTCAAATCTACTTATGACAGATGTAGGGTTCTTGCCAGCAAAGCTAGGTACAAGATTTACAATCGTAGTGTCTCTCCAGGCCACTAAGGATATGTCAACGCCATTATCGTTTGCAAACTCTAGGTTTTTAGTTTTCCATAGAGTATTTCTCTTAGGAACACGTGTGCTTCTTGAAGTGGTGGCAGAACTGGTACTGGGTACTGAAAAAGCAGGCAGTGTCTCACATGGCTAAACCGTAGTGCTGGTATTTGTCTTCAAGCTCAGCGGCAAGATGTTGTTGTCCTGATCTTCTGGGTCTGGTATTTCTGGTTTCTCATCCGAATCTTCATGTAAATTCTGACATTCTGTTCTGACATATACGACGGATCAGCTACGTCTTCGTCGTCTGAGTAGTCTGAGCCATCATCACTATCTTCCCATTAGGCTCAGAATGTTTTTTAATTCGTCAGTCCTCAAAGTTGGAAGCCTGGAACCTAAACGTGGATTAAAATGGATACATATTATAAACAAAGTAATGAATTAAAATCGGTTAGCACAATGGTGCATTACTGCATCATAACAAAAGTGGCCTATCTCTGTAAATACAGTAAAATATATTTGAATTACATAAAATTGCTAAAAATCAATAACATACCGTTACTCCACAGCAATTTCAGGTCGATATTTTTAGTATCACTAATAAAAACACACGATTGAATTCGCGTGCGAACTACACATATCAGTTTTGGCGGGTTTCTCACTTCAAGTTACCACAAAATGTAAAATAGCGCCGCAAAGTGTAATTAAAACTGTCTAAATCGTAAGATTGCTTTGCTGTGGAGATATAACACTGCGCGAAATGGTAATTTTTTGCTTGTTTGAAAAAATTTGGGAGTTCGAATGCAGAACTGCATTCAGCGCCGTAAAGGGTTAATAATAGCCCAAAGGTAGGGCGGTTAAGGTGGTTGCTAACTGCATATTCAATCAGCCAATCGACTGTGCACTCTGAGTAACAGTCGGGGGAGTCTGGAAGCAATACTGTTTCCTATAGAGCGGGGGTGGTTGCGGACCTTACGGCGACTGGTCTTGAAACGACCATCGGCTACCCGATCCTGGGTGAACAGCCGGGCAAAGGGCGCTGTGGTCCGCGATAGATTCGGTAAACACCGTTTCACCGCTTCGTGAGGGATAGAACCGCGCAAGCGACCTCGAACTCGTAACCAATCGAGAGACTGGAGTAATCTGGTCACAATTGGAAGTAAGGACGTGAGTATAAGCCCGCCGGGTAATACTCCTGGCTATCTCGCAGTTAAGGCGTTGGTCTCTTACGGACTTGTGGCGGAGCTAGACGGTGGACTGTTTCATCCAAGTCTTCTGCGCTCACTCCTGGGAGATAGAACGACTAATTGTTTAAACTTCCTGAGGTGACGGGCTCGCCCGTTGTAGTCGACAACCCTAGTTGCATATTCAATCTGAGGGTATTTTGAAAAATGCCCTCAGATTGCCTATGGCCCATGTAAATCAAATGATCCATAGACAAAGGACAATGGGTAATTTTGTACCCACTTGCGAAGTTTGTTGTAGATAGAGTTGAGTCTTGGTTTCTCCGATTAAAAAGTGGTGATTTCACCACTCGGCGTCTTAAATAGCGATAAATCTATTTTTTTAACAATAGCAGGACACTTCATTACCATGTGATATGTTTTTATAAAACATCTGGTGATGCCAGGTTAACTTCTACCATCGCTCCTTAGAAAACGTACGTTTCCAGACTCCCCTGGCAATTTGCCTGTTGAGCACAAAGCTATCAAACAGGCCAGGGCCCAACCGCCCTGGGCCGCCCGAGGTGTTTTCTTGACGCACAACAGATCCCAACTGTCAACGAACTGCAAGATGCTGCAGCAGGCAGAGTTCACTCCGATTTTTTCCAGGGAGGCTGCAGGATGGGAGTTGAATCTGAGATTAGACCGTGCGTCCCAACGTAATGGACGTTCGTTTCAAGAGTCATTTTAAGAGTAGGCATCAGGGCAGCAACCACCCCACTCCTTAGGAAAGGTATACGCATTTCCAGACCCCCCTTCCCCCGATTATTCGCCGGAGTGCACCGTCGATTGGCTGACGCCGCACAATGCACAAACCGCACAGCAGCGCCCAAAGATCATTCCCTAGAGAATTTGATCCGCCTGCCTTGTCAGGGGAAACAGAGTCCATTCCAGGTTCGACCCTCTTCAAGGAGGCTTCCGGGTGGAAGTTGAATCGTGAGTTGAGCCGACCCAACATAACGAGCGGGCCATACATAACGAACATAATATAACGAACATAATATAGTATAACCCCAGGTAGGTATAACGATATATAACCCGACACACAAGGAAGATTTAATGATATGTAATAATTATTTTAAACGTGGGCTGATTACACAGACTTAGGAACAACACAGGTCACATTATAGATCCGCCAACACGCCCATAACACACCAACGTCTTTATGCAAGGCACTGGAAAGTAAACTCAGCAGTCCAGCGTCATAACCTTACTACCAGATTTGGCCGTATTTCTTAGTCCTCCGGTCTGTTCACTGTCGATTGCGCGGCCTCTACGTGACGGTTATTCAGTTTGAATATATCGCGGACCGAGACGCCCTTTGGGGCCGTGGTCACTCAAGATCGGGTGGTCAACGGATCAATTTATGGATAGATGATTCCAGGCTGGCGACTACCCCCGCTGTCCAGACCCCCTGGTTATTCGCCGGATTGCGTAAGCGTGGCTGACACAGCCTGGTATGTAAACCGCATAGTTCCGCCCAAGTATTTTCCTGAATCAGCGATCTTTTGATCCCAACCGCCTCCGACTGCAGGATTACAACTGCGGCAGAAGCCCACAGCGGCTTTGACGGCCCTCTACGAGAAGGCTACCATTTGAACCGCTGAACCGTGAGTTGGGCAAGCCATATGACATAGAGTTTTACCAACACCGCCCAAGCTGCACGGAACCATTACGAACCGCACAGTTTACAAACAGTGGTGTGTTGTCACCTACACAGGGCGAACCCATCACTCGAGGAAGGTATAACGAAGGTATATAGTGATCGAATGCAGTCTAGCTACGCCGACAAACCCGTCAGAAAACAGCGGGCCGACCACGCGCCCTGACTACCAGATTTAGCCGGATTTCTCCGCCCTCCCGTCTGGTTACGTGTCCGAAGTCTCTTTAGGCGGCTTCTACCAGATGTAAATTTAGCGGTAATTCAGTTTGAATTTATCGCAGACCGTAGCGTTCTTTGTCCGTCTCTGAACTCGGGATCGGGTGGCCAAATGGCCGTTTCAAGAGTGGCTGACATATCAGGTCAGCATCCACCCCCGCTGCTTAGAAAACAGTATATCGTTTC
The DNA here is from genome assembly GCA_944548615.1 of Micropterix aruncella. Lineage (NCBI taxonomy): Eukaryota > Metazoa > Arthropoda > Insecta > Lepidoptera > Micropterigidae > Micropterix > Micropterix aruncella. Next base: position 10,864,579 of record OX155954.1, on the reverse strand, counting down.
CAGACTCCTCCAGTTATTCGCCGAAATGCATAGTCTATTGGGTGTCTGTCAGTTTGCATACAGTGGGGCGGTGTCGACTACTACAGGTGAACCCGTCACCCCAGGCTGGTATAACGATATGTGTCGTTCTTTCAGCCGTCCGGCAGAGCGCAGAAGTCAAACACATCTACTGTCTAGCTAGGTCAACATGCCCGACAGAGGCCAACGCCTCACGGCGAGGCACCGGGATAGGTACCCAGCGGGCAGCCTCGCCCCCGCTGCCCCCGCTGCCCCCGCAGACTTCTGTCTACCAGTTTGGAACGATATCTCCGTCTGGAATTAACTATCAGGATACCTCCTTCCTCTCGACTGGTGACAGGTTCGCTACCCAGTCAGTTTTATTAGGCTATAAAAACATAGCTTAATGAATATTACATTGATTTTATAAAAAGGACAATTTATGCACAAATGGCGGACTTATAATAATAATAATAATAAGTAAACGCTTCATTTGATTATTTGTTTATTAATACAAAAAGGTGAGCTTATTGCCTAAAAGCAATATCTTACAGCTAACCTTAACCTAGTGGAATAACATGTTATGCGGTAAAAATAAAGTAATAAATTAAATTTTAAACATTTAAATTCAGCAGGAAAACAAAACAATAAATTTAAGAAAAAACAAACAATAAACCTATAACGACGCAGGGGACGCAATAGGGAGGAAAAACGGAAAAGTTTATGAGCGTGGGTTCAAGTGTTCTTTGAGCCTGTGTTTGAAGCAAAACACACTGGGTGCTATCCTTATACGCGGGGGTAAAGCATTCCATAGACGGGCTCCACGTACATAGAAGGAGTGCGAGAAGAAATCACTAGTGTGACTAGGGATCGAGAGCAGTAGGTTGTCTTCAGAGGACAGAGGTTTGAACCTACTTATAAGATAGCTCGGAGCGGCTACCTTTAGGATTCTGAAGAGCAAACCTAAGTCTCTCGTATCTCTCCTTTCTGGGGTCGTCACCCAGTGAAGTCTCCTTCTGTACTCCGTAATATGGTCAAACTTTCTTAGGTCATAAATGAATCGAATGCAGACATTTTGCAGCCTTTCTACCCTGGTAGCTAGATCTTCGTTGATGTCGAGAAAGTCAACATCTGAATAATAAAGGAGAGGAAGGAGAATGGATTGGCAGATTGTGATTTTGCTTTCCTCGGGGAGAAAATTCTTGAGTTTCTTTATTGCATGAAAGCGACCAGAGAGTTTACGTCTCATCTCCTCGATGTGTGGCTGCAGCGATATCGCTATAGCGATATCTTACAGTCAACCATTCAAGCACTTATACCTGTTATTACTCGTAAATTGAGTGGTGACACGAGTTGGCAAATATTTTTCCTTACTCCCGGGTCTAACTAAAGCCATGTCCATGCACCCATGTATTCTTGCAGTAAACTTCCCCTTTGTGAAAGTAGTACCTACCCGCCATATTCGTAGTAGTTGGCAACGGTAAGCGCCTTGTTCACAAAGACCGCAAAGCAGCGCCACAGCGGCGCAGTAGGTATATAGTGCCGATTTATGCGTTCCATGATAGTGAGAGTTTTCTACCCGCCGCATAGGAGACTTACTACGACTACGCCTTGTATGTATCTACTATACTACCCGCGCAACCGTGAGTACCCTATAAATCGAGTTGACACACGGCAGGGCTGGCGGTCGATTCTCACCCGTCGTCGCCCTTCCGCGTATAAGTACCCATAGGGGGGGGGGGGGGGTGGAGGGGGGGGGGGACGCTCCCCAAAAATGTTACATAAACTTAAAATAACAACTATGGTTCCAACTGAGCCTTGGCTCAATCGAAATCTCCGGTTAAAATCAGCTGGGCGCAATCAGTGGTTTTCTCTGATTTTCTTTTCATCTTTCTTTTCTTGGATACCGTTTTCTTGGATTCGTTACTCGGTTGAATGCTATAAATAGGATAAAAAACGAATTTACCGCGTGAATTTTGTAGCACTCGACGTTCACGCGGTAAATTTGTTTTTTATCTTATTTATGATATCAAATGAACGTCTCCGATTTCTGTTGAATGCACCTAAACATACATTATGAACCTATACATTGTGAACCTAAACATACATTATGATCTCCTCATCACCATTAGATTTATCAACAAACCTTTTACGAGCGCGATAACTAAAAAAAGCGAAAATAAGGGAAAATACCACAATTATGCGGCAAACTCTCATAACTGTAGCTGAAATACTTCCGGTGTTATTATTGTCCCCCTTTTTCGTATCTAAGAAAGGTAATTGTTTGATTTTCAAAAGAATAATAAAAACCACAATAGAAATTTTTGATCTGGCACTTACATCTGCTGAGGGTAGATTCATGAAAAAATTTTCACGCTAAATTTATCTATTGTCCATTAGATTTACATGAGCCATAAAAATAAATAAAAATAAAATGCCAATTTTATTTAGAATAATCGCTGATTTTGGTAAAAATGTATCGATGAAAAAAAAATTACCATCGCTGGATCCATATTGATATAATGCAATTGAGATAAATATCCTCTCTGAAAAACTGTACGGTATTGCTCTGATGTTGTAAAATATCTTGGTTGCTTGTGTTATTTTAATAATCACCGATTCACTTGACCTTCGTTTAATATCTTACATTTGGAAATATGACCTAGGTCAAGGTCGAATCAGCTAAAAGGAAAATACTATAGCTGACTATGGAGAGGGATTAAAGTAGAGGAGAAAATTAACACAAACGTTTTTAAAGCCAACTAAATAAAATTTGGATTGGACTCGAGAAGGGGGGGGGGGGTGAGATTTGGCTAAAGAGTTGTCCAAAACTATTTTGCACTCATTATGATATTTCGGCCGCCGCTGCACCGCAGATTGAATGATAAATCGCACACGCAGACGCATAAAAAGATTCCCTCTATTGTCCGGTAGATAGCGACGATGGCAGACGCGTGCTTTCCCCGTATGGAACGTGTGCATACGTGCTTTGGGCCCAGGGTTGCCAACTTTTGCCCAAACCGAAAAAGGGCGGAGGGGTCCCGCCTTCCTCTTCCCTTTCAGGGGTAGGGAAGTTTAACCCCCTCCCCTCCCAGGCTCCACTGGAGAGTTTTTTGAGTTTATTATGATTGATAACCACCTCAGATGCTTTTATTGAAAGTAAGCCAAAACTATTTTATTAACGTTATTTTTTTATGCCTTAGTAATTTTGTTTGCTTTTGAAAGTACTGTTTATACATTACAGCTATATTTATTTAAAAGCACACTAAGAATATGAATGTTATTGAGTATGGCTTAATTTTTTCTTAGATTATTATATTAAGTATTATCTATTTTGTTTAAGAAAGCATACAAAAACAAAAATAATGAAATATTATTAGGGTTTACAGCCATTTGATATACCATTCCACTTAAATTATGAACTTGTCACCACAATGATTATGCCCGTCCGCCGTCTATCTAGGTATGCTCATTTTAGAAAGTAAACAGAAACTAGGGACCGCATGGGACCCAACTAGGTTGTCTGCCGGCCGAGAGAGGGCGCCCCTCGATTTTATTTACGAAATTATTATTCAGATGAAATCAGTCCTTGGCTACTTACCGGGAAAGTCTTGGGATGACAAAACCGTTTTTAACACGCTTTTATTAGGTCGACCTGTATGTAACTAACTATGTAATGGAATCTAAGGTAACTAATTTAACCATCTTCCAAGGATCGTAGGTAGCGTCATGAAAATTGGCAGCTGTATGTAGTTCTGATGACAATACAATAATATGGTACTGTCGAACTGATCTGATGGTGGAGTCGGAAGATATGAACTGGAACTTAATGATGGAACATCGTATCATAGCTTTGTTTGGACTTGTTAGAAAAGTCTTGGCATGAACTTTGACCACGATTAGGTTTCAAGGTCTGATGATAAAGCCGGAAGATAGGCACTGGCATTCCATGATGGAATATCGTATCATAGCCGTGTTTGGACTTGTTAGAAAGGTCTTGTAATGAACTTGAACCACTATTAAGTTTCAAGGTCTGATGATGAAGCCGGAAGACAGGAACTGGCATTCCATGATGGGATATCGTATCAAAGTCGTGTTTGCACTTGTGAGAAAGGTCACGTAATGGACTTTGAACACGATCAGGTTTCAAGGTTATAACAAACCTATTATATATTGATATGTAAATATTGAGTGTAAATATTGACATAGGTGCCTGTATAAAGAGTATTTTTAGTGTTTTTTTAAAACTATTAGTTTATTTTATATCCATTACGCTAAATACTCTCGCAATAAAATACGCACAATCGGCGATCTCACCGTTACTACAACGAAATAGTCTTGAAAGCAAGCGTAACATGACGCTTGCTTTCTCCTTTCTAGCGATATCCGCATGAATTCCGTAAGGGCTATCGGTGTTTTTTTGGAAATACAGGAAGGACGAATGACACACTACGAAACAAGTTGACATGTGACAGTTGGCAACCCTCTCTGGACCCTTGGCGGTGGCGGTACGTACTTCGCATCAGACATTTCTCCATTAAAAATGTATGTAGGTGCGCAGTGGCAGTGGTGCGCGCACGGCCAGGGAGAAGTGGACAATGAGTGCAACGTCCTGCCGGTTAATTTTAACCTCGGCAGGCCGTGATCCTTTGATCTCAACAGCCGTTCAAGGGCACCATCTCTCCACCACTTCTAGACGGAGCCCACCGAGCAAAAGCTTCACTTAAAATAAACTTAAAATTTGCGAAAAAGCACATGTTACAAACCACTGTTATCCATGTCCTACTTATATTAAAGCATTGGGTGGCTCTATTTTTTTTCAGACCTGAGAATTTCCAAATAAAGAAGTGATTGAGTCCAGAACTATTTTATGTCTTGGCTGAGCGAAAAAGTAACAGTCTTAGTGAATATGTTTTTTTAATGGTACCCAAAATAGAGAAATACCAAAAGAGGGTACTTTCATAGATATAAATGTAATGCGATTTGTTTGCATTTCAATCGGAATTTCAACCAGCAACAAGTGAATATAAATTTTAAAAAGAATAAAAAACACGACTGCCGTTACAGAAAGTGAACTACATATTACATTTAAAATTATTTTTATTACAGTTTTTTTAACGAAATATATGCGGTTTATGTATTTCTCGACATATATACATATATATTTCTGGAATATACCTTTCATTTGACAATAAACACCATATATGTATGCTAACTTATTGACATTTAAACAACTACTTACTTGATATTTGGACTGGACAGTTAAGGTACAGTATGACATTCGGGATGACATAATGATTCTAACAATACCACATACTTCCAAATCGGTTCAAGTGTTTAAAAGTTATGGCGGATTAAAGAAACGGAAAACATACATAGATGAAACACTCCATTTTTGTAGGGCAGTCGTATAAAAACAAACAACGCGTGTGCTGGGGAAAATCGCTGGGAAAAATCTTCTCTACTGAACATAGGAGAAGATTAATCAATGTTTGGAACAATGAGTGTATACACGAGGGTTGTATGTTTGGAACAATGAGTGTATATACGGAGAACAACATACACGCTGCGTTTTATAGTAAAATTCTTTCTTCCAAAACGTAGTACGTCGTTAAGCAATTTAATACCCGATATAATCAACGGTAATACTTTAAAGTTCAAACGATTCAAGGCTTCTTAATATTCCAGGGACAATAAAATTATAGAGCGTTGCCCGAATGTCGTGTTCTTTTTATCCGACTTCAAAAAAGGAGAAGGTTATCAATTGGGTTGTATATTATTTTTATATTTTTAAAATGTTTGTTACCTTAGAACTTCCATTTATGAACCGATTTGGAAACTTTTTTTTATTCTAAAGAATATACTTACAGATTGGCCCCATTATATCAAAATCCTGTTCTGATGGTATAATCCATGAGAAATTGAGGGAACTCCTTAAATATTATCAGATGAAATTGAAAAGTTACATGTTGGTTCAATTCCGATGACAATTCATTCATTTTTATAGTAAGCATGACCTGATTCTACACCCTCGGCCACAGCACAGACCCCAAATTTTGTGTATTCATTCAGTTATGATAGCCCGCTCTAAATTTTATCATGACATTGCTGCTGCACCCAGGGTTGGCTCCCGACGAGGGAACTCCTCATCGGTCAACAGCACAGACACAAAATTTTGTATATGTATTCAATTACGACAGCTCGTTCTAAGTTTCACAATGGACTGCGGCACCCAGGGTTGGCTTCCAACGAGGGAACTCATCAACGGTCAACAGCACATACATAAAATTTTGTATAGGTACGCATTCAATTATGATAGCCCGTTCTAAGTATCACCATGACATGGCTGCTGCACTTATAAAAAAATGGAGTTGGTTTTTCCTTTTGTTAAAATTTTGTGTATTATTTTTGTAACTAACAGTTTTCGTCTAAATAAACATTTGATTGGAAAGTAAACTTATTTAACATATGTTCATAATATGACTTCGACTTTTAATCATTATATAGGCTATTTCAGAAAGGAGTCAAAAAATTCAGAGTTAATAGTTAATTCTGTCGATCGAATGCAATAATAACACACACACTTACACACATGTTACATGCACACGTACATATAAACGCTTCATAGTGGTTGGTTGTATGAGATTGTCGTAAATAAACCCGCCCATTGTGAAATTTCACAATAAAGAGAAGAAACAAACAAGAGTGCAGGTACCAATATGTAGTTGGCCGCATAGTACTCTGGTTTGACCTCAGATTATTTTCATTCGTGTATTCGATAACGTAGGGTTGACTGCATTCGGGGCCCGGTCTATTATTTCTGCCTGTGCGGGTTGGCGAACTTTTAATCGAAGGGTGAAATTAAAAGTCGCTCACGTCTCCAGCGAAAGTCGACCCGATTGCGCCTCGAGGTCTGAGCTTTGATGCCGCACCACTCCAAACAGACGCCCATTGTAAACTATACCTTTTATTAAGTAAATTAACTGGTAATTATTTGCACAATTTTACCTTGTTCAATTTAATAATTTGCTTATTTAGAAGTTTTCTCCGCGTAGACGGTTTCGATTTACAAATAATTTGGCAAACGTGAAAATAAGAGCGTATTTACACAAGTCGGTACAAATAAAACCAATCCCAAAATTATTTTGAAATCTATTAAAGCAAATTCAATACCATAGTGTTTAATGCCATCTCCTCTGCTTTCTTTCCGAATATTTTTGGTATCAATGTTGTTTTATTACAAGCTTTCATTTACCTTGAAATTATCGTTAGTTTGATTAGGTATACGAAGTTGAAATTTTACATGTTGGTTCAGTTCCGTAGACAATGGCTTTGTATGGTGAGCATGACCTGAATCTACACCAAAGATCGGTTCCCGACGAGGATACTCTTCCAATTTTGTATACGCATTCCATTATGATAGCCCGTTCTTAATATCTCCATTACATGGCTGCTGCACCCAAGGTTGGCTCCCGATGAGGGGACTCCTCAACGGTCAACAGCACAGAAACGTTTTTTTTTATACGCATTCAATTATAATAGCGCGTTCTAAGTTTCACCGCGACAGGGTTGCTGCACGCAGGGTTCGCTTCCAACAATGGGACTACTCAACGGTCAACAGCACATAAACGAAATTTTGTATACGCATTCAATTATGATAGGCCGTTCTAATTTTCACCGCGATAGGGCTGATGCACCCAGGGCTGGCTTCTAACAAGGGGACTCCTCAACGGCCATCAGCACAAACACGAAATTCTGTATAGCATTCAACTATGATAGCCCGTTCTAAGTTCCATTATGGCATGGCTGCTCCATCCAGAGTTGGCTCGGGACAGATCATTTTAATAAAAGCTTGTTTTTAAAAATGTCTCTTTACTATTGTTATTCCATTACAAGTTTACTCTTACTATTGTTACTATTGTTATGCCATCTCTTTACTATTGTTATGACATTACTAAGTTATGCCGTTACAATCTGGGGAAATTGTTATGCTTGTCATAGGGAACCCTTATTTATACTCCAAAAGAGAGCAGTACGAATAATTGCAAAGGTGAAAAGGGAAGAGTCGTGTTGACCCATTTTCAAAAGGTTAAGAATCCTCACCTTAACCTCACTCTATCTCTTTAAGTTACTGACTGAGTTTTTTAAGAATAAAGAAACACATTATAAAAAGTTTTCAGATACACATACTAAAAATACGAGATTTTTTTTTTTTTAAACCATGTACTAAACCAAACTCAGCAAGGCAAGACACAAAATACTCCGGGCCATATTTCTTTAACAGGCTACCGGAAAGTTTAAAAACATTTCAAGTGGAAAGCTTATTCAAAAAATTACTTAAAGAATTCTTATTAGACAAAGCTTTTTATTCGATCGAGGAGTTTGTTAATTTTAAATGATTTTTTAAATTTTTTGGCTATTTTTTTACCGTTTTAAGTAGCAATTTTGAAATATTCTGACTTTTTCTGATTTTATAGTTCTTCATTATTTTTATTGATTATTTTAATTTGTGGTTTTAGTAAGTACATTTTTGAGTATCGCCAGTATTAAAATGTTGCATGTCATAGAAGCAATAATCAAGAACTTTGAACTGTATGTACCTGGTGATCAATTTGGATATTGCAAAAAGGGACGAATATACTAGTTTAAATGTACCTAGATATTAAGTTTTTACAGTCTGTTAAGATTTTTTGGAAAAATAAATTGAAATTGAAATATTAACTTATTTTATTTCACTCTACAGCATATAAAATAAAAAACAAGTAGAACTAAAAGATTATATCGATTCGGGTCGAAAATTAAATACCAGCGAATAAGCTTAAACATATATTTTTTAATGTACTACTTTATTTTACTTTACACAAAACTCAACTTCAAACAATATAATCAGTTCTTTCAGTGTGGTAAGGCGAGTTTGACCAAGTGCGAGATAGACACCTAATTGATTCATTTGAACTAGGAATCGGAAATGAGCGTGGAGATCCTAATTGATGATGTCCTAAAAGCAATGATTGATATCCTAAAAGCAATAATGAAGTAACTGTATGTACGTGGTGATAAATTTAGATATTGTAAAAACGGACTAATAGACTGTAATTTAAATGTACCTAGATATTAAGTTTCTACGATCTGTTAAGATTTTTTTTGGGAAATAAATTGAAATTGAAATTGAAATTGATCCGTTAGTACAGTTTTACACGGCCCAGTCTGGTCTCATACAGGTTAGGTCGCCTAATCTTACAATGTAAGGTTCCGGGTTCCATTTCCGGCTGGGTCACCAATTTCCATTGGGATAAAATTAACGGAATTGCATTTTAATTCTTTCGATTAAACGTAATAACAAGACACGCACTTACACACATGTTAAACGCACACAAATATAAACACTTCATAGTAGGGTTGGTTGTAAGATATTGTCTTATGATAATAAATTCGCTTGTTGTGAAAGTTCACAATAAAGACTAGAAACAAACAGTTTTGCATAAAGTGTGGTTTCACCATAACAGATACCTGGTTCCAACATCACCCACACAGGCTCAACAGATGACAATCACCAGCATATAATAGTCCTCACATTCAAATTCAAATTCTTTATTTTACAAAAAATCATATTATCAGTTACAAATGAATTAAACCTAACCTAACTGGATCGCACGAGACGTCTGCACTAAGGTAGGATCAGATTTGTATAATTAAGTACTGCCAAATTAATAGCGACCAAATTTTAGCGATCAAATTGATCTAGATCTAGATGAATAGATAGATAATAGAATCAACATCAAATTGACTATAATAATATTCTCATCCAAAATAGATTTGGACGGATCGCCTCTTTCCAAGAAGACCTTGGGAAAGTATTGAGAAAGCACAATTTTTTTTGAGAGGAAGACTGAAATATCCATTTGAGCCTGAGACGATTAAGACCTTTTCCAGATTGAAGTGCGTGTCTGCGTGCCTGTATGTCTGTGTGTTCGTAATGTTCGTCTTATAAGTTTTGTTATGTATTTTAACTCTTAGACCTTCCAAAAAAAATACTAACGTAGGGTAGTCTAATAATTGTAATTGTAATCTAATTTAATGCCTATAACGTACAAAAGTATTATTAAATAGCATGTATTCTAAAAAAAGAATTAAAAAAAAAAGTGATTCTTTACAAACTCCTTTATTCATATATCCTTCATATATATTTACTTCTTAAATATACATTGTATTTAAATTAAAGAATTAGACGTTTTGTTTCTTTTCCCTACATTTTTTTCAAAATTTTGGTAATAAGAGCTGGAAAGAGGGAAATTGCTGTATTTTTGGCTTGTTGGAGCTGTTTCATCGTCATTTGCGCATATAATACAAATAATATGACTATTTTATATTTTTTTCAATATTTTTAATTTGACAGCCCGGACCCCGTTTCTCGAAAATCACAACTCCCTTATTCACCAGTAAAGTTTCACCGATGCGTGCATATTTTACAGGTGTTACAGGTGTTTATCGAAAATAGTCACAAATCTTGTACTATCAGTATTTTTTACCAATCAATGACATTTTGACAGATTCATTCTTGTAAGTTTTAAATTTTCACACGTTACAAGTCAACCCTAGTGAAAATGACATGCAATTTTCACACAGCCTCATAGGTGATTAAATATAAAAATAATTTTCTATATATTATGGTTGGTCTTTGATTATGCATAATGGACGTGGTTTCCTTCCTCGCATGTAAAAACATTGCTTGAAGACGGAATATTAGCAACGGAAACGGACTTAGAGCAAGGCAATCCTCAGCAGCCAATACACCTATAGTACCTATCGATTGTCATACGAATGCAAAAAAAAAATGTAAATGCTATAAATATGCTCCTTAAATAACGGCCTCTTTAACTGCAATAATAGCCAAACAAGGACATGGATTCATAAGCAAGCTATGCCATTCTTGATAATATATGAAGTATAATGGTGTAAACTTTGCGGGCCTGACAATGTCGTTGCTGATTTTGCATTTCTAGCAGTAGTATACGCACTGCATGTCTAGAGCAGTCGGACTGCCGAAACGTCGAAAGCCGTCAGTTGTCTTGCTAGAATGTAGCCGTGTCCTTATCGTTTGTATGATGCCGCCTCCACACGTTGGCGAATGTTCGTGTCCCAAGTGGGTGTAAACAACTATTAGGAAACATAAATGGAAAACTCCTATAGCAGATATGCCAACGTCGCCGTACCAAATATGAGCTGTGGTTGTCAGCTTGTGAGCCGCGCTTGGGCACTCTGCGCACCCTTCTAATTTTGACGTGATTTTAACAGCTCCGAGCTGTCTGTCGGAGCTCGGCTGTCTTTTTTTCTTTGAAAATCCGAATCTTATACATTGCCTAATCTGTAACACGAACATTCGCCAACGTGTGGATGCTGCATGAGACGTAATTATCGACCATATATACCGTCTGGACTATCCGTTCACTTCAACGTATAAGAAGCACATACGATAAAACAGTCTTTTATGGACTACTGATGATGACTCATACATTTCGCCGTACTACCTGGTTGAAGTTGCCGAATCAGTTAAATTCTTCGGAATACTCCTGGATGAACATCTGCGATATTGTATTCTTCTATCGGGTACTGCAGTGCACATCAACAGAGTATTCACTCTGCAGAAAAGAGCCATTCATGTCGTGAACACTTCCTAAAACTAGAGATATTGACCGTATATGCATTTTTGACGTGACAACGTCTTATAATTCGATGGAGCTGGCTGCACGCACGAAAAAACATGACTCATACGGCGTCACCTCGCTCTGAGGCGTTCCATTTATTATATTTATTATTCAATATAAATGCTGCCATCTACCGGTTGCGACAAGAATTATTTACTAACCTCAGTCTAAAATAGTACGAATGAAAATCCAATGAAAAACTAGATTGATTTAAATTCTTGACATAATTTTATATGTATTCTTGATATACGGAATGTTATTACTGAACGGACAATTTTCTTGTGGGTACAACAAAGTGCAACAAAGTAAGCAACTTTTATTAAAAAAAAAAAAAAGTATGAAAAGCTATCATTACGATGCGCTATTTAGCGGTTGGTAAAATGTCGCTGATATTGTTTATTTACGACGTATTACCTACCGCTAGATGGCGCAGCGTGCTCAAACGCTTCTCAAACCGTTATTTAACAGTTTGAGATATCAAACTTTCAAATTAAAAAAACAATAAACTTTAAACAATAAACAATTATACAATTATACTGCTATACAATAATACATTTACATGTTGTAGTCAAATCGGTGAGTATAAAAGCATATATTTTTGGGTGTTTGTAATAAACAATATCAGAATCTTAAATGAAACTGCTTCAAATGCAACCATTCCATCAGTATTTTCTTATGACGTTGTCACGTTCAACTATCGTCAGTAAATCGACTTTACAGACAACCGATTTTTTTTAACAAGAAGATCTTTGCGAATTCTATCGTAATAAGAGCTCGGCAATATCCGACGAGGAAGTAAATCCGTATGACACCAGATAGAAAATTATCTCCAACCGAGCATATCATGTACGGCCAAGCTCCAGGCGACTATTCTTAAATAGGTTCTATATTTTTTTTAATTTCTTGGTAGTTCAAAGGCTAAAATATCCATCCTGGCGTATCTGCGTAAAATCAACATGTATGCTAATAACGACATTTTAAAATACTTTAAAACAACATCGTACTTACAAATGTAATTCCATGTATTCATTTTTCTATTGTCAGATGTTAAATTATAGTCTTTTTTTTGGTTATTGGAATAATTTTGTAATATTCATTGTAAAATCTAATGACTAATTTAAGATTATTTTATTATACTTGGTTATTCCTGCACAAATATAGTGGTGGTAATGAAAATAAATACTCATTATTCTTTAATATATACTGGCGTTTCCACATTACAATAGGTTATGATCGAGGTTAATGGTGTTACTGTTATAACATTACGCGTAATAGAGTTATGTCTAATCGAAAATTTAGTGACGTCGCTTTCTTGCATATGTAAACATAGTCGTTAATTTACAGATTTAGGACTGCCGCACAAACAATTATCATTAGTCTAGCAATTTCCGTTTCATCATTACGACTGATAAAATTATTTTTCTCCGCGTGGAAGCGTCTCGGCGCAACGCGACCCAATGAGATTTCCCGAAATTTCGCGAAGAGGGGTGGTTGGTTGGTTGGTTGGCTGATGGCGGAAAGGTTTTCGCCGACCGGGCTTGAACCGCGGCCAGTCGGGCCGGGAGGGAGACGGAATTTGTGCAAGGGAGGCGAAAATAGCGGCTGGCGGTCGCCATGGCAACAGACTGCCGGGGGTTGGGGCGGTTCACCGGCACTCACAATACGTCGGTGCATTTATGCAAGAAGCGGATCTCGAATAATAGTGATTAATGCTCCGTGGACTTGTTCTCTGGCGGAGCGTTGACCCCTGAGAAAACTCGACGTATTTGTCATCGGAGCCCTGCCCATCGGCGACATTGAGCCTACAAACCTACACGTTTATACCCTTATCGCAGTAGCGCACCTAGACTAGACTTATGGAGGAAAGAAAAGACTTCTGCAATGCTAGGGTGCGCAGGTTCTCGAGAAGGTTGAGGCCTAAGCTGGGGATTTGGGACTCTCACCGCCCACGTAGGCACTGCAGGCGAAGAGTTTTCTGTTCTTTTTCAACTTTAATACCCATCACTCTTACAGGCGACCGTCTTTTTATAACATCACTTGGCAGGACTCAGACAGTCACACATTCAAGTACTGAACACACGCCCGACGCTGCTTAGCTTCGGTGATCTGATGGGAACCAGTGTTTCAACGCAGCTACCAAAGTTACCTTCGTTGAATGACAATTTAATTGCATTTCTTCAAGAACTTTCGCCAAGAACTTGATAGACTCATTGAAATACTACAAGTAGAAAGAAAGAATTATGTAAGTCCTGCGCAAGGGATAAAACCAGGCTAGCCGGTCGTTTGTTGAAGTTGCACCCCACAAGATCTACCTCTTTGTAATAAAGTCTGTTTTGTGTTGAATAGGGTTCTCTGATTTGGGATTTATTATCGGCCATTTCATAAAAGATGTGACAAATGATATTGATAATCTTGACGGCAATATTATTAAGGCCGGAGACAGACAATAGCAAAATGTGTGAATGCACACTGTTCATATTCAGTCTACGTAAGCATGACCAAATGTAACGAATATATAGCGGTTGCAAATACTCTAAATTAGCATTGTCCATATACTTGCTCATCGTTTTAGTGTTCTCTTCTAATCTTTTTAACCGGCCGCTTATCTTGAACCAGTAAAAAATCCCCTCTATAACACAGTTTATTAAAATAAAAGAATAAAGTTTGTTTTACTAATAAAGTCCCGCCGCCGCATACGGAGGCAAAATGGGGTGTATTGTATATGCAGAGGCAACCCGCGGCCGCCCGCCCTGGCCGCCGCGCCGCCTAGAGAGCGCCGGCAGCGAGTCTGTCGACCCCGACCTTAGCGACGGCGCTGCAATGTCAGGTGCACGGGTGGCGTGGCACTTTGCGGCGCCGGCGCGCCGGCGCCGGCGCCCCCCTCGACCGCCCGCCCACGGCCGCCCGCCCTCGCCGTCCCGGGTAACATTATACCCCCGTGCACTCGAAGCCCGCGCTTCCAACCTATCGGGTTGCTTTAACGGTTTCTCCAAACTGCGGCTTTTAAAAACTCACTTTCCCTCTATTCTACTGTCATGTCTGTCTATTGGAAGCTAGTCGGGTAGTATTCCAAGGCTCAATTCTCGGCCCACTGCTTTTTAAAATAGGTCTTTTATTTATTTGTATAAATGTACAGCGTTACAATGAAAATGCAGATTATAATAATATTCATATTTCTATTATTTTAAAATATTTATATATTTTGGATTTTCTTATAAATATGTATGTTTACGTTTTCTTTATAATCGTCATTAAAAAGTTATAATTATATTTTCATTACTTGAAATTGTCTATTTCATACTAGTTTTTCTTCATTTAAAAATGTATGATATTTTAAGTTTTTTTGACGTATTTCAATGTTGACGACATATATGTATGTCTAAAACGTGTTTACAATCTGTTAGAATAAAATAATTCAGTATATGATTATAGAAAGTACTAATGGTTATAAAATATAGAATAAAGATTACGAGATGCTCGAACACACCTCAATACAAAAATTATAGATATTTCTATGTATAACGAATAAAATAATGTTGGTAGGTAGATCTATTGACTCGAGTTCCTGCGAACTGCCCCAAAGTAATAGACAGCATCCAACATTTTTAGCCGATTTAAAAAAAAAGAGAGAGTTATCAATTCGGTTGTATCTTTTTTTATTTTTTTTTAAATTTAGTGTTTGTTACCTCTGAACAACTTGCAGATTGGTCCTATTTTCATCAAAATTCTGTTCTGACGATGGGATCCATGAGGAATTAGGGAACTCCTCAAATATTTTTTATGGTGAGCATGACCTGATTCTACACCCTGGGTTGGCTCCCGACGAGGGGACTCAACGGTCAACAGCACAGACACGAAATTTTGTATACTCATTCAGTTATGATAGCCCGTTCTAAGTTTCATCATGACATGGCTTCTGCAGCCAGGGAGTCAATCCTCGTCGAGAGTCAACCCCGACGAGGGGACTCCTTAACCGTCAACAGCACAGACACGAAATTTTGTTGATGTAATCAATTACGGCAGCCCGTTCTAAGTTTCACCTAAACAGGACTGCGGCTCCCAGGGTTGGCTTCCAACGAAGGAACTCCTCAACGGTCAACAGCACAGGCACAAAATTTTGTATACGCATTCAATTATTATAGCCCGTTCTAAGTATCCCTGGCTGCAACAGTTCTAATTATCACACGGCTCTATGCAACGTGGCTCTGGCTTATGGCAACGTTCTAAGTATCACATGGCTGCAACACTTATAAAACATTTTGGAGTCGGTTTTTATATTGTTAAAATGTTGTGTAAGATTCTATTTATTATCATTCTAAATGGAAGATACATTTTAGGACTCCGCTACAGAGACGGCGCCAAAACAGCCAACTGCCCATTAATTTTTTTGCTTAGCCGCGTTCTATATTTTGACTATTTTATTTCTTATCTGAATAAGAGCTGGTGGATGAATGCTTTTTATATTATAAGAATTTTGGAATAAATTAATCCTTCAGGCCTCGGCCCCTCAGCCGATTGACAAGTTGATGTCCCAAAAAAAAATAGTAAAAATTAGTAAAAAAATTGAATTATGGCACTGTCTCACCAAAACATTAATTACTGCCAAACCACTGTACCTTTCTACTCATAATTAAAATAAAACATATTAACATAATAAAATAAAACAAATTAAATTAAAATAAAATTTAAACGGGGCCGTCACGCTGAATCGTGTTGTGGCCGATATCAGCCAATTGGGGCTCTAGGGGTTAACAGGAGTTCTTTTTACAGGACTACCCGACAAAAAAGGAGTGTAATATGTTCAGGGTTCATCTAGGTATGTTTTCCGTTTCTTTATTCCACCGTAACTTCTGAACGCTTGAACCGATTTAGTAGTGTGAGGTATTTTTAGAATCACAATGTCATCCCGAGTGTCAGTCATATGGTACCGCAACTGTCAAAATATCAAGTAAGTAAAATATCAAAATGTCAATAAATTAACATAAATATATCGTGTTTAGTGTCAAGTGATTGAGTACATTCCGGAAATATTCGTGGATAAATACATAAGCCACAAATATTTCATAAAAAAACCGTAATAAAAATAATTATAAAACAATAGTTCACTTTCTGTAACGACAGTCGTTTTTTTTTTTTTTAATATATTTACTTGTTAAATGTGTTTAGTGTGTTTAAATGTGTGAGTTTCGGCGAAATTTGTGTGCTTCTACAGTCTTACACAAGGAATTTATTATCTTGTGGGATCAAATCATTCGTCAGAAAACTCTTACTTTATGTTTTAGTAATTCGGGAAAAATATGGTTACAATGGTCAATTTTGAGTATTTTGGTATCTCCTGAGACTTTCTGAAATTATTTTATTGATAAAATTGCAATAATTTGCCACCCGACTATGAGCCAAGGATAGCATATATCCGAAATAGTTTGTAACTAACATAGTTTGAAGGTAAAATTGTTATAAATGAAAATTATTTAAAACTAACGGAGATAGATTTTCCATTTTGAAATATTGATGTCCGCGAGGCGCGCTCTTAAATATTCGGACTTAAATACGACTTAATAAAGACTTTCACCCACAAAAGTAATAGAAAAGAAAGGATCTGCGATTCCCGACGCATAAGACAATGGGCTCGATTACGTTTCTTCACGAACTAAAATCGGAAATTAGCCCGTGTGAACGAGACAGGGCAGTACGCTAGAGCTGAATGTGAGATGACCGGTTGCCACTGCCCGGTCTGCAAGGTCAAATCTTACACCGCACGAAATATGCTCGAATTTATTCTGACGAGTATAATTTCGACAGGTAGTATTTATCGACGATCTTTCGTTTCTAATTCCGCTCTAACGTATTGCTCTGTCTTGTTCGCTTGGACTAATTTTAGTTTTAGTTCAGAAAGAAACGCAATCGGGTCCAATTATCAACAATTGTATAGTTTAGTTTGATCGTCGATCGACTGCTGCGCACGCGTTCTTGCCCCGCCTGATATAATACCACTACTCGCAACTAGATGGCCGCAGTAGTTGCCGAGCATTAAAAGCTAAAACTAACACAAAGCGTTGGTTATAAATAATTATATAATCAACGCCGTAAGGAATCAAGAAAATCGTAAACAAACATTTTTTACATTTTGACTTATTTTCTTTAAAAAGTGTTTTTGGCTATTAGGACATTTTGTTTTACAAGAGATTATTTTACACGAAAATCTGACTGGATAATCATCTATTTTGTTTGTTTTGGGCCTTTGTTATCGAGGAAAATCGAGTTTTTAATCTTGATAACTATGGTAAGAATAAAGTTCTTGTTAATTTTCACATATTTTTTTCGTGTAGAATAACTTCCTGTGATTGAAATTCTCCTAATATTCAAGGAAAAAATCTAAATATTTTTGGTTTTCAATAGGTAATCGTTAAAATCACAAGACATTAAAATTAATTTAATTACGTAAAATAGCAAAAATACCTTTGATATTTTTTTCTAAGTGAGATATAAATTCGTGGCAAGTTCGTTCATTGATAATCATGAATAATCGATAAAATGTGCAAATATTTTTATATATTTTTTTGATTTTAGGACGAAAATATAACATAGAAATAGGTGTATTCATAATATATGGTATGGCAGTCTAATATAGGATATAATATATTAGATTGCAAATATTCACCTATTATTATATATGTATACGGTATACCCATATCGGTGATACGATACCTTAGTAGGTAGGTACTTAAGTAATCCAATCAGGTGATAATGCGCTCGATTGCGTTTCTTTTGAACTAAAATCGGAAATTAGTTCATGTGAACGAGACATAGCAGTACGTCAGAGCGGAATGTGAAATGAACGGTTGTCACTTTTTCGCATTAAAACTACTCACCGATGGTAAATCAGCTAAATCGAACACCGCACGAAATGTGTTCAAATTTATTCGGGCGCCTATAAGTTCGACAGGTAATTTTGGTGCAGGAAAATCGACGACAATTCATTTCATATTCCGTTCTAACGTATTGCTCTGTCTCGTTCGGTTGAACTAAGTTCCTATTTTAGTTCACGAAGAAACGCAATCGGGACCAATGCGTATATCGGCCGTATGGAGGCCTTATGTTTATTTAAGGAAAAATCAAAATACAAGAGAAAACTATGGGTAGTCGTCAAAATCACAACACACTAAAATTAATTTGATTACATAAAGTAGCAAAAATAACTTTAATAACTTTTTTTCCTAAATGAGATATAAATTCGTGGCAAGGTCGTGCTTTGATAAACATGACATACAGATCAAGCTTGCAATAATCGATACAATGTGCAAATTTCGTTATATTTTTTTGATTTTGGGACGAAAATAAGACATATAAATAGGTATATTCATAATATATGGGTATGGCAGTTTAATATATAATATATATTAGACTGAAAGTATTCACCTAATTCTCTGTCTTTTTTATTATCTATGAATACGGTATACCCATATCGGTGATACGATACCTTAGTAGGTACTTGCAGCAATGCAATCAGGTGATAATGCGTATATCGGCCTTATGGAGCCAAGGGTGCAGCAATGTCAGTCAGCGAGTCGACCCCGCGCGTCCCTCCTCCCTTCTCCTCTCTCTCCAGGGCCCTTTGTTGCTCCTGTCGACGACCTTAAAAGACGCTCCTCTTATCAAAGCAACTGCTCTCGTAAATAAGGCGCTAACTGTCGCGACAACTTTTTTAAATGTTTACCCTGAGCGAGATATTATTAATATCACGCATTTCTGCGTCATTTACCCGTGTTATTGAGCCCGTGACCTTTGTTGTACTTCGAAGCAGGGCTACCAGGGTCAAAGGTTCGCGGTATTAATCCTATAAATCCAAGAGAGATACGTGAAAGTCACGAGTACGATAAAGGTTGAGGGATGTGCAAAATTAAATAATAGAATTAAATCACGATTCAAATGTCGTCGGATGCAGGGAGAAGTGTCATCTGGAATATTTTATTTATTTATTTATTTATTTCCCAAAACATAATTAACCTTACAGATAATTCCAAATCGTTAATCATTATCCTAGGCTATTATTCTGGACTATATTATTATACTACAGAATATTATTATACTAGTTATTAAATTATACTAGTATTATTATTATTATTATTCTAATATATTATTATTATTATCATTATTATAAATAAATCTTTTTAAAATAAATCTATATTAAAAATAATCTAAAATATATATTTTAAATAAATCTAGGGAAGACTGTGAAAAATTATTGAGGTCTCGGGTGTGATCGTGATATATATCACGCGGTGGAAGTTGGCGCTCGTGGCCTGCCAGCTAAATCTCTATTTCACCTCTTTAAAGATCTTGGCCTTTCCAGAAAAATAATCAACTCTTTCTTAGAAAAAATATCTAAAACTGCGATTTGCGCATCTCAAATTCTATGGCTTCGAAGGGGGAGTGAATGGGTGGCAAGGTGAACGCTCACATGTGGCAAGACAGCTGTCCTAAACCTACCACAGCCGGTTCGTAAGTCCGGAATCCACTGCTCACCCCCCAGAAGTGTAAAAAATAGTATTATAATGGGCCCGACTCCGGTCGGTGAATTCCATGGCAGCTCCGTTTGTATTTATTATTTATATTTTATATATTATAACTCTATTTTATATACCTACTATCATATTATATGTATGAATTTATATATAATATTAGTATATATGTGTGATATAATATATATTAATAATATTAGTATATATATATGTTATTTGATATATATATATAATATATATTATAATAATATATATCTATATATGGTATATATCATATTTATATGTGTTTATATCTTATATATAAAAAATAATTATTATTCCATATAACTAAAAAAATAGTAGATTGTCATTAATTTTAATTTAGTTTATAATTTTATTGATGTTTTTAAATTTAACTTTAAATTTTAAATTGTACTCAAGTATTAGATAAGACTTGCCCTCTCGTCTCAAAAGAATTCATCGATGTTAGTACCACCTCAACACAGGTTCATGCCTAGTGAGGTGGTAAACCGTTATGTCAAAATATGAATTTCCTTTCTAAGCTAGGTATAATATGTACACTTATTATAAACTGTTTTTTTTTTGTTAAAATAAGGATTTTCTTTGTAATTTGTAACGTGAATTATGGAAATAAAATAAATAAATAAAATAAAAAAAAAAAAATAAATAAATAAATATTCTACTACAGACTACAGACTATTTTTCTAGACTATAGCGAACGATACAAGGCAATACGTTAGAGCGGAATATGAAACTATTATACATACATGTATCCTATGATTATCTAACCTTTCTTATTATACTAGGTACTATTTTTAACAACAGCATACTACATATTTACCTAATTATGTGATTGCTAAGAAACGCCATTACCGTACTTTGCAGATGTGCTAAGTTCACTGTCCAAATATCCAATTCTGGCTCAGCCGCACATAGTGCATTTGGGATCTACAATGAGACTTTGTAAACGTCAACACTGGTGAAGAGGATGATTCTGTATCACATATAAAATAGTTTGAATATTATGTGATACGACAAAACGGTTTGAAAATATTTGCGAAACAAAAACTAATAATACTTACTAGAACATACCTCCATGATGCACACGGGCACTAGAAAATCGAAGGATTGTCAAACTGGCATACATTTTTTTCTTGTAAATTTGCAATTTTGTAGTTGTTTCTTCGATTAATTTAATTGGTATGGGCTACAGATTCCCCACCCTAACACTAGTTTTGACGTTTATGAAACCAACCTGTGTATGATCAAAGGCATGTACTTTGATTACATAGAACACTATTCAGAAGATAGGCTAGTAAGATTTAAATTTTAGCAAATAACTAGAAGTAGGAAAAGAAGGCCACATCCCGAGCAGGAAGTCAACCGAACACCTCAGCAGGTAAGGTAGCCGCACATATATACAAACGCCTCCAAAATTGACAAAGAGACAGAATCCTCAGTATGAGTATTCTCGAGAGCTAGAGCTGAGCTTTGTGAAATTACTGGGATTGTACGCTACGATTTTACAAGCGTAAACATTTGAAATCATTATGGCGAACCTTAGGTTGAAAGAAGTTGTGACAGATTCGTTTCTTTTTGTTTTCAATCTTTTGTTTTACTTCTGTTTTATTAAACACGACCTGTCATTGTGCGCATTTTAATTTCATCTTTTAAAATACACTTTCATCTTTAGTGTTACCTTAGTAATTAGTTTCTCCTAGACATTCCTGAACATCGCAGTGCGTGAACTTTCGTGCTTTAATATCGGCGAAATGGTATTGTATTATCTTATGAAGAACGGGTGACGCTCTTGTAAGTCTGGAAACAGAAAATGCAGTTATGCTGGCACAGCATCTGGACAATATATTCGAGCCGAGCATATTCGTTATATTAATATAGTAACATTAAAACCTCTACCACAAGATAGTTAAAGACATTGATTAGCGTTCGAACAAATTCACCATTTATAAACCACATTTTTGTTTTTTTTTAAATAAGACATTTTATCATTACATGGCTGAGATATGTGGGGTTTTCGCCATAAGTTCGCATTTCGACGTAAGTAAAATAGATTACGAGGGACTGCTTTAGTGTAACGTAATCAGTATAATCGCGCAACTCTCACAAAAAATGAGAACTATGGTAGGAGAAAGAAGCATATTACCGATCAATATCTATAAATTATCTAATAATGAATATTGAAATAAAATAATAAACAAAACTCTAAAATGTCAAACTGAAAATGCCAATTTCACATTTAATACCTTGAATAGGTTTGAGTATTTATTTTATAGGTATGAATAGGCTTAGGTATTATATTTACCTGGAATTGGTGATATAGTATTACTATAAGGTAAATATACTATTTCATCAGCAGCCACACTTTGTAAATAGGCCACGCCTTCCTAATTCGACCACTTTATTTGCACCTTCTGGCACCACAGGTGGTAAGCATTATCTATGCTCAAATAAATTAAAATTAAATAGTTCATTCAAATTTCTTTAAATTCCTTCCTTTTTATTTTTCTATATTTAAATTCATAATTTCTACTTTTATAGGTATTATTGAAAAATACGCCAGGAAAGCCGGCTAAATAGCGAGGTCCGCCAAACTGTCAAGAAAATCACGCAAACACTCACTCCGCTAGCGCCATTTCATCTGCTATTCTGGCCGTATCGAAGGCACTGTGAAACTGGTTTGATAGACTACCAGCTCACTGCATGACAGCACGGCATCACCATAATGCTACGTCGCGTGGTCGGAATCGCACCGCCTGTTACAAAGCACCTCGAGCCATCGTCGCTTCGCGCAAGTAAACCCTTCGATCTTCATACCCATGACTTTGTATCTTATCTTCACTAAATTATAAAATAGCCTTTTCTAAATAAACTTCCTTTGAACCATTAAAAAAAGGTATTTTCCTTAATCAAATCACAAAACGCTCGGAAAAAACTTTTTTTTCTGCCTGCTTGCCTAACAAGCGACAATGGAGAAAGGCTCCGCTTGGCGTACCAGCTGTGTATCAGACGACTGGTCAACCAACCCTCAACACCAGACGCAGACAAGCAGCATTATTATCATGACGTGTATTACAATTAGAGGGCTCACAGTTCGCATTCGGGCGAAAACCGAAAGTTGACTAATTTTATTTTAATCTCGGAGCTTTGCGTTATTGTCCTCGAAACAATGGAAAAAGTTTTCACGCAGTCTTCATAAATAATCCTTAACGAAGACAAGATGTTCGTAATTATGACTTACTCGGTTGAACGGAGATAACAAGCCAATGTAAATATTAAACTTGACATAATATTTTTAAGCGGTTGCCTCGTCGACGCGGTTAATGGACGTCGAGTGCGATAGCAAGGTCATTCATTTTGCTTCTTTCTTTTATGTGAATTACAAAGATCTGTGGAGGAAATACGCACAAAATAAATTAATTGGACAAAATGGCACACCATTGTATATATTGATGCAAAAAGCGGGATTTCTGGGATTTTTATCGACCTGTCTAAAGCATTTGATACCGTGCAGCGTGATAAACTATAAAAAATGAAAAAATGTTAAGACAACTTGGTGTTAGTGATCTCGAGATAAGGTGGTTTACTAGTTACATTACGGAAAGAACACAAAAAGAAAAAAATGATGATGTTATAAGTGATGGTTTGCCATGCAGCTACGGTGTTCCCAAAGAGAGTACACCGGGGCCTTTGATTTTTCTCTTGTGTATCAATAACTTTTGTTAATTGCAAATAACTGGTTCGGTTCTGTCATGTGCTGATGATATGGTGTTACTTTTCCAGACACTTGGGTGTTAGTATCTGGCCAGGTAGAGACTGGGTTAAAAGCAGCTCATCAATGGCTAGACAAAAACCTGCTGACACTTAATAGGGAAAAGACGACGATGTTACTTTTAGTATCGACAAAAGGCAGCAACCATCAACTGAACAGCAACTAATACTACACGAATGCAATTACGACAACTACCGCAACTGTCACCCAACGGATAGAACATGCCAAATAAAATATTTAGGTATCACTATTTACAATCACCTAAAATAGTCTAACCACGTTGATATCACCGCGACAAGAATGAGAAAACTAATGTTTGTTTTAAATCAGAAACATCTGTGACATACATTTCTTGAGGACGATTTACCATGCGCTAGCCCAATCTCTGTTAATATACAGACAACTAGGCTAGGGCGGTAGGGCCAAAACAAATTTGAATCCTTTGTTAAAAGCCCGGAAGGCCTTGATTAGGATTATAGATAGGAAGCCATACCGCTGCTCCTCTGATCAGCTTTACAGGGATTTTTTGGTATTGGATTTCTTATTTATTTATTTGTTTATTTACCAATTAATTACTATAAAATATTGATTTTGCTTACAAAAATAAAATGACCCGAATGGCAAAACCACTGGGACTAGCCCGTTCTAGGGTGGACAGGGCTAAAATATTACAATAAATTATTTGAAAGTTTTAGTAAAATGCTCATAAAACTAAACTGCCTTAAAATGTGGTCCTAAAAAACGAATTTCTATTATAAAATCGTCATTAAATAGAATAGACTTGAGACTAAAATAAGAAGAAAAATATAGTTATAAGAAAGAAGAGAAGGAAAAAGTCGTAAGCATAGATAAAGGAATACTATACATACAGCAGGTCTTAATATGCCACAGAAAGGAATTCCAACGGTACAAAGACAAGCCGACCAGTATCGCTCATAGACACGTCACAAGACAGAAAAACAGATATGTACATAATGTACAAATGAGAATGAGAACGGATTTGGACAAAGACATTAATGATATTTATTTTCCAAAGAAACTTCACGACGCCTTTAATTAACACCAAGGCAAGGCTAACAGCATTCAAAATGACGCCCGATATAAAAGACTGGTGCCATACTGGTTGATAAACTCGATGTGGTGAGTTTTTAGTAACTCAGTAAGCTCAACCAAACTACAATCGGACATTTCTGCTAACGCAATTTCTGAATATGTAATGCTGATCAAGGAATAAGCCGAGAGCTGAAATGACCTGAGGTATGGCAATTCCATCCAAGGTTTAGATGAAGCCCACGTCTCTTTAACCACTTTGTTACACTGCTGAAATCTTCGTTAATGTGCCTCACTGCATTACTAGAATTTATAGGTTGAAATATGAAGTATACTTGAGTATCGTCAGCGTGAGGCTACAATGAGCGAAGTTGGAAGCGATATCTGATGTATACAGTGTAAAGAGACCGGGCGCAAGAATTGTTCCCTGAGGGATGTCGAGGGCGCTAGAAATCAAGGAATTGCCTTCTTTGTCATGCATTTTGGTACCACTAGTAAGTGGAGAACCACTCTGTTGCGGATGCTAAGAAGCCTAAAACGTACGTTTAGCAAATAGCGGGTTAAAATCAAGAGTGTCGAAGGCTTTCTTATTGTCTAACAAAGTCAAGATTGCCACTTTCTCATTTTAAATACCTTCTAAAATATGATTTATTTATTTACTTATTTAATAAAATATGTAAGAATTATTAAAACACGATGATTCTGCGTCACTACTAACTAGGCAGAACCTGTTCCAAGAAAGACCCATTTTATGTGATTGCAATTTTAAATGTAATTTTATAGAAAATATGTTTTCTAAACTTTTAGTTTTATAAGATAACATCAACATTGCTACGACGATTTGAGATCAACTAGGGTTGTCGACTACAGCGGGCGAGCCCGTCACCTCAGGAAGTTTTAACGATTAGTCGTTCTATCTCCCTGGAGTGAGCGCAGAAGACTTGAGGACAAAACAGTCCACCGTCTAGCTACGCCACAAACCCGTAAGAGGCCAACGCCTTAACCGCGAGATAGCCAGGAGTGTTACCCGGCGGGCCTACACTCACGCCCTTACTTCCAATTGTGACCAGATTACTTCGGTCTCTCGATTGGTTACGAGTTTGAGGTCGCTTGCGCGGTCCTCTCCCTTACGAAGCGGTGAAACGGTGTTTACCGAATCTATCGCGGACCACAGCGTCCTTTGCCCGGCTGTTCACCCAGGATCGGGTAGCCGATGGTCGTTTCAAGACCAGTAGCCGTAAGGTCCGCAACCACCCCCGCTCTATAGGAAACAGTACTGCTTCCAGACGCCCCCGACTGTTAGTCAGAGTGCACAGTCGATTGGCTTACGCCGCATGGTGCGCAGACCGTCCAGGAGCGCCAAAAGGTTGATTCCCAGGGAAAACTAACCATAAGGCCAGAGTCCTACCCAGGCTCGCACTTCATGCGTGGAGGCCTTCAACGATTTGACATCAGCTAGAGATTATGGAGTTTAATCGTTTTTTGTTCGCAAAGGATCTTTAACAGATTTGTCTCACTCAAGCTATTTTGGGGACTTCAGCCCACGAATCGGGGACGTTTATCAGTTCATGCATTGTTATAAATACTTCTGCAATGGGGACCAATAAATACAAACTCTTGATGTATGCACTAAGATCGTAAATATGTTTTTTTCATCACGTACCTATCCTAAAGTAAGAGCAATAATCCACAAAGTTAAACTACTTCTATCCACCTACTTCATTAAGCCGAAGTACTCGGCGATGTCGACCGCACAGACGACAAACAAATGCGTTTAATTAAACGCCCAAGAAAATATGTCCTTTCTCTGGTTGAACTCGAGGTGTCAAGGGCGCGATTCGCACTAGCCCGGGCGAACTACCCAAGAAAGTTCTCTCAGCTCTAAACTAACTAGTTTCTCATGAAGGTTTCGTACGCTCCGAAGTGGACTAGACGCCTCACTAATGCAATTTATTTTGCACTGGAGAAAATTGAAGTTTCTTCAACTTCTATGCATGGCGACTGTTGTCGTCGCGTTGTAAGGCGTTTAATTTGATGAGTTTTTCTTCGGAGATTTATGCGACTTTCGGGATTGCCAGACACTCCGTCTCGTCAATTTGTTTAAATTGATTATTATGATAATTTCAGATGTACCAGCTTAATTTAAGGCTCATTTATATACTCTCAGAGTTCCTTTCAATATCTTCGTTATATATAAAATATTTCGAGATGATTTAGCCGCAGGTAGGATAAAATAAGAGAGCAATTTTGATAAGTTTATAATTTCGGTGGTATGTCATTATGACATTAACCGCTTTACCTATACGAACGTATGTGATACGATCGCTATATTATCGCCCGAACGCAAGAACCCGTATCACGTACGCTCAAGTACAAAAAAAAAAAAAACCGTAACCCATAAACCAAAACCCATAAACCAAAACCCGTGATACGTCAAATTGTTCCTACGATTCTAAATACAAAAAAGGGTGATAAATGGGTGTCTTGTGTAAAAAATGAATTCTGGTATATTGTAAAAGGAAATCTAGTGAAAAAAAAAACCAACGATTTTTACCTACTTTTTGAATAATAAACGCTATCTACTTATTTCAATTAGATTTACGTTCTGTGTTGTAATATAATATTTGTAATGTGTAACTGTTACTTTTATCAAAATAAATATTGTTTGTAAGCGATCCATTTCGCTAGCTGTATAAATCAATTAATATTCAACCTTGGCCCATTGACTTTAGCTGCCCTTGCCAATTTCATCATTTGTTATGGAAATATCGAACGTCTGTATATTAGAATAATCCAGAAATACACCAATCGCTTTGTATCATAGTTTCCAGCATCCCACACTTTCCTGTTTATTATGAGCACGTGTAAGATCGATTGGAATTGTATTATTACAATTTCATATTAGTCATTTCCTCGGATAGACCAGATAATGTTGTGAACAACATTAAAAGTTTATATTATGATTTTTAAATCCTTCTAAAATTTTTGAACCGAGCTCCGCCGTTATCCATTCTCAAAATAATACTTTCCGCTTTCAACCTTCTTATTGTAAAATATGACAGTTCTTAGAACTGGCTACCGAAAGTTCTTAGAAAAGGCCACTAAATAGTACGGTAGAATAAAAAAGGATTTTGAATAATAATCGTTTTACTTATCAAACGCCATTGAAATGACAAAGCTGTCATTTGCATTTTTTTCTGAGAGCAATTTCAAAATTGTGTGTTCTTTACAAAGTCTTAAAAATATTTTTTATGTTTTTCTTGCTGCGTTTACCTACCAGAAGCAAAGTTATAAATCACTTAAATTACCCTTAGGTGATGAATCCCCATCTAGTACCACTGTTTACAACTGGTTCAGTGAATTTAAACATGAGTTTACCCACTTCAGTGACTATGCCAGAGAAGAGCGTCCTGAAATAAGCGGTGACAGAGGAAATTAGCACACTTTGCTTATTTTGTCTTATGATTGAAATAGACAATGAAACCACATATCAGCAAATTCGGGCGACATGTGACCAAGGGCGGTCCTAGCCTTACATTTTGGGGGGGGGGTCACAGTTATGGGCTTAAGGTTTGGGGGGGGGGGGGTCGCTGTTATGGGCCATGAAATTGGGTTAACGGTTTGTAAATAAAACAAAGTTCCCATTTATTATACAATAATTTATTTATGGAAACAAGTGTATCTGCATAAGGAGCTTATTATAAGCCATATATTTAAGATTTGGGGGGGGGTCATGACCCCCTTGACCCCCCCCCTGGGACCGCCCTTATTTGGGGGGTCATAACCCCCTTGACCCCCCCCCTGCGACCGCCCTTGCATGTGACCCAAGTTCAAAACATTTTACACGATCACCTACACATTGGAAAGCTTTGTGGATACCTCAAAATTAAAGCGAGGCCCCAAAACTATGTCGGGTAGAATGGTGTCTTAGTCGATACCGTTGGTGAGTTTTTAGTAACCGGCATCCTTGAAGAGATTGTTTTCGTACTGATTCACCTGTGCTTCATTCTTCAAGGATGTCAATAACTGAAAACGCACCTGTATATTGTTGCGACCACAATATATATTGTTTTGGAACAGCCTTTCCTTTGCTATATTCGTATTTATCTGTAATCCTACGTTTATCTGCCACTTGCACTACAAACTATGTGGGTGATCTTTTAACTGTAATGTTGTCAGCTTCTCTATCTATCTGTGTTATGGTCCGGGGTTTGTAAAAAGGCCAAATTAACCATATTGAGGAAAACGCTTTTGTAAGAGCGAGTATGCCATATTCGGCTGTTATACTAATATATGTGTCGAATATTCGCCTTGAAAAAAACACAATATTAGAATCCTTTCTATGGTCAGAAAATTTAACGTTTTTACAAAACAATAAATATTATTTTTCTAATAAAAACGCATTTTGCTAAAAATTGTTTAATCGCCCTTCCTACGAAACACCTACGTCATTACATATTGCATAAATAAATAATTTTTAAAGGCGAACGAAAGTTCAATATTATTTCTCTAATAAAATTGCATTTTGCTAAAATAGTTCATTCGTCCTTTTTACGAAGCATTGACGTCATTACATATTACCTAAATAAATTCAAGAAAATAAAACCGAACGAAACTTAAATATAATTTTTGTCTTAAAAACGCATTTTGTCTTAAAACGCAATGGTTGAATCGGTTTTTTTTTACGAAACACCGACGTCATCAAAGATTACCTAAATAAATAAATAAATAATTTTAACAAATCAAATCGAACGGATCTTCAATATTATTTTTTAAATGAAAATGCATCTTGCTAAAATGATTGATTCGTACTTTTTAAGATGCACCGACGCCATTTTATATTACCTAAATAAATAAATAAGTTTTTTTAACAAATCAAAGCGAGCGAAACCTCCATATTATTTTTGTAATAAAAATGCATTTTGCTAAAATGGTTGATTCGTCCTTTTTAAGAAACACCGACGCCATTTTATATTACCTAAATAAATAAATATTTTTTTCAACAAATCAAAGCGAGCGAAACTTCAATATTATTTTTGTAATAAAAATGCATTTTGCTAAAATGGTTGATTCGTCCTTTTTACGAAACACCGACGTCACTACATATTACCTAAATAAATAATTTTAACTAATCAAAGCAAACGAAACTACAATATTATTTTGGTAATAAAAATGCATTCTACTACAATAGTTGATTCGTCCTTTTTACGAAACACTGACGTCACTACATATTACCTCATTAATTAAATAAATAATTTTAACAAAAAAAGCGAACGAAACTTCAATATTATTTTTGTAATAAAAATGCATTTTGATAAAATGGTTGATTCGTCCTTTTTTACGAAACACCGAGTGACACCGACACATATTACCTAAACAAATAAATAATAATTTAAAAAATCAAATCAATAATTTAAAAAATAATTTAAAAAATCAAAGCGAATGAAGCTTCAGATGAAACCAAACTTTAATAGCTACACCATCTTAAGAGGTTTGATGAGCGAAATTATTATGGACGCAAGTTGTTTACAAGACACAAATCAAACAAAATGTTCTCCATTGAAAGTGAAAACGCAGCAGTGCGGGGGTAGATGGTTGGAGGTGGTGTGGGGTTTTATTTTTGCGAAAACCTCCCTTGCCGCTCATTCCACGGTCTCTCGGCCTCAGACGGTCAATGATCTGTATATGGAGGGCCGTGCCTGCTGGCTTGTTAACATGTAATACATACCAGTGTTTGGGCGGGGTTCAAAGTTCACGGCGATTCGATGGAAAACCTTTACATTTTCTACCTCTGCTCGACTTGTAATTTAGGTCTTCGTCTGCCTATTATGGGATGAGGACTTATATAAGTAGCAATAGCCGCTTTATGAAAGACGAATAATGAGCTAGACTGGTCTAGACCCTATACTGACCGAGACAAAGAGAAGGACATTTTTACTTATTTGGCTGTGCTATCGGAGAGGAGAGGTCGAAGAGTTGTAGATTTTATCTTTTTTTTAATTCCCCAAAAGCACCATAAATATCTTCTACAGCAGTGACACAAATCATTAACTTATGATTCATCCAGATGACTGATGGAACACATCAAAGCTGTGTAAAACGTTCAGAGATCAAATTCGGCGATCTGCTAACACATATTGGATAGCGGAACCAACCACTGGTTGCAGTTTCAAAATCCCATTGTGCTATCCAAAGAACAATTTTAACTTTCCTCGTATGATCCGGCAGGCCATTGAAATAAGAAGAACCCCGTACTTCAATAGAGACGACGGTTTCAAACTCTCTACTACATGGAACCCTCTTCTTAAAATGTTCACAATGCCCATCGTCAAGCGCAAGACAAGACACAGTGAGTGCAGGGCCGGATTTAAACTTGATAAGGCCCTAAGCTATTTGAAATATGGGGTCCTTTGTTAGATATAGGGCCCACAATTGCCCACTCGGACATTTTTTTACCCCCCCCCCCCCCCCACCAACAAGTGGGGGCCCTAAGCTATAGCTTGTGTAGCTTATATGCAAATCCCGCACAGCGTGAGTATTGTGTGCACGGCAGATTTTCAAAATTCGCTCGCGCTGAACCCACCGCCCCACCACCGATATAATCTGCGCAGTGACTGGAGCAGTTTGCCGCCTACCCGCAGAACAACGGATGTGAATTGACAGCACTTCAGTCAACCCTGGACAACGGCGGTTGCATTACCGCCGAAACGTCGAGTGCTACAAAATTCATGCGGTCAATTCATTTTAATCTTATTTATAATCATCCAGATGAGTTTCAAATAATTGCTGCCATGTTAGGTTTCTGTAGAAGCTATTTTTCAAATGATTCGGCGTTTTTGAACGCTAACCTCGATCAACAATTTCACTTTATCAGCTGTAATTATTTTTATGTCATATCTTTCACTTTGCGTCACCTTGCTGGTACATAAACAAATGAATGTCAGAAAATGTGTCACACAATATGTACATGTCACGCGCTTGGTGATAGATATAATCGCGTACTTAGACATTTTAAAGTAAGTAACGTATGTGTAGTGCATTCAATTTATTTTGAATAGATATTATTATAGAAAATTTATAATACTTTCGACATATTGATTGTACGTTGATGACATTTTGATATTTTTCCCATGACTTTTTTGTTTCTTTTTTCTCTTATTTATTTGTTTTCATTCTCATGACTTTCTTTTAGTTTAAGTCTATCCTATTGGTCTCACTCTCTTCAACGGGATTTTATGTTTAATTTTAATGCCGATTTTATAATGGAATTGCGATTATTATATTTTAAGACCACATTTCAATGCTATTTAGTTATATTAGCATTTTATTACAACATTTAAACAATTTGTTGTATTATTAAAGCCCTATCCATTCTAGAACTGCTTAGTTCCAGTTAGGTGATGTGAAGTTAAGGTTTTGCCATTCGGTTTCTGTTACCTTTGTAGCCAAAATTAATGTTTTATAACATTCATTCTTAAATAAATAAATGAAAAATATATTTGACAAGCAGTGCGGGGACTCAATAAACTAACAAAATGTCGACAATCATGGGAAAGTTAATATGAGAATAAATAAAGAAGGAGGAAAAATTTCAGTGTTGAAAAATTTGGCAGCGCCAGAGCGCGCAACGTAACGGCGATTACAACATGTACGGATGTGTATTGTGACGTTCGCGCCAAAATTACAATTACGACCTTGTTCAAAGCGGCGAGATTCAATGTCAAGTTCGTACGTGCGATACGTATAATGGCGGGAGTCAAATAGCGGTCAGCGGTATACTTTTTAGCGGGCGCACCGCCGAAAATAATATGCCAAAATGCGCCAAGTGCGAACACTATTGGCGCTGAACCTATTTGACATAATAATTTTTCAAAATAATGAAATTGAAATGAATGAAATGAAATTGAAATATTTAGCCCTAGCTCGGATATCGATAACGGTTTCACTGCATGCCCATGCGTTAACTTGGAGACTAGTGGAGAAAAATTTTCGGAGACACGACCAAGAACGATTAGATAAATTAAAATAAAAAAAGATTTTTGAAAACAAGCCCTACTTTCCACCAGGGAGCTCCAGTCACAATCTCCCGGATCCATCTTCAGACCCTCGGTATCATGTATAATAAAAAGTACCCATTACCACAAAACAAACGAGTCCTAACAAGACTATCTTAGCACTTTCCATCAGGAAGTTCTAGTGGCAATCTCCCCGCTCCATCTTCACATCTTCGTCATCTGGTGTAAGGGAAAGTACTCAAGACAACAAAACAAAACAAACGAGCCTAAACTCGACTCTCTTAGCACTTTCCATTAGGGAGTTCCAGAGGCAATCTTCCGGATCCATCTTCAGACCCTCGTCATCACGTGTAATAGAAATTACTCATGATAACAAAACATACTAGCCCAAATTCGTCTGCCCTACCATTTGCCATCAGGGTGTTCCAGTCCCTACAGCCCGGCTCCATCATCAAATCAGCTCGATGGCACCATAATTTTGCATTAACACCGAACTTACCTAAGTACGCCAAATTTCAGGGCAATTGTATACTAGCAAGTGTTTAAAAAATGGTTTGCAAATTTTGAAATGACAGCTTACATACGAACATTGCAAGTTGATCTTGTAAAAATACGTTGGATAGCCACCAGTGATTTTGGATAATTATACTATATCCGGCGTGTAAAAATGCAACTACAACAACGTCAAATCATGGTGTCTATTATATAGATAGATTAACAATTGGTGCCGATTCGGCATTAATACTTCTCTAATTGGCTTTAATTTATAATAGTTGAATTTCGTTAAAGAAGTGAAAACGTTTTTTTTACTATAATTTATCTGTTGATACTTTACTAAATATCGTTTTAAGGATCTCAAGAGAAATCGGTTTTATCCCATGGCTTATTGGAGTCAATGAAATTATCCTATATTCATAATAGGAGTTTTATGCATAAATTGGCAGACTTTCGCGCAAAATTAAAAGTTGGATACAGGAGTTGATAAAATTACTTTTCGCATTTGTTAAGAGTAATTTCTGTATAGAGTTGTCAATCTGTCGTCATGTTTGATTGTGTAAACGTCTGTGTAAATAAATGATTGGGCTTGTGCGACTAAGTGTGCAACAATTTTTGTCACTGATATTGAGGAGTCCCAAAGTGTGTAGGTTCTTGAATATAAATATGAAAATCACTGCATGGCAGATAGCCGATGCAGTAGGCATTGGAAAATCTAGAGTTTTTCTAGGAGTACTTCCTTGGAAAATAAGACTAGATCCACTGCAACTCGAAGCAGAGTGTGCGGTCAATTGTCAACGTCAATGTGTGCGAAAACAGAAGACTACGGCGCGAGATGATAAAGTTCTACTGCGAAATGATATTCTGAACCATAGGAAAACTAGTGTTAACGTCCAGTGAGACCTTTCACCATTTGGTGTTCATGAGGATGCTCCTCAGTTAGAGGTGTCGACTACAACGGGCATATCCGATGAACGTAAAAGACTTGGGTACGAGTAAAAACCTACCGTCCAGCAAAGCCAACAAGCCCGTTAGAGGCCAACGCCTTATGACGAGGCACTCGAAAGGTAAATTAGCGGGCAACCTCGTCCCATGTCTACCACTTTTGGCAGGATATCTCTTTCTGAATATAGCCATCAGAATACTTTGACCCTTCCAAATGGATACGGGTTCGAGGTAGCTTGAGCGATCAGATTGTGAGGACCGGCTATAAACCAAACCAGGGAGCTGCCATATCATAATCAGTGACTGAAAAATCCCATATTTAGAGCCTATGGTCAGCAACTTTTGTTTATTTCTCTGAATTAAAAGAAAAATCGATTATCAAAGATTTTTTTGAAATCGGACTTTGCGTAGCGAATCAGACTATCACTGTAACTTTGCGAGTTACAGTGATAGGCTAAGAGGCCGTAGCTCAAGAAAGCGTTGTCGGATTTCGAAAATGCTTTTGCCAATATGTTTTATTCATCGATGGAAAATGCCGATAATATTTCGGGATCCGTATATGAAATGTATCGGAAAGATATCATATAAACTGAAGACTGACAAAATACATTTAATTTTTCATCCCTACGGTCACCAACTTTTTATTGGCTAGTTTTGAAAAGTACTGTACGTTTCATATTAATACTAGTTTAATAATATTATTTTTAATATATGCCTTATATTGTTTATCACAGACCTACTAAAATTGTATCTAAGACTTGTTTACCTAGTTGATACATATTACGCCGTTTTCAAGGTCATCGTCCATTTTATTAATTGCGTTACGTCAATATGACGTCTAAAATTACTAAACTAATGTAGGTTATTTTTTTCTGTATATCCATTTCAGTCCAGTCTTAAAGGCAATGAAGAAGCGACCAAATGAACATTCGTATTGGGATATTTCACACGCGGCAAGGTGTCTATGATGTCTGCTCTGGAGACTGCGGGCAAAAATAGATGGTTTGGAACAACTGATTGCCGTGCAAATATTGTGTTAACCATTCCGATCATTTGGTAGGGACGTACCGACTACAGGTCAATACGAAGTATTAAGGTTACGTATATTCTGCAGAGTCTGGGCCAATCGTTTGATGGCACTTCTTAAAGAGGACCATGGCTCTATTGGAATATTAGGGGCTATCTAGACGATCAAGCATGCTTGTCAAGCTTCGCGTCGCGGGCTGGAAGGGGATCGTAAATCGCAGTAAATATGCAAATATTTTTTTTTTATTATTTACCAAAAATGCCTAATTTTATACCAGGGAGTCACGTCATTCATCAATCAATTACGTCTAATTAACGTGACTTCCTGGTATAAACTATAAAATTAGGCATTTTGATGTAAGAATTACATTACCCCTTGGTGTAAGAAATAAACTCTCGGTGGCATCGTGGATCGGTCGCCTAATCTTATATTGTAATGTCCCGAGTTCGTTTCCCGGTTGGGTCCCCAATTTCCGTTGGTATCAAATTAACGGAATTGCATTTTAATCCTGTCGATCGAACGCAATACAACACACACTTACACACATGCTACTCGCACATATTCATATAACACGTCACAGTATGATTGGTTGTAAGAGATTGTCGTATGATAATAAACCCGCCCATTGCGAAATTTAACAATAAAGTATATATATAGCCCCATATATATAGACCCATATACGAGTATACACATATTATAATAAACGATTTTTAAAGAACAGCCAGTAAGGGTGTTTTATTAGAACCTATCCATAAATACAATGTAATGATATTATAAAGTGGCATCACATATTTAAGCAACGGCATTAACCGATTCAACCATGTGTTTTATTAATGGCTTTTCGCTTAAATTCAACTGTATTCGAGATATTTTATTTTGCAAAAAGATGATCTTAGTTTTCGAGATGTACGGATGAAGGGTGATCGTGTTTCGGTTACAAGGGGACTCCCAATAAACCTAAAAAGCACAGTCAAAAGCAGTCTACATACATATCGTTTATTACAAGTAAAGTACTACAAATGATTCCAGAGGCTAACGGAAAATCGGGTACCTCAATGAAATATATATTTTTGAATAGCTTAGACCATCAGGATAATGGTTTATTATGGGCAAAAATTGCTCAATACATGGGAAGGGGGTCAAATCCCTTTCATCAATTTTGTTTACACTAATAAACACTAAATTAGATCAAGCGACCAGAAATGGTACTAATGTAAAAAGATAGTTTGAAAGAGTACATAGAAATGAGTATAGAGGGCTTTAAATTTTATATAATTATTTGAGGTTTCAATCAAATGTCATTAAGATAATGAAAGATGCATTGCATAAATGTATCAAATATAAAGAAGACATTAAATAAAATCAGTCTTATTTCGTTGTTATGTTCAATACTTTACTCGTCCTCTCTACCTTGTTTAAACATAAGTATTTCCCAATCCAATGGGGGAAGTCCTTCGCTACTATGTGAATAGCTGTTATTATTTTTATTTCTACATCAAAAGCATCATCCTCTAAAGTCTATACGAATATACCCCTTACCTTACTCACCTCACCTACTTCACCTCACTCACCTCACGTAATTTCGTGTCTGACGCGATTTCAAAACGATCAAGAGACAAATCCAATGAAACAGCAGTTATATAATATTAACCAAATCCGTCTATACTCCGCCCAAACTAAACTCAGTAAAAACTGAGTCGCGAACCAATCAGAATGTCCTTGCTATGAAAGGGAAACAGTCGATAACATTGAATGCCGATAAATTTTAGGTAGCCAAGCCGCGCGATGCGGCAAGGAGTCATTGGGATATCCATAATATTACGATAGGTCTATAATGACATTACATTCAAATCAGCCTTACCGGTATTCACAGCTGTAGAGTCGATTTTGTTTGATTCATTTGGTATGGCACTCGGACTTTCTTTTGGCAGTTTTCGATGTGTTTTGATTCACAGAAGATACCAGGTGGTAAATACTAAGTTTCATCATTTGGATCAAGTGGCACAAAAATATGGCCACGGAGTCATAATTTTACTGCCATATCGTTTTCCATTCAACCCCACTGAACTTATTTGGGCGCAGATAAAAGGGTAGTCACAATTAAATACATAAAATTTAAAATGGATGTTAAGAAATATTTCATGAAGCAGTCTAAAATTTCACACTCTATTGTGTGCAATATTAATTTCTATCCAAACAAACACTAAGGAAGATGACTACCAAAATATTAAATCACGCGATACTGCAACACCACTTATAATCAACCTCAGAGCAGACGATAGCGACTATAATCGACGACCTTATCTAGGAGATGGCTAGCAGCGAAAGAAGCCTATTTTCTCGTTTGAATTTAGTTTGAAATTTCGCGTGAATAAATTTTAAATTTGTTATGATTTAACATGGCTTAAAATAGACGGAATTAAAATCTTGGGCTTCACAAAGATTTCTCTGTTATATTTTGTTAATACCATTATGTTCTTCCAGTCTAATTGGTTTTCTCGTTAGTCGATCGATATTGGTTTAACCGCTGGAATGCTAATAACACCGATAGGTGATTTTTTCCGTTGCGACAACTCGTGGGTAGCCGATCTCCGTATTTATACAATTATGTAATTATGTGTGAAAAAAGTCACCTTCATTGAATAAGCCACCATTATACATTATTATGCATGCACTAACACCTCCTATAAAGAAAATTTTAAGGGTTTAAAATATGCCCTCGTGAGTTTAATTCCCATGGCCAGCTTTCTAAATCTGCTTCACTATCTCATTGCCATAAGCGCTTGGATGAGAGTGAGAGATCCATCGGGCGACAACTAGAGCTGTCGACTACAACGGGCAAACCCGTCACCGGGTAGTTTTAACGACATTCGATCGTTCTGTTTTCCGTGAGGTGAGCGCAGAAGAAATCCATCGGGCGACATACTCACACACGATAATGACTTCGCTGGTCATTTCAATTCGCGCGGATATAGTAGTTTTGTCTGTGTGTTCTGTCGCCTGACCGCGCGGACAACGGACACTGGACACATGTTAAAAAATATATTTTTTGTGTTCCTGTGACCTCAAAACATGAAGATCCACTAAAATCTCAAAATCGATATTTCGTACAATCACAAAACTCCCGTATGGCTCATCAAAAAATCGCGAGTGGATTGTTTTGCAACTATGCGAGTGGATTCCCCTGCGCCGTCCGAGTCCAGTCTAGAGTCAAGGCATACATATTGCACGATGTTATCGTAAAACACCCTATTATCGGAACAAAGAGCATGGTCGAAAAACATATCATTTATCCTAAGTATAGCTATAGGTAGATTATGAATGAAGGTCAAAACTGATAATGTTTCATTATATGCTCGGTGTTATCTCAATGTGATTCGCGTATCTATGCTTTTTTGCGTTGCTGAGTGTCATTGTCAATAGCCGACCTTAATAATACCTGGGATTACTTTTATTGTTAACATAACCGTTACGTCAAGCCTGGTATTCGGTTTATAGTTTCATATTATTATGAAGCTATAAATGTGACGACTAGGTCGTCACAAGATGGAAACATCTATTTTCGCTAGTTTAAATTATGTTAATTTATAATTATGTTACCTTCAAACTATGCAAGTCACATGTCCAGCTAGTCCCGGCGCATAATGGGGTTGCGAAATATTGCATTTTTATCAATAACATAATTTCAGAAAGGTCGCAGGAAATACCAAAATAATTGACTATTCTAATCGGATTTTACATTCCCGGCCCACCACTGAGGAAAAGATAAAGTATTGTGAACGCACTTCTGTGTGTCTGTATGTATGTGTGTATTCCTCCACGATAGCGCCCAAACGCTTAAACCGATTGAGCTGAAATTTAGTATGCAGGCATCATTTGATCATGGCAAGAGTTGAAATTGTTCTACAAGAAAGCGTCTTAGTCATATCTCGAAAGATTAGACTTGGAGACTTGAAATTTAGTACATAGAAGCCTTGTTGGGCTAAAATCACATTGTAAAACTTTGGTTGGAATATCTCAAATACAAGCTAAACTAATATTATTCAAATTCCTCTATATATGTTAATCTAATATGAACGCTTTGGGTGGCGCGGTTCGTTTCTCGGCTAAGAGCCAACAAATGGAACGGAACCCAACCGAGTTTGTTCGCCGACCGAGAGGGGGCGCTCATCGATTTTTTTAATGAAATCAATATTCAGATGAATTCAGTCCTCGGCTACTTGCCGGCAAAGTCTTGGGGATACACAGCCGATTTCTTTTTCTGTATTAAATGAATGTTTTCATCCCACAAGTTTTTAACTTCCTTCTGTTCGACTGTAGCAGACACTAATATGGCCAAAAATGTATATTTTATAAACCTTTTTCTACCTGTTGAGTTATTTCAATTATTATTCACTAACAAAGCATTCCTCTATCAGCTTTTATTCTTAAATGATGAAAAATAAAATATACAATAATATAAGACGTGGCTAAGCAATGACGTATAAGCTAATGGCTGTTTTTGGCGGCCGCGCCGCGCCGTCTCTGTAGCTGATTCTTAAATGTATGTAGCAACTATGTACCATGGTACGAAACATACACGTCATTACGTACAATATGTCTCTGCAGTCTCCTTACTCATACTTCAAATGACATTTGCGTAACGTTATCATTAGCTATTAACAAATAACTGATTAGTGACCGAAATATATTGTGCATTTATGTAGATAAAAACTGCGCAATCAGTAAAAAAATGCATTTTTTATTGAATTGAAATACTTGTGCAGCTGTCTCCGCGTGAAAAACAGGCGAGGAGATAACTTTCAGTAAAAAAAATGTAACATTATAAATTTAAGCTGCTTTAGATTCCGTTGATTATTTAGTGTGATCTTGAGCAAGATACTAATATTACAAAGAGGTAAAGTTTGTGAGTGTGTGAGGTTGTAGGGAGTAATCTCTGGATCTACCGAACCGATTTTAAAAATTCTTTTACGAATAGAAAGCCACGTTATTTGTGAGTGTCATATGCTATATATTAATCCGAAAAATTAAAAGACATTTTCGTGGTAGTCGGATTTGCAAAGTAAGTCGGAGAAAAAAACGGTCGAATGAAAAGGTTTCTTACGAACGCTGCTTTAACGATGACAGATATATGATTGAGTTCTAGAGAAAAGTTGTAGAGCTTGGTAATGCCTACAACAAAGTCAGCGACAGCATGTCTAAATTTTATATTTAAGTCACAAAAAGTAGTTTTTTTATATTAAAAAAATAATTTAAATCGTTAGGTCATGTTTA
Source organism: Micropterix aruncella (assembly GCA_944548615.1). Taxonomy (NCBI): domain Eukaryota; kingdom Metazoa; phylum Arthropoda; class Insecta; order Lepidoptera; family Micropterigidae; genus Micropterix; species Micropterix aruncella. Next base: position 10,823,759 of record OX155954.1, on the reverse strand, counting down.
TTGGTCATATTATCAACAATTATGAATTCCTTTTAAAATAAGTAAATTTATCGTCTCAAGTATTTGAAACTAAAGACTTTTCCCTTTTACTGCATACAATTTCCCTTTAACTGCATAAATGGTTAAAGAGATAATACGACATAGGCATGGAACCGCGACCGTATCTCGGGTTGGATCTCCTGAAAGACAATATATTTTGGTACCAAATAATAACATTACATCTAATATAGTATACAGAGAAGTTTTGAACAATTAAAATAAACATAATTTATTCAATCTTAATAATTTCATTCACTCATTTGAAACCCTGTAATATAGCCAAATTGGCATGCAAATACTTACATACATATGCAGTAAAAATATAACCCTTCTTTTGACAGTCAGGAAATAAATCATAGCACTCAGTACCAACTGAACTACACTCATAATTTCATCATAAGTAAGAACGTTTACCGTCCAATGAAGTGGCACGGATCAGCTAGTTATATTATAAGTAAGTTTTATTATAACTCCATGCCTTGTGATTTTTATCAATTTCTTCTAACCAATCTTTGTAAGGCAATTTTTAGTTCAAATATCGCATTGCTTATGTATAGGTCAGTTTCATTGCGTTTATAGGTGCTTCAACGTATTTTTTGTTTACTTTAAATGATAAGAACTCTTACATTTGACCTACGTCTGTCTCTTGTGTGCACATATCAGATTAGGTACACGAGGGAGATTAAAATAATAAAAGAGTTTAGAAGTCGAAATGTCTCTATTGACTAAAGTCGATTCGTAGATATTTCATATCAAATACTAACCTAACTAGGGAACTGATATTTCCACCTTGTTTTTTTATTTGAATTATTTATTGAGCTTCCTGTTTTGAGCTTCACATTGATATTATATACGGACATTACATTGCTGAATGTCACAAATGATGTAGACTGAGACAGAGGACGTTCTGAATGTATCAACACTCTGTCTACTCTGATAATTGGACTAAATAACCTTCGCTTTTTTTGGCGACGTTGTTGGGTAATAGAACAAAAAAACTTCGTCACCGCAGGATACGCGACTGAGACAAGAATTACAGCGGTGCGGTGCGGGCACATCTATTATATATTTATCCATGCTCATTATAGGATAAACCTGTTGAGAATACATAATATGTATCATGAAGACTATAATAACATCATTAAAAACCTCAATTTCTTTGATAATAAGTATGTTGTGAATTTATTTATTGGATCTATTTCAGTATATATTCACGAAACTACGCCTACTGGGTTGAGAAAGAGAAAAAATAAACATTGCTTACATATCAGATATTTACCGTTTTAATTAATTTTATTATTGTTGAATCGAATAAAATATTCTATTGAAGGTCAGGCAAGATTAAACGATAATCAAAATAGTAAACATGTAATCATGCTAAAATGTTCGGGTAAAAATTAGACACCCACTCCATTCGTACATACTTCATTCCTTGTTTTGGCATAGTTCCACGTACTGACGTCAATGAATGGCATGTCTAATATAACATTTTTCGTGCTAGATGAAGTGCAATATACAAAAAAATCGTGTTCTACATTTTTTTATTTTTTCATTTGTTGTGTGGGGCTTTCCTAAGGTCTTTATGAGCCTTGTAACACTGCGACCATTGCTGATCTATTGTGTTCGCCACCTACTATAGTTCTGCGCTAAGCCTCGTGTCATTTAAGAACCGCAACAGGCTTTTGGCGCCAGATTGTTTTACCTCCTCAGGTTGGAGGTAGTGACCACCCAAGTGGGTGTATCTTTTACTCATCAGCGGGCTACACTCGCACAGGTGCAGGGGAGTTTCATCTGCCCCTTGGCAGAACCTGCATATTTTTGTGTCTCGGAGATTGAGGTTGGACATGTGTTTGTTCAGGCCACAATGCCCCGTGAGCGCCCTCACCAGTATGCGTAGATTGTTCCTATTTAGCGATAAGGCCTCACGGGCCGTCTTACGGTCGTAAGCCTTAATTAGCGCTTTGGAATTATTTAACCCTGGCGTGTTGTTCCAACGGTTAGCGGATTGTTCTAAACATATTTGTTTGAGAATTAGGTTTGCAAGGTTCAGGGCCGTATAACGTTACCTTTGCTCCCGTCTTAGCAAGTTCGTCGGCTTTTTCATTTCCCTCGATTCCTGCATGGCCGGGAACACAACTTAGAATTACTCTGTTCTTTTCAGTAGCCCAGGGAATTCAGTAGTGATACGCAGTTTTGCATTGGCTTTGAATTAATGGTATTCGAGGCTAGTGCCATAAGAGCTGCCTTGCTATCCGAGTGGATATAGATACGGTGGTTGGCGTAGTTCTTATGGAGGTTGATATTCGCACATTCAATAATGGCGTATACCTCCGCTTGGAATATGGAGGCTTATTTTCCCAAGTTTACACTTCTTTCGAAGTTTGGTCGCTCTCCATATATACCGCAGCCTACGTCAAGTCTCGATTTGGCTCCATCAGTATACCATTTAAGGCTACCGGCCTCCCAGTGCAGTTGGCTTTATAGCCAGTCGTCTCTGGGCGGCAGTTCCTCTGTAAAAAGTTTTCCAAAGTTTAGGAGTGGAAGCATGGTGTCTGTTAAGGGTTGTTACCATGTTAAGGGTTGGAGTTTCACTGACTGAGTCAATAACTGATCTTAGAGCTTGTGAGATCCAGTTTACCTTCTCCCGGGCAGACAGCCTGTACATTCAGGCTTTCGCCACCTGTTGCAAGTGAATGTGTAGTGGCAGCAAGTTCAGCAGTGCATCTAGAGCTGCTCCAGGAGTGGAGGACATTGCGCCAGTTGTCATGAGGTGCGGCATCCTTTGGATATTGTTTAGATTGGTAATCACAGTTTTCTGGTTGGTTTTGTTGCAGAATACCACCAAGGCGTACGTAATTATCGACCTCACAATGTATAGCCAGTGGGAGATATTGGGGTTAAGGCCCGAATTTTTCCCTGCCAGTCTTCTGCAACCCAAAGCACTTTTAGCTTTTTGAATTGTTTTGTCTAGGTGGCTGTTCCAAGTGAGTCTCTGGTCGAGAGTGACTCCCAGAAACTTTACTTCCTTGGAGAAAGGAATCTGCTTGTGGTTTAGAATTGGCATTTTCAGTCCACCTAGTTGACGTTTGTTGGTAAATGGCACGAGGACGGTCTTATCGGCGTTGACCGATAATTCGTTCTCTCTGCACCAATTTCCAATCATGTTTAACGATCTTTGCATCACGTGTGAGATCGTGTTTTGGCAGAAGCCCCAGACAATGACTACTAGGTCATCAACATAGCCCTTTGTGTCTATCTTGGCCGCTGCCATCCTATGCAGGAGTTGATCTATTGCAAGAGTCCATAGTATTACTGGCGAAAGTACGCCTCCCTGCGGACAGCCTCTTGTGGTGGTGACTTCAAGGTTTGTTCCGTGAAGAGCTACCTTAACCGTGCGGTTTGAGAGCATCATGTGGTGGAGTCAACTTGCTTTGACTCTAGCCCCTTCACCAGTGATTTAATTGGGGTTTTGTCGAAGGCGCCCTCAATGTCTAAAAATGCGCATAATGCGATTTGTTTGTCTTCCAACGCCTTTTCCACTCTGTCTACTAGGTAGAGCAAGAGCGCTTTCCGTGGATTTGCCTCTGCGGTAGGCGTGTTGGTTACAGCTAATAGGGTTGACCGTTAGGTTTTTTTCCCTGATATAGCTATCCAGTATCCCTTCCATCGCTTTCAGTAGAAAGGATGTGAGGCTAATTGGCCTGAAGGACTTTAACAGTGCGTAGTCTTTCCTGCCAGCCTAAGGTATGAATAATAGAGTTGTCAACTACAACGCGCGAACCCGTCACCTCAGGAAATTTTAACAATTGGTCGTTCTATCTAACGTGAAGTGAGCGCAGAAGACTTGGACAAAACAGTCCACCGTCAAGCTTCGCCACATACCCGTAAGAGGCCAACGCCTTGTCCGGGAGATAAACAGGTATGTTACCCAGCGAGCTTACACTCACGCGCTTACTTTCAATTGCGACCAGGTTACGAGTCGAGGTCGCTTGCGCGGTCCTCTCCCATACGAAGCGGCGAAACGGTGTATACCGAATCTATCGCGGACCACGGCATCCTTTGCCCGGCTGTTCACCCAGGATCGGGTAGCCGATGGTTGTTTCAAGAGCAGTCGCCGTAAGGTCCGCAACCATCCCCGCTCTATAGGAAACAGTACTGCTTCCAGACTCCCCCGACTGTTAGTCAGAGTGCACAATCGATTGGCTTACGCCGCGCGGTGCGCAGGCCGTCCAGGAGCGCCAGAAGGTTGAGTACTAGGGGAAACTAGCCCTAAGGCCAGAGTCCTGCCTGGGCTCTCACTTCATTCGTGGAGGCCGCCGGATGGGTGTTGACCCTTGAGTGTGACCAACCCTGAACAGAATGGGTCTTCGTGGCCAACTCAGCAAGAGCCCATTAACTCCCATTAGGTATGAATAGGTAGAACATCGTTATATTTTTCTCACTGTACTTGTATGGGTGACCGCCTGAGTACTGTCAAGTAATGTTGTAAAAACCGGCCGTTTGTAAGATAATTGTCAATAGACAATTAGGTGGGTCGTTACCGTAAGAGGTATAAAGTATTACAAAAATAAATAAATAAAGTATAGATCATGTGTTCAAAATGTAATATGAATAATTTACAATAAATAGGAGTTTAGGCAAAAATAAATACCCAATTCCCATAAAATTTCTATTCAATAAATTTAAAAGTAGTAACCTGCGGAATGTATTTTGAAAATATGCCTTTATTCAGAGCTTCTTAAATTTCTGATTGGTCCAGGCATACTTTAAACGCGACGAAGTTGCCTATTAAAAGTGCACATTTCGGGACGAAAATGTACCAATGCGTACAAATGTATAAATGTACGCATCGCAGAATTGTTGATACGTAGTCAAAAATGTCTATTTTATGGTTAATCTATGTTTACATTTAAAATGGGATATTCTCTTAAGTGATCTGAAAAATACTTCCTGAATGGGAAGCCAGATACCACTTAATTTTCCAGTGATATTAGAAAGCCCAATAATACCGCATACGTACATATTTAATTTAAAATACAAACACTTCATTGAAATTAAAGAATTGAAGAATGTAAAGATTTGCTTTGAAATAGATTTTTTTAAGAAATCACTCCCCCTTTAGATATCCACTTTTAAAAATATTTGTGATAGTTAAAACTTTTAAATATCAGCAGGAAATATAGAATGAATAATAATAAGCAAAGGATCTGTTGTTTATTTTTAAAAGTATAAACCAGTGACAATGCTAGCGAAAATAGTTTTAAATTATCGAATTTTTAACTATCAGAAATCGAGCTATGTAATGTAATGCGGAGTCAATGTATCTTCATCCGATGGGTTGATCGATCTTCTTTTAGGGACAGCTCGTATGATTATAATAATTTGGTGAATTTAAGGACTGGAAGTGAGACAGCGATGACCGAAAACGTGGCCCCGTAGTTAGTAGGTTGTTTAATAGGCCCAAAAGTCACTTGGAGGTGCTGAAAACAAAATCCAACCATGAGAGGATGGCGCACGAAAGTCCGAGCGCCTCGAGCGCGGAGCATTTCGGGTATGTTTTTATATTCTCAACTTATCTTAGGGTACTATGGTTGAAAGTATACCCGAGCACCAAGCATCGCAAATACCGCACTTTTCTGCCGTATTATCGTAAATATACCCGAGCTCAGATGTCAAGGCTCAGGGCTGAAAAGAGGAATATTTTTCAAATAAGCATTTCCGATCCCTCTGATTATTTATCTATTCTAATACTATAAAGAGGTAAACTTTGTGAGGTAGTAATCTCTGGATCTACCTAATCGATTTTGAAAATTCTTTTACCAATAGAGAGCCACATTATTTGTGAGTGTCATATGCTATATATTAATCCAAAAAATTAAAAGACTTTTTCGAGATAGTCGGATTTGCAAAGTAAGTCGGAGAAAATACGGTCGAACGAAAACGTTTCTAACTAACGCTGCCTTAACGATGAGAGATGTATTATTAAGTTCTAGAGGAAAGTTGTAGAGCTTGGTAATGCCTACAATCATGTTTCTTGGTCATATTATCAACAATTATGAATTCATATCAAAATAATTTAATGTATCGTCTCAAGTGTTTAAAACAAAGGACTTTTCCCTTTTACTGCATAAATGGTTAAAGAGATAAGACACTCACAAATAAGACACTCCCAAGAAGACACTCACAAATAACGATCAGCTAGTTTAATATATTTGTCACATTTATCTTTAGCCCAAATAAAACAAAAATAAAACTATTGTATTCTATTGCTGTTAATTTTATTCTATTCATTTTTATTCTATTCATTATAAAATAAGCGAGCTGCGCCGTACACCATAACTTATTTGTTTTTTCAAGTGCATGCGCACCTCTATATGCTAGAAAGAGAACATTTCTCTAGCATTATAGTTCAAAGCCCCATCTTAAAAAAGTCGCCCAATTTTTCCAACCATGAAATTTGGGTTAAATATTTAAAAGGCTTCATAGCAACATACAAAACAGATTATATTTGTGTCTTTCATGCACCCAACCTCGTCGTTATGAGAACGACATGAAATTTATTTGGGATAATACTAATGAATGTTAGATTATTGTCGTCGTTGTAATTATTTGCATTTATTTTTTCTTGCTTTTTACAATACATCCAAGGATAATCCAGTTTTTCGTGTGGAAATAAAACACACCCTGCTTAGTGTAATTTCATACTGTTGGTGGGTTAAAAATATGGTGAGTTGCAAATCCCCTTGCTTGGTCTCTTTTCAGACTAATATCTGGCTTGCTCCTTTCCGTAACCCAGCAGTAAAATGCGTATGCGCCAATATCTAACTGACGATGTTTTCCCGAAATATTTCCGCCTTATTATACTCGTGCCATTATTTTTATAAAAAATGACCTAATCTTAACTTTGTCACGGTCAATACATTAACTTCCTAAAGCTGACATAGAAGATATGGATCCACAAGGACATTTGCAATTACGCATAGAGTTTTATATTCGTAGAACAATTTCGGTTATCAGGGCAAATCTTTTTGAGGCCATCCCCTCCAATCGCGAAGTATTTATAATAAAACCAAAGTGTTTGCCACTTCCGCATATGATAACCCTATCACATGTGATTAAATCAACAATTGAGATATTAGTGCCATGTGCTGATGTTTCCTATTTGATTTTAGTACGTACTTATTTAATCCCACGGCTGTAAATGCACAATAATCACGACATTATGACCTAAATGTTCTGTTTTAGTTTTGCGATTCTTGGACGAGAACGTGCTTTGAATGCGGCGACGAAACAATACTAGATAATTTTTGAATGCTATAAAAGGAAACGATAATACTCGGAATATAAATGGCGCATCACGTACAACGAATTGTCTTACGTCGAAGATCAGGAATTAAACAGAAATAAACAAACGCAAAATGTCTTATATCTGTCTGTTGCATCACGGCAAATCTAAACTGAACCCAATAACGTCTATATTCTGCCAATATCACTTAATGCACTCGCACTCCTTCTCCGTACATGGAGCCTGTCTCTGGAATGCTTTACACGCAAGTATAAGGATAGCACCGAGTTTTTTTTGCTTCAAAGGCAGGCTCAAAGAATACTTTTGCGTCCCCTGCGTCATTATAGGTTTATTGCACAAGCCACTGTCTACTTGGTACGCTTTCCTTAGTACGGGTCTAGGCCTAGTTAGGCGGCGTTGATTTAAAAAAAAAGTGGTCTGCGGTGCTTTCTATTTTGCTATTATTTACATTTAAGCCTCTAATGTTCAACTTACAATGTACTGCCGTGAAAAGTGTGCTTTTCTTTAATAAAAAAATAAATAAATAAATTGTTTTTATTTATTCTTAAATTTATTGTTTTTTTTTCTGCTGGATTTAAATGTTCGAATCGCCTTTATAAATGTAATGTATTAGTGTTTTCTTATTTTTTCCGCCACGCGTTGGTTCAATTAGTTTAAGGTTAGCTGTAAGATATTGCTTTTAGGCAATAGGCTCGCCTTTTTGATTAATCAAATAATTCGTTTTGTTATCATTATTATTATTAATGCATTTCACCAAAATTTACTAAGTCTGGGGCCCAATGGTGTGGGGTTTCTGCCATATTTACTAAAAACTTTGTTTACACAGATAATACGCATTCTAAAATTCTGAAAAAAATATAGCAAACTAATGAAGAGTCGCTTAACGATAATGGTCATTATGTCGGAAAAACCATTATATTCGTAGCATAAAAGGGGAAACTTTTAAATTCTCAAATTAAGAGGGTGACTCAAATTTTTTCCAGAGTATGTAGATAATTAGTAGATAATTAATTAGAGTCAAAGAATGTAAATTCATTCAGAGAGGTGTACACTCTTGTTTTTACACGACTGCCCAACAAAAAAGGAGTGTAATGTGTTCAGGATTCATCCATGTATGTTTTCCGTTTCTTTATTCCACCATAACTTCTAAACTCTTGAACCGATTTAGAAGTGTATGGTATTGTTAGAATCATTATGTCATCTCAAGTGTCGTAGGGCCTTAACTGTCCAAATAACAAGTAAGAAATTATCTAAATGGCTGAATGTCCAAATGTCAATAAATTAACATAAGTATATCGTGTTTAGTGTCAAACGAATGGTCTGATTGAGTACATTCCGGAAATAAACTAGTAACTATATGGATAAATATATAAACCACAAATATTTCACAAAAAAATCGTAATAAAAATAATTATAATTACAGTAGTTCACTTTCTGCAACGGCAGTCGTGTTTGTTTATTCTTTTTAATATATTTATTTGTTAATTTATTTTTGTTTATAATAAAGGTTTATTTTAAGCATATATTTGTTTATATGATATACAATGCATTAAAAATTATAATTAGACTATAAAAAGTGATAAACTTGATGTAAAAATTATAAAATAGGTGTAATAAATTCTAATTCAGCTATTACACTCCAGAATAAACTGTATGGTCTAGTAGCGTCGATAAAATCCAACAAATCTATACTTTCCACTCTTCGCAATCAACGTTTAAATATCTGTTTGTTTCTACACCTTAATTTAATGTATAAATGTATAACTTCATTGTAGATTTTTTTTAATAAAAAAAACACAAAAACATTTGTAATTTCTCAAAAATGCAAATTGATTGGATGTTGATTGTTGAATGGACGAGTTTAAACTCGTCCATTCAAAAAGGTGTAAGTATTAGTCACAGATGTTTCGAAAGAAATTAAATTGAATTGAATAATCGAAAATTTTCATAGTTATCAAGACTTCAAGGTTCATATTTCCGTTATCCATATGTATTAAATCCATTAGTAGACATTTTGGGCAGGTACAGTCGAAATCATTGTAGAGAGATTCTTGAATGCTCGGTCGCGTGAAAAAGTGTCCGGAGCGATTTTGTTATCATATTTTTTGTCAACTTCGCTCGATTGTAAACATGCATTTTGGTGACAAATCTGCACCGCTGTTTTTTTCAGTGGAATGGTCTTGTGTGTTGTGTTTATTACCACGTCTCTAAACTCAGGACCCATTCACGCAAATGTCTCAAAAATAAATTGACTGTTGACATTGGACAAATAAGATAATTTATTTTGTTTACACCTCAGGATTGGAGACATCTAAAGGAGATGAAATCAATGAAATGAAATTTTATTAAAATGGGATCTTTGGATTTCTGCCTTTAATTATTAATTGTCTAATAACATTATATAATAAGTAATTGATTCAATTAAAAAGAAAACCGTTGGTTTACGTTTTTATCCCCCACCCCTGGGGTAATTAAGAACGTGGTGTGGTGCAAATAGCAAGTATTTGAGGTAACTAGGAACAACAATTAATTACAAACTAACACCAAAATTTGTATTATTTTGTCACAGGTCACAAACATAGCCTATATCGGTGCTCTCAGTATTAGAGCATGTCTCGCGCTCCCATATTAGGCAAATTGTTCACATAATCCAATCTCCATGAGAGTATTTTAAAAGTTCTTAGCGTAGAAAAAAATGCAGAAATACTGGATGTAGTTTTTCTGTTGTAATAAATGTTTTAAATTTCAGCACTACAATAACAAATATTTTGAATGAAATCATTTTTTAAATAATACATATTGAAGTAATTGAGAACGCTCCCGATTGTCCATTGAAATTGTTTTCAATTACCCCACACAGTGATATAAAAACAAGTAATTATATTAAAAGGAATAAAAAACATGACTGCTCTTTAAAAAAGTGAACTACGGTATTTATAATTATTTTTATTACTGTTTATTTTTTGCAATATTTGTGGTTTGTGTATTTATCTATATAAATACATATATATTTTCGATATATACTCAATCAGGAGTTTCATTTGATACTAAAAACAATATATTTATTTTAATTATAAATAAAATAAAAAGTCTCTAAAAAGTTGTCTATGGTAGACTGGGCGGCTGCAACGGCGCGGCTGCAACGTCACCGAATCGTCGGGTGCTACAAAATTCACGCGGTAAATTCGTTTTTTTAATCTTATTTATAATGTCAAGCAACCGCGATAGTCTCCGATTTATTTTAATGTGTTGACATTTAAAGATTTGGACATTTAGACAACTATTTACTTCATATCTAGATAGTTAAGTGTTTAGAAGTTATGGTGAAATAAATAAACGGAAAATATACATAGATGAACCCTGAACATATAACACTCCTTTTTCGTTAGGCAGTTGTGTAAAACGGGCATGCATTTAAACAAACGCAGATAAATCATTCGAACGCATCTTCTGGAGTATTACACTACTCAGAAGGTATAGTACAACGTACTCACTATTTCAGTGAAGATTTAGCATATTTTAAGCTTTCAGTTACTTTTATTGAATTTCATCCATCACATAAAATACAGTGACATTGAGAAGATCATATAAATGAACATACCTTGATGACGCTCGCGATCTCCCCATTAAACACATTGTCATCGCACCGACATTTGAGCTATTCAACGCAAGGCGTGGTGAGGTTGGGGGAACTATGGAATGTTGTCATGTTCTCAATTACCCTGCGTTCTCAATTACCCCACTTTCGCCTATTGTTAATATTGTTTAGGTACACTTTCGTTTGAATGTCGAATAATATTGATTCATTTTCAAAACATTTCGGCGACGATATCAATTTGAAATAGTTATATTCCAAAATAATACAGGATATTCCAAATTATATTCATATTATTGTAGCTAAAGGACATTGATTGGATCACAGTGAAACATTGTGAAGCGCTCGTCATGATCGAAACGCTCGTCATGAGGAAGCTAGATAGATAGATAGAGAATCTCTATTGCACATTTCAAGACACAAAACATACAAAAGGCGTACTTATTGCCTAAAATACAATCTCTTACAGCCAACCTTCGTGGAAGTGTAAGAATTTAGGTGCCAAGAGATAAAAATTAACAAATAAAGAAAAGAAACCTATTACATAACAAACAATATTATATGCCTGACACTATTACGCACTTTCTTGTCATAGTGGAACCAATACTCTATGTATTCTGTTAAAGCTATGGTTTTGTGGGTGGGTTGCATGATTTTAATAGTGATTTTCACGACAAATTAAAAATCTAAGTTTATCACCGGAATTAAAAATGATTTTGGAGTTCATTGCAGAGATCGGTGCATTGCCACCCCGACACAGGTGGTCTGGTGAAATTCGAATAAACGCTATAATTCACTAATCTTGCATGTACTAAATGTAAGTTCGGACAAATAAATGATAGTGCAGAGCTCGTAGACAGGTGATGTAGTTTTATTCTTTTGTAGTTATGTTGTTGCTGGGAGCGTAGATGGTACCATTGATTATATAGCGTGTTAGATTGATCAGTGTCGTACTACGGTTTAGCAACTAAGATTTTACTACGAGACGCAACATCTGATTAAAACCAACATTCTTATTGGAAAAACGAAATTCAAAAATCTATGTTGTTTGTAGATATTTTGAATTTTCGACTCCCAATAAGGCTTGATATCTTTTAAATAATATTGATGAAATGATTAATAAAATCATAAAAACCCGACACCTTTTGTATGGAGTCTGAGTGAAGGGAGCCCTCTAAGTGATATCATTGATTATATAGAGTACTACATTGCTCAACGACGTACTGCGATTTGGAAACCAGTATTTTACTACGAATGGTAACGTCTCGATGTCACTTATAGTTCCAAAACTTCAATAATTTCTCTTATTATGTTAAATATAATAATAATAAATAAAAACACTCTTTATTTTAAATAAAAAAGGCGAGCTTATTGCCTTGTGGGAATATCTGTCAACTAACCTATAGATTAAATATTACGTAGATAAACCCTGAAATTAAACCTATGAAAATTATTTATTTAACACAGATAGCTTAAATATATTTATTACGTTGGCTAAACAAAAGAATAATAACAAATAAAGTGATAAAAAAGAAATAAACAGAAAACTAAAAAGAAAAGGATAATAAAAAAAAGAAAAAAAAAGTAAAATTAAATAAAGACTCAGAGGAAAGGAAGGAGAGGAAGAAAGGAAAGGGAAAGCGAAAAGGAGGGGGAAGAGGAGGGTTGGTTAATTTATGGTTTTAGGATTATATGCTCCTTGAGCCTGGTCTTGAACGAGGAGCCTGGTCTTATTCGGTAAAGCATTCCAGAGTCGTGCAGCACGGAGAAGGAGTACGAAAATAATTCGCTGCTATGCCCAGGGATGGATAACAGATTATTGACCTCTGATCAGTGAGTCGTCGTTTACTTCGCACCATCACTTGGTATGACCATTTTATGAATTCCGCATGTTATGTTTAAAATAAATAAAAATTAATAAATCTCAGGGGATGGCCATGCGCCGATAGCGCGGTGAACCTATCGGCAATATGGCGGCGATCATGGTATAACAGTATGGCGGCCCACTTTAAATGGAGCTGTAAACAAGCCTATACGGTGTAAAACAATAATATATTCATAAAGCAAACCTATTCATAAATCATACATCTTATTACTTTAGTATTATTTACATAAAGATATCAGTTTTAATTTGTTATACAGGTTTCAATAAGTAATAATTACGTACATTAAGTTTAGATAGACTAATAGGTGGCATTCTACATCTCCGTATTATTTCTGTGATTTAAGCCTCTATAAAAATATCGATAGATGGCACTAATCATTGAATGTTATTATTGGTGTTTAATTATAAGGTTTTTATAATAAATCAGTCCTTTGCATAAAACCATTCAGTATCGTTATTATTATAGATGGCCAAATAGGTTGCTTCTAGTTTGGCCGTCAATACTATCAGCGTTACCTGCATTTCGCCAGCGCGAAAGGGTTGCCTAAACGTACTATTGCGTTGAGCAATTTAATACCATATTAATCAATGGTGGTGCTAGGTCGTGAACTTTGCAATCGCATATTATTTTAAAAATGAAAATGAGCGGTTCCTGCATGTCTCAACATTTTATTTTATTTTTTTATTTTATTAATTTTAGGAATCTTACAGCTAGGTATACGGTTATTACAAATTAATATGTATATAAGGCCAATTACAAGGTTCCACAAGTAAAAATGTATGAATATATATATAAAAGGGGGAGAAAAAGAAGAAAAACAAGTAGACTAAGAAAAAACTAAACAAAGTAGAACAAAGGATTAGCCAAAGAAGGCGTCAGCCAGTAACTTCTTGAGCTGCTGGACTGACATATTAAATAAGTCAATGTCATATTGGGTAGCTACATCATTGAAACTTTGGCTGCTCTCAATAGATAACTGTTTAGCCTGTAATTGGTGTTAGCTCTGTTGATAAACAGGGTGCATGGTCTTCTGATCGGATCAGCAGAGACCCTCAACCCAACCTTCTCCAATAAATCCGGGCAGTCAACTGAGCCATTTGCTATCTTCAATAGGTAGGCGACATCTGCAATATGGCGTCTTGTGGCTAAAGGTAAGAGGTGAAATTTATGACAACGTTTATTGTAGTCTGGAAAGAAATTTTTTACTTTAAATTGTAGGTGTCGTACAAAACGTCTCTGAATTCGCTCAATGCGGGTAATGTAAGTGTTATAGCTGGGGTTCCAGATTTGTGATGCATATTCCAAGTGACTACGTACATATGCACAATAAAGAATTTTAATGGTTTTAATAGATTTAAACTCAGATGATAAACGCAGAACAAAACCTAATGTTCTTGATGCTTTCCTGATGACACTATTGATGTGCTCATCAAAGAGTAATTTAGTGTCAAAGATTATACCTAAATCACGGATTGAGTTTACTCTAGTAATATTGATATTCTTAAGTGTATAAGAAAAAAGAAGAGGTTGTGGCTTACGAGTGAAGGAACATAAATAACATTTGGATACATTTAAGTCCAATTTGTTCAACAAACAGAAACGGTCAAAACGATTGAGATCTTCCTGCAAACGTTGTGCACTTTCTTGTGAGTTAGTCGGACAGAGTATCTTTATGTCGTCAGCGTATAGGATTACTTCGCAGAATTTGAAGCACGAAGATACATCATTGACAACGATGTTAAACAGGAGCGGTCCCAATAGGGATCCTTGGGGTACTCCAGAAGGGATTTGCATTGGTGATGACGTGTATCCGTTGAGAGCTACAGTCTGGCACCTGTTCTGTATGTAGGACGTGAACCACCTGTACAAGTTTCCACGAATTCCTACTAATCGGAGTTTGGATAAAAGTACTGTATGATCAATTCTATCGAAACATTTGCTATAATCGGTATAGATGACATCAACTTGAGAAGGTATGGACATATGCTCAGATATATAATCGCTACAAACAACCAGGTTAGATGTCGTAGACCTTCCTCTTAAAAAACCATGCTGCTGTGAGCAGAATGTATGTTTTAGAGTAGAGTATAACTGGTTATAGACAACCTTTTCTAGCACTTTAGCAAACAGACATAGTTTGGAGATAGGCCTATAGTTTTCAACCAGGTTTCTAGGTCCCTTTTTGTGAATAGGTGTTATATACGCAGACTTCCAGATCGAAGGCATAACACCCTCAGAAACGGATCGCCTAAAAAGTAGGGTAAGCGGAGCTGAGATACTCTTAGCGCATTTGACAATAAATAATGGTGGGATACTGTCTGGACCGGCAGATTTGTTCAAATCCAGAGACTCTAACAGTTTACAGACCTCTGAAGATTTAAATTCAATGTTCGCTATATCGGTTGTTGTCGTGTCGTTATCAGGAGTATCCGGGGTGTGATTAGCGTCACTGTATGAAAAAGTGGAGTGAAAGTATTCACTAAACATATTGCATATACCATTCCCAGAATCAGACGAGCGATCGCCAAGACTTAATATGGCAGGATAAGAATTGTTTTGATTTTTAGTTTTAACATATGACCAAAATGCTTTAGGGTTTTTAGTGACACTAGATTCAATGCTAGATATAACATGCATGAGAGTGGATCCCGCAAGTGTTTTTATTGTTTGTCTTCCTACATACTTTTCTTTAGTGTATGTATAATAAGAAAATAATTTTGCAAC
Organism: Micropterix aruncella; assembly: GCA_944548615.1. NCBI lineage: Eukaryota > Metazoa > Arthropoda > Insecta > Lepidoptera > Micropterigidae > Micropterix > Micropterix aruncella. Next base: position 10,808,209 of record OX155954.1, on the reverse strand, counting down.
AACCATAAAACGAGCTTCAAGAAAATATTTGTGAATGCCAAAAAATATTGGCACGGCGCGGGCGGACCATACGTGTCGAAGATGCTTTGCAGTCTGAAGACATTTATACGAGAAAACGATTCAAGCAATATTTATTATGCTATTGTTAAATGAGAAAAACACCACACCTATTGATAGCAGATATAAGGGCATCCATAGACGATCAGCTACAAACAGTCGTGGTCAACTGCTCGATAGCAGTCGTCACTGCAACACGACTGCTTCAAGCAGTCGGGTTTGACCGCAACGCGACTGCTTCTTCTGCTATTATTGCGTAAACGAGGGCATAGAAAACGGCTTGTGTGTGTAATTACTATTACAGTAGTAGTAATTACTATGAAAAGCGCTTTTTTATAATAATTTTGATAAAAATAAAACTTATTTTTTTTCATTTTTTTATCAAAACTTGCCTATGGGCTTTTACTGATTCACCCACTTCAAAGATGTCGATTAATTAAAACTCATCCTCTGAACAGTGTTACGCAACACTGTGCAGTACTATACGGTGGCGTGCAGTCGGAGGCGACCGCTTGAAGCGGTCCGTCTACCCGACCGCATTTTTTGGTGGCGACCGCAAGCGAACTGCTCGAGCGGTCCGTGTATAGCGACCGACAATTTTGTATTGAATCTGCGGATTGCACAAACGCGACAGGTTGAAGCTGTCGGCTACGAACACTCCAAGCTGCCCGTCTATGGGCACCCTAAGAATGCCACGGGCGGCAGGATATCGAACGGTTTGGAAGAGATATAAAATAGGTGTAACACCCCATTTTTATTAATTTATTTATTAGTCACTATCGAAAACTATTTTCATTTCTTCATTTCATTGCTATATTTGTCAACGATAATCAATGGCGAAACATTGTAGCTATTTTCGTTCAACACTGTCCAACTGGGATATACCCGTTTCAGAGCTAGCGTAATAAAAGCATGGAGCAATACATAGACTACAGAACACTGGAGAAAAGGGAAGAATTGTCAAATGAACGAAAAAAATAGGCTAAAGATGGTGAAGCTGCTCAAGTTAGTAATTTATAAGAGAGAAATGGAAAACCATTACTCTGCGCTCCCTCGCAGTAATTACTAACTCATCGTAATTTCCAGAATGGTATTTAGTTGTTTGATATCGGTCGATTATTCTCATGAATCAATTTTTATATACCTACCACACTCGCTCTTGCGCGAGTCAGTGGACAAACCTCGGGCCTTTGCTGTTCAATCGCTTTGTAAACGATCTGAGTAAAGTAATCGTGTCCGCACAAGCGATATTCAATAGTACATGTCCACTGGAATTGCTGTGGCCTGCGAGCTTTTCCAGTAAGATATGGATCCCGATTGGTCTTGGAGCCAGAATAAAAATCTCTCGTTCAATATATCTAAATGTTCAGTGTTTGACATACACTATTCACTAGATCGACCACACCTCTGATGTATAATTATACCATCACTGGTGATGTGCTTGCTAGAGTTCCGAAGGTAAAGGATCTAGGAGTTCTCTTTAATTCTCAGCTTACGTTAAATGAGCACATCGCCGATTTGTACAAAACCTCTTTTAAATTACTAGCTTTCGTTATTCTAAACCAAAACCATTTTCACTATGTCCGGGGTTATGCATACATTGATAATTCAATTGTGAGAAGTATATTGGAAACAAATGCATTTATATGGTGTCCACATTAGGATCTTTATATCACTATGTCCGAAAGAAATCAAAAATGCTTCTTACGTTTCATATATTTCGAGCAATACGGATATAATCCCTACTTATACCCCACTAGTTTTTTACTAGGCATGGGCTAGTAAAAAACTCATAAATTGAGTAGAGAAATGCTCACTATGGCCTACGTATTGAAACTGATCCGGGACAGAGTTGATAATCCTAACATTCTAGTGAAGGTTTGTCTCTTTGTTCCGGGTAATTATAATCGAGCTCGGTCTCATACTCTATTTGCGGAGGTCGCATACTCTAGACTCCATACGCCTCTCGGCACATAAATGCGCTATGTTCGGCAGCGTCAGACCTGGATATTTTTACAGTGAGCCCACATCTCAACATATGGGCATAGCGCTACTTGCTATTCAAATCAAATAATTTATAAAATCTAATACATAGTTGTATACATTTACAATTGTGAAATATTAAATTCTTAATTTTATTTATAATCAAAAGAATAATGCTTACTTGTAACAATGTATCTAAAGTACGTATATAGGTATTATTGTAGAATTAAATCGAATCCCACTATTTAGTTACATGGATAAAAAACAGTAAGTAGAAAGTAACTCAATATGTTGTAATTCTATTACATTAAATAAAATTAATAATGTAATGCAATAAAAATAAGAAAACATCTTTTAAATATCAAATCTTTAAAAATGATAAAAATGAAATACCGATGAAAATGAAAATATATTTTTTAAATATAATCAATAAATGTAGTCTCAAAAACAGAAAAGTAAAGTGAGGATTGTAAAAAAGTAAAATAAAAAGTCTTATGTATGACATTGCAAATAAAAATAGTCAATGTGTTATTAATATGTACCTAATATTAGAAATAATTAAGTAATTTTAGTCAAATAAAAAATCGATTAGTTACCTATTGTAGAAATAGAAATAGCCAAGATGCATACAGTTTTTAGAGATCTTTAAGATCGTGCATTCTCTTTCAATCAGATATAATTTGAGCTTATTCTTAAATTGGGATATTTTTCCTTGGGGTATCTGATTGTATCGGCAGTTTGGCTATGTTTTTTATAATAAATTTAATGCATTCTAACACATATAGAGATGGAAAGGTGAGGATTTTAAGCCTTCTGAAATGACCACGGCATGATTCTACGTAACCCATATTACTTAAAATTCGAATGGCCCGTTTTAGAAGTAAAAAAATATGTTGCCTTACACTCGAATCTATAGTCGAGTATTGATCATTACTCGAGTCTATACTCAACCAAGTATTACTCAGGTGCCAAGTAGTACTTAAGTATTGGATGCGTTCTATAGTCGAAAATCGTTCATCGACACGATATGTTTCGTAATTTATTCGAAAACAAATTATTTTTTTTTTAATTTTACATCTAAAATTATGATGAAGATTTACAGAGAGTATTATACCCATTTTATTGTTGTTTTCTATAAAATATGAATTAAATTCATAGCCGTAATTCATTTTAATTCATAGCCGGTGATTTAAAACAACGCCAATTTGTTGTCGCCACGATTTGACAGTTCGAACCTAACTTCATGAATTCTTTCAAAGCGCTCGTAGAATCATCTAACCTGATGTTTCGCGTAACGCCCTCATATCGGCTTCTGCGTTTTATTTGGGACTTTGTTTTATTTGAACTTCGATATTGAGAAAACAAATTGTGTCCTCGAGAGCGTGCTGCCGCACCACCGACCACGAATATTCGCTCAATTTCCTCCAGCCGTTGTAGGAACTCCGCCATTTCACGAAATAATACGTAAATACAATAATATACACATGCAGCAACGCATATAAGTTTTGACAGCTCCAAGCCAAATAGCTCTTAAGTATCATCAGACATATACTCAGCTATGAGTAATACTCGAGTATTACTCGCCTTCTCAATACTCGACTATAAAATGAAAACCTGTACACAAGTATTACTCAAGTACTACTCGATACTCGATCAATACTCGACTATAGATTCGGGTGTTAGTGCATCGCGCCCAGAAGAAAATACCGCAACGAAGAAAGAGACTCAAAATAAGCGTAATTAATCGTTTTCGCGTCCTTAGAACTAATAAGTTTTCGTATTTGGCAGCAGAAAATGTCAGAATAAGATCGATTGTTTTAATTCTTTATATATTCTGTTATATTATTTATTAATGCGTGTACTGGCATATTTACTGATTATTTAAAAACATGTTGTGTATGCACTTACAGTATATTTAAAGTTTATATTTATGTTTATATTAAATCTCAACTGTAATTTTGATTTGTTTATGATATAAAATAAATAAATAAATAAATGTGCCCCTAGGTATACTGGTGGAATGTGTCAGAGTAAATCCTGGATGGTGTGGTAAGGTCCGATCTAATCTAATCTTTAGGACCGACTTCATAGAGATGTCGAGTAGGCGACAAAAAAAGTTTTCTGTCATACTATTTGTTTAGTTTTTATAGTATCATATGTAGGGTGATTGCAATACAATATATTACTTAAGCATTGAACTAGTTTACGTGTTGGAAAGAGAGAGCGGCCGCGATCGGCTAAGCGATGCGAGAAGCGAAGCGAGAGCGTCGCTCGCGGACGGTCAAGGCCGCGCGGCTCTGGCCTTGAACTGAGCGGCGAGCGCCCAGCGCGTGCGCCACGGCGAAAGTGCTCACGGCAGATTTTGGACAAATCTTGTCTCGAGCACAATCTTGTCTTCGATGCGCTGCTAGCCCAAACAAGACACACCACTTACAAACTGGCCGTTGAAAGTGAAACATGGACCAGCGATGGAGATAGCGTTACGCGTTAGCTCTTTTTCTTACCGTAGTTCCACTCCTAATGGAGATTGATCATAACTAGATCAAATTTATGAAATCGAAGACTATCGCGGTTGTTTGACGTTATAAATAAGATGAAAACGAACATACCGCGTTAAGTTTGTAGCACAGAACGTTTCGGCGATGTTGCAATCGTGTTGTCCAGGCTAGACTGGTTTTCCCTGCTTCTACCTTTGACAACGATCGTTGCAACATCGCCGGAACGTCGGGGGCTACAAACTTCAGGCAGTAAATTCGTTTTTATCTTATTTATAAGATCAAATTTATTTTGTAAACTACACCTTGTTCGGTATTCCTAGGACGTGAAAATTATTTAGTTTATTAATCATCTGTCATAGATACAGCAATAAAAAAATATATATCAAATGCCTAGATTAGATCCTTGAGGAACGCCAGATGTTACACTAATGATCGCGGATCTGACTCATCTTCAAAGCCCATCTGACTCGGCCCGGTGGCATAGTGGTTAGGTAGACTGATCTTACATTGTAAGGTTCTGGGTTCGAAGCCCGGCTGGGTCACCATTTTGCGTTAACGGAAAAATGAACATGTGAACAATAGGATTACAGGGAAGCGCTATCTAGGGTAATATTTGCTAAAATCATCTAGATTTTTAGATAATTGGAAAAGAGTACAATGTTTATAGTGCTAGGAATAGAATTTTCAGGTTGGTCAAATCTTTGATGAAGAAAGGTTTGTTGTTTAGGATGGAGCAGTTGATCAAATTAGTCGGTGGTTGACAATAAAACATAAGTGACAATATTTTACATGAGACAAATAAAACTGTATAGTTTTCGGAAAGGGTGTTTATCAATATTATATACTTAAATTACTTACTTACGGGTACTTAAATTATGACTAGTTAACCTTAGTAGAAGAGAGACGGGAAACACATTTATGACAATATTAAAATAATATATTTTTTATGTACACATATTTATATTTATTCTATTTAAGTATTCATTATATGTTTATTATTAGCTATTATTATTTATTATTACCGATTACCTATTTATTGTTATATATTACTTATACATAGTTATGAAATTATTGTCTACTGAAAGTTTATTTTTTAATCTAATTTAATTCAGGAATATTGCTTTAGAAGATAATTATTTTAATAACAATTTTATTATTGGGGTTCTCCTTAGAACAGGCTCTGCCTAGTTAGGACAGATATAAAATATGTTAAATTTAAATACCTACGATGTAATTTATTTGATCTTATAATAAAAAATTAAAAAATATTGATTACATTTTTTTCTTGCAATAAGGATCCAGCGAATCCTTATCACTTGACATGAGCAGATATTAATAGCAGTAGCGTAGCCTACTAAGGTGCGAGGTGGTGCAGTGCACCAGGATCCCCGGTGCTAAGGGGCCAACGGGGCCTTTGCTTGATAGTCTAACTAAATCAACAACAATATTTAACGATATATTGTTTATTCAAATAAATCTTATTTTGCTTTGCAGTTACCGAATGCGATCTAACGGAATTTTATATGATTGTAATGTGCCCAACTAATAATGATGGTTCAATCATCTATATAGGAAATAAAACCTTTTTGATTAGTTTTGTTTTGATTTGAGGAGATGGGTGACGGGGGAGCCAATTTCCTTTTTTAAACAGGGCTTTTGACACCTAACTACGCCACTGAATAGTAGTATTACTTATCGAGAATAATGGTTTGACTGTACGGCACATATATAAGGGAAAATACTACCCCTGAGGGAGTACAATATTAAAATTTCACTAAATAGTATTATTATAATACATTATATTCGAGTTATTTAAGAAGTATGCATACATTATATTCGAGTTATATAAGGACTGCCGAATATGCGGCGAAGAACCTGAAGACAGCATACACATCGTTGGTCGCTGCCCAGGCCTCGCCGCAAAATGACATAGTTTACTGGGACGAGCCTTTCTCGAACCCAGCGATCTGCCCAACTTAAAGGTCAGTGATCTACTTGGACTGGTAAGAAGTACTGGGCTACCAGCTGACCACTGACCTAACCACATGGTGGGTAGTTACAAAATTTTGTTGTTTTTGACCTCTTCGTGCCTCGAGTCATACACATAGAAATTAAATTTAATGAAATATTTCTTTATAAATAAAGCACATTAAAATAAATCTGACGAAATACAAAATTACGTCAACTGTGACGTCACAAATTAAAACCCGGACAACGAGTTGAACGTTAAACAATATAAATTCCATGCACATACTGTCTTTACATGTTTTTCATCTTACGTGCGTTCTTCAAAAACCAAACTGATATTTTGGATTTGAATTTCTCCATACTAGAGCTGCACACTTGTGTCGCTTTTAAGCTCAATTGAAATATTTTATTTTATTAATTTTAGGAATCTTACAGCTAGGTATACGGTTATTACAAATTAATATGTATATAAGGCCAATTACAAGGTTCCACAAGTAAAAATGTATGAATAGATATATAAACAAGTATATAGATATATCTACCCATAGACAACAAGTAATAAAGATAAAACGTGCTTCGAAAACAGTTTTACTTATATTATTTTAACAAACATCGATTTAAGTGGTAAAATGGTAAAATAGAGAAACCATAGTCGCATTGCGGAAAGTCCAATACTTTGGTACGGTGCATATTTCTTAGATCTGTACTTAGAGCGTAATCATAAATTGAAAAAATCACGCAGGCAAGCAAGCAAACAAAACAAGAGAGGAAGTAAATTCAGCCAATTATCTATTAGTAAGATTTTCACTAAGGTACCTAATAATTATGTAATAATTAAGGTACCTAATATCTAATAATAAGGTACCTTATAACTAGATAAGGTTACCTAAAAATATTTTTCAGTACACTGTGTCTTTGTGTGGCCTATAAATTTTAAAAATAAGGGAATTTTACTAGGAATTTAAAAAAAGTTCCCTTTCTTTAAATAGGAATTATAAAAATAACCTGAGCTTTTACCTCTGTAGATGAAAGCTGAGAAATTCATCCTTGCCGGTGGCTCTTCAAAAATTAAAGAGACTATCGTAAGGAAATGATCCTTAATCTCTAAAAACAATGGCACGTTATGGTGATATCGATGCGCACTAAAATGACCTTAAAATATTTATAATGTAAGTAGAATCAATAATCATTAGTATGCATTCATTCATAAAACTGATAAAAATAGCAAACAGTAGCAAATAATTACAATAATTTTGGTTGTTTATGGAGATTTTTTTTGGGATCCTGCTTACCACTTGAAGAATATCGCCCTATTGAGCGACATTTTTCAGGTTTTAATTAATCACATCTATGAATTAGAGTATTGCGTGCATCTGAAGATAATAGCAACATTAGGCATAATAAATCTATATAATAAAAATGAGTCGGGTTTTATGTATGTTACCTAATAACTCACGAGCGGCTGGCCCGATTTGAACGATTCTTTTTTTGTTTTGTTCGTAATCATTTCGGTGTTGCTATAGGATATAAAAAAATTGGAAAATCTCTCGGAAAAGTGAGAAAAATGAGAAAAACCAAAAATTATTTTAGTACCGAGCTTGATCATAGATGGCGTTGTTTGACAAGAATAAAAATACGAAAATTCGAAAATCAAGATGGCGGCACGGTGCAAAAACTGACAGTTGACAGTAAGTTGAATTTTACGAACTTTTCATAGCGTTTTCGTGATTCTGAAGGTAACTCAACTGAATTAACTGAATTTGTGTAATTCGCGAATGTTTTTGCAGGTTTTACAATCATTTTTCACAGTTATACTCTTGCACAGACGATCCAATCTCAGCAAGGTGACCGCTCGAGCAGGACGACAAAGAGAGGTTCGACCAACTGAAAGCGATGAGCATCGCCAAGAATTGAATGAAGCGGCACGGATCCGTAATGTTGCAGTGCGAAGACGATTGAATATGAGACAAAACACATACAGAGAGGCATTCTATTATAATCTGGCGATTATGAATGCATGGAAATTGGAAAAATGGACCATTTGTGCCAATGTTGCAATGCCTTTAAGTACCGCCACGAACCACTCGGTTTGTGTTGCGCAGGAGGTAAAATGAGATTAACGCCATTAGTTCCACCACCAGAGAAATTAGGATCGTTGGTGTCTGGAAATGCACCAGATTCTAGGCATTTTCTGCCGTACATACAATATTACAATAACTGTTTCCAAATGACTTCATTTGGTGCAACACATATTATTCGCGACAATTTTATGCCCAAATCTGAAAAAAAAGAGAAGAAATCAATGGAGAGTCAAACAAAATCGTACTGTTTACACACTTTTCTCTTCCATTTCGAACACAACGAGCACAACGAATCTACAAGTGCCAATTGATGAAACTGCTCTTTTGGAAGATAAAAAATAAACAATCTTTAAATTTGTAATAATGTCAAACAACTGTCAATGAAAATTACCTAAGTTAACGTCATCTGCTGCCAAACGAACAAATTCGTGGCGAGACGAAGTTCGTCGGGTTCCGCTAGTATATAATTAAAGTTATAGTTTCTGTGTATTTTTTTTGTGTGAAAAATATAAATCTCAGATATGTTTGTATCACTTACATTTTCATCTAGCATCACTTACATTTCGTCTAGCATCACTTACATTTTCACTTTTATTTTTTTGTTTTTTTTCTGATTTTTCTGAAGTAGGTATAATAAAATTTCTAATAACGAAATTGTCGAAGATTTAACGATGAACACAGCATAAATTTATTGATATATTATTGTCTATTGAGACATAGTATTATTACATATATTTTGTGATTGTTATTTGTTAATGCTATTTGTATACCGAATAAAATAAAATAACAAGTTAATTTATTAAAAAGAATAAAAACCACGACTGCCGTTACAAAGAGTAAACTATTGTATTTATAATAATTTTCATTACGTTATTTTTTATGAAGTCGTTGTAGTTTATGTAATTATCTATATAGATAGATGTATATTTCCGGAATGTACTCGATCAGACCTTCCATTTGACACTAAACACGGTATATTTATGTTACTTATTGACATTTGGACATTTAGACGTTTAGACAACTACTTACTTAATATTTTGACATATGACACTTGGGATGACATAATGGTTCTAACAATACCAAACACTTTTGAATCGGTCCAAGGGTTTAGAAGTTATGGTGGAATAAAGAAACGAAAAACGTACATCGATGAAACCTGAACACATTACACTCTTTTTTGTTGGGCAGTCGTGTAAAAATAGATTGCATTATTGGGTAATGAGTCCGAGTCTAAGCCTGAATTTACACTGGAAAATTTATTATTTCAAAGCCAAATCTACTCTAGGAGAAAACAGAAAAAACAAAGAGGAATAATAAGGTACACTTCTGCCTGTTCCAGAATTGCTTTAAAATTAGTATAATTATTTCCAACCTAACGCGCTGATGGCTAAATATTATTCAGGTGGACGAACGTCACTACCGCCTGTCTGTATATTAATAGAATTTTTCATAAGCTTCGGACGGAGCTAGTTTTTGTTTTGCCTTTGAAGTAAGGCAGGTCGTTTGGCAACAGCCAAGCTGACATAGTGATTCAAATGACCTCCACTCTTTTTACATATTTTAAAAAATTAAAGATGATAATACAATTTGGCAACTTAATGATACAAAAATAAATAGAGATTTGGCATATGATATTGGTAATATATTAAATATGCAAAGCGTCCTATTTTACATTTTAAAAAGGGGATGTGGAAGTGCACGTTTATTTATCTATACTAATATTATAAAGAGGTAAAGTTTGTGACGTTGTAGGAAGTAATCTCTGGATCTACCAAACCGATTTTGAAAATTCTTTTACCAATAGAAAGCCACGTTATTTGTGAGTCTCATAGGCTATATATTAATCCGAAAAATTAAAAGACTTTTTCGTGGTAGTCGGATTTCCAAAGTAAGTCGGAAAAAAAGGTCGAACGAAAACGTTTCTAACGAACGCTGCCTTAACTTTAAAACAAAAGACTTTTCCTTTTTACTGCATATAATTTCACTTTTACTGCATAAATAGTTAAAGAGATAAGACACTCACAAATAAGATACTCACAAGAAGACACTCACAAATAACGGTAATATAGTCAAATTGGCATGCAGATACATATGTACATACATATGCAGTAAAAATATAACCCTTCATTTGGCAGTCAGGAAATAAATCATAGCACTCAGTACTAACCAAACCACACTCATAATTTCATCACAAGTAAAAATTTTTACCGCCCAACGAAGTGGGCACGGGTCAGCTAGTTTATATATATTTTACAAAATTTCATCATTTTGTTCTATTATCGAGCATGAAAGAATTGTTTGAAAGAACTGTTAATAGAATTGTTTTAGTATATCAATGACAGCACTCATTTATTTTCCGAGAGAAAATTTTCTAAGCAACAAAAGGTCTCCTGAAAGATGTTTTCCTTTTTTCCTTTCCTGGGATTTGACGTCATCAGTGGGGCCGCGGAAGAGAAGGAGGCGGGTGACGGGGGACCTTCGCGGGACTCGTGACCTCCCTAAGTTCAGGGTCTCGCGGAGGCTCGTGTGCCAGGTCGTCGAACCGCCGAAAATGTAGGTTTTCCGGAAGGCTACGCACAATAGCATTGATCGCGAGTGGGCGGGCTGTTTCACGCCTTAGGACCCGCAACGGAAAGGCGAAATTTCATTCCTATTTCTGTAAACAAAATTAATTTTCTCGTATTTAAAAACGGGGACTTAAATTTAATTTAGCAGTTATTTAGTTTAAGTAGGTATTTCTGATTACGATTCGTTATTAATTAAGAGGAATAAGTGGGTCGGTATTTTGACATTTTATAGAGGAATTTCTTCTAAAGTAATACTGAATTCAAAAATATGTATCATATTTATGTATTCATATGATACGTATATGAATACAAAAATATGATACTGAATACAAAAATTCTTCTAAAGTGATACCATCAAATATACTAGCTGATCTTTTGTGGCGATTCTGTGATGCGGGCTGATGAAGAAATTTGAAAACACAGTTTGATTTTTATTTCATGGACACATTATTGTACGCAAATAATGAAGTCAATATTATTTGCATCAGACCTTTGCTACTGAGGAAAAGCAGTTTTTTTCATCAATTTTCGTTTTTCTATATGTTTTCTCAACAAAAAAGTCTTAAATAAAAAAGTTGTAGATGAGGCTTTCAATACATTCAGTTTTTCTTGTTGAATAATCTATAAATTAAAAAAATATATGTCGAAAAGCGTTTTTTTTACATACTTTTACGAATTACATATTTTTACTGTTGTTTAGTATTCGGTACAGTCACTTTATTCGCCAGTGCTACTATTTACAAGGTCGTCTGTATTTTTCAACTAAACCCATTTTTTCACATTGTAATTCCTTAGTAAGAAAAAACATAGCCAGCCTATAATCTACCCACTTTTCTTTTTTATACTACTAACAAGGCAATATTTTACAAAGGAGTACCTATATTTAGCGTCCATTTGGGTAATTGAAATTGAGGTTTTTGTATGAGTTGCGATATTCACGAGAAGTGAGAAGAAAAGCCCGAGCGAAACGGGGATGAAGAGTAGGGGGTTGAAAGCGGGGGGGGGGGGGGGGGGAGGCTGAGCGCCCCCTGTCCTCGAACTTGTGTTTCACGGTCATACGCGTCCCACGCAACACAACGCGCCTAAGGCCTTTACCGCGTGGCTCGCGCACCCAATAATCACAGAGGCCCTCATCCTTTTCAGACCTGATGATTTCGAAATAAAGATTTTATTGAGTCCGAAATAAAGAGGTTATTTGTGTGGGTTAGGGACTCATGATCCCCTACACAACTGTGTGAGCAGGGTCTGAAAAGGTTATGATAGCGTTTTCAGCTGCAAAAATATACTGACGAAAAATCAGTCGAGTAGAACCTTATCAATGGGGCCGTTCGGTTGTAAGCGGGCGACAAATCGGCAAGGTCGCAATCGCGAAACTAGCGCGATGATAATGACATTGACGAAACGCGGTCACTGATACTTCCCGCGTTCAACGCGATGAGGGACACTGTAGTCTATAAACAAAGTGTTTACCGCATGGTATGAAATAACCAGTAAATATAAATCAATATCTGTCAGGAACATTTCTGGCTGTTCCTAAAATAGCTATTTTCATAAAATTCGAAGGAGGTCTTTTGACCCCAGATTTTTAAATGAAATATGAGAATACAGTTCGGAATTTAAATGAGATAAAAATAAGCTATATATTTTATTATAATTCAGTAAACATACAGCCGTTTCACTATATATTACAAACAAAATTATTGAATTTCAAGGACAAACTAACCAAATGTTTCACTTAAACATTTTTTAAATGAAAAATAAACACACTCAAGGGGGAACTGAGAAGGGAGGAGTAAGTTATAATAATAATAAGGAAATAAATTTAATACGAAGCTTGTAAAACTAATGATCGTAAAGAAAAAGGCTGCACAAAAGTGCGGATTTATAGAGACTTGGCAAATGATATTTGGAATATTAGACATAATATAAAATTATTGCAAAACGTCGTGTCACCAACTTAAGGCGGTATAATCCATTAACAAACCGGTAACAACCGTAATATTGCTATATAATAATTATAACAATAATGTTAAACAACCGCGATAGCCTTTGATTTCATATTCGATATATTTAAAGCGTCTTTGGAAAGTATTTCCCATTGTCTGCGATTCTCACCTCCCTGGCGCACTGCGTGAATTCGCAGCCATCTCTTCCGTTGCTTTCTACACAGCTGTTGAAACACTTCGATCTTGGACTCCACTGCCCTGTTCCATGTATAGTCTAAAACCTAGGATCTCGATCTCGATAAACCTAGGTCAAAATTCCACTTCTAGCCGGTATTAAGAAGCTAGTTGCCACTTATGAACATGTGAATTAGTTTTTCTGTTTGTTTTTATTCTTTATTGTGAATTTTTACAATGACAATCTTACCCAAATAACCTTATTATGAAGTGTTTATATGTATGTGTGCCAGTAACAGGTAGGTAAGTGTGCGTCTTGGTATTGTATTCGATCGACAGAACTGGAAAGCAATTCCGCTAATGTTGTTCCAACGGAAAATGGTGACCCAGACGGGAATCGAAGCCGGGAGCTTACAACGTAAGATCAGGCGACCTAACCACTATGCCACCGGTCTATGTAAATGAAAGTTAATGAGGTTGATACAAAGTTAATAGAAGTTAAGTGAGGTTGCAGTATGATTTACTTTATTGCCATAGCAGGATAATATGAGCAGACTATTTGTAGATGTTATATTGCCATTATGATATTGTTCTCTGGAGTGTATGTAATAGATTGATCATTGGGTGGTGTTCAGGGGTGTGGGGTGGTTGGGGGGATTGCAGTACGCGTGCATAGTGGGGTCCTAGGGCGTCGCGACGCCCGGCGGGTCGGGCGCGCGCCCCGCGCCCCGCGCTGCTGCAGATTCACTTTCGTCGGGCGCGGTGCGACCGGCGCGGCGGGCGGCGAGCGCCCGCTCGCTCAGTAGGAGAAAGTTGTCCGCCGCGGTCGGTCGAGTTCGCCGCTGACGCTTAGCTCGACGCCGACGAGTACGCCGGGTCCGCCGGGGGATGCGTCTGTTTACAAACACGGCGCGCAGTGAGTGAGTGCCGCGTAACTTAACCCGGACGCGGTGCGTGCGGCGGTCAAGGTCGCCGATAGCTTATCGCGGCCCGCAGATACCGTATCTCGCGCCGTTGTGGAAGGTTATGCTCGATAGCAGAAGGAACAGTCGATTAAGGATGCACCGGTACCCGAAGGAGGAGTGCTCGGAGGACGGATACGCGGAGCGCGACGAGGAGGCGGAGCGGCCGAGCCCGCCGAGGGTCATCGTGGAGTTCTCGGTGTCGCAGCGCGAGCACCAACGAATTCCTCCTGAGCTGCTGCGTCCCGAGCTGGAGGTCACCGCGCTGCCGGTGCAGTTCGCAGCGCCGCGGCCGCTGGGCGTCATCGCCCACTGCAGCATGCGGCCGCCTCCTCCGCCGCCGCCCAGACCTCGGATCATCAGCGACTCCAAGATGGACCGCCCGCTGCCAAGAGAAGAACCCTCCAGCTCTATACCGGATTTAGGTGAGACAACTTTCTCATTCATTAAAAGCAAGACAATTTGCTAAAAATCTATCTTGAAGCTTCCTAGCTTAGCAGATAGGTTCGAAGATCAGCATATCGGCTAGAGCAGGATCCTAGGGTCTAAATTGTCGATGCTGTGGGCGAACTAACCATCACAGGATGTTATAATAATTGTTGTCGTTTTTACCTACTTTAAGATGAGTAACAGACTTTGGAACATATAAATCTACTGCTCTACTAAAGCCACTGCCCAACAGCGGCCTTCCTCAAACAACGGCACTGTCCAGCACTGGCTGGTGGGACTGGCTCTCTCCCTGATTACCATTTTTGGAAAACTTCTCCTTCCACTACTCCTTCTCCGGTCACAATTCGAAGTTACTTGAGCGAGCCTTTGCCTAGCGTGAGCAATTACAGCCCGTGGCGCCCCTTGCCCGCTGTTACTGGGCTCGATTAAAGGTAGATAACACCAGGTCAACATCAACCCCACTTCTCAGAAAAGCTACGTTTTATCCGGTAGATACTACGCTATTTTTTCGGAGTGCTCTTTCATTCAATTCAGATGTTCTAGGAGGCTCCCGCGGATGGAGCTAATCTATGATTTGCAGTTGCAATCGTTCTTACAGCGGTGTGAAAGGCGAAGGAAGACCACTATTTTCTTTTAATTAACACCATGACCGTGTAATTAAGGCGCTGATATACGACTTTAATGATTTTAAACTGATAATTACGTCTAAACGAGTACTTCTTACGATTCGAAAAAAATATATGTTAAACAAGAATATATACCTAATATTCTAATCTGTGAATATTTTAGATTTTGTTTATATTACATAGTGTAATTAATTTGGGAAATGAGGTCTAACCGAACACAAGAACGAGAATTACGCAACTACTATCTAGTGTATTATTATGTAACCTGCACCATTTTAAAGATAATTTAATTATCTATCTTCTTATCTGTGATTTTTTTCGAAAAGTCAAAGAATAATATCCGATTTTGCTTATTCGAACAAAATTGGTGCGCGAGTTATAAAGCGGTCCTCGCCGGCGTCGATACTCAGTACGACTGCGACCACTGTCACGGGTGGATGCTGACGCTGCGCTCCGAATGAAAAAAATACGATAATTAAAAACAAAATGGCCAGAAACTCAAAAATTTTAAAACTTAATCGCAGTATATTAGAGAAAAATAGATTATTAAGGTAAGTAACGTGTATTAGTGTATTATTACGTGTATATTATTACCATTTGTCTACTCTGATGCTCTTTGCCTGGCGTCAAATTGGGGTGACCACACGAATAGGATTCGTGCAACAATTTAACTAATCAACAAATAAAATAAATTACTTCCTTTTATTTTATAAACTGACGTGATTACTGTTTTTATTTTAGGCGAATACGAAACAACACTAATTCTGAAGATGTAAATTCACAGACGAGGTGAGTAAACAGCGTAGGTAAACAAAACTACATCAAAAGGTAATGATCACAGGTAAATGCATACCTAATTTAATATTTTGATATTAGTGTAATTCGAACAATAATTATGTTTTATCAGAACTTTAAAGTTTTATCAGAACTGTCGGAATCAGAATATTATTTTGAAATCAAATATCAAACTTGAATATTGAATTTGAAAATCGATTTAGGGCCGATTTATATATGAAACCTGCAAGTAAAAGTACAAATATAAGTTGAACCATCGGTTTACTAAATTCATTCATAAAGCGACAAAATTTAATTCGGGTTTTTGTAGTATGACGTAAATTATACTTTGGTTGGAGGGGGTTGTTTTTGTTGCAAAAAGATAATTGTGGGTTTTTAGCCAAAAATTTTGTAGTAATAATAATAAACCTACTTATAACATAGTTACGCGCATCCCTGACTCACTGACTGACTTTGTAACGCTGTAGGTAAAGACAGTATTTTTTTAAATTTGTCAGTTTTTAAACTTGAAATGCTACTTCGAATTTCGAATTTGAGATTGTACTTCGAATTTCAAACTTGAAATTGTGCTTTGAATTTCGAACTTGACATTCTACTACGAATTTCAAACTTGAAATTCTACTTCGAATTTCGAACTTGACATTTTACTTCGAATTTCGAACTTGACATTCTACTACGAATTTCGAACTTGAAATTCTACTTCGAATTTCGAACTTTACATTTTACTTCGAATTTCGAACTTGACATTCTATTTCGAATTACGAATTTAACATTCAAGTTCGAATTTCGCACTTGACATTTTCACATTTGAAATTCGGAATTTCGGTTAAATTTCGATAATTTCGGACAATGAAAATATTGCAAAAAAACAGTTGTCAAAACAAGAGAATGTGAAAATAGACCCGAGTGGACTTTTTCTTGATGAGGAAGTACCATTTCTTGGTGCGTCACCAGACGGTATCATTGATGAAAATACAATTGTTGAAATAAAATGTCCAATCACAGCTTACAAACTAGGATTAGAAAAAGCTATTCATGAAAAAAAGATATCGTTCTACAAAAAAATACAGAACGGTAATTATATAATAAACAAAGAACATAGTTGGTGGTATCAAATACAGAGGCAATTGCATGTAACAAGAAGATCTAAGTGTATGCTTGGTATTTGGTCTGGGGATAAGTTTCCTGTAAAAATATAATAAATTTACAAGGATTGCACCTTTTGGGAAACTAAAATGAAAAATAAGTTAATTAAGTTTTACACAGATTGCATGCTTCCTGAACTGGTAGATCCTAGACATACGAGGAATATGATAATTAGAGACCCATCTTATGTATATAGTTAGTACTATAGAGGGGCGCAAAAGGAAAAAGGAAGAGGAAAAAGAAAAGAAAAAAACACAGACAAAAAACGAAGAATGACGATTTTGAATGAAGTCAATAAAGACGAAGACACAGTTCATGATCAAAGTCCTAGTATAGCTGCTGAAAAAGTACTGATGATTTTTGATGAGTTTTAAATTCAGTTACCAATCGAAAAACCCACACGAACACCGCACACACACACACACACACCCACTCCACTCCACTCGCCAGGTTGAGTACAAGAGAGGCTACCCGTCAATTCTACCGCACCTACCAGCTATCAGGTACCAAATTAAATCGTTCTTATACAGCTCGTATACAGCTCTACTCTATATTTCTAAACATATAAATTGTCTTTCGTCATTTTCTCTTCAACTGTCAATTCTATTCCAGGTGCATAAATGGCTGGGAGCCGGACAGGACCCTCTCGACTGGGGATGAATATCCACCTCACAAGGCCTCAGTCTCAAAATGATGACCAGAGACGCAGCGCCACAACACCTTTTGCCGATTCAGCAACTATACCAGGACGTTGATTACGAAGCGTGTCTTCGTCTTTATTGACTTCATTCAAAATCGTCATTTTTCGTTTCTTGTTTTTTTTTTTCCTCATCCCTTTTCTATTTGCGCCCCTGTATAGCACTAACTATATAAGAGGGGTCTCTAATGATCATATTCCTCGTATGCCTAGGATCGACTAGTTCATTATCCTATGTTTTTTATTACCTTTATGCTATGTTTTTTTGCTAATTGCGGGCGTTTTTGTTTACGTAATTACGTAATTCTTGTTTACCAAATTTTCTAACAATAATAAAATGATTACAATACAAATCCGATTATTATTTCACAATACGTACTTTTATTTATTTAATACCTTTGAATCTTGAAGGTACACTATTTTCGTACGTATGGTCACTCTACAAGCCGCTCTCGGCGCGCGCGGCATTTCCAGTTCTCTTATCACGCGTTGGCTCCGCCCAATCGCCCAAAGCCGTTGACAATAGTCGTCGCCTTAACCCGCCCAAATATGGTCTTTATTGTGCTAGGACCGATAATGGACACGGTTCATGACGAAGAAGTAATTTCTGCTTTATCGAGACTATCTGTTACAGCAACGACGAGACGGTGATAACCTTGTTTTTTTTTTAAATAAGTATTTAACAAAGTATCTGACGCAAGAGTTGCATTGTTCGACTCTATAACACAGACGAAAACATCTGTTATTTTTGGCATTATCGCAGAGGTCATTGTCTAGGGTAATGATAGGTGTAAACAAATTTATTATGTATATGATACATTATACGCTCGAAATAGCGATGATAAATAAAATAATTAGGTTAGGATAAATGAATAAATAGAGACCAATACAGACCTACTTCTCACGGGTATCTTGTTTTGTTTATTATTTTGTTAATCTATAAAATGTGTACGTCAAGACCAAGACCAAGACCAACGTTAGACCAAGAGTCATTTGCTAATTTTCGTTTAAGTAAAAGATTTATTTCCATGTACATTCGACCGTTACAACAGCTGCAAAGGTCAAAAATGGCGTTTATGTGTTGATATAGCGATCTATTTATTTGATAATTACCGCTGCGTCTGGGCCAGAGGTGAAATGGATGCCACCTTTAATATTATCTACCCGTCCTTTTGTCCGCAAGTGAATCATTGCCAGATATGCGGACGAACGTAGGAGCTGATTATAACATTTACCGCGAATTTTAACGATAGAGAAATGCTCGAAATAAAACTATTTCAGCTTGTTTATTATCAAATTCCTAATAGCTAAAGCAATAGCCAACAAACAAATTGCACAAATGCATATTATAAATCTTTGTTACTACAGTTTTGAGAACTGTTTACATAAAACTCAATGACATATTTTGAAAACTGCAGTAATTTACATAAATCTAAGCAATCAAATGCGAAGGTCGTTACAATTAGGTATTACAAGAGGTCCGGACAATGTGCCATCAGTCTCTCTGTCTGGGAGAGAACTGGTTCTGAGAGCAACGGTGAATAACTTAAGACAGGTCCAAGCGGAAGATCGGTCGGATGTCGAAGATATCGAGTGTCAGAAACGGAGCCTAAGCATCAGAGCGAACATGCTGGCTCTACTCGTCCATCCCTGTCGAGATGACGTGAAGCGGCAGCTATTTCGTACGTGCTGTACCTGTTTTTACAGAACAAAACAGGTTAACAATTACGAACCATTCGACGACGACTGTTGGCGGAGTAACACTGCAGCCATTCGTGGATATTAATTACTTAGGCATATACATAACTCCAGCATTAATTAGGAAATAAACCATCAAGAAACGTTGAAAACAAGCGATATGGTATTCAGAAGCAGTCATGCCTTTCATAAGATATAAAAACATGGATCAGAGAACCGCCAGGCTGATCTATACAATGACAACAGCTCTAGTTATGCTATATGCAAACAAAGGTCAACCGATCAAAACTTAAGAATTACGAAATGAAAATGTTCAAACAAGCTAGAAACCTGCCATCCAGAACAAAACTATTCAAGCTTCTCGAATAGAAAGACGCCCGCAAGTAAGATTAAGACCAACATGATGAATTCTTACGGTTACACTCTTCTCTGAATATCGATGGCTTAATCGGTAATAAAATCGTAATAAAATCTTTATTAAACCATTATACAAATTCCGAAAGTCTATTTAGTGCTTTTCCTTCCTAAGAACTTGTTTTATTTTAGGGAGTTGTTTGATTTTCCAACTTACAGATAGGGAAATTTGCTACTTTAAAAAAAAAAGGTGCTTTGATAAAAAGTGGAGCTAGCAAATTTGCAGATTAAGCCACCGATATAGCATTTACTTACAGACGCATAGATATATTCATCCGGCTAAAAGAAAGTAGGGAGACCATTATAATATATACATGGGATACATTGGCAAAATGAAAGAGGAATGGGAATAATTGGCACAAGACAGACAACATGTGGACAACATTGCAGGAATTATATAAAATGGAGGAAACGGATACTGCAACGATCGAAGAGGAATAAACAAGAGGATCACCGATACAAGGAACACCATAGAAAAGACAAGATGGAAGGTCCAGAAAAAAATAAATATGGACGAAAAAAGTAACAAAGACAATTATATTGCCCTCACAATCCTATATCCTAAATCTCTTACTTACCTACATCGGCTCTAAATAGCTAATATACTGATAGATTGATTTATCGTCCCCTTCATTCCTTAAAGGGACGTATTTCTCAACCTTAACAAAGTGCCCCCTGGTGTATTCAGTTTACTGTCTCATGAGACTCCTACCTGGTGTGGCAGAAATAGTTCGTTTGTTCTTTCAGCAATCATTTTGTCAATTCTAATTTACTCAGAATCGAGAACTCGGACGACGGCCGTACCAATCTAGCAGATTCTTCAAACATAACATTTCCCCTTCCTGGATGTAAGGTTCCCCGGAAAAGTTTTGATCTGAATCCACAATCTATAGCAATATGTGAGGATTGCTTGTTTATTATTTTTGTTTTTGTACAGGAATACGATAGTTATCCTATTTAAATTGACCCACTAGTACGATTACAGCTCACTGCTGATACATTATAAACAACCGAGACGCAGTTGACACGCTTCCTGGTTTGTGGCCGTCAAACAAATGACCTTACGTATAATAATCGCAGTCACATTTTTATAATCAATAAACTGGATTGTAGAACAGTGTACGATTGTACGAGTACGTATACTTGTCTATAAAGTAACAAACTGCGGATAAATTATGTTTCGGAATATATTATTTTATTTATAGAAACACTGGGCAATTTTTGTTTCAATTTCGATATGCGCTAAGAAATTCGCCAATTTAGTTCTTTTTAAGTATTTTTCTTTATCTTCTTATTCAAGTGCATATATCTGGAAATTGACAGAAAAAGCTAATATTGATGGTGATCCGGGTTCCGTTTAAAAACCGCTTCTGGCGGCGCGGTTCGTTTCTCAGCTAGCCTCGGGCGGATCGGCGTTAATATTTGATAAAATGTAAGGCAGAATTTAAATAGTATTAGCGTAGCTTGTATATAAAAAATATTTCAAACCAAAATTTTACAATGTGATACCGGGCCCAACAGGGCATCTGTGTACCAAATTTCATGTTTCTAGGTTCAATATTTCGAGTTTGAAATGTGACTAGTTCTCCCCTCTGGTAGATCGATTTCAACCAGAACCTTTTCAACTCTTACCATCACCAAATGATGCCTGCATGTCATACTCCAGCTCAAACAGATTTAGAAGCGTTTTGGCGCTATCATGTAGGAATACATATTCACAGACAGAGTCACAGACACACACACACAGACAGACAGATATACACACAGACAGACATCAATCTGGAAATGGTTTTAATCTTCTCAAAATTTCCGTCTTGATCTCGAAAAAAAATTTTTGCGCGTTCAAAATACTTTCCCTTTCGGTCGGTTGGTTGACCGAGAAATTAAAAGATAGCCGGTTCCGCTGACAGAGCCCCAGACATCGCTGATTGCTAGTCTTTATGAAAAACTAACCCCTACATTATTAATTCCTAATAAAAAATAACATATATTTATGACTTCTTTTTATTCTTGTAACTCATAATATTAACCTTTGATTGTTATACTTTTCTAAACATAATTTCTTTTTGTTACGCTTAAGTAATACGATTCGTAGTAAGATGCGCACTTATCTAATAAAATTGGATTTTGATGGTTATCATTATTAGATATAAATTAATAACTATATTCGGTGATCCGATTTTTGTTTTTAATATTGGTAGATTGCTCTTCTTTTGACTTGATAGTTGACAACCCTGTGAGAACTGTCAAACTAATTGCATGACATGAAACGTCATTATTGGTTGTTTGATAATGACAAATAAATACCAAAGTTAAGAACTACGTTACAATACCCTCTCAGTGGCCAAGCCAAGCCGAGGAGAATACACCTTTCATGTTTCGGTTTCGGCTTTCCGTTTTTGGTCTGGAACTCTAAACATTACTATCACTTTCATTCTTTCCCGAAACCAACCTTGAAGCTATTAAAACAGTCTCCTCCGTCCGTTTCCGCCCGAGGTCGTTAACCAGAATAAAATTAAAAATAGTCCCATCTGTAGCAGCCGTTATACAACGAGCTCACTCCGTTGATATATCAAACAAAATGAGAAGGAAGCGTTCGCGTCTACGGCCTTCGTTGTTATTGCGAGGCAAAAGACATACATACATAACTACATACAGCCAATGTTGCATTTTTAATCCGATTCTCCGATGACTCAGATTCAGCAATTGCTCGTTGCAATGTTGGAGCATGAAGTGCGTTCAAGGCTGCGTAACGTATGGTATGAACTTATGATTATGCATGATGCGTATTTTTTGTATCAAATTGTTATAAAATCGTTACAGTGAACTAGGACGATAACTTTCTGAACTGTGTTATGAGTGGATAAGATTTTTCTCTCGCTTTCGATGTATTTAAATAATCATTGATAACCGAGAAATTCATTTAAACGTACGAAATAAGCGTCTGTTATACTCATAGTATATTAATTCCAACAAGTTACAGACTGTGGAATGTGTCATTTTACATTAGTGCAAAATTATTTTAATCTTCATTACATGTACATATACTTTTTATATAAAGGTACTTTTGGTTCAATAATAGAAAATTTTCAGACACAAAAAAAACAGAAAATATCAAAAATAGTCAGTTTTTTTTAAAAATAATCAATAAGATTTTCGAGAAGAATCAGCATCATAAATAATAATAACATAAAAAAATACAAAACAAAATTATTTTACAAAACATTAAAAAATATATTGTTAAGTATAAGTATATAGAAATAACCAATATCATATTATCATATAATTAGCTTTTTAAAAAATCACGAATAATAAGCAGCCTTGACCATTCATTTAAATTATAGAGAGCATGCATGGCTAGGTATCTTTTTTAACCTCGTGGAGTTTTTTAATTTTTCAATGGCAACAGATTGTAATTTTTAAAGTATAATATTTACATTAGTGATGGGATTGATCAGTAAGTACGTATTTTTATTTTAAAGACTCCTCTCTGGGCATAGAAATTACAAATTATTATTTTTTTAATTATTCTATATTATTTTATCCTTTTTTAAAATAAAATTAATACAAAATACATGATAGAACCAATGGATAATAGAATCATAACAATGATACAATTACTTAGTCAATAGAATTAATTAAAAAAGTCAACACAATTATCAAATAATAATTTTATAATAAATAAATAATAAAATAAAGATTAGTTAGAGACACTAAATTGCAATATTACATAGAAAGAAAAAAAATGAAATTAAAAAAAACAACCGTACCATTATAATAGTTATAGTTTCAACCATAGTAATAGTATTCAAATAAGGTGGCCAAAATACATAATACAATAAGGTGGGATCAGTTCAATAGAAATAAGACAAGATAAAAAAAAACAAGATTGGATAGGTGACAATGTGGTATAATTAAAATTGCAGTTAAAACTCACTGAAATAATATTTTAAAAAAAATAAACATTTAGACAACAAAATTAAATATTATTTAGTATGTTTCCTAAATTCAATATAGTTATAGTTATAACAATATCTTTTACATTTTGTGGTAGCTTTTTGTAATACGTCTATATAGCGTCGTGTGTTGGAATTCTGAAGTAATAATAATAATAATAAGCCTGCGATTAATAAATTTAGAGTGTTTTGTTTCTTGTATCGTGTGTATATAAGAGTTTTCGTTAAATATGCTTGCTTTTTCTTGTAAAATTCACACACGAAATTCATGAACGAAATATCATTTTTCATGAACTGAAATATCATACAGGTACATAGTGGTAATATATAGTTCTTTAAAAAAAGGTTTACACGATTCTCTTTTCGTTAAGCCCCTAATGGCTCTCACTGCTCGTTTTTGCAAGATAAATATCACCCCAGGCTTACCTCAAGATCCTGCATAGGCGGAAAAAAGGAGAAATAATTTAAACTAGCGTTTTTCAATGTGTGTGTGTTTTACGACCCCCAAAGGGGTCACCCGACTAAAAAACAATGAAATGGTATCATTCATAAATTTATAATTCAAAACAAAATTTAATATGAATTAATTATTAATGAGCGCTTGTCTTTTCGTATACATATTTCTAATCGTGGCTCAATATTTAAGATGGGCACTTAAGGATTTAACCAATTATTTCTCTAACCGTAATATATTTCTTTTTTTTTGATTGAGGAGAAGGTTAGCTCACACTCAACTATTACTTCAGAGCTTATCTTACAAGCTCTGATATTCTCCCTTTCTCTTCATCCAGAATACATTTATCATCTGAGAAATTTCGCATACAATTTTAAGCGTTCTTTCAGCAGAACGCTCTATAGGTTTTTAATCTTTATGGTGATATCAGCTAGTTTCACTGTTGTATCCAGAAATATACAGTATTATATTATAGTATCCATTATTTGTATTATAGCATCTATCTTTGCGCATTGCCACTTTGCATTTCTTCTGGAAGTAACTCAATAGTTGATCTTAATGGTTTTGCTAGCCCATGACCATGCTAGAAATGTGCCTTTAACTGGCTCGTGGAATGGAATGACACATGAGCCAAAATAGGGGGCGGGTCCATGGAATGGAATGGCTATTCGGAGTGATGTCGGGTTCAAATTTGGAGTAGAACCCGCTCTTCCCAGTAGGATCGGGAATCCAAAAAGTTTAAAAACACTGATTTAAATAAGAGAAATATATTTTCTAATACACGAATACATGTCAAAACGAAAATGTTAACTCTCACCATATAATTTATTGCAACAATACAGCACTGGAGCAATGTCGTATTAGTCTTTATTAATCGTAAAAACATAATACAGTTAATTATGTATAACAATCAAAGTCGATGATTTATTTACCTTAACCAAGATATTGTTAAAGTCATCAAATTTGCCCTGTCAAAGTCCGATTTGATCAAAAAGTTGTGATAAATTAATTGTCGGTGTCATTAAATGCCTATTGCCATTGCACTAGTATTAGTGGGTATAATTTTATTATTGACTTGTCTGGTAGTTGTAACATGATATATTTATATGATCAAGGACCATCAATCTGATCATATTATTTAAAACAACGGATGTTACCACGTGGAGATGGTGTCACGAGACGTTTCAGGGTTGCTGCCAACACCGTTGATTTTTCCTTGACAATCTGGAAACGTCGGGTGCCACCTTCTTGCGGTAAAATTCATTTTTAATTATTTTATAAACTTAAACAACAGCGATAGTTTTCAGTTTTACAATCTGAATCTTGCCATGTGTCTATTTATAAAGGTACAAATACTTATTCTTCTCGATAATCATGAAATTATTCAGGATATGATGTTTGAAACTGATTGCGACTTTCACAAAACTAAAACTGTATCGTAAAAACACATGGACATCATAAATAAGCCGTACGTGACAGTTTAACAGTATTACCGCACACAAAAATGTATCGAAACAGTGGTAAGAATCAAGGCCTAACATTTTTCAATTTGGTGTCGGAAGGCGATTTGACAGATCTAGAATATTCAAAAATGACTTTAGGAAGTTACTATTACTGACAAATTTAATGGGCAATGGGCATAAATATATGGGCGCTGGGCCCACCTCTTCAATAACAATAACTAATGTGTTTATGATTGGAAAGATTTATTTATCTAGAATATTTATGACTACCACAAGTTATATCAATTATGAGCCGTTTCGAAGTTTTGAAGTTCGGAATCTTCTTAAATATGGCTAATTAAACGAAAACCCCAATGCCTATTATTTATCTAAAATATATTTTTTCCAGTGAAGAACCATAAAAGATCGTATATTTTGATGTACGGTCACTGGGCACATCACGTTGGACAACTGACATGTAAACAGAGGGGCAATGAAATCATGACACACATTACAGTGTTGAAGCAACGTATTTGAGTATTTCTCCTCCATTTACTGTTGACAAACTCGAGCATTGTTAGGAATATATAGTTTGTACTCACACAGCGTATGTACTTTATCGTTTGGGGTATTCTGAGACGGGTTTCGTTTAAATACTTATTGAAAATACACTGCCTGGATGCGTTAGGTGCCCTAGTTGATACCAAGTAATTAGCCATATTTAATAGGATATAACTCAGAAAGGGTTCATAATTGAGATCAGTCGTTCCAGTAATAAATGTTCTACATAAAGAGATCTTTCCAGTGGTATACTGGGCCCAAAATGGAAAAGTGCGCCCAAAATGCACCTTCTCCTTTATTTGACAACTTTGGCTCGTAGTTTAAAAGTATTGATTTACATATACTTTCAAAATGCATGTCTAATTATTGGGATTAATAACTTTCTACTTAAGTTTTTATTTCTATGTGACTAATTCGCCTATGCGACGATTTTATAATTTGTTGTAGTTATTCCTTATTTTACTTTGTTTTAATTTTATACTTTTATTCATTTTAATTGTAGACTGATTGCTTTTTGTCCTTTTTTTAGGTGTTATTGGTTTAGGTGGTAATTTTTGCGGTATGAAAATAAAAGTATATCATATGATCATTTATTAGTATTTATTAATTAAATAGATCATCATTAAAACTGTAAGTAAGACTAAAATGTATATGAAATATATTTTACTGCCACATAATATCATTAGAAATAAAAAAAATCATAAAACCTAGATGGGATACGTGATTTCATTAGGTAAGTCCTTTTAAGGTCAGCAAAAAGTATACATGATTTAATTATTTAATACATATTTTATGCTTGTCCTTATTTGCTGAATAAAGTTGTGTCATGTTTTGCTTTTAAACCTTTGTTAGTCGTTTGAATCACGTTCGGAGAGCGTCATTTGCTTAGCAAGTATGCAGTTAATTCAAAGTATATACACAAATTGATTGGTCTTAAATGTGGAAGTGTATGTGTATGTACCATACCTACTGTATGTGTATGTACCTACGTAATCTGGTGGCATATAATCTATATCAACCGAATATGCCCACTGCTCTGCTCACTTTAAAATTAGATAGGATTTTAAATCGATTACAGAAGTATTCCAGGTGATGGTAACGGTTTTCGAATTAGAAATGCCGGCTACGTCACAAGTTTTGTGAAATATCAGGAGACAGTGATGAAAACCACCTTTAGTCTTCCGCTGAAAAACTAGAACAGAATGTAGTGTTTCCAATCGGGTGAACCAATACAAAGTCGTTGTCTTCTTTGTTGCGAGACAAAGGCGGGTCGACAATTTTATTATTGTCCGCGACATGGCAAGCCGCGCGCTCGCTCATTGTGACGTGGGCGAATCGTCGTCTGCAGCCGACCTCCTGCACTCGTATGCACTCCTGGTGTTTAAGGTTGTCATTTTACTCAACCCTTTCCAGGACCTAAAGGTATTTTCTAATATTTATCGAGCGTAAAGGATTATAGCAGCTGTCTGGTATGTAAAGATAGCATAATATTACAGAATGTAATATTTAGAAAAGCGCATTGGAGGCCAGTGTCTTACAATAACTGCAGTTAATGTTCATATTCAATGCGATTATTCTTTAGTGATTCAATCGTGAATGCAGGCAGCTCAATATTATAATACGAATATTTAATATATTTCAAATTCCTTTATTGACTTCCGCGTTCGATGCAAATAATTATAGCTTAGTATATAATACATTATTAGCATGGAACCAATAAACCATAATATAATTAATTCATTATGACTAGGTATCTGTACAGTCTAGTTGATACCTATTATTGTTATTATAATATAATGCTATATTATTCTCGAAAGCAAATCTGTAAAACGGCACTAGAAGCAGACAGGAAATTGATAACTATTCTAATTTATTACGGTAACATTTTACTGTTCATAAAATTAATAATGACGCTCAGATCGAAACGATTCACTTTCATTTCTTTTAAATAGATGCGTTAGGGAAAAATGTTTTAATATAGAATGGCCCAAAGTAACGTTGACAACATTTTGGCGAAGAATTTTATTAATATGAGATACAGCTTACAATGTTTTATAAATAACAAAAGTGGCACTCTTTCTGAGCAAGAAAGTTGATTAATCCTAAAAATATCCTTCTTTGGCTTAGATGTACAACGACAAACGTTTAACGAAATTCGAAACAATATTCCGTCCTTCCTCCACGGTATTTTGTCCCGTTCCCGGGTAAGTGATGACGTTAACTCATATAAACTCACAGCAGGACTGCCCTATGGACTATTTTACAGACCCTTGCCACTAAAATAGTCCATAGGTTATTCCTTGCCACTAAAATAGTCCATAGGGTGCTGGCTATTCTTGAGAGCTGATGAAATCAGGAAAATTATATGTATACCACTGTTAAACACTTATGCCCTGTGGTCGCAGTGTCTTATTGAAATATCCATTGCTGGTTGCCGAAATGTTCCTGCCACCAAGGGTCATGAGCAGCTCTGAGGATATCTCGATGTTCACCTCCTGGTTTATTTGTACACCCTTTACAACAAATAAGAATGCAGTCATTGTGCTACAGAATTTGGATGGTAACAATCTAATAAATTAATAGTTTAAAAAAAACACTAAAAACACGCTTTTGGGCTATGATACGATATTCACATACACACGGCTATAATACGATATTCCATCATGGAATGCCAGTGCCTATATTCCGGCTTCATCATCAGACCTTGAAACCTAATCGTGGTCAAAGTTCATTCCAAGACTTTTCTAACAAGTCCAAACACAGCTATGATAGGATGTTCCATCATGAAGTTCCAGTTCATATCTTCCGACTCCATCATCAGATCAGTTCGTCAGTACCAAATTATTGTATTGTCATCAGAACTACATACAGCTGCCAATTTTCATGACGCTACGATCCTTGGAAGATGGTTAAATTAGTTACCTTAGATTCTATTACATAGTTAGTTACATACTGGTCGACCTAATAAAAGCGTGTTAAAAAGGGGAGCTTTGCCTATAGCGTAAATTTCACCCAAAATCAATAGACTTAGCTGCAGCACTTTTTGGACGATTAGCAGCCCATATTTATATTGGTGATTATGGGCATCGATATTATCGATGATTATGGGATGGTTGAATCGAAAAACAATCGTCTTTTAATAGGATATTTTTTCAAATGTCTGCATTGGTGTGTCGTTTAGGAAAACAACGTCTTTTGAATCGAACGTTTTTGCCTTTGTCCTAGAGAGCTGCGAATTTCTCAGTTTGTATGTCGTTAAATTACAGTCAGATTTGACTACGCGCTGCACCATAGACGACTTATTCGCAGATCTCGAGCCAATTCTATTACCTTAATCTGCGAAATGCGATCCAACCTTCTTCTGATGTTGTGTCCGGTTCCTGGACGTCCTGTTTCTTCCTCTCCCGGGACGCTCTCCGATGTGTCCAAGCTTGTTGTATTGTTTAATAGTTGAAGGAACTAACTCGCGACTAACGCCGAGAATGTCAACCATCTCAAACGGCCTTTTTCAGCTTCATATAAACCTATTATTGCTCCTCGCTTTGAAAACATAGCGAAAGCAATTAATTTAAATAGTTTTGATTACACAAACAGCGCTAGTTTGTTGCTAAATTTAATCCTAATTGAAGATCATGAAAAATACTCGTATAAAGAATAACAAAAGTCGCATTCCACTTTAGATTTTTTATATTGTCAATGTTATTTTGGGCCACGGTGTTAAAAATTACAAATATTTAAGATTCAGTATTAAAAAGCTTTTTTCTAATCCAACTAAAACTCGCGATGTTTGGAAGTTGTAAATTTGAAATTTTGAAACATATCCTGTTTTTCTCAATGTTTCGCCAATGATTGTTATGAAAACTAAGTATTCAAACCAGGTAAGCATATAGAAAACAAAATATGTATTAGGTATTTTATTAAAGCCTTTTTTCTCTGAAAATCAAAGATAGTTACAGAATGTGTTTTATTTTTCATGTAACTTGTATTTATCGCAATGAAACTTCTTACATGAAGGGGGAGGGGGGGGGTAGTCTAATATTTCTCGAAGTTTTTTGATGACCGTTTTTTTTTCAAAAGTTTAATAGCTCGGTTGGATAGGATTTTTCTCTTTTATTTTAAACAAACCCACCAATACCCAGATAAAATATTGTTTTTTTTAGCTTTATGTACATAAGTAAGTTCACCACCAATGCCAAATTTCATGTCGATAGCTTTAAAGCCGGCTGAGCCAAAAGACGGCTGAGCCGAATAGCTAAGTCTAATTAGTAGGGTTCCGTCTCCACGGTCTACCTATGTAATATAAAGTCGGGTTGGTCTTTCTTCCAGATACATGTACATTTTTATGGACGCATTCTCGACGGTTTAAAAATAACGCGTCGTCGGTCGGGTTGGGAGCAACGAAACATTCATTGAGTGCATCACACTCTCAGCGCCTGTGCTCCTAATAACCCGGCGCACTGCACTCGGCCTGCATATCTACCGTCCCGCTCCCGCGCCGTAGCCGCGTCCCGCTCGGCGACCGCGGCGTCTCCGCTGCAACCGAGAAACAACCACTCGCGCCGTTGCCGTCTCGCTCGCGCGCCTCGCATGCACCTCGATCGGTGCATAGACGTCCCTTTCGACGCTGCTCTACTTACGCGAGTGCGCGTGTGTGGCGCTTGCAGCGTGTACGCACGACGCGAAACGCGGGTGTGTGCGGCGCGATGGTGCAACGGCTCGCGGATTAGCTCCTTCGCCCGCGTGAACTCCTGGTAGTGCGATAGTGCATTCGATAGTTTGTTAACCGCGGTTCAACTATTTCGAGTCGGGTTCAGCGTTCTTTCTGCCGCTGTACAGAAAAGAAACTGTTACACGGTATCATATACTTTTTCAAATTTCGACATGATGAAGCGACATAACTAGTCACGTCCCTGTTCTAGGGTATTGGATAATATGCGTGATAATTCACTTTTTTGTTTTTATACTCTTTTGTTTCTTCTCTAGATATGTAATTGTTTTTTAAAAATATATATAACAATAGGACATGTTGTGTAGTTTAGTGGTGAATTGTAAATCTAGCTACTACAACATTTTGAAGAGTGTTGACAAATCGATTGTGTGATCGTAGTCCTACTGCCTGTCTAGTAATTCCTTGTAGCAGTCTGTCTATGCAGTCAATGGGCTCCATTGCGTTTCTTCTTGAACTAAAATCGGAAATTAGTTCATGTGAACGAGACAGAGCAGTAGGTCAAAGCGGAATGTGAAATGAACGGTTGTCACCACGTTGTCACTTTGAAAACTATCCACCGAAAATAAAGCAGCTAAATATAAGAATCAGAATCAGAATTAATGTTTCAGAATCAAAATAGATCCGGTGCAAACCCGAATTCTAAATTTTACTAAAAAACAAGAATTCCCCTATTTACCTACATACTTCTTTTAATATGACGTATTTTTTGGGAAAGTAAACATATCGTAAAAAAAGCTTTCGATACTTTTTAGAAAACTGAATTTAGCGAACCAAAATGGACTTATTTGCCCTAATTACGCTTTTTTACTAAACAAATAGGATGCGTCACTAATCAGTCTAACTATTTGATAGGTACACGGCAAACGCGTAAGCAGTTTTGTTTTGGTTGAACGTTTCAGAAATTTCGAAAAATTTAGTAACGATTACATTTAAACAAGAATATAAAGTGAATACCGAGACATTGATATAGTTTCCCTTCTGACTATTTTATTACAAAGGAGCTATACGAAGGTTTCGTGAATTTATTTATTTATTTGTTTTAACAAAACCGTTTCAGACTCAGACATAAACAGCATCAAAATACCTCGAAACAGCTTGAATTCATAAGTATTCATTAGTTCTTATGATTTCTAATGGCTTGTGTTATGCAGAAATTAGCCACACTATAAAATTACAAAATATACGTTTTTAATACCTTATATCCTCTTAATTTTTCGATCTTTATTCAAATTGAAATAGAATAAAGCCACGGTGAAGGCCTGTACTTAAATTATAGGTACCTTATTTACATGAGAATGTGCACAAAACTTTTTGTATGTGACGCTGACGGCGATTGACACATGGGGGAGATGCACCGAGCGAGCGAGCATCCAGAATCCGCACGAAGCTCGGGTAGTCGACTGTCACAGTGGTGCCAGATTACTGACATAATTTCCAGTCATAATACTATTAAAAACCGAAAAATTACAATTTCTTAGAAATCCCATAAAAACCACCAAATTCACACATCTCGAAGGATGAAATGCGCAAGACTCGCCAGACTAGAAATAAAACAGACAATTTGGCGGGTAAAATAGCGAAGCTGTTAACACTTTCGATTAATTTTAGCATTGAATCCTACAACCTGAGCTTCGTACTAATGGTCCCTCGCGCGGTGCGTGCTCACTTTACACCTCGTTATGTCAATCGGATCACACATCAATGTGTCAATTGCGAATATATTTGAATGTAACTAATTTTCAATAAGTTAAGTGAACCAGTATATTGGATTGGTTCCTGTTAAACTAGCTACTTTGCAAACTTTCAAAAACCTACTTAATTCATAATGCAAAAAGTATTCATTTAATAAAATTACTTTTTTCAGAAACACCAGAAAAAAACAGTTTAACAAAAAATGTCAAAACAAAATATATAACCTGACATTTTTAGATTTGTACTATAAATGAAATAAAAGGAACATTAAAAACTAGACAACCAAGTAGAAATATTAAAATCATTTAACTTTAAAGTCATTTTGCTCAGTTTTAGCTTTTAGTGAATTGGTTCGTTTTTGCAAAGTGCCAGCCGTTCTACGTCCTTATTTCAATCATAAACACAAATATTTCTAGTTACTCATAGTTGTGGTAATACAAATTGTAATAATAGATACTAAATTCAATATTATTACAATCAATTAGGAGTCTGAATCCACACACCCCACCCACGCAATGCGAGCAATAAGTGCACAGTGCAGTCGTGTAGTCTCTTTGCTGCGCGTGTGCTCCTGATATTGGGGTCGAGCCGGTGCATCGATGCAAGCGGTCATTGTGACGCTGTGGCGACGCGGCAACCGCGACGTCACGACGCGCGCGTCATGTTGACTTCGACTGCCCTGCCTGCAGCAGCAATAAAAGCGACAACGATACCACACGCATTCATAGCGAGGAATGAAATCATACATGTAGAACATCATTTATTAGAGTTGTATTAAATAAAGCACGATAAAAGTATGGCAAACGCATTACGGCAAGTGGCAGATCTATGACATTTAATAAACTATACATATAACTAATAGGGTTGATTATAATGTTCGCCGCCTAGCCAAGGAAGAGAAATACTTTTATTTCAACAAATATTTTTATTTTCAACATATTCACGCCCGATTTCAACACATTTCTTCCACCTTGATTTCATCATCATGCCGTTTTTAAAAAACGATTAGTCGAGGCCTTCAAAATAGGTGTCGATAGCAGATTCCACCTCATAATTTATGTCCACCCAAGTGTTTTCTTAGATTTGGAAAGGGATGAAAGTCCAATGAAATCAGGTGAATATGGAGAATGCGGCAGGAATTCGCAGCTGCTCTGATGGATCACTGTCTTTGTACTCGCTCAAATGAAATGTGCAGGATCTCTACTCTCTCCCGAATCTGCAATCTTTAATTAGCCATTATCAGGTCATAGTGTTTTTCTGTGTTGTAGACGTTGAAGACATCCAGCGCATGATAGTCGTTTTATTTATTTATTTCTTTCAAATATTATTCCAGAGCATTACATCCGAATCCAATTCGCCCTTGAATATTAAATCTAGAGTGTAAGTCCATATAACTGACTTACATAAGTAAACCAATGCTAACATTACACAAAATATAACATAAAACTAAGTTAAACAAAGATAATGATAAACCTGAGATAGCAGGGAGTTGCCTTTTTAGCTGCCAAAGGAATATACAAAAATGTTTATTTCAGTGGGTAAGGAATTAAGGAGAGCTATAACCCTCCTCACTGGTCTGTCTACAAAAATATTTGTACGATGGTACGGCCCATTAAACAATAGATGCGATCTCCTCGCTGTGTAATTTACCGGTACATACAATTCAAACTTACATAGTATCTCTGGAAAATAAATAGTTCGTTGAATTAATTTATATGCACATATACTCGTAATTATGGAAATATATCGATGCGTTTCAAGAGTGTTGTATCCTACTATTCCTAGCACAAAATCGGACGGAAATAAGTCGTATGCGATGGACACGATTCTCCTAATATGTCTTGCACATATCGGTGTGTATCTGTATCGGCGTTAATTCTTTTTTTGTAAATGTACTTGAGGACTGCACTTTGTTCAATTCTATCGAAATTAATTTCATTAATTTCGATTAACTTAAATACTAATTACTACTGACAATTCAATGATTAGCCATCAAGTGTTGGAATGTAAATGGGCATTGTCTATTCATTCTTTATTACTAATTTATGTATTGTATTGTATTACTCTATTTTTTCCTGGCCAATAAACGGAGACGAATTTGAATTTCAATTTTAACAAGGGTAGCACTATTTGAACTTAACCATACACTTGTAAAAGCACACACTCTCACATACTCCTATTCCGTTCATAGTTTCCAGGTTATACTTATGTTATTTCTCGTTTTCAGCATATTTTTAAATCTTTCTCTTGAAAATTTAAATTTTCCATTTGTATTAATTATTTCCTAAAGTCAAATAAGCTTAATTACGGTATACATGTGGAAACAAGTCATCCACCTTATATTTTATTGATTTGATTATGTATGTAATGCTGTAGGATTTCCGAATAAAATATTTTTTCTGATAACATTACAAAAATTGTAGCTAAATGCTTTGATTTATCAGATTCTAGAACTTAACTGTTGAGTCTTAGCTCCCTAATGTCTCGCCAAGCTTGGTTCACCAATAACCTTGACATGGGCGGTCGATGCACCGCACTTGCACGGTATTATTTATATTCGCTCTCGTGCACTCAGAATGCGCCACAGAATGCATTCAAGGTACAGGCAGCCAGCCGACGACGGACGGAGGGAGAAGGAGGGAGGGAGGAAGGGAGTGGGACATTGGCGGCGCAGCAAGGGGGGACTTCCCCTCAATGCGGGAGTACAATAGGCCCCTTAAGAATAGTTCCTCTCTTGCACAGTCATTCAGAGTGCGTCGCCTTAATGCACCAATTGCAATCAGTCACCGGAGATGCCAATTAATGAAAGAGAAACATTGCAGTCTAGAGACATCTTTATATGCGGTTTGTAATAGTTCCATTGCACGGATAATCAACTAACGACTAATGAAATATGAACAAAAATTACACGAACGAAATTAATCGCAGCCAAAATCGCCCTATTTGAACAAACTTTTAACTCACCATTTTATCGAGTTTTGCAGTTTGTAATAGTTCCATTGAACGAATAAACAACTAACGAATAATGCAATAAGATAATAAATTGAAACGGATAAAATTCATCGCAGACAAAATCGCCCTATTTGAACGAATAATCGACTAAATCGCCCTATTTGGATAATTTTTTTAACTCATCATTTTATCGAGTTCGCTTATGACTAAATATTTTTCCCCAAAACTAAATCCCGAACGTTTCAGTGACTCATCCAAAATCCCTACGCTCTGTGTTCGGCTGGATGCTCCAGATATGTTTAACCTTATCAAGTGCTGCGACTCATAGGTCGACGACCCGGTCCCGGACCCTTTATAAATAGGTCAATATACATACACGCCCGTCATTTTAGTGCCTCGGGCGTCCCTTGTTTGAAATCTTCTGCTTTGCGTTTGCGCTATCTGTATTGGATAAATATAACTGCGTCTATTTATATTGACGAAATTAAAAAAAATGTGATTCGATAACGACCGTCTTATTATTGGACACATTGTATCTCAATGTTGTCTCTGACGTCTTGTATATATTGCTATCTTGTCTGTCTGTCTGCAGCCTGTTATAATAGCTCTAAATTTCAATTATGTCTTTGTATAGATAGATACCTATTTTATTCTGCATATTTTACATTTTTAAAAAACAATCTGCATATTTTACTATTTTTAAAACAATCTTTCGTTAGTACTTGTATATAAGCAAATAAAACGGATTGTCATATCATTAAAAAAGTAAACAATATTACTACAATCACAGTCGCAGCTATATCTTGCAACTAAGTCGTGTCTGTACATTAAGTATAATTTAAATAACCTATTTTGGGGTCAGTTATGGAAGCCAAAACACCGTCTTAAAATTTATGTCTTTCTGTTTGTTTGTTTCTACTCTTTATTCTGAATTTTCACAATGGCTGGGTTTATTATTATACTGTCTTTGCTACCTAATAACTCAAACACTACTGAACTATTGTTTGCTTTGTTTTTATCATTGCATGCCATAAAGTCCTGCGGGTAAAATAGAGTATATTTTATTACGTTACATTACGTACGAGCTGATTTTTTTCACATATTACAGTGGAACCTCTCATAACGAGCACATCTCATAACGACTAATTCGCAGTAATTCCTCATCTCTCATAACGAGTATGGGAAAAATTGTTTCGCTGAACGAGTGTTTCGCCTAACGAGTAAGAGTATGAAACGAATTATGCTCGTTATGAGAGGTTACACTCTACTCGCTTTGGAAATAAAATCGACTGTCTAAAGCTGCGGAGGAAGTCAAAATTTGACTGTTGCAATACAGCATAAAAATGTTTCGCTGATTGAGTATCAACGAAGTATTTTGTCGGCCTTGCAGAGGAGGTATCGAATCTAAAAGCTGTGTCGTAAAGGCCGAAGACCCGCGTACTAGGAGGAGGACGCCCCAAAGGCTCGTCTAGTATCCATATAAAAGTAATACATTATTAATTAATGCAGTGAATCGATAAGACGTAGAAATAGGGGAGGGCGGTGCGTGAGTGGGAGAGTGAGTCATAGTGACACGACGGTGTGCAAGTCGCAAGGGTGTGCTGCCCCAATGAAGCATAAGTGCATGGCATGCAGTCACCCTCCACCAAGGGCCAGGCAGCGCCAGTCGCTGCAAGACATTTTATATTCGGCATAGCGTGGGTTATTTCGGGCATCCTTAACATTGATAAAGAAACCAAAAAGATAGGATATACCGCGACAAACGTTGAGCAGTCACTATTGAATCACCGTTACGATAATACGCTCGTATCTAATTCTATTCAATCTGTAGACATTGTTTGTAATCTATTCAATTGTGTAGACATTGTTTGCGAAATATGAAATTTGGTTCGTGTAAACTTATTTTTTTGCTGTTTTTTTTTGTACTAAACTCACGGCTAATGCCTCTGGAGCAGGGATGACTCGACGAAAAAATCTATATTCGATTACTCGATTTTTTCAATGTTTAAATAATCATGTATATTAAATTGAAGACTAGAATCGACTTATCTAATAATCATTAAAAGTAAAGAAGAAATTGGAATCCATTGAATGTAGAAAGGAGAAGAAAAGAACGGGTATTTTTGGATTATTTTCTTTGATGACTTAGTCTTTAGACTAGGTATACATATCCTCAGTTTATCCTATTTATATTTTAAAATATTAATAATAAATTATTATTTTTGATCAAACATAAAAAAAAACGATTTCCTCGAAAGGCTTTAAATCAAAAATAATCGATTTAAAAAATAATCTATTATTATTGTCCATTCTTGGTCTAGAATATCGAATCGTATAGAAAAAAATGTATGGAGATCGACTCATTGAATTCCCCTTACGGTTTGTCTTTTCCTAATTGCTGCAAATAAACAAACAAAAAAATAATAAATAAATATCGAAACAAATAATACGTAACCGACTATAAAACGTTATTTTTTTCCTGGTTGTGCTTCTAGATTTTATTTGGCCGAGATAAATATCACAATTTCGGATTTACTGTATGAAAGAGGCGATCTTATTTTTTCCCTCTAAAATCAATGATCTTCACACCATTACCGAGTTCACCCTAGTTCAAATAAACAAAAACGCATCGCTCTGGTTAAAAGGTGGAGAAAATAGAACGACGCATAACAGTTTTCCGTTCGTATATAAACTAAAGGTTAATGCCTCAAAGTGTTCTGTATCTTCCATTAAACTGCAGCCCTATTTTAGTTTCATTTTTCATTGCAAATACACAGCATTTAAGTAGTTATGCGTAGGGCCATAATTATCTAAATTATAACGGGTTTTCAAGTAAGAATTATATATTTCTAATACGATATTTTAAATTCGTTGTAGTTGTAAATTCTTGTAAAGTCGATTTTTGAACACTCATTTTTCGTTACTTTTTCACAGAAATCAGCACTATTTTCAGTAATGACACTGATAATATTGGTTTTGGCATTCTGGGTGTGTAGATTAATGGAGTAAATCGATGATTTAACATAACCGAGAGAAAATAGTCCGAAAGAGTTGTCGCCTTATCTTGGTACCGTTCACACGACATTTCTTGATATTACACGGTCACTGAACCTGAAACAAAATCGCTTAGAAACTATCCTAAACACCTAGATTCCTCGAAAACAATGACAGGCGCGAGCAAATAAACTATCGCGGCTAACTGTCACTTTGCTTTAGTTTGGCAGATAAACGACCAAAAACGACTCTCGCTGCGATTAGAGAAAGTTCGGATACTCCCCGCTAGGGGCGACTCAAAGCGTTTTTTTTAAATACAGAAATTTGCAATTGCAAGATCGATTGAAAAGCCAGAGCGTTTTTAATAGGGCTGGGCTGCTGGTCCCATAATCGAGTTAACCGCCCTACCCATACGAGCGTACGTGATATGGCCGATATATTATCGTCCGAACGCAACAAGCCGTATCCCATACGTTCAGTTACCAAAAAAAAAAACTAAACCCACAAAGCATACGTGGTACGTCAAATTGTTCCTACGATTCTAAATACAAAAAAAGGACATAAATGGGTATCTTGTGTAAAAAAATGTCTGGTGTATTCTACCGTCGTAAATGAAAACACAGTAACTTCATTTACTGTGGTTATACAAGTTTGGTTCTTTAAAATCACGAGTTGGAGTACTATAAGGCAAATTTTTCGGTTTGTCTGTCGATGGATAGTTACCGAGATACCTTAGATAAAACACAGTATTAAAAAAAACAGAATATTTTTAATAAAAAATGCAGTATGTATAATTTTTTAAGTTAAAATACAGTAACCTATTATTTACTGTGATCTTTTTAAATACTTTTAAGCATTAAGGAAATATTTTTGTTTGGTTACAACACGGCTTCTTCAGATACTGTGGTTTTAGGTAAAATTTTATTAAAAGTTAATTTATTAATACACGAAATAATCACAGTATCTCAATTACTGTGTTTAAGGTGCCTGCAGTTTTTTATTTATTTAAAAAATAAATATTTGACATGGTTAGAACACAGTAATGAGTAAAATTTACCTATAACACAGTAACCACTCAGTTACGGTGTTATAGCTTAAAAATATGAAATTTATCAAATTATTTTCCTAATTAAAACGAAATATCTAATTTAATTATTTAAACAATTATAATTTAATATATATATTTTTATGCAGAATTAAAGTTCTAACTATTTTTTAATATTAAAGAATATTGAATATTATCATGAAAACAAATATTTAACAACTGAACTTTGACCGCGTTTTCTCAAAACGTCTTTTTTCAGGTTACTGTGTTTTTATTTGCGACGGCAGTATTGTAAACAAGTATTGTTATTTTTTGTTTTAAAAATGATTTTTAACCTATTCTTTTAATAATAACCTAAAAGCAGGGCGGTTACATAATTCGTTTTATGGCTAAAATGTTCCTAAAATATAGAAATACTAATTAATGTTACCGCATGCGTACACAATCGCCTCAAACTCCCCAATCTCTAAATTCGTCTCAAAATGAATTTTCCTCCGATTTCACTCATCATAACCAGTTTCTACTGTCATTTATCAGACTATGAACCTGTCCAAAAAAAATACTTTTCGAGCTATTCTCGCCTGTAGACTTAATTAAAACGCCCGTGCCCGTACGTTTATCGCCTTAATTTACCGCGTATTATAATGTTTCGTTCTGTACCGTAATGAATCGACTCCGGTGTTGTGTAATTAGTACGGTCAAGGTGAACAAGTCGCTTTGAATGACCACTATTCGTTTCCGAATACATTATTCGGCGTTTCTAGGGCATTACGACCGTGGCCAAGTTCATTGTAAATGTACGCTCTTGACAATATCATTGGTAAGACCTATTTTTAACATAATACCTATTATACTAGGTCTTCATATTATGTAAACATATTCTATACATAATAACAAATTAATGAATTCGTTTTAATAATAAGTTTTATTTTTCAATATTCCGGTTGACAATTGTTATGGAAAATTTACCTTACCCCGGAGCAGTTCTATCGAACAATTAAGACATCTAGAAAAAACCTGGAGTCCATCTCACGGTTAAATTGAGTTAACACTCATAATTGGTATCCGATAGTTTAAGAGATCCCTTATCAGACTAGCATTTTTATTTGATTCAAAAACTACTTTGTAACATATTATTTGTCAGAGAAATTCAGAGAAATTAAAATAGGTACTTGATGATATAATATCAATCCATTAATTGTTCGTCATCATCACTCACATACGGAGTAATGGGAAAGGTTTGTGATCCGGCAATAAATCGATTGATATTTAGCGTATTTTTATGACGCCGAAATCCAAAAAGGGGTTTTAAATAAATACTTGTCTCACCTTATTTTTCATTTTCCTTTATCACATGATCGTATCCACACACAGATGAATCCCAGATGGACCATAGGACATACGTGTCCCATAAATTCAAAAACATTTTATAAATTACAGAATATGAAAAATTTATAAATTATTTTTTTCTATGTAATTGAGACACCAGAATCTCAATATTAATAAAAAATATTGTTTAAAAATATACCGCAATTCTTTTTATAAAATATCGAAACGACCAACGAACTCTGGTGTTATAAATAAATAAATAAAAAAATATGTTAGTACGTATAAATATGTTAGTAGTAAATATGTTAGTACAAAAATATTTTTTTTAATGTTAGTACGTATGACATTTGAGTTAAATAATAAAATAATGAAATTTTCTCAAAATGTATTGAACCAATTTTCACAAAACTTGACATACATGTTATTTACATCGTTTGTTATCATTCAGTTAAGATCTTAGCAGTCCAACTACTATTTATATCAAAGCCATTGAGAAAAACTCAAAAAAAAGTAATTCGTAGTACACAGCAGTTTTTTTTTTGATTTGTCACATTTTTCTATCAGCTATTATGAAAAATGTGACAATGATGAATCTTACCTAGTTCTTAAAATTCATTGCATTCGATTTTAAGTACTGCTTTCGTTCTTAAAATTGATTGCATTCCATAAACATTGACACTTATAAAAATGCAACTTCCCTCCGCCCCCCCCCCCCCCCTCCCGAACGCTAATTGGTAGCATATTTGTAGTACTTTCCGCTGTATTAAGAAATGGTATTTTTCCAGTCTCACCGAATTTCAAGTCTCTAACTGCAATATTTCGGGGCTGAAGTATGACTTGCGCGCCCTCTGATGAAACGATTTCAACCCCAACTCTTGTTATGACCTGGCCAAATTTCAGCTCAATCGGATGAAGCGTTTGGGCACTATTGTGAAAGAACACATACACATACACAGACAGACAGACTTCAGAAATTTTCCTAATCGTCTCGGGGAGGGGGGGGGGGGTTCAACATTTATATATCCGTCTACAAGCCGAAAAAAAATGCGCTATTGTTACAATACTTTCCCTTTGCCGGTGAAGTAAACGAAATAAAAATTCCATTGAACTTTGCAGAAAAATAATTATTTCATTTTTTTTTTAAATAAAATTGTCCAATAAAAGTAACAGGTTTTGACAACAAAAGAGTATAAATAATAATATTTTTACCATGTATTGTTTGAAGCAATGAGATTTGTGTGGATTTTATCACCCCACTAGATATTATATCTGATCTGGGCTGATAGTATTTAAAACACAATAATATGGAAGACACAACAAGTAAGATATCAAAAGTGGCATAAAAATATTCATTCTCTTTATTTATTTCATGAGTCGGGTTATAAAAAAAAGAAAAGTTCTTATTACTTAGTTTCAGCTTTTCTTGAGTGCTAAATACGTACTGTAAGGCGTGTTTAGATGCGGGTGGAGAATTGAAGGGGAGAGAGAGAGTTGGTAGGGGATGAGGGAGAGGGGAGTGGCTAAAAGGAGATTGAACTGAGTTAAGTGGGAGTAGCAATGCCACTGACCTTTTTTGTATATGCATGGCTTTGCACGAGGTCATTTAGTAAAAGGTCGTTCTTTGCTAGAGCGTTCTTTGCTAGAACCTAGGCTTGATAAGAATACTACATGTGACTACATATAGACACACAGAATACTACATGTGTCAACAGATAACTACATGTGTTTTTTGTGAATACTACACGTGCCATTGAACATTTCGAGATTTGGCTCTAAAACTGTATCCGTTTAGATACGCAGGACAGACCGATTATACAATACTTTTTTGAAATATGGCCGTATTTTCTGAAAGTAAGGCGATGCATTAGTCATTCTCGATTTGTATGCAAGAAACGTAAAGCTAGCAGTTTACATTGTTTTAATGTCCAAATGAAGATGTCGACTCATGGAGATCATGAGCACGTGTGGTGTAGCCCTAATGCACTCGTGTTTTTTAGTCAGTAACGAAATGAATGGGAGGAAATTGTCAGATACGGGTGCGGTCACATGTTATATGATGAGAATCGACGTGGCATGTCGCGTCTGTTGGCTGGAGTTCAAGGCGAGTCATCGGGTTAACGCGCCCGCGGTTAAAACGCGCAGTAAACGAGTACGATAAATCATTAGTGGGGTAGTTCTGGCGGACTATATTTTGTCTCTGTCTCACGCGGACTGTGAAAGTCGGACTTTGGGAGTTAATAGGCCCTTGCTGAGTTGGCCACGAAGACCCATTTTGTTCAGGGTTGGTCACCCTCACGGGTCAACACCCATCCGACGGCCTCCACGCATAAAGTGCGAGCCTGGGTAGGACTCTGGCCTTGGTCAGTTTCCCCTGGGAATCAAACTTCTGGCGCTCCTGGACGGTCTGCGCACCGTGGACGGTCTGCGGACGGTCTGCGCACTCTGACTAACAACTTGCGGTGTCAACTACAACGGGCGAGCCCGTCACCACAGGACCCTTTAACGATTTTCTCGTTCTGTCGCCCTGCAGTGAACGTAGAAGACTTGGACAGAACAATCCAACGTCCAGCTACGTCACAACCCGCAAGAAGCCAACGCCTTTACCGCGAGATAGCCACTATGTTACCTGGCGGGCCGACACTCGCGCCCTTGCTTCCAATTGTGACCAGATTTCTCCGGTCTCTCGATTGGTTCCGAGTTCGAGGTCGCTTGCGCGGTCCTCTCCCTTACGAAGCGGTGAAACGGTGTGCACCGAATCTATCGCGGACCAAGGCGTCCTTTGCCCGACTCTGAACCGGGATCCGATGGCCAATGGTCATTTCAAGAGCAGTCGCCGTAAGGTAGGCAACCACCCCCGCTCTATAGGAAACAATACAGTTCCCAGACTCCCCCGACTGTTAGTCGGAGAGCACAATCGATTGGCTTGCGCCGCTCGGTGCGCAGACCGTCCAGGAGCGCCAGAGGTTTGATTCCCAGGGGAGACTGGTTGACCCAGTGTCCTACCCAGGTTCGCACCCCATGCGGGGAGGCCATCGGATGGGTGTTGACCCGTGAGTGTGACCGACCCTGAACACATGGGTCATCGTGGCCACCTCATCATGGGCCCGTTAGCTCCGAAACTCTGACTAACAGTCGGGGGAGTCTGGAAGCAGTACTGTTTCCTATAGAGCAGGGGTTGTTGCGGACCTTACGGCGACTGCTCTTGAAACGACCATCGGCCATCCGATCCTCGGTGAACAGCCGGGCAAAGGACGCTGTGGTCCGCGATAGATTCGGTATACACCGTTTCACCGCTTCGTAAGGGAGAGGACCGCGCAAGCGACCTCGAACTCGTAACCAATCGAGAGACCGGAGTAATCTGGTCACAATTGGAAGTAAGAGCGTGAGTGTCGGCCCGCCAGGTAACATTCCTGGCTATCTCGTGGTTAAGGCGTTGGCCTCTTAAGGGTTTGTGACGTAGCTAGATGGTGGACTGTTTCGTCCCTAAGTCTTCTACGCTCACTCCAGGGAGATAGAACGACTAATCGTTAAAACTTCCTGAGGTGACGGGCTCGCCCGCTGTAGTCGACAACCCAAGTTGTGGAAGTTGG
This sequence comes from Micropterix aruncella, assembly GCA_944548615.1. Taxonomy (NCBI): domain Eukaryota; kingdom Metazoa; phylum Arthropoda; class Insecta; order Lepidoptera; family Micropterigidae; genus Micropterix; species Micropterix aruncella. The sequence goes on along the minus strand of OX155954.1, from coordinate 10,763,403 downwards.
TATAGTACGAGCCAAAGGAACGTTCCGGTGAGGCAATAAATCATTAGGCCGCTTCGCCCCTTTCAATACTTGCTTGTAGGGATGCATGTCGTAACCTTCGCAGATTATCTATCAGATTATTATATTATTGAGATTGAGCAGCGAAACTTTTGTCGGGTCACTTTTCAGTTCGTCAAAAAATGACAAAATGTTATGTATAAAGCACCGAATCTGCATGTTAATATCACCCTTCAACTTCAATAGCTCCAGGTTAGAAAATATGGTCTTCATTGCTCAACTTATAGGCAAGTAATGATGTTTTATCCGCGGAGCATTTTATAATATACATATGTGCGACTCATTATTACAAAATGCCACGATAACATTTTACTAATAACTGTTTAGAAATTAATAATGACCTATGATATGCCATGCTATAGTATTCACTTATCTATTAAGTTCTTATTTAATAACTCACATCACATAATTAGGTCATTATTTAATTACTCTAATTCTAAAATAATACTTAAACCGAAAATATTAATAAATATAGCAATCGGTACTATAATAATTGCAGATGTATAATACTGTTTCATCGATAAGCAATATCGACGTTTGCCGCATCCTTGTTGACAGCTCGGTTTCTTACCCCATCGGAACGTTCCTTTGGCCCGTACTTTAGTGGTGAACGGATTCGTGCAGCTTGGGCCACAAGATCCATTTTGTTCTCGGATCGTCTCAACTCACAATTCAGCTCCTATTCAGATGCCTCCTCGAGTGGTAGGCTACCCCGGGTAAGACTCCCGTGTCTCAGGCCTCAGCACTGATGGACCGGTTTCTTTCGGCGGGATTGCATTCCGGCGCCACTGGACAGTTTGCGCACCGGTCGGCGAAGCCAAACGGCTGTGCATTCTGACTAATTATTGCTGAAGGGGTCTGGAGACTATTGAAATATACTGTTTCCTAAGCAGCGGGGGTGGATGTTGACCTGTTGTCATGCCACTCTTGAAATGACCTTGGGCCACTCGATCCCGTGTGGCACTACGGGCAAAGAACGCCCATGTCCGCGTTAAATTCAAACTGAATTACCACTGTATTACAACAGATAGAGGTTGCGTAAGCGACTTCGGACCCGTAACCAGTCGGGTGGACGGAGGTATCCTGAATGTTAATTCTAGACGGAGATATCCTGCCAAAACTGGTAGTTAGGGGGTGAGGCTGGACACTAAGACCCATATGTTCAGTGTCGGGCAAACTCACGGGTCAACACCTATCCGGCGGCCTCCACGCAGGAGTGCGAGCCAGGGTAGACGCTGTCTCCCCTAGGAGTCAACCTTCGGGCGCTCCTGGACGGTTTGCGCACCGTGCGGCGTCAACCAATCGATTGTGGCCTGTGGGAGTCTGGAAACAGTAATGTTTCCTACAGATCGGGGGTAGTTGTTAACCTTACGGCAACTGCTCTTGAAACGACCATTCGGCGACCTGATCCCGGGTGATTTATCCGAGAAAAGGATGCTGTGGGCCACGATAGATTCGGTAGACACCGTATCACCGCTACGTAAGGAAGAGGACCTCGCAAGCGACCTCGATCCTGTAACCAGTCAGGAGGCAGGAGGTATCCTGAAGGTTAATTCCAGGCGGAGACATCCTTCCAAATTGGTAGTCAGGGGGCGAGGCTGTCTGCTGGTTACCTTTCCCGGTGCCTCTCCGTAAGGCGTTGGTCTGTGACGGGCGGGTGGCGTAACTAGACATTGGACTGTTTTTCGTCCCAAGTCTTCTACGCTCACCTCACGGCAGAGAGAACGATCTAATATCGTTAAAACTTCCTGAGGTGACGGGTTCGCCCGTTGTAGTCGACAGCTATAGTTGTGAAAGTTGGTAAGAATGTGTTAAGTCATCTGATAAATAATGATTGACAACCAGGTGAACTCAGTAATAGGCAGATATTAAATAGACAGACCGAAAGAAGTCAGACCTTTTGCATTTTCTATGTTACGTCTTTAAAATAACATTTTCTTTCGTTAAGCTCATTCGCATACTCGCTTGTTTTATTGAAAGTAATAATCTCAGGGAAAATATCACGAAGGAGGAAACATTTCGGCTACAGGAAGAAGCATATAAAATATTCAATAGTATAATTTATACAAGTTTTTCTAGGTAGAAATTCTTCAAAAAATACGCTTCATGCCTACGGGAATGACATATTGAAACTTTGAATTTCTGCCTTTTCGTGGATCTCTTCAGCGCGGTACTTTACCCTAGTTAATAAGTTGCAGGAGGTGGATATTTACCCTGTATTATAGAAGCATGCTAAGTTCGGTGAGTTATGCACTATCCAAGACGAAGAGGCTAGCTTATGTCGCCGATCCAGCGGTCTACAACAAACTTAGCGATCACATTCGACAGTCGCAATAACTTGACGGGTTCAAGAGACGCCTTAAGAATATCTCACAGATAAGCCTTTTTACTTACTGGTGAAATATTACTCGTCGAGGAAAAACATGCTTAGTCATCACTAATGTGTTAATGCTTTTCCTTGTAATGTGTAAATTATCTTCTTTACGTTTCTTGCGTTTTATTTTATATATTTCTTTTCATATTTTAATATTTTCTAAAGTTTCAATATGACAGAAAAAATATATGCTTACGTGGCCGTGGCGGCCAAAAGCTATATGAAGCATAATTTTGTGGCCTGGTTGTGAGAACACGAAAAATAATTTTAATACAATTATGCCGGATTTTAAAAACCCGGTCCTTAATCTATCATTTCGCCAAAACGAAATTGGTAAATTATTTCCATATTAATTGTAAATTATCTATATTCTGTTACTGTTTTCCGAAAAAATAAAAACGAGCGAGATTTGTCTTCAGTTTTCGAAAACCCTAGAGATGATTCTTAATATTAAAAAATACTATTTACACCAACGTATGGTCTATTTGCATAGTACCGAGACAGTTTTTGGAACTTCCATACAAAAAATATAAAAAAAAATGTTTGAAATTACGTTATTTCCAGAAATGTTACGGCCAAACATTATTTTTTTTCTATTTATTAAAGATACTTTTAAGTGATTTAAAAAATAATGCAGTGATCTTAAGTTAGTTTATTATTGTACTCTATTTTTTACTTTATAAAAAACTATTCATTTAATAATTTATTATATGATGATAATTGAAAAGCCAAATCGACTATATTAGACGACGCGTGAAGCCGAAATCATAATTCGTAATTAGCCACTGCCAACGGTGAGACGTATTTCCTTGTCGCTGCGGTATACCTATACATCTTTATGTATATATCGAAGTCGCGCGTGCGCGTGGCATTGCAAAAATACCTAAATTTTTAGTCGCGTCAACTCGGAAGGCAGCCTTACTTTATGTATGACTTGTATACTATTATATAAGTAAATATCCTACTAATATTATAAACGCGAAAGTTTGTATGTATGTATGGATGTTTGTTACTCTTTCACGCAAAAACTACTAAATGGATTTTGATGAAACTTTACAATAATATAGCTTACACATCAGAATAACACATAGGCTATAATTTATAAAGATATAGTGTGAATTATCTAAAATATAACGATAACTGTCAAGTAAGCAGGAAAAAAATCTAAGAAATTGACATTCGAAATTTAAATTCTATCCTACTATCCTACTAATAATCCTACTAATATTATAAACGCGAAAGTTTGTATGTATGTACGGATGTTTGTTACTCTTTCACGCAAAAACTACTAAATGGATTTTGATGAAACTTTACAATAATATAGCTTACACATCAGAATAACACACACATAGGCTATAATTTATAAAGATATATGGTTTTCTATCATCATTACACAATTTTCCATCACCACGCGGGTGAAACCGCTGGGCGCAGCTAGTACTATTATAAACGCGAAAGTTTGTAAGAATGTATGTATGGATGTTTGTTACTCTTTCTGGCAAACCTACTGAATGGATTTTAATGAAGCTTTACAATAATATAGCTTACACATCAGAATAACACATAGGCTATAATTTATAAAGATATATAGTTTTCTATCATCATTATCACAATTTTCCATCACCACGCGGGTGAAACCGCAAGACGCAGCTAGTCTTATATAATAGTATACTATTATATAAGCTGGATATCTTTGCCACTTTTCAATTTGACATAGTATTTAAACAAATCAAAATGACGTTTAATCACAAATAAAGACTATTGCTGTAATAATACAGGCTTGTTAAGGTCGTTACTTACTTTCTTGGCTGCCACCCCTTTGAGCCTTGCCTGCATTCGAATTGCTCTTAAATAGTCAGTCGCCCGCCGTCCGTCGCGCGTCGTCATGACCTTGTCTCGGTGCAGTCTGCGTCTTAATTGTCATCGAATTTGATTTAATATCGCGCAATCGCCGCCGCCCGTGGCTCAACAATGCAAATTCTGATGCGCGCGAGACGGCGATGCATGTCTGGAGATTGCGAAGGGGAAGCGGGATTTAGCACCGCAGAGAAAATTTAAATAAATCATTGCTGTCTCGCTGAAACATAGTATTTTAACATACTCTATACTCATAGGCAGACTGATAGACTAACTATACATCAAATGTTAGGAATTGTACGTTAATAAAACTTATTATTATTATATATTTTGTATGATTTGTATGATTATTTTTATTTTTTCATTAAAGTGTCATCCTTTCAACGAATTCTTTAAAAAGATTTTACAAAAGACCAATCAAATATTAACAATATTATACAATTTTATCTTATATTTTGAACTCTTGTAAATATTATATAGCCATAAGTATAAACCTCTCGACCAGAAATTACGATTTATATCTTATTTCATGGTAACAAGCAAATGAAGTATTTCATTTTTATTTCCATTTAATATCTGGCTGATAACGAGGCCAGCAATCTTATATCGTCCTTTTAAAGAGTGGATATATTCGAATTTCAAAGCGAATTTTCGATATGTCATTCGGCATTTAAGAGACGATTCATTGTGATTTTTTCATTGTTTTTGCTTTAATTTGTCTTTAATAAAGACTACGTTTTAAAAATTACTGTATTATTAGGGCCCTGTCCACCCTAGAACGGGCTAGTCTTAGTTGGTTGACATAATCGAATAAGCATGAGGTTAAGATGCTATTTCGTTCCGTTTATGTAAGCAACATTTTTTTTACGGAAATAAATTCCTAAATAAAATGAATATTAAAAATAAAAATTCAATCCTACAAATGTGAATCAATATACTCGTATACTGAACCGAACTATGTATAAATATTCAGGTTTTCCTGCATTTGATTCTTGGCAGCGTAATTTTGGGATGATTGTCGATATCTGCTAGCAGATAAACCTCAAAAGAATATGTGCTTTCTATAATTATCCCTAATCAGAAGAATTTGAATAATATCAAGGTTATCTCTCCATAATAAAAATGTAATACACAACTTATTTTTTATTGTCATTATCTATATTTATTTTATGTTGCTATATTTAATTGATTGGATAAGTTAATTAATTTTTAATTAGAGTGAAATTCTTGGGATAAACCTTATTTATTATACTCGTAGGTATTTGTGAGTAATCAGAATATTTTAGCAAACGAAACATTTCATTATTTAATTTAAAAATAAACAACACACTTACTTGATCCATTTTTTTTATTTCGGGATATAATGTTAACGCTTATATGAAACTCATTAGAACACCCGATGTTTCGGCGATGTTGCAACCGCCGTTGTCCAGGGTAGACTGAACGGCGGTTGTAACATTGCCGAAACGTCGGGTGTTTTAAACCTCACGCGGTTAATTCGTTTTTATTTCAATTATCATGTCAAACAGCTGCGATAGTCTTCGATTTCGTAAAAAATAAACCGATATATCTCAAAACAAAATGATAAATTAAAAAGTGTACTACTAATTATTTTTGTCCCGTAATTATTTTTGTCCCGTTTCTTGTACTTTACGTAGGATAAAATGACATCGGCGAGAAGCCACGAAGATGTTGAGTTTTTTGACCTAACAATTTTAGACGATGATCTGGGGCTGCCGGAACCAATCCATTGTGCCAGCGCGCGCCAATAGATGCCCCCTAATAAAATTGGTGCATGAGAACGGCTCGTCAAACAGATGGTGAGTGCGAGCACGCTTATAATTATTAGACACAAAGATAGCTACCTTCGCTCGCAAGCTAGGGTTGTAGGATTTACCAAAGATAAATTTAAATATATAAGACAAGGTCAAACATCCTCTTCTGAGTGAGAGTGATATATCTAACCATGACTAGAATAAATGTCTTTGGATATAAACGCTGGAATATAAAAATAACACGAATTCCTTGTAGCCTAACCATAGAAGAGGATTATAAATAAGAAAAAACAACGGATTGACAGCTCTTTCAGTCTATTCAGTATCAGAATTACCATTGACAACAGCGGCTGCAATGTCGCCGAAACGTCGGGTGCTACAAAGTTTACGCGATAAATTCGTTTCTTATCTTATTTATAGTGTCAAACAACCGCGATAGTCTCCGATTTCATAGAAGAGAAGAAGATATTCCAAGAAAAAAGTAAATACATGTTCCAAAAATTTCATGTCATTTAAGAGCGTCTTCGCACCCTGAATCTTAACCTACTTTAAAAGTGTACGACGATCAATTAGATGCGACTGTTATTTGATGTATTGGTATATCTAAAATAGCTTGTTATATTTATTTTATTTTTATTTTTTTTAATTTTATTTTATTCAGGAAACAGACAGTACAAAAAACATATTTACTTAATCAAAATATAACAAACATAAACCATTTATATGTTTCCACCAATTAAACGGTCATATAGTGCGTTATTCTATATAAAAGAAAAGTTTAAAATATACAAGCATTTTTTAAAGTGAAAAGTGAAATTGTTAGGGTTTTTTTTTAAATAAACATTATAATTGGGTAAGGGTAGCTGCAGCGTGCTCTTGGACTGCGACGCTCCCGGATAGATGGTGCAGTCTCGTGGCCGTTGGCCCTGTCCGCGCTGATGTCTTGGGTGCAATAACCCGGTTATGGCAGAGTATGAGAGGTTCGCCGGGAGGATATTAGCGTTAGACGCCCTCGCAAAATGCACACAACACACCCAGATAACCCAGCCAACGCGGCCATTCCGGGGGCGATCCCTTTCACTCCAATTGGGAGCTTGGGAAAGAATGCGAACTCTCCTTCTCTCCGAGATATAGAGGGAAGTATTGTCTGGGAAGAAAAAAAACGGTTGTGTCACCCCAAGACTCCTCACAAGTAGCCAAGGACTGATTTCATCTGAATAATAATTTCATAAATAACATCTATGAGCGACCTCTCTCGGCCGGCCGACGAACCCGCCTGGGATTCGTTACACAACTGCCTTTGGCGCCGCGGCTCGTTTCTCGGCTAGCCTTGGGCGGATCGGTGGTAAAATTTGATTAAAATGTATGGCGGAATTTAAATATTGTTAGGGCAGCTCGTATACGAGATATTCCAACCAAAATTTCACAATGTGGTTTCGGTCCAAAAAGGCATCTGTGAACCAAATTTTAAGTCTTAGTCCAATATATGAGATTGATATAAAACTAACGCGTTCCCTAGTGGACCGATGTCAACCACAATCTTTCCAACTCTTGCCATAACCAAGTCATACCTGCATACCAAATTTCAGCTCAATCGGATTAAGCGTTTGGGCGCTATCGTGGAGGTAGACTTCAATCTGGAAATGGTCCAATAATTCGAGAATGGTATATTACTATTGCGCCCTTTAGTAGACCGATTTCAATCGAAATCTTTCCAACTCTTGCCACGACCAAATTTCAGCTCAATCAGCGTTTGGGCGTTATCGTGGAGGAATACACACAGGCACACAAGCATACACACAGGCAGACTTCAATCTAGAAATGGCACTAAACGTCGCTGGGGAGCTGAAAATAGATATTTTCGTTTTTATCTCGAAGAAAAAAATACTTTCCATCCTGGTGTGTTTGGTGGGCCGGGAATGTAAAAATAATCAAAGGACAAATTTGGGAAACAGAGTTGTTCAGTTTTTATTTGAATTTATTAGTTTTTCCAGCGATATACATAACTTTGTATCTGTCGACTCCAGTTTTGGGCTACACTGAGTTGTGCTGATCAAGAATCCTAATCAAGATTCTGCAAGTCCTATCTATCATAAGAGATCTGTCTCTGTTTAAGTTTTTAGTTTCCAGCTATTAATGAATTAATATTTGCTACAGTAAAAAATACTACAAATAAGTCTATTTTATTTACCAAGTAGACAGATATAAAAAAAATAAAAAGACAAATGCGTTTACCGTGTTAATAAAACACCAACCTCATTCTCTCCGTACTCTTCGTATTAATAAGCATTTTATTTGTAACAATTTAATAATCATCATTTTGATCAATTGCTCTGACGGATTGCTCATTTCGAGATCGATTGCTCTGACGGTTGACATATTAATGGTTGATAATCGCAAAACATGGTAAATATTACAGAGAGGCGAAGTTATGTAGTCCCACAAACATAGAATGGAATCTGAATATAGATGTAATTTTCAATCAGAAAATCATAAAAATGAATTATCAAAAGTTATCAAACTTATCAAATTTCAGTAATGATATTAGCTACGTGATGAAATAGAAAATTACAATGAAAGCAAATATGACTAAGATAATAATACTAATGGAGAAATTTTACAAATTAACGATACAAATGGACCAGAGAAATCTAAGATTTGCAAAAAAGTAATATAAAGGCAGTAAGTATGATGTTGCACAAAATAGCAACAGAAACGAAGAAAATTAAAATCAGTGCTTTCATCGCCCACATCTTTAACTCCTAACTTATTCAAAATTCCCAAAAGAGTTTCGCCTTATTCTTTGCCGGTGGATTATGACATGGAGCATATGTTCCATAGAACAGATCGCGAAAACTCCTGGGGGTATGGCCTAATCTAACCTCTGAGAATGATACTTATACTGTTATTTCATAAATACAAATGGCAAAGTAATATACATAGCCATCCATCACTAGCACCTACATAGAACTGTTAAATATAAAAGGAATAATTACAAAACATAGAGAAATCTCCGATCTGATATGTAATGGCGACTCAAAGAAGGGTAAAAGGATCAAGAGACACTCATTGCAGGTCAGGATAACGACACCTATATTGATATTTTATAACCACATAGCGCAACGTATATGGCCATCCATTACTAGCACCTACATAAAACTGTGAAACATAAAAGGAAGAACTACATAACAAGAGAAATCTCGAATTTGAAATGTAATGGCGACTCAAAAAAGGGTATAGGATCAAGAAAGACACTCATACCACAGTATACCAGACAGTAGCGTCTTTTAGAACAAAATTGTTAATGAAGCGAGCTACGTCGCGAGTCTAAGGGCTCGCATATGGTCGCCACATGTGTACTACTACGCTAACGCAGATTTTAAAACGTTTGAGAAATTCGCCAACCTTTGTACGCGCGTAACGCTAACCAAAGGCGTTCGTCAAGATGTATCCCTCTGCTCATTTCCCTGGCACCTTATCCCCGCAATGCCCTGTCGCTCGAAAGTGCATCTACTAATCTCTTTGTATGATGTGCTCATAGGATCAAGGGTATAGGGTCAAAAAAGACACTCATAGGATCAAGGGTATAGGATCAAAGAAAGATTTTCACTCCACAGATGTCAAAGGGCGCTGTAAAGGCCTAAAACAAAAGGCACACTATTAATACGGTGCGCCTGGTATTAGAGAGTCACCATTCAAAAAAGTGGACCAATGTTATCAGTCTTTTGTAAAATCCCACATTCTAATTTCGCACTTTCTAGTTTCGGCACGACGGCAATGTAACGCGCTGCAAATAATTTAATAATTTGGAAATAGTGTATTGATCTTCACTTCCAGAACAAGAGATTTAAAATTGGGTCATTATAGCACACTCTCCTCATCTCGACTCGAGCGAAACACGCTGCGTTTCGCCGACGTCGGGATTTCTACCGAGGTTAGCCGAGGTTTGCCGAGGAGGCGGCGGTCGAGGACCGGGAATACGCGAGTCAACGCACCCGCCCGGTTGGTCGTCGATCCTGAGGGATAATCGGCCAGCAGCTAGGAGAGTAGCAAGCGCGGTCACTTTTTGCTATTTTCCCAGCGCGGATCTCTCGCTCGCACCGCCTGTGTAATGGAAATTGCATCTTGTTTCTATTCACTGTACCTACTTGATGTTGTGTGCTTAGAAAGCGAAACGGGCTCTATGTGTGTTACCTATCGGCGGGCAAGAATTGCATTGCTGGGGATTTTGACCTACCTAAAGAAAGTCAGTGACCTTATGCTCTTTTTGACAGAGCTTTATTTGGTTTACCAAGATCATAGTACTCCCACAACACTTTCAACATTATATAATATACATAGATAAACATGACATTAGTGTAAATGGACCACTTAATACAATAAAACGGGTCAAGTGCGAGTGACTTGACGCCAAAAATAACACATCTTGTAACCATAATATAAGGTATAACTACAAATTTTTCAAATATAAATGTTACATATATAATTAGATACAGGCCTAGCTAAAGTTTTATTTCATAATCGTATGCGTTATAAGTAATACTCGTAGAAATATCGATAAGCAAGAGCCAACTGTTTTAAATAATCGAGAAAATTATATTGTTAAACTCAGTAACTAATTTAAGATTAGTTTAATACACTTGGCCATTCGTTCACAATTGTTTGTTTATACTCTTTATTGTGATTTGTCACAATGGGCGGGTTTATTGTCATATGAGAATCTCTTACTACCAACCCTACTATTACGTGTTATATGTATGTGTGCGTGTAACATGTCTGTAAGTGTGTGTCTTGTTATTGCATTCGTTTGACAGAATTGAAAATGCAATTCCGTTAATTTGATCCCAACGGAAAATGGTGACCCAGCCGGGAAACGAACCCCGGACCTTACAATGTAAGATCAGGCGACCTAACCACTATGCCACCGGGCCGTGTGGCAGTTGTAATGGAAATTAATAAACAAAAAAAAAACTGTTGGGGCTAGGGGCACATTTCATGGCAAAAATGTGGCTTTAAAACTGGTCAAGATAATCGACGATATTATAAAAAAAAGTGTGCAGTAGCAAAATCTCGTCAATAGGGTTCCGTTTGAACGCTTCGGTACGGAACCCCAACAACTGACTGTTCGACGAGAGTTTCCTTTATTAAAACATATACGGAAATAAGGGTGCTGAATAATAGAGTGATCTGATCAACCATCTACTTAACTTTAAGAAAACCATGATGGAGAAAGAATGCCTGAAGCGCCTTCTCATACTCAAACACTTCAACGGAATGCTTGCAAAAACCACCTGCTACCGTCGTTACGATAATAAGGCTTTTTCACTAGCGCATAATTGCTAAAGGATATAAAAGTTAACATACAATACTTCTACTGCATTCCCACCGGGACAATAGATTCAAACGCCGCTCGACCAACAGAGCTTTTTGCCACGAGTGAACTGTCAACGAACGCATATAGGCTGTATCGGCCTACCTGTTAAGTTACGACGTTTTCTAAAAATATCACAAATATGAAATTTTCCATAATTCATATATCTCAGTCGCAATGCCGTCGATTTCTATTATTAAAACACTGAACAATCCAATCAGAGAAACATTGTATTTAAATGTTCTTATTTGTTGGTTTTTAATATGTATGATGAGTTAGTATTTATTAACGTAATTGGGAAAATAGTGCATATAATTTTTCTGTGAATTGAAGTTGGGTGCATTGTGATATTTCTGGATGAGATGTTGGCGCCGCTACAACTTTGCGTTGGAATTTCGCTTGCACAAGTTTTTATAGAGTGGAATTCTGTATGAAAAAAATGAGCATAATATTTATTTATTTATTTTTTACAGTAAAACTTACAGATAGTAAATACACGATAGAGTATTTGCGAAACCTATTTATAAAAAAACTCATTTATGATTAGTTTACAACGCTGCATGAACAACTTATAATAGAAATAACATAGGCACGTTAATAATAGGAAAGTGGGACAAATGGGGTATATGAAGCAAAAATGTAATATGAATAATTGGATATAAATATTTATAATACATAATATGATATGATATAATATAAGGCTATGGTATGATATAATAGTCATATAATAAAGTAGGGTGGCAGTTAGTTACATCTTAAAAAAAAGGGTATTTAATCGATTATTTAATAAAATTCATGGAATCATTAGCTATGTCTAATTCTTTAAATGTCGTATCAAAAACATGACACATTCTGGTGAGAGGTCTATTCGACTCGATATTGCTATTGCAACACAGAAAATGTATGAGTGCTTCGTCTTCTATCTTGGCTCATATCATCTGCTACTTTTTGGCACCCTGTCTTCTTTCACTCTGACCGATCCGCGTCTTTTTTTTTGAGGTTATTTGTAAGAGCTTGATGATCAAACAGGTCAAACAGCCTTCATCTTGAAAATCTTCCTTAAGCCTCTCCTTACGATGCGATTGCTAAACTACAATTGTCTTTTGCTATGGAGAATACGGAGATGAAATCGGGTTGATTTATAATTTAAAAAATTGACCGCAAAAGCGTAACAGCTTTCATTGGGCTTAGCTGTTGGCTGTTTGGTTAAGTAATGCGGCCACAGACTGCTGCGCAAGGCCACGTTTCACACGTGGCTTTCGTTGATTATCAGCTGCCATACAAATAACACATATTGGGCCACGCACACGCTATGCACGGCTGCGTGGCTATTTGACGTCAGAAGCGAAGCTGCGCACACGTTCTGTGGCCACGGCATCCACGTTTCCCCCACTTGCCTCTTCCACCCTTATCTCCACCATAATCCGTTCCCAAACCATCGCGAGCGCTTTACTACGTGCAATTAAACACTTGCGCTCTCTAAGGCAGTCGAGATGAAATTGACATTTTCGTGGCGTAGTTCAGCTAGCAGTGTGTGGCCGCATCGTAACATCGAGCCACGTAGCTTCCGTGTCAAACGTGGGCGTGTATCGTCTTGCGCCGCAGTCTGTGGCAGCCTAAGATAGGCGGCCGCAGTTTAAGGTAGGCATTCGTAGATGTTGCGCAAGTTCAGCGAGTCCTTTGCAAGTTAAGATCGCTGAGATCTTTGGCTTCTAAACGTTTTTTTTAATAGCATATTCTTGTAGTGGTCATCAAATATACCAATAGATCCCGATCGAAACGCCATTCCCAATCGTTTCCATACAAACTCAGAATACTAAGAGAAACTGCACCGAAAATGTGTGATTTTGTGTTTGGGAATGATGATCTTGAATTTCAGCACATATTTTAGTGTGCCATAAGTATTTTAATGTGTGTATAGTGTAATGTGGCACAACGCGTATTATATGCATAATATATACGCCGCTCGTTCCACCTGCAAGTTCTCGGTCAGTGCTACGCGGCCTCGGGTCCTTCACCCCGTTTCAGCGAGTCCAAGTTCAGCTCGCATCGAACTACTGGCTGCCCGGGCGCCAACCGACTAGGAAGCTATTAACGTATCGCGAAATTTTATTACCGCGCGCGCTCCGCGACCTAGCTTAAGCATTTGCTTATGTGCAGCCATCAAATACAAGAACTACTAAATTCAAAAATAGCTGTAACTCTAGAAACATCACTTCGTAGGGTCACAATTACAGAACTATAGCGAATTACTTACGTCACTTAATACATGTACGGATAGGTAGACGCAGATCTAAACTATATTATCCAGATTGAAGTCACTTTTTTAACCCCTAAATAGTTTTTTGTTTTAATTTTATGTTTTATTTTTTACAGTAAACTTACAGATACATGATAGAGTATTTGCAAAACCTATTTTATACAAGACTAATTTAATAATAATAATAATAATAATTAAACGCTTTATTTGCTTTAATCAAAATGGTGAGCTTATTGCCTAAAAGCAATATCTTACAGCTAACCTTAATTAATTTACTATACTACGAAAAGTTTACAGCGCTTGCATTAACTACTTATAATAGAAATGACATCAGCAAGTTAATGTTAGGTAAGTGGAAAGAATGGGTATATAAATAAAAAATATAATATTAATAATCGGATATTAATGCTTATAATACATTATATAATATTGTATAGTATACAAGGTTATTGCATAAAATAATAAATTTATATAATGCATTTAGTTAAATCTTAAAAAGTAGGGAGAAAGACTAGATTTGATCGATTTTTTATACAATTAAAGGAATTTAGGGTAAGATCCTTTTCATGTAGTATCGAAAACAAGACACATTCTATTGAGGTCTGCTATATTGCTATCGAGATTTACTATGAGAACTACCTGGTGAAAATCAATGAAAAACTCCTTTGATCTCAAACACAATAAGTCGAAAAACTATTTAAATGACTCTTTCAGTGTGAACATGTTTTTTTTATCAAATTGTTTAAAAAAACAATTTTTAATATATTCTTTTTCTTATTAGCTCATTTTTATTGAAAGTCTGATGAAATCTAAAGGTGCTCCCTCATCGGGAGCATTCGCCTGTAATGTAACATTTTAGATTCGATTTTCAGCATTACGTTACAATAATGCCTCCCCGACTGACGAGCATTCGCCTATAATGTAACATAGATTCGCTTGTAGACATATTGTATCATTACAGGTTTGCGCACTGTCATTCTCGGATCTCCTCCCTCACTGATGTAATGCTCGAATATGTAACGTTACATTACAGGCGAATGCTCCTGGTGAGGGAGCACCTTAAAAGATTTTCAACTCTTTTAGAGGGTTCACCAACTTACTGACCTCAAAATTAAGTCAGAGATATTAACAGTCATGAAGTACTCTGGTTCGTTTTTATCGATATTATTCATAAAATATAAAAGATTAATAAATAAAACTTTAAAAATAATCATATGAAACTTTAAACCTTTATCTAACTATTCCTATAACCATATTTATAGTTGATATTTTAAAATTATACCTTGGAATTATTGTTTTGATGCTTTCTCATGCATGTACGAGTATCTTTAAATATTTTAATTAACTTCCAGGCAACTAAAGAACGCCTAAAATATGACCGCATTTAAATACGAGAAACGCGTATACTCCCTTTTTATTACATTTTTATTTATTCTGCTTTTAATACTGGCTTTCATTTCTCGCTTGGCTCTTTTGCTTTCCATTTGATGTATTATATTATATTAGTTTCACTGGATTTGTATTATTTCCTTTGACTATTTTTATATTTCTTTCTGGCATGTCTATTTTTTTTAATTTGATTTTGACTTTTATACATTATTTTCATTTTTTTTACCTACTTTAATATAATATCGATGTTGTTTGAATACTTTACTAGTATACTTGACAGTTGAGGATTATTTTATTTTTAATATTTTATATTACCACTGAAATAGTTATAGTAGGTAGATTTCTAATTTATTAGGTTTTTAATTATGTGTATCGACACTTTGTATCTTTTATTGTTATAATTATTTATCTTTCTAGTTTCTACACCCGGAAAGGGGTTTATGAAATAAAATTTGATTGATTGATTGATTGATATACAATGAATATTCTCTCGCATCTAGTTTAATGCAGAGCCGGGACAACCGAAGGGCGAAAGTTGCCTGAACCTAACGATAACTTTCGGTTCCAGTTTATAATTGATCCAACGAGGTGGCTGGACACAAAGGCCGAGGTCATATTTTCTGCAGCTCCCCAAGAACTGGTTCTATCAAGAACCAAGATCTTGCAGGATCTTTCAAATAGAATCTGTTACCCTTTTCATATTATATATGTCACGAATAGAAAAACAACAATTTCTTTAAAACTCTATTCGGTTTTGAGAAACACCGCGGGTTTAAGTTTGAGGCATCTCAATTTCGAAATTTGGTTTGACCGCCTCTCTCTATTTCTCCATATGAGAAAGTTTAAAACTATTGAAATCACATCTGCAGAGATCCCTATTTCCTTATGCAGCAATGGTGGTTATTACATTCTAAAGGGGAAAACGTAATCAAAGAAACCGCAAATCCCTGTTTTCCGCAGCACGCCGTCTGGCCAGCAGACGCCCGACGCGACGCGACGCGACGCCCGCAAGCTACTACCACAGATTAGGAAAGTGTTCTGTGGACTAGATCAGTTACGATCAATGTTCTTATAGGTTTGAGTATTTGCGACTAAAAGAGTAAAATTGTAGTTTTGTCTCTTTCACAAAATCTGAAAAAGTAGCATGGGATCATATCTGGTGAATACGGTGCTTAGTAGAAGATATTTTTAGAGTTTCTGATCAAAAATTCATGACGAGTGATATGTGGGTTGACCAGTGTTGTCGATGCTTCAAAATAGAACGCCCGCTTTTCGTTGCTAAAATATCCGATTTTAGACAAAAAATATTTCATTTAGCAATTAATTTTTACTTCATATATAAAAATATTTTATTTATTTCGTCAAATTAGTTATTTTGATCTAAAAAATTAAGGAAACAATTACAGAATTACACAAACACGTATGTATAAAAACAAATAAAAAACATTACAATGAACTATAGTTCATGCTATAGCATGCTATAGCATGTGCAATACAGTAAAATGTCTATTCTTGTGCATAAAAGTAATTTAAGGCTATTACCAATATACAGCCACAACCACAGAGCACTACAGGGTTAGTTTATCAATAAAAACTAACCCTGTAGTTATTGTTACCCTGTAAATTATATCATGTTGATAGATAAAAAGTAGCAACCTATGTTTTGAAAATGTTTTGATTTTGAAAATGTTCCGTTTTACCGTAGACCTTTTGCATCGTCTTGCAGTAAGAGCTCTGTAGAAAATGAAAGAATTATGTTATTTTACTGACTTATTGGGCTCGATTGCGTTTCTTTTAAACTAAAATCGGAAATTAGTTCGTGTGAACGAGACAGAGCAGTACGTCAGAGCGGAGTGTAAAATGAATGGTTGTCACTTTTAGGGATTAAAACTAGCCACCTTGAAGATAAAACAGCTAAATCTAACACTGCACGAAATGACTTCAACCTATTCGGGCGTCTATAAGTTCGACATGTAGTTTTAGTGCGGGAAAATCGAGGACAGTTCATTTCATATTCCGTTTTAAAGTTTTGCTTTATCTCGTTCTGTTGAACTAAGTTCCTATTTTAGTTCACGAAGAAACGCAATCGGGCCAATTACTCATCAATATTCATTTTAATACTTTGCGATACGGCAGAAGATGATAGGAATACGGCCTATTAAAATGGCAGAAGATACTTTCACAATTACTGCAAAAATGTAAAAAAAATATGAAACCGTTATCTTTCTGCGGTAAAATGTTCCCAGCTAGGATTCAAAATGTCTGGGATACCGATGCCATATGACCCCTTTTGAAGTATTGTGAAAACATTAAGATATGTGTAAGATATTAAGAAATGACTTACAACAGAGTTAGAGGCATTATTCTCTGGATTCTGAGACACTTTTGTTTCCAGTCCAGTTTAATAGTAACTGAGTTATGAAGTATTACATTTTCAGATTATAATATTTTTAATTTTAAATCCGTTGAACACGAAAAAAAATGAGGCAAGCATGAAATGTAGGAAGCACTGAATGTCCTCAGAACTATGTCATGTAATTTTTTTTGGACCAGTATTAGCTAATTTAGGTTTTCTTATTTTAAAAAGCCCGCCATTTTCAAACAGAATCATCTTTTCAAATCACGGCAATAGGATGAACACACACACATACACAAAATTCCAGGTAAACCATTTTTTTGGATTTTCAAATCTCAGAACGTTGGAGATGCGGTGCAAACATGAATTCAAAATTTTGTTCGGAAACAACTTTCCCAATTTACATACTGCGCTTAACACGATGTATTTAGAACCCAAGACTTTCCCGGCAAGCAGACAACCCCCCCCCCCCCCCCAGAGGGTGAGGTTCCCTTCCCCTCGCGCGCCAATTCGTAGTATATTTGTAGTATCTCTTTGTCCAATATTTCGAGATTGAAGTATGACTAGGGTCCCCCGGGGGACCTATTTCAATCAAAATCTTTTCAACTCTTGCCGTGATCCAATGATGCCTGCATTCCAAATTTCATCTCAACCGGATGAAGCGTTTGGGCGATATCGTGGAGGAATCGACACATGCACACAAACACAGAAGTGCTTTCACAATACTTTCCCTCTGCCGGGAAAGTAAAAGACATTTCACTACAGTGACAAACGTTAATTTTGTGCAGTGAGCGATTCATCTGTTGTAAAACCATACAACTCCACATTAATCTGTGCCGTAGGGTAGGGAAGCCAGGAGAAGTGGGAGGGGGGCTGAAGGGACGTTGCAGAGGGAAGAAGACGGTGCAATAAGGGTGGAGAGGAAGTTTGAAAGGGGAGGACAAGGGGACATGTCTAGACGGGTACTCTGCCGAGTGCCTCTATAGGAAACAAGGGCATGCGATGAAAACACTTCCTACTCGCGGCCATTATATAGCTGCTACAAAGCGACGGAAGATGGAAATATTGCGTTCGCAAATGTCGCCCGCCAACAGCTTTTCTCACACGGGGAATACTGATGAGATACCTAATTGAACGCAAAGATAGACGTAAAATGGTATACTATAGTTATTTTAAGGTTTATAAAAAGTGCGTACAGTTTGGCGAACTATTTCTTTCTCTTTCTTTCTTCAGTCCTTCACTACTGTAGATATGAGCACAAATCGATGAGGTCGTACTACTTAAGCCATCGGCCCGTATCGAAGGTCATTCTGCTATGTCTTTCGATTCTAGGTCAATAGTTACGAGATCATTATTATTGTAACTAATTACATATGATGAAATATCCATATCTATTTATTATAATGTCCATGCCTATGGAGTTGCCGTACGATGAAGTATATGTAAGACCAATATTTTTCCGTATTTATTATTGCCGTACCCGCGCAGTCTGCTAGATTAGCAGACTGCCAGCGCAGCAGTCATCGCCCCAGAATATACTATGTACGCCTATCTACACTGAGAAAAATATAACGATGTAATACAGGGAAATATCCATGTTTCAACCAAGATTACGTGTATAACTCGGACTGTGATCCATACGTATGCATTAATATAACGCGTAACGGTGATGGCGTGACGGTTGTTACCGTGCCGTAATGTTAAAACATAATGTTATTTTATTACGTCGCGACCTTGGGTTCTCGCTTTTAACATGGCAGCATGTAGTAGATTGCGTACGGATATAGTGGGACACATACTGTTAGTTCCGTATTAACCATACGGAAAATATTGATATATATATATAATCGAGTAAAGTCAAATCGACTAAATGGCAACGTAAGAACCAATCCAATATTGTTCTCAAAGTACACAGTCGATCGCCTCGCAAGATAACTGCCGCAGGGCGCGCTGCTCTGCGACGCCACACCAACAAGGCCGGGTCAATGGGCCCGGCTGACACAATTGTCCAGTGGAAGACGTTAAGGACCTTAAACAAGGCTCGTCGACCGAATCACGGATTGAATGAAAACTATATATTTCATTAACTGAAATATCGACCGCTATTTTCTATGCAGCTCTGCCATTTTACTCTGAGTTGCTCAATGCTTCTGCTGTTAGACTGTCGTGGACAGGAATCAAAGAATGCTTTAGAGGCGTTTTACTGCCAAAATTTCGTTTCCAAGTGTCTCAATTCCGTAAAAAGTGTAAGTCCGTTGGTGAGTAACGAAAAGTCTACTGTCACTGTCAATACTGCAACTTTGCGACTGTTTGCCGTGAAGCGTATGCTTGTGCGATGTTGTGCAGAAGCAGCGGCGAAAAGCGATTGACCATGCTCGTTTGTTCAATCATGACAATACACATTTGCATTATCTCTTGTAACCGACTTCAAGAAGCTGTAATATATAACACCGGCACAGTACCTTAAAATCAAAATACCGCAAATTTGGAAAAGAAACTGTGATTTCACATCCCAAAATATCCAAGCGATAATAAACAACAGCAAAACAAATAACTAACTGATGTATAAAGAATTTTAGTTTTTTTTTAACTTATAAAAAGCCAATTGGTAGGAATTCCTACTCGCGTTATTGTGAAAATGATTTTACACGATTTTCCATTATATGAACTATATTATTCATCTGTGTTCAGATTAAGTACATTTTTTTGTAAAAACATATCATAATTAAATTTATATTGAAAAATACAAAATCTTAAAAATAATTTAGGCTGCTAAAATACCTAGCTAATAAATAGGTAGGTATAAATGAAAAATACGGACTGTCAAAATATAAAAACAGTCAGTTTTAGAATAAACAGTTATAGTTAAATTAGAAGTATTACAAATGTAATATTACAACAATTAATATGGCGCAATAGAAATAGTAAAGACAAATTTTATTATATTACTCCTTCCCCGATTATCAAAACGATTGGATTTAGTAATATGTTGTCAAAAAAAAAAGTTGTAATAAAAATAATCATGAAGGTTAGAAAATTCGATAGTGCCAAAGCCCTTAATAGAATAAATTGGTTTCTTAATAAGAATAGCCTAGAACTTTTCTTACATTGAACGTCTCCAGGAACTCGATGGAATCTTATTGTAAAATTATATGCATTGTATCAGTGGACCAGATTGTAAATCTTATCCTACTACTATATAAACGCGAAAGTTTGTAAGAATGTATGTATGGATGTGTGTTACTCTTTCACGCAAAAACTACTAAATGGATTTTAATGAAACTTTACAATAATATAGCTTACACATCAGAATAACACACAGGCTATAATTTATAAAGATATATAGTTTCACAATCATTATCACAATTTTCCATCACCACGCGGGTGAAACCGCGGGGCGCAGCTAGTTGTAAATAAATCTTATTGTAAATAAATCTTATTGTAAATAACATGTCTTTGAATTAAAATTTATTTAAATTTGGGATTCCAACTCAAACGGAAGTTATCCAAGTTCAAATTGGCCACTGTGAAAAAAACGGTATGGAAGAAACCATAGATGTAATTACGGTGTGTGTATAAGAATGGAGCGCATTGCGTCTGCGTGTTATTTTATCCGGCGGCGACAACGCCCTTCATGCCCCTGAATTTGTGTTCAGTTAATAGGGTAACCATGACGACATGAGAATAGCATTTATTTTGAACATAGTAAGAATCACCAAAATATTTAAATGTCACCAACGTACTCAAAATACTTGGTTTGAAGAGTTTTCAACTTACTTTTGGACACTGCATTTGACTCCAATTTTTGAAAAGATGATGAATGTTTCAAAATTAAAGCAACATGACCTCCGTCACCCCAACATAGTAATCCGTCACCTCAAGAAGGTATAACGATATTGATTGTTATTTAAACCTGGAGTGAACGTAGAGACTTTAAGACGAAATAATCCACTGTTTAGCTACGCCAACACGGCCGTCAGAGACCAACTTTTTACCGCTAGGCACTGAGAAAAGAACCCAGTGGGCCGGCTTAGCGCCCTAACTACCAGATTTGGCCGGATTTCTTTGTTCTCCTGTCTGGTTACAGGTTCAACTTATAGTTCCTCTTCCTTCAGAGCTCGTTGAGATCGCTGCTCAGACCTCATTACCCAATGCTCTTGATTTAATCACTTGCCAAGATCTATAATGTATCTTTTCATATTTTAGTATTATTATTTTTTAATTTCACATCTGCTGATATTCGTGCTTAATAAGGATCATATCACAATAAAGTTAAACAGCTAGTTCTCAAATGGCTGGTTCTAGAAAACGTTATGCATACAACATCACATGGCACTGGCTTAACACAGGTCTACAATCCAGTGAGGCAGTAAAATCCATGAACCTATATCGTGATTCGAAATTTTAAATTCTAAGCGTCAACATATATTTTGAAATTTTCTCAACAATAAATAATAATTAAATAATAAATTTAGTGAATATAGTGCAATTCGGCGGTTAAGTAACCTGACCAGGTTGCCACAAGCCTAGGAAATGGAAATATTTTCCTGAAAAAATGGAGCTCGCCAAGGCGTGTGGCCGACGTGGCGGGTATCGGGCTAAATACCTCCAATCATGTACAGTACAACCTTACCACGGCCTCAGTCTCAAGCAACCCCACTAGCCCGAGCCACGGCAGCGGTTACGGTAACGGCGGGGCAGGGGGTGCTAAGAATCTCTGGGTACGATCAGGCTGCCAAACCTGATCGTACCCTGGCAACGTATGAATCAAGGAGACAACTGGACCTGTCTGGATGAGGGAAACGGACAAGAAACGCCCAACGGTGGGCGAATGCGCGCTGATGAATACGAAGATGAAGAAGATATCGTTTCTCGACACTTTGTGATACATAAGTATGTATAGAGAAATTTATTGGAAATTCTGTGTAATTTTAATCACGAAAGCGGATAAAAAAATGCTTGGTTACTCTAGCCGGCTTTAGGAAGTGTCAGGCTGCCGGTAGCTTCACTGCTTCTCTCCCGTCTGGCTGCAGCGAGGGTGGACGGGGTGGGGGGTAGGGGTGGGGGTGTGGTAGGGAGAATGGTATGGGGCGGTTCACTCTCACTAACCCACTCCCGGACGTCGCGGCGCTCTGCCGGCGTCGCGGCGCCGGGCGTCTCGACAATTATCGACTGCGCTTCCGCCTTAAGACGCTGCACTTACACATTCACGACTTTGGCCTTGCACCAAGGTTTAGTTATAGTCACTGAAAGTTTGAAACCTGTAAGTACGTACAGTACAGATACTACAAAAAAGTATTTACTAGCGGTTTACTTAATTCACCCATGATTCTGCTTACATTATTATTTTTTCGCTTACACATATTTTTCAGATATTTTTGTAAACCTCTCCCCAATTTCTAGAAGTAACTGAGGATGAAACTAATGCTGATTCTGCAAACATCAGAAAATGTCGAAATGACAGCAGGACAAAGACAAATTGATAAAGTGAACAAAATCACATTCCGGAGATTTTTGAGATTCAGTAAATGACTCTTACAGTGAATCATCAGTACAATGACTCCTACAATGACTTGACAGTAAATCATCTTTATTTCTATAATTATTTTAGTAATGCAAATATAATATTTCAGTAAAAAAAAACAGAAACTCTGCACAAAATTATTTTTAACATTAAATCAACAACATAAAATAAATACATCGCAAAGGCCAGTGGTCACGTTACCTAACTAGACCCGGACCTGTTTTAAGGTAAACATTTAATTTTGTATTTTCATTACTGGTAAAATTATGAGTGTATTTACAACTGACAGCGAATAAAATAAATTAGGAATAATAAATTAAATTAAAACAAAAAGTCAAATTAGAAAAATATAAAGATATAAATAAAAGAATCCTGAATTTTAATTATAAATAAGATAAAGAACGATATAAATAAAAAATACCTCCTAATACAATAAAAAATATTTAATCAAAAAAATATTCATGTCCAAATTAGGTTATAATATCCAATATTTTTTTTAATTCCTTGTCACTCTTTTACAAGCCAATTTGTAAGCATCCTTTTAAAGTGGGTTTTTTCACCGATTTTATGTCACCTGGAAAAGCACTGAAAACCTTGAAAACATTGCAGTGAAAACATTGCATTGAATACTTAGCATTGAAAACCTTGGAACAATAAATGTATAGGAGCGCTGACCAAAAGTAGTATTCATTCTGGGTACATCTCTTTGGAATACCTCATTGATATGGTCAACCCCCGTTTAAGCACAACGTTATTATTTTTACATGTAACAGGTAGAATGTTGCAACCAACTGTCATATTTTAGAAAGAGTGGAGTCAACAAAATATCTCGGTATCACCATAGATAACAAACTAAAATAGGGATGATCTTTTGGGGTGGGGGTGAAACTTCAAGAAGAAGAAGACTATGGCGAATGTGGTCTGTTGTAACTATGTGTGTAGCTGAAGCGGCGTTAGCAGGGCAGACGCATCGACCCAGACGCCGCGAGTCGCCTATATGCATTATGCACCAGTCAGTATGGTGTCTGCGCGCGTGTCGTCCCTCTCTTGCGCGTGCGATAGAGCGAAACGCAGTGCGCGGCTGAAGGTCCACACGGGGATTTTGTGCAAGGGGGATGGCGGGGTGAAAGCGGCCGACAGACGCACAGGTTGTACGTATAGGCGATGTGGAGTAGCGGCGCAGTACTAGTCGTCCCGTCTGGACTGGGTCGGTAGTTTTCCGGGCTGCCTCCGCCCGCGCGATCCGCCGACTACTGCCCCACACAGACGCACCCCCAGCAACACCCCACCACCATCACCACCACCACCGCGCAGTATGAACTTGGCAGTGAGTCAAATTTATTACCCATTTGCCATTTCGACGTCTGAAATTAAAAAATGAGAATATTATACCTTATAAATTTACAAATTTCGTCTTGATGAAGCGACATTCAATGCGTCGCTGTGCGATAATTTATTTGCATTTCTATTTTAAATATTTTGAATCTTCTTTTTAAAAAATCCTTTATTTTATTTTCTTCGGCGTACGTGATTTTTATTTTCTAAAATAATCGTGATTTTAGCGTTGGATTTTCCAAACCTTCATATTCTACCCATCATTTAAATTTTTGGTTATTAAACTAGTGAATTACTACGGATATTAACCCCTGAGAGGCCAATAACGCCAATTGGTGGTTGCGGTGGATAACAGATCTGCGCATAGTTATTTTGGCCGGCCTCCATATATATTATATAAATACATTTTATTTTTAACTAACAAGAATAATTATTAGGTAACAAGATATACTTCAAAAAAATATATATTGTTAGTAATTATATACGAAATCGACCAAAAATACGCGGCGCAGTTGTTGCGCGCGATGGCTGGCTTAGAAAAGTTTAAGGTACGACTCAATATATTAGAGGCATTATTGTCAGGATTCTCGGGCACTTATTTTCCATTCTAGCACAAATAATAGCAGTTATGAAGTATTAAATTTTCAGATTATAACATTTTTAATTCAAAATCCGCTGAAGATATCGGAAAATGTGGTATATAAGAGGTATAGGCAATGTCCTCAGAATTCTAAATCTTTTTTATTTATTTTTCAATGACCAACATTAACGAATTTATGTTCTTTTAATTTTAAAAAGGCCGCCATTTTAAAACAAAATGGCGGATATCTCTCATCAGTATCGAAATCTCAGCATTAGTATAAACTGTTTTTATACGTAATTTGGTCCTAATTAGCGCTGTAGTTTCTGAGATACAGTGGGTACACACACACAGATACATATTCTAGAAGTCACGCTTTTCGATTCCCAGAATTTCTAAAAGTGAAGAGCCGGTGCAAACTCAAATTCTACATATTAATCGAAAACAAGACTTTCCTTTCCCTCTTTAAATACTTCATGTATTATTTTGGGGAATGTAAAAAGTTAAGAATATATCAGACCGAATATCTTATCAAATCTAGTCATCAAAAAGGCACTTCGTAACTCAAAAATCTTAACGATTTATTTCCTATTCCGATCTTTCCTTGTTTTGACAGTTTATTTATTTGTTTATTCACAGTATTTCTTTATTTATTTATGCACGCATGCATGCATGTATATATTTATTAGATATTTTCATATTTATTTATTTAGTTTTTTTAGTCCACTTGATTGGCCGCTTATTTTAAATAATTATTATACAATAGTTTCAGTAACCCACATTACATATGTATAACATCAGTCTGTAGGTTGACCTTAAATTACCAGTCTTCAAAAATCTACGCCTAATTGTTTTTGATGGGATATAAACATTTATATATATATACAATAGGATATAACATATATATATATACAATAGGAAAAATGCATCGTATGCGATAGCTGTCAAAATGAGTAATAATAAAGATTTTTTTAAGCTTTTACTTTGGAATGTTTGAATAAGTAAAACTTAACTCTTTTTCTTATAATTCGTGAACTAATATATGGACAACTAACTAGATATCACAAAAAATATTCAGCACAAAATTGGATTCCCATCTTCTTCTTTAGTATACGCTGACCATTTTTTCCAAAAACACTTATTTTCTTAATCTAGACGTCATAATAAGTAATATTTTCTTTTTTTTATAGTGAATAAACCATACTATTATTTTTCGAAAATCACTCAAGGTAAACAATGCCTAAATATTATAAAACAGAAGTGTTGACTGATAGAATTAAAACAATGGTGCCTAAATCCCGGCTTTTCTAATACCTTACTGTCGGATTCTTCTTTAGCTATAACTCAAATACCAATTCTCTGTTATGTCCTAAGACCGATTTAGGCATGGCAATGCTCCCGTCGATCGTTAGAAAGCAGGCGTCGCGTCGCGTGGCGTCGCCGGCGTCCCACATCTAACAAAGACACCCTCCGCGCCCACGTTGAAAAATGCGATCGGGGTCAAAATTTGGGGTGCGTCAGACGTCGCCATGGCAACGCACTTGACGTCTTGTGCGTTGAGGTGGGCGCCGCGACGCTCGCGCGCTAGGGCGGGCGGGTCGCTGGGGCGGGACGCTGCACCCTCTGTTGCCGCGCGCGGGGAGACGCCGGATCAGACTTTGAGGGCTGATGTTATTGCCCCGAAGATGCTGTTGGGGCGACGTGACTCATTTTTATCGATCCACGAAATATGTACGAGTATATTCGTGATCTCGGGTCCGTAACATTTCACGATGCATAAATATAAGAAAGCATTTTATAATGTAAAATAAATTAAATAATATGATAGAAGTTTTTGTAATATAAATGTATATAAAATATACCTGTATACAGTACAGACTCATCGTGTTTTTGTTTTTAAGTACCTAATTCTGTATTTATACTGAAAATAAAATCATATAAATATATAAATAAAGTGTTTGTTGCGAGCAATGAACAATACTCGAAAGATACCTACGGAACAAGCGTGAAGCTCGCGGCTTAGGTTGCGATTTATATGTGCATAATGATCTACAGTAGAAAAGAAAAAATATGTATAAAAATACATGCAAACTTATAAATACAAGCCGGGATAACACCATCGCTATTCCGTTGCATTACTCTTCTGTTTATCACGTACTCTTTTACGGTCCGTTCTGGTCGTTTATAGAACAGCTCTCACACTCTGTAAGGCATGCACCTGTGTTGCTCACTTTGAAAAAGTTTTTGAAGAAGCATTCGCTTTCATACAGCCACTAACCAAATATCCTATTCTCTCATTTATCCTTCCTTGGACAAAAATAGTAAAAAATGCTGTATTGTAACCCTGAAAATTGTATTTTAGTGTATTTAAAATTTAATTCTATTATTTCGATGTGTACTGTACGATAACAATTAAAAATTAGGTTAGCAATGGTCGGGTGTAAGATCGCTATAGTGATAAGTCCGCTATTTGTGCATAGATTGTGTTTTTTAAACCAATGAAATATTAAATATGTAATGTTATTTTTAGCACAATAAAATTGTTCTATTCTATGCCATTCTATAAATATTCCACTCTTTGTGTCTATCTTTGCTGCTATTCCAAGAAAAGCTGACTGGCGATTTCTGCGTCACCGGGTTACGCTCGGGCCACGCCTCGGTATTTTCCGTTGACCGAGCTGAACTGTCAGTG
The DNA here is from genome assembly GCA_944548615.1 of Micropterix aruncella. Taxonomy (NCBI): domain Eukaryota; kingdom Metazoa; phylum Arthropoda; class Insecta; order Lepidoptera; family Micropterigidae; genus Micropterix; species Micropterix aruncella. Next base: position 10,735,833 of record OX155954.1, on the reverse strand, counting down.
GGGCGCGCGCAGAGCCTCCCAGGGCGGGAGGTGGACGCCCCTGCTGACTCACTCGGGCGCCGCCCCCCGCGCCGCCGCCCCGGGGGACGAAGCGTCGCGACGCATCCGTTTACACAGGAAGTGCAGCAACGACGCTCCGCCAATATTTTGTCAATAATAAATGCGCTTACCGATGAAGAGTGAGGCGACATTGTAACGAAAGTACGAAGCCTAACCCTTGTATCTCCTTTTTGGATAACAGAATACACATAGACTTCGTTCTAAACATTTAAAACTTATTAGAGCAATATTGTTTGTATTGATTTTTTAGCGTATTCAAGTTTTATCACTAAAATACACGTTTAGTGAAGAACTAGTTAACTGTCTAATGGCTTAAATGCCTAGGCTTCAAAAACTTATTTATTATGACAATGTACAATATTTGCAACAAGCTTAACACGAAATATAGATAATATCGACACTTTAACAAGGAATAAAGTTTAAGGTAAAAAATATTAAACTGATTTTTTTAAAGTAACTGTTGGCTGTAGAAAATCGCAAACCGATAAGCTCGCTGTTTGTACTAAATTAAAGTATAATTTAGTTTTTTTTTACCAATGTAACTGTTTTAGTACAATAGAGGCATTTTTCTTTCTTCTTTCTTAATTCAATAAACCCACAGCACCTTGTTTCACGCTGTTTCACGCCTATGATCGGTCCCATGCCCCCCGGGGAACTAAGTGATATTTTGTTCAACGCCAAACATGTTAAACATAGTAAAAATAAGGCCATTAACGTTTGAAAGAAAAAAAAACTTACTAAAGAAAATTAAAAAAAAAGAAAAAAGCTTAAGTGGCCACAAAATTAAATTTAAACTTTTGAATGGCAACTAAAACGAAAAAATACGGAATATGAAAATCTACTTTCTGATGACAACAAGAGTTTTTATTTAATTATGAAATAGGTTTAAAAAAATGACACAAATAAAACAACACAAAATAATACTACATTAAAAATAAACAATTGCAGTATATATGTACATTAAAATATTAAAATATCGAAATCAGTAAGCCTGTCTTGGGCACGGACATGGCCTAGTTAGGTTTTGTTAAGAATTAAAAAAAAAATATATATATTTAATTAAATGAATAAATAAATTGACTAACGAATTCAGGAAGAGTGTTTCACATTTCACACATTGGTAATTTCAAAATTAAAACGACTATTTGACAGATTAACTGGTGATATCAGAATGGAGACAGCAGACATTTTGCCCCAACTTGAACTTGCCGATTTGTTGATAAGACACGCTTAACACACGCTGATAAATTTCTATATTAATTAATACCTTTCTATCTCATATTTGCACCTTTCCTCTAATATTCCATCCCTTAATGGTTTTCCTGTGTAGCCATTTCGACGATAGTTTTTGTTAAATAAATTCCATTATTTATTAAGTTTCTTCACGCATTTATTGTTGAATAGGGGTTGATTTGAGGGTTACAAAGTTAAGGGACCCTCGAGAGCGAGGGGTAACGCTAATCGATTTCTTTCGTGTCTCCCTCCATGTTTTTCTTTTTCTTTGAATTGCAGTGCGTCTACTAATACAGCAAACGAGAAACCAGAGAATTTATCTTGTTCCTCTTTGCGTGCCTATCTTGTCTTTGAGAAGTGGTGAAAATATTTGATCGAGCCTATGTTAAAAATATACTTATTCTATGTTATGTTAAACCTACATATGTCGAAAAGTGGTGATGATATTCGAACAAACCTATGTTGAAAATATACTTATCCTATGTTATGTTAAACCTACATATGTTTAAAATGTTCAATATTTCTCTTTTTCGCCTGCTAGTTCTAGGCTAGGGTAGGATATTGGTCTCAATTGCGTTTCTCTTTAACTAAAATCGGAAATTAGTTCATGTGAACGAGACAGAGCAGTACGTTAGAGCGGAATGTGAAATAAACGGTTGTCACTTTTCCGCATTAAAACTACCACTAAGATAAAGCAGGTAAATCCAACACCGCACGAAATGTGTTCAAACTTATTCGAGCGTCTATAAGTTCGACAGTTAATTTTGGTGCGGGAAAATCGACGATAGTTCATTTCATATTCCGTTCTAACGTATTACTCTGTCTCGTTCGGTTGAACTAAGTTCCTGTTTTAGTTCACGAAGAAACGCATTTGGGCCCATCGTAATATTGTACATTTTTCGCCAATCACTGCGAGCGATGTATGCCCGAAAGCTCTAAAACTACTCCTTGATGAAAGTACACGTTGCGACTGGGATGTGATCATAGTGATATAGGTAGTCAATATTTTTTTATATTTCGCGTGAAGCTTATCTGGATTTATAACATGGGTATACTTACATACCCCACGCAATCTGCGTTGTTTCGTATTGCGTACCCTCTTTTGGCACCCTCCAAGCAGACGCAAATTCCAGAACATACATACCCCCACATGGTTCGCTATCAGGTGTTTTTTTTTCCTTTATGGCATTAGGGCTAAATTCCAACGGGGGTTAGTGGCCGAATGGGGTTGGGGGACGCATGGGAAAGGGGAAGGGGGTCGAGAGGAGCACGATCAATAACGACGGAAAATCCGACCCTGAAAGTCACGTGACCGCCCGATGCAGCTTCTGAAACGTTGACTTACATAGTTGCAGCGGCTGAAATTAAAACACTGATGAATGCTATAAAACAAAAATACTTTAAGAACTTTAAAAATCACATTTTTTTATTTTTATTTGGAAATATAATTAATGTTTTATTTCATTTCCTGCTCATATATACAAGCAATTTCCATGACTGTAGGCAATATTTCAGGTCGTAAACGTCTGATTTCGACACGAATAATATTCTTAAGGCCCCTTCAAAAATTTACGCTTAACGCTTTTGTGATGAGAGGTGAGAACATTTTTTTATTTTTAAAGTAACTTAATACGGTAACGAAATATATATCTAAGAACGTTTTAGTTTATAAAGCCAGGATTTCGGACATTCAAAACATATAAAATTATTTTTATCCTTATTTTTTTTCATTCCATCAATCGACATTTAAACAATAATTTTATAATATTTATATATTATTTATTTCAAGTGTTTTTTTTGCGGAAAAAGTATGGTTTATTCAATGTAAAAAAATAGAAAATCTTACTTATTGTGGTGTCAAATTAGGAATATACAAAAGTGAAAAAATAACCTGCTTATACTAAAGATGAAGATGTGAATTTAATATTGTGCTGATTATTTTTAGAGATATATAGTTGTCCATATATTAATTATTGCAGGAAATCAACTGCCAGCGTATTTGAAAGAAAAAGGGGTAAGTTTCAGGCCTATTTTCTTATTGAAATATTCCAAACCAAAAGGTATGTAAGTTCATAACTGTATGTAAGTTCTTGATTGTTCGAGGTTTATTTAACTAACGTATAGCCGTTTTATTTTTTCAAATAGCCCTAGAAATATTGCTAGGACTCTAACATTTAATTGTTGCCGTATTTTCTCCGAGTGATCTTTCTCTGGAATAGAAAAACCCAATTAGTTTTACTCGCTTCTATGATAATATTTGATTTCGGGCACCAAAGAAAATTTCATTTATTATAATGGTTTCTTTCCCAGAACGCGTCCCCCTTCAAAATAGCCCTACAGCGCATGGACAACAATGAAACGAAGATTTCCCATCTCCCTGCCCATTTTCCCCCTCCGATTTTCCCCTCCCCTCTTTTTCCAGCGAAGGGTGGGGCGTTCAAGGTCAATGACGCCGGGAAAGCGTAGTTCAGAGCGCTTTCGTACGGCTGGGGGTGGGTTAGGAGGGGTTCAGCGCATGCGTCGTGAAGGCCTCAAAGCCTTAGCACGTAACAGGCGGGGGCGTAACCAGGTCAGGGAACTTGAAGCCTACAACGTAGTCCATATCGAAAACAACAGGAAAATCATTGATTACCCCAAGGGTGTAGACATAAATTAATTAATTATTTATATACCCTTCGAATATATTATCAAATTTCTGTCTTCCACAATTTTTTTATTTTTGTTAACGATTAATTTTATTTTCTGTCATTGTTTCAGGTATGTACGCAGCTCTTAAAATCGGTAAGAGTAATTTTTTAAATTGCAATATTTTATTTTTATTCGTGGTAGTTGCGCTACTTGGCGCTAGATGGCGCCGGGAGCGGTGATACAACCTACTGCACCCTTTTAACCAGCGGCGGTAACGCGATCCGTAATGGTGCAATTGACGCGTACTAGATGGCGCCACGCTACAAAATATTTTTATTAATAGTGCTGTGATTATTTTGGTTTTTGCCATAAATAAGTATGATATGTGAGCCTAATTACGTAGATAATCGTTTGCTTTATTTTGTTAAATAAATTCATTATCGTTTAGTTCAACTACCTGAGGATAGATGGCGCTGGGTTGCAAAATGAAACAATATTAGTTTTAATTTTATAAATATATATTTTTATTATTATATTTCTTGTTAGATTTATTTAATCACACTTCAGATTTTGTGATATAATTATTCATAAGTTCATGCCGCGCACTTCGGTATTAAAAAACAGCGTAGAGACCTTGCAGAGTTTATTGGCTTCACAGTCGTTTAGAGGCCGCGAGCAAACTTTAACGTGCGGCCGCCAGCTGGCGCAGCGATCTACGCGAACTAGCAAATGGTCGGCCGTGACGTGCGGTAAATATTTAATCGTAAAAATATGCTTCTGGAATTAGATCAATTCGCCGCGTTTATTATTGGAGCCTCACGGCCACGCAGCCAGGAGAATAATGGGGCGCACAGACCGGGAGGTGTTAAACTTTGACCCGAATCCCGTGTGGATTAATATAACGGGTTCAATGGAAGACCTCGCTAAATTAAATATGAGCGGACGCGATTGTTTGCTTAGCGAAAAACTAGGTTTATGTCTGCGATAAAATAAATATAACAATCGATGGCATCGCTTGTTGCGTATATTTGCCTACGTAATAAAATTACAGCTGTGTAAACGCATGAGGTAGGTACGTCCACAATAAAATGATGACAAAAAGAGACAATTCCTTATCAAGATTTTTATTCACGAACAATATTTCTACCGCGTTGAACTTGAACTTAATTTAATTGTAAACTAAAAAAATATATTATAATTTTGTACTATGTTAAAAATAAAGATATTAAAATAAATGCGCCCAGTCCGTGCCGCGGCCTTACCTCGATCGAGTTTGTTGAACTGTGCAGGAACTGGGACGCACGCGCGCGAGCGAGACGGCGCTCTACGGCGCGGGTCCGAGCGACAGAGGCGAGAGACTGCGCTAGATCCGGCCACAAATACACTTTTCATTAGTCGCGTGCAATATTCTTAACGACGTGAAAGTGACAGACGCGCAATGGACGCCGCGAACGAAAATGAAATTTATTTTATTTTAATTTGAGTTTAAACCCTAGACGCCAGCATTTCTTAAAAGCCGTTATATTTGGGGAGTTGCGATAAAAGGTGCAATCGTTTTGGAAAAGCCGATACTTTCAGATCAGACAGTATTTTGGCGATATAATTCCAGGTACAGTCAGCGGGCCGGGTTCCGGATTCCGGACACCTGGCACTGGCGTACTATTCCTAGTACATTATTCCTAATTAAATCTATATTAATCAGTATTCCTAATTAAAATCACACCTTTCCAGGTGTGACTTTAATCAGTAGGTAGGTACCCCCAAAGTGTTTGGAAAAGCTGAATATTCATCAGTAGACAGTGGATGCAATAAAGAACTCGAAACAACGGTCAGACTGCTTCATAATCGAACGCGTGGCGTCCGCATCTCCATACCATTATATTGAGCTATTGGGACCATTATTTTGCGCGGCACAGTAGACCGATGCGTCATTGAAATGCGTGATATAGGCTTTAGATTTGAAGATTCAAAATCAGATGTTTCATTACCGTAATATCAAACTGTCACTGTTAGGTAATGACTCTAAAATCTGTAAAAACGGTGGCTCACAGTGGTAGTCGCCTTAATAAGGGGTGCCACCCTAAAGGTAAAAAGGTGTAATTAAATATGTTTAACTACACATTTTATACGAATTAGTTGGGTAAAGGCCTGAAGTTTGTTGTTTGTTTGTTTGTTTATACTTTTTATTGTAAAAATGTCACAATGGGCTTTTTATATATACTTTTTATTGTAAAAATGTCAAAATGTCTTGTTATTGCATTCGATCGACAGAATTGAAAATGCAATTCTGTTAATTTTATCACAACGGAAAATGGTGACCCAGCCGGGAATCGAACCCGGGACCTTACAATGTAAGATCAGGCGACCTAACCGCTATGCCACCGGGCTATATAAATGTTAAAGGGGAAGGTCATGAGGTTGATACAAATTTAATAGAAGTTAAGTGAGGTAGATGTATCATCTGGCAAAAGTTTTATTTGATAAACCTTCTGTATCGTGAATGAGCCAAATGACCAAATAAGCTAATTGACTATATTGATTTTCTAATTAGGATTTTAAACGAAAAAAAAATGTAATCAAAAAGATGATTAATTCTCTAAAGGTAAAATCTTCTAAGCTTTGAAAGGTTTACACATTGTTTAGACTAGTTTAGAGTATTGTTCAATTCTTTGATTAGAGGCAGATTTTTTAAATCACTATAGCGATTATTACGACACTCACAGAAAAACTGTGCTCAAGGAAAGTTCCATTTGCCTGTCAGTGGGTCTTCAGACGAACGTTTGTCTTCTATGGTTAATCGATATCGTTTGTAGGATCCCGTCTATCAAGAATATAAAAATGTTTTTTTTTATAGTTGCAGGAATTAGGATTGGGGAAGTAGATTCTGTTGCCCCACTAAATTAAAAATATCCAAACAAACATTTCTATTTTTGTGGTAGAGAGGGATGAGAAATGAGAGCGATGTGTGTTCCGCTTACGACACGCGCTCACCCATTGAGACAGAAGAGAATTTGAAATTTCTACCGGGACATCACTCGTCACCTACTTATTCTACAGACCGTCGATTATCTTCATTTTGACCCACTTGCAGAAACACTAATAGAAGAGCTCTAGCTTCGTTATTTTTAGTCGGATCCGCGCGGCAGGTAGCCGATTCATGGGAGTTGGTTTTACCATTGCTTATACATATATGGTATTAGATTGCGCAACTCAATAGAATGTTTTGGCAACCCTTTCGAGACGGCGAAATGCAGGTGGCGCTGAAAGCATTGAAGGCCAAACTAATAGCAATGTATTTGGCCATCTATGATAAAATTGATAATGAATGTTTTTTTTATAAAGGACCGATTTATTACAAAAAACGCAATAACTTAACCAATGATAACTATAATAACATTAATTTATTTGTGCAATCTATCGCAATTTTTATATGTGCAATAATAATACAGAAATAATAAATAATACCATTATAATCAATGAAATAATGCCATTATAATATCACATAACCATTATAACATCATTATAATCCTACTACTATTATAAATGCGAAAGTTTGTAAGAATGTAGGTATTAATGTATGATGTTTGTTACTCTTTCACGCAAAAACTACTAAATGGATTTTGATGAAACTTTACAATACTATAGCATACACATCAGAATAACACATAGGCTATAATTTATAAAGATATATAGTTTTCTATCATCATTATCACAATTTTCCATCACCAGATAAATAATACCATTGTAATCAATGATAATTGGAGATAGACTGCCATCTTTATCAATCTAAACATTAAAGTGTTTAAATATTACGCTTTGAAACCTATGATTATAAAAAAGCTATGATTTATAAAAAAAATCGCTTGTTATTATATTATTACGTTACGCTATATAGGCGTGTTTAGAGCGCCATCTACAGTGCGCTGCCATTCTGTTATACACGAAAAACGCCATATTGAATAATACTAGATTAATATTTTTTTTAACTATGAGTGGCATCTACCCCTTGCGTTTTTTGTAAATTCTGGTTGTCAAATTGTAGTATGAGGTTGATCACTCTAATACGCTATATACCTCTGGTTTGACGGAGCGATTTCCCGCCAAATTCACCGATTGTCTATGCGCCGCGAGCAGCCATTGCGCAAGAGCCTCTATCTCGTCAGTCGCGCGCGCGCCGCAGAAAGTTATTACGGCGAAAGTAGCGTCACCCATATTCGTTTCACTTTCTTCTCGGCGTAATGGCATCTCGTCATTGATTTGCCGCTATTTTTACTGATTTGTTTTTCCGCGGGATGCCCGCTAGCCTCCTAGATTCCAGTTTCGTTCCAATTCTAGCGCATGTTTGCTCACATGCTCGTATTCCCAACGAGACGTTACTATTTGAATATTTGGTATTTACATATTTGGTATTTACATATGCAGTTCAGCAAACTCTTCTACATTGAAGATGTTTAATGTCACCTCACAATATTCATCACACTGATTCTGAATCTGTAAAAACCGTTCTATCTCTATAAATAAGAGAGTTATAGCCATTTAAAAGAGCGTCAGACTCCTACATTTTGGTAGGTAAAAAGAGTTTAAAAATACGATCTAGCTTTGATCTGGCTTCTAAACCGACTTTGGTATTCATGTCAGCTCACTATATTGATCATACTGATTCAGAATCTGTAAAAATACTCAAGTCCAATCTAAAAGAAGCTCTATCTCTATAAATAAGCGAGATATAGGCATTTAAAGAAGCGTCAGGCTCCTACATTTTGGTGGGTTAAATAAGTTTTTTTAAAAACCATCATAAAGACCTATTTGGCGATAGAGCATACCTATACGGCAGATTTAGCTAACCTGCTTATGAATTAGTTAAAAAACGTTAAAAGACGATGTTGCAACCGCCGCTGTTCAGGCTACACTGACTTCGGGTGCTACAAACTTCACGTGGTAAATTCGTTTTATATCTTATTCATAATGTCAAACAAACGCGATAGTCCTCGATTTCATAAACTGCATATATTTCAAATATTTATTATTTGCTCATTTTGTGTGCATTTCGACAATATCAGAGCTCGTCGTGCACCTGCATAGATAGCGATTGTGCTAGGATTGGCCTCGTTAGAGTGCATTTCACTCGGCGGCTATGGCATTGGCGTGACTAAATAGAATTCAACTGTTAAAGCTCCGACATCCGAGTTCCAAGACGGCTCCTTCGGGTTACAACACGCCGCGCCCGGGCGAGTTGACATTCCAGCAGTGAGTGGCGAGAGTGACTAAGCTAGCGGCGAAGAGCTGCGCGACCATGGAATTCCTTGTCATTGCGAGCGCTCTGCTGCAAGCGAAATCCCAGGCGCAAAGTGTGACCATTTCCATAGCACTCGTAGTCATAGGTACCATCGCGAACGTTCGTTCGGGACCGGCGATTCTAGTGAAGGAAAACCGCGTCCACTGAGTGTCGACTATCGATGCGATAGTTTTCAGATTCTATCAGTCGTATTCACAGTCGATACTTAATGGTTTCCCATCTCAAGTGCGCCCTAACTTGGCTAATTAATATTCAGAAATCATACTCAAGTAGCCACTAAAGTAGGACACTCGAGTTCGCTCTTGAGGGAGACATCTTTCATAAATTTTTGTATTTATAGACAATATTAATTATCTAGGGATTGAAATGGCCGGCATTTATTAAGTTTTCAACTGTTTAATTTAAGTGTTCTCTTGAGCTGACTTTGTGGAGTGCGAGTTGGGCATTCCGCTAACTCCTCCATGTTTTTAGTGAAATAAATCAAAGATTTCGTTAACAATATGGTTATAAAGGTTTAGCCGATGTTATAAGCTTATTTTTTTTAAAGATTAAAGACGATCCATATAATTATTTCTTGGTAAATATACCGCGCTATTACATGCGGGATTACAACAATCTTCACTGATAATGTAAGCTCTAAACAATGCCCTTAAGATGGCAACCAGCGAGCAAACGTCAGTCACAGACAGCTGACGAGTAGGGGTTTTTCGACCATAGAGCACAGTCACTTTGTTCAAAGACAATGAAAATTCTCTACACCGTAGAACCCTTCTAAAGTTCGAATGGACTGCGGCAAGAAGATTATCATGCATGCTTTTCAATAAAATAATACGTGATCCTGATGTTAATACTCTCGGCATCATCTTCAATAAGTCGGTACAATTAAATACTCACTACAACTGTTGCACACCACAAACACTCAAAGAATCCTTTTTTATTAGACAAAACAGCAAAACGTATATAGCGCCCAAAGATAAATCAGGAGAAAACCAAATAAATTTCTATTCATTTTGAATGAGCGAACCCAGTTTCACCACTTGTGGTTGGCAGCTATATAATATATACCTTTGAAGCTGTTAAGAAATTCACATACTTCGGCCCACGTGAAATAATGAAATAAACACATTTAATTTTTCAAAACCCTCTTTGGGGAGTAAAAAAATAGTAACATTTGAAATGTATCTAGTTATGTAAATAAACTAATATAAATTCCTCAATGAAATAGTAAATATAATTCCAAGTTATTAACAAAAGATAGTAATTAAATTTAAAAAAAAAACAAAATGTAAATGACAAAAAAAATCAGTTTATTTGACACTTGTTTCACGCACACATACTTATAAACACTTCATAGAGGGTTGATCGTATGAAATTGTCGTATGATTATAAACCCGTCCATTGTGAACATTCACAATAAACAGTAGAAACAAACTTCTTAAAACCTAATCAATAAATAAAAAGCTTACAAGCTAAACGTCTAAATCAATTCACATCGCAATAAAAAATACAGAAATAGTCAAAAACAAGAAACTATAGATCCTTCAGATCATATAAGCATTTGATAATACGTATGGTGTTGCGTAGTTGCTACACTGTTTTTAATTTATTTTATTTATTTATAAAAGTAATGCAAATATTAAAAATAACAATAAACTATTTCAGCGTAGGAATTATGCATAAAAATACTTACAAAATTGAATCAAAAGCAGGAAAAAGATTACATCTAGGCCGGGACCTGTTCTAAGGTAAACATTTATCTTTGAATGTGCTTGCAACAATACCGTGTTTATAAAAATGGCATATATTCCATGTATGCACAAAACAATACAATTGCAAAACCATATTAAAAATGACTAAATACTTAAACTAAATAATTAAATTAAAGTTAGAAGTGGAAAATTAAAATGTTAGCAAATAAATTCAAATCAGAAAAAAAAACAAAACAATTTAAAATAGTAAAAATTAGAATTATGTTTAAACAAAATAATCCGTCATTTTACTTATAACCAAGATAAGATAATGTTAAAACTAAAACAAATTATCTCTTAATCTACGTTATAAAAAATATAAATAATAATAATAATAAATAAAATAATAATAATAATAATATAACATAATATAATATAAGATTCAAAATATTCAAATGTCCGGGTTAGATTATAATGTCCAATATTTTTTAAATTCCTTGTCTTCCCTCTTTTACAAGCCAGTTTCTAAGTAGGTCTTATTTTGTGCTGATTTTATGTCGCCTGGAAGAGCATTGAAAAACCTTGGGGCAATGAATATATAGGTTCGCAGACCAAAAGTAGTATACCTTCTGGGTACTATCATATTAATATCTTCGGAAGACCTCGTTGATAGGGTATTTTGTGACAAAATATTTATCTGATTGAACTTAATATATGATAGTGATGTTTTTAAATATAGTTGCCTAGTATCCAACACATCATACTCATTGAAAAGATTTTCCGAAGGATAACGATACGGCTTTCGCATGATAATCTTTAAAATTGACTTTTGTGCAACATCTAAGGGGTAAAGAATGGTTTTAGAACAACCGCCCCATCCTATCATCCTGTAGCTCAATATACTCTCACACAATGCATAATAAACGCTTTTTAGTGTTCTCGGGGCTAAAATATTTCTTACCTCTTTGAAAGTGTATCCTAGTTTGCGAACTTTAGATGCTAATTTATCCGTGTATTTTTGCCGTCTTAGTTTATTATCTATGGTGATACCGAGATATTTAAATGATTCCACTCTTTCTAAAATATAAACCATTCTGTCTGTTGCATGTATGTAAAACAACAAATATTTCATTATAATATATAATTACAAATATTTATTATGTATTGTGGTAGATGCGTTGATATTCTAATGAAGTGGACTATATAAGCTATAGACTGATGAATATTCTTTAATGGAGGTTAGTGTGCGGAGAAGTCAAACAATTAAAGAACTGTATAATCTGTCATCCCTAAGAAGTCATAGTATTGCAAGCGAGATTGCAAGTGATATTTTTCATATTTTAATTTTAATTAAATGGTAAACTGTAATTTACCATGAATGAATTAAATACTTAAATAAATTTAATTTGATAGATTTTCGTTGCATCGAAAGCTTTGACCGATTTCGTATCAAACTGAACCAGCAGACGTTTTGACTTCGAAACGACTCGACCGCAGATTATCGATAGGTTATCGATAGATCGAACGAAGCGATCAGTCCACTAGTGAGAGCGTCCGCGGCTTACGCAAGTGCGAGCGAGTCGAGTGTCTCCGCCCGCTCGCCCACAACCCCCCCTATTCCACTCGCCGATAAGGGCGAGAGTTCGTTGCTCCGTTGACAAGCTGACCTCAAAAAGCGAGGACACTGGTAAATTAGGCCACGGCGGCCGACGCGACGCAAGCGCCATTCACCGGCGCGCGACTCTGGCCGCTGCGTCCCGCGGCCGCGCGCGCCGCTGTCGCCTCGCGAACCGCGGCGCTTACGACCTCTCGCTCCGCGCCGCGACGCCTCGACGTCAGTGTGGTGTTATACTGTTATTATTTGCGAGAGCGAATAGAGAACGTTCATGACTTAGATCGTTTAATAAACTAATAGATAATTCTCGGGAATTGAACTCCGTTGCGTTGCATAACGATCCTTGAATTACCTTCACTTACACAACCTAATTGGAATAAATCGTCAAAGTTCTGAATATTATGAACTCGAGAAAACAGTACCAACAAGTAGTGGGTACTTTACACTAACACGTCAGTTTTTTTAAAATATAAAATATCAAAGTTCAAAAGAAACCTTCTTCAATTTAAAAAAAACCCGCAAGGGTATTCTAGAATATTTCTTTCAGTTTGCAAGAACTTATAAAACATGACAGCATTTTGACCTAGAGTCTAGGCCAAAATGTCTAGGCCCTAGACAGTTCAATATTTCGTAGAAACACAATAATTTAAAAAAACAAGTAGGTACCTCCTTTTTAAATATTTTTTTATTTTTATGCCATTATGCCATTTAATAATGTTATATCATTAACCCTTGGAGTAAATGGGTATTTTCATGGATGCATCTGTCTCTTTTGCAGGATTTTCGGCGACATCGACCTTAAAGTACTATAACTACGAAACTACTACACCAATCATAAAAAGAACAACTGCACAATGATTGCATTGAAATTTCGAATATAGAATATTGAAATATCATTTTGTAAAACAATTAGATAATTATGAATAAATATGAGAACGTCAAAGAAGTGAAAAAAACGCGGAACCAGATCTGGTCGTATCATACTCAACGGATAATTGTTTCAGAACCAGATTTGGTCGTATCATACTCAAGGGGTTAATGGTATTACCCTGTATGGTAATGGCCCACCTTAATGTCTAACGACAATTACCTTACAGGGCGGCCTGGTTTTATATTTATAACCTCACGTGGCATTCACTACTCAGACGGTCCTCTACAGTACAGAATTTATTGTCTCCAAGTACTCGCCACGCCCGAAGCTGCTTAACATCGGTGATCTAACGGAAACCAGTGTTTCCAACGCGGCTACGGACGTTGCCTCCTCAATGAATTATTTTTGCAACAACCTGTACTTTAGCCAAATTTTGAGTTTTACTTTAAATTTCACAAATATGTCATTTTTGCACAGTAAAAATAACACTTTTTTCGCCATAGCGACCGACAATCATTAATCATAAGACATGTCTTCACCAGTTAGCCCATTTATTTTTAGAATTGAGAATGCATATTTCTGTGTAAACGACAAATTTAAAATTACAGAAAGCCCACGAAAAGTTTTGTTTTTATTTTGAATTAAAATAATAAATCAAACTGATCAATTGCGATTTTGAATAGTACGCTAAGGACGCCAAAAGTACTACTATAAGTATAAAAGTACATAGTAATTACCGCCAAATACATAAGTAGATATGTACAGCCAAGTACATAAGTATGTACATAGATACTGCTATTGAAAGACATATTGACTAGAAATAGAACTTAGCAGTTAATTTTTTATTTTCCACAATTTCATCTATTTTCCTTAATAAGCATCTGATATTATAGTCTCTTATAGAAAATATTTTGTTTAAATCTAGAAGATATTTAATTGTAAAAATGTCACAGAAAAGACATAAAGATAAATCCGTAGGGTTCCGGGTTTCGTTTTTGTAACGCTTTGTTCCGTACAATAAACACCAAAAAATGAGATAGGTATTTACATCTCTTACGCTCCTTCCAACCCTCCGAATCCGATGCTGCATTCACACGCTTGTCAAGTCCTGGCAAACCTTTGCAAGTTCAAACTTGTTTTGTGTAGGCTTGCAAGCTCTTGCCGCCGATCCGATCGAGTGTCGGATTTATGCGCAAATCAAAGGAAGCATGTGGCAAACGCTTGCGAGCCATCCAAACGTTTGTACAAGTGGTTTGTGGCAAGCGTGTGGATGCGGCATGAGATTTCACGTACATCGCCACAATGTGCGCTTTGCGAGATTAAGTATACTTCATTCAAACATCGCTCACCAGACTCGACCTCTATCTCCATTCGACAATTACTACGCTGAATCGTAAATATGTCAATGCTAAAAATAAGAATTCGCCGCGCAATGTGGCGTAGGTTATTTCGTTTGTGTGATTAAATTAATATTATCTTTCCGCGGCTTTTCCTCGTTCCTAGAAATCTGAAACTGGGCGAAATATGCGCGCGGTAGTTGGATTAGGAAGGGTGGAAACTGTCACGTGGTATTAACTTGTCACGTGTTTCAGAGTTAACGAGCCGAACGCTGCATTAAGGGGGAGGCAATTACATAATGTACTTATACCTAATAATATATCGCGTGATTATAACCTAAATTTATATCCGTCGCGCCATTAAATGGGACTGTCCCAGAAACGTAGAATCTTATTTATGTATTTGTTTATTTATTTATAGTAGGTATTACACAAGTTCGTTTGTACAGTTTACCATATCATGTTGTATATATATATATATATATATATATATATATATATATATATATATATATATATATATATATATATATATATATATATATATATATATATATATATATATATATATATATATATATATATATATATATATATATATATATATATATATATATATATATATATATATATATATATATATTTATATATATATATATATATATATATATATATATATATATATATACATATACGTTACGTTAGCAAAAAACTGATTCTTGAGGAGATAGAGTAATGAATAAAAGTCGCCTAGGCCAGGGCCTGTTCTAAGGCAGACTTTATAAAATATTGTTTATTTGTATCTAATCAAATTACTAAATAATTATTATATAAAAAAAATAAAAATTAAAATTAAAACAATTAAATTGGAATTGAAATCTCCCGAAAATGTAAAGCACCAGCATAGAATATGATTATTTGATCGATAATCATAAGATAGATGATTAGATAGCTCAATGTCGTACTACAATTTGGCAGGATGGCGGTGTCGACTACAACGGGCGAACCCGTCATCCCAGGTTGATATAACAAAGTTTCTTCAGTTTTCTGTATGATGTGCGATTTTTGACTCCGAATTTTATTTATTTTATTTTAGTTTTGTTAAAAACATACAGCATAAAAAAATAACGTATAAGCATAATTACCAGTAGTAAAGCCAATGATGTTTTAATTATTTGCTATATTAGGATTACAAAATGTGCTAAACAATACAATACAAAGAAAACCAAAAAGAATTTAAAACTAACAGTTAAAATCGCTACCTATGTGCGAGTGTATGGGTGTTGGTGTGTGTTTGTGTGATGGAGAGCGTGTATGTGTGGGTGTGTGTGTGTGTGTGTGTATGTATGTGTATGCGTGCATGTATGTGTGTGTGGGTGTGTGTATCTGTAGGGCGAATGTGATTGTGAGTGCTTGTATGTAAATTCCATGACAAACGCAAGCGCTCTTAGTAGCCAGCTATAGCTTACACACGCTATAGCTTAGAGCCCCTTTGTTTCTTGGGGGCCCCCAAAAAAATTGACAGAGTGAGCAATAGTCATATATAGTTAAATATACTGCGGCAATAGCTCGAATAGCCTAGGGCCTTATCAAGTCTAAATCTGGCACTATACAATACAATACAATTTGTAGCCAACTGGTAGCCAAACGTGTTTATATAGGTATGATAGGTGTATTTGTCATAAAATTACGTTACTTATTGCTCCACGTTTCGTAGGCTAAATCCTGGTCAGCAGAATTTGTAGAAACGAAGTAATGTGTATTTCTCTCTCCATATCATTACAAAGCGAATTAATGTAACAATAGCGTCCACGTATGCCGTTACTGATCACGATTGGGGTAAGTAGCGGCAGCAGCCCCCGCAGGGAAGTGAACTGGATCCGAGGGTTGGCGGAGGGGAGGGGAAGGGAGGGGAGGGGAGGGGTTGAGGGAAGCGGCGAGGGCGCACGACCTGACCCGATTGGAGGTAATTGCTCTCGGAACCTCGATCGGTCGACGACCTCTCTCTCCCCAAACTCACCGGGCGGCACACTTTACTGGCCTACTTTGGCTGCTCGTTATTCTGGAAAATATCGCCATATTCCACAGCGACTCGCTATGAATTTTATCATGGAGCTTTCGGGGGGGAAAACAATATTATGCGAGTCGAGCGAGTGGTCGCATTTACTTAAATCTTCTGATATACTAAAGATATTTCAGGGAAATTCCTACAAAATACCCAAGTAACAACTAATTATAACACAGATAAATAACATTACCTAGAGATATTATTATAGTATGGTAAAATAATAGCGATGTGAAATATCTTACTTCTACTACTCTCCCGTGAATACGTCAAATACATATAAACGTGACAAGTTGAGGACCTTATTATTTCATGCGGTACGATCAGTTTCTTATTAATATAGTGTCTGAAATGAGTTAAAAATAATAAATAGCCATAAATACAAAAAAAAATATGACTGAAAAAAAATAGAATACCCTTTTTATTTAGAAAAAATCTCCAGTGAAGGCGTAGAAACAAAATTGAGGTGTATAGAAACAAAACAGATAGTTGAACTTTTTTTTGGGATGTATAAATCTGTTGGAATTTATCAAATCCACTTGACCACAGTCTGTTCTGGAGTATTACCTGTATTAGAATTAAACTATCAAGTACACATATTTTCGTTGAGATGATTAACAATATAATTAAATATTTGAATTAAGACAGAGACATAAAGTAACGTTAGTTTGTAAAATAGTGATAATAAAAGGATAGTTACCTCCATAGGCATTATTACAATATATTCTTATAATTCATAATAAAGATAATAAACAGTAGGGCCGTGGTTGTCCAAGCCCCGATTAACCGAGTTCCGGGTTAGCCGGGTTTGAAAAGGCTACAAAAAAGGCCAGACCAGGCCAAGTTTATACCCCCCCTCCTCCCCCCACCACTTTAGTATGCTGTACTGTATTTTATAATTTATGTATATATGTATTGTATTACAATTTTAACTTACTACATTTAAATATGTAATAGATGTATTCTTTTACTTCATTAACTACGTGTTCATCCATTTTAAACTTTACCGCTTGTTTCTCCCTCGATTTACGACAGAGTCCGTGTTATCCGAGTTTTCGATTTTCCTAGGTACCCTTGGTTCACATTGCCTCGGACAAGCGAGGTCCTACTCTATATTCATAATTCATAATAAATATATATTGTTATACTCATATATATGTAATACTTGTTATACTCATATATATGTAATATATAATACTTGTTATACTCATATATATGTAATAAATATTTAGTAAATGCAGATTAAAAATAAATACAATAAATACGAACCTACATTTCATTCGTATTTATCGTATTTATTGTATTTATAAACCACACGGTGGCATAGTGGTTAGGGCGCCTGATCTTACATTATAAGGTTCCGGGTTCGATTCCCGGCTTTGTCACAATTTTCCGTTGGGATACAATTAACGGAATTGCATTTCATGTCCACACACATACATTTAAACATTTCATGGTATGGTTGGTTGTAAGAGATTATCTAATGATATTAAACCGGTCTATTTTGAAATTTCACAATAAAGAGTAGAAACATTTATTCTATATATATACATAGGTAAATATATAAATACAAAAAAAAATATTTATTCCAAACACTTTCTTATGTATTAAATTAAGACACAATTTCCATTAGCTCCCTTTTGCTTTCGTGTCTACTTTTGAACGCAACTATTTTGTATTTTTTTCCTTCTTCTATATAATCTTTAACATTTGTATTCTTCTGGAAAAAACGCAATACTTGTATTGACTTAGTATATCCATCCGCCCGTTTCTGACAGCGAAGCAATAGCAATAAAAACTAGAGCAGAAATAGCACTGACTCGAAAGGCAAAGGGGAACAATGCCCTACGCGGAGACTGATGACGTCAATGCGGACGGTCGGAATAGCAATCTCTATGCAGATGTATTTCAGTTTCAGACCAACCTTCACACGCTGGAAAATTCTGCTCGGTTTCGTATTAACGATTGCAGGGGCGGATTGCTATTTTCATTTTTATTAATTTCGAGTCGAAATTACAAGTCCGCCCCTGTCTGTGGCTATTTTTTTTATATCGAAATACTGACACGTACTATGAGGACGAATCGTATGATAAGAATTTTAATGTGTGTCAATAAGCTGATACGAAGTTATGTTTATACATTTCAGCGAATTTATCGATTAACCGCGCAAATTTTGAGTTGCATTTTAATCGCGAGAGTACTTATCATATCTCTTTGTTAGAGCCGGAATATTCTGTCTATTAATTGAACTCTCCCGTTGATAGTTTGTTTACAATATTGAATAAGGGCCATCTATATATTACCGGTTACCCCCTCCCCTTCCCCTTGTTTTTTTGTTGTCAATTGTTATTATTATAGTTTCTTTTTTTGTTAATTGGAATAACTTTGGAGTAATTTTCTATATATGATTCTTTGTTAAATTGAATAACTAGTTTAAGATTATTGGAAATAACTACTCATTATTCTCATTACGTATTCTAGCATGATGGTAGGAATTACATTCAGAGTACCACAATGCATCATACGCTCACAAAATCTG
Organism: Micropterix aruncella; assembly: GCA_944548615.1. Classification (NCBI taxonomy): domain Eukaryota; kingdom Metazoa; phylum Arthropoda; class Insecta; order Lepidoptera; family Micropterigidae; genus Micropterix; species Micropterix aruncella. The sequence goes on along the minus strand of OX155954.1, from coordinate 10,716,501 downwards.
TTTGATGTTCCATTACGTCATACTAACTATAGTTAGGTTACCAAGTACTCGGTATTGTGTCGGCTGTTAAATACGAAATCGTCTAAATCTGACATTTTGCAAAATTATTCGCACAAAACTTCATTATATGACATAAATTAACATAATCTATGGTTACAAAACACACATATTTCCAAACGTTGTCTTTTTCGATACAAGGGGCACAAAATATTCACGCTACGTTACTAAAACTTCGTTGAGGAACGTTACTGTATCGTTTTTTCAGTGTTCCTTATCTATAAACGTTTATCAATAATAATTTTTCATTTTTACTTAGAAACTATCAAAGAACAGCGAAATTTAAAAAAATGTATCACAGCTCGAGAGTGAATATGCTATATCTGCCAAATGTTACTTTTGCTATAGAAACGAGACGCGGAATGGCGTTTTAATTGCAATAGCGAGACGATTCTCATTGGGAACGGAGGTAGTTCGGCTACTCGCCGCTAGGGGCGACTCGAAACAATAGTTTTCGTAGTACCATAATTAGCTATTGCGATTGACATCCGTAGCGTCCGTAGCCGCGTTGAAACAGTGGTTCCAAATAGGTCGCCGAAGTTAAGCAGCGTCGGGCGTACTCAGTACTTGGATGGGTGACTGCCATTAGATATGAAGGTGGGCGGCGCCATAAGGGGTATAAAGGCTAAAAAAACATTCGTAACAGGCCTTCAGAGCTGTGCGCCAGGCATGACTGTACTTTCGTAATTTTTAGGACGATTTCCTTTACTTGTTTATTTCTTTTCTTTTTTTCTTATTTTCATAGCGTTACATAACTCATGGCCAAACTCCACCCCTCTCTAAAGTAATGGGCTCTCTAGACGATAAAGCATGCTTGTCAAGCATCGCGTCGCGGGCTGGGAGGGGATCGTAAACCGCAGGAATTATGTAAATATATTTTTTAAATATTTACCGAAAATGCCTAATTTTGTAGTTTATACCAGGGAGTCATGTTAATTAGACTTAATTGACTGAGGAATGACGTGACTCCCTGGTATAAAACTACAAAATTAGGCATTTTTAGTAAATATTTAGAAAAAAGATTTGCAATTTCCTGCGGTTTACGATCCCCTCCAAGCCCGCGACGCGATGCTTGACAAGCATGCTTGATCGTCTAAAGAACCCTTAACAATTCGAAACGAAATCCCCCCTCTACCCTTTAGGGTGGAGGGGGGATTTCGCTCTTTAGAGCGTTGCGTGATATATGGATAGCCCCTAACTTGACATTTTAATCAAGCAAAAAAGTACATACCTGTTGCAGTCATCTTGCAAAATTGGGTCCATTCTCGCGCGATGCTGCTCCGCTCCGACCGAATATTGCACAAATGCTAAAGTAAGCCGAGAGCCGAGGACAGCGTGTCATCGACATGAAACAGCAACGGCCCGAGCCCGATACATTTCATGTCGGCCTGTTATGCATTGTAATCGACCCGCAAGTTATTGCCGACAATTCGCCGCTTACCTGACACAGATTCAGACGATTTTTGTTTAAATATTTCATTCAGCAGTTCCAAGTATCGTGCTCGCTCATGAAGTTTGGTAAGTCCAGATGCAACGTATGTGCGCATTATGAAAACATATATTTATTTTCAAACATTTTGTTTGATTCCTTCCGCTCTTACTTGGCTGTGGCTAATGTGCTGAGGTCAATCAGCAGAGTGACTGAAAAAATACATTAGCAAGTGGCTCATGACAAAAAGTAGAAGTGAGTGCCATTTCTGTGTTATTTGAGTTACAATTAAATATAGCAAATATCATAGCCTACGTCATGATGTGTCCTGGCGTAGACTATGATAATTGCTATATTTGATACTTGATAATATATATGTTAACTTGACATTATTTAAAACAACTCAATATAGCTATTTGTACATGTACAAATTCCTATTCCTATCCCAAATTCAAATTCCTATTCCTACCTATTCTTCCTTTTCCAAAAAAAAGCGTTTTTCTATTTTTATTCTTCATAACATTTGATTCGATTTCGCTTTTAGCTTGACAGACAGATAATTTCGTCGTGACTCGACAGACAGATAATTTCAATAGAAAAGTCCCTTCCGATGGGTTAAAATTCTTTCGATTCTTTCGTTTTTTTTAATTGCATGCAGATCTATAGAGGGAGAGGGGGCTCTTCAGCGCCCCCTTCCCCTCTTAGTCTGACTTCCGATCCCGATAATCAGACTAACGTTTCTATATTCATGAGACAATCATGAATAGAAATAATTTTGTTATTTTTGTCATGTAATGACGTGATTTTTGCCTCTCATATCTGGCTAAACCCTTTTATATGGAATGTTAGATTTAATATTAGAACGACGCTGCCAACCATTTTCAGAAAAAGTTATATCAGTAATTCTTCTAATTTATAAATCAGTCTTTAAAATTAAAACCAATGATGGAGGAGATCATAAAAGATTAATTAATTTATGATATTCTTCATAATTATTAATAATCGAAAATCAAAAGAAAGTAACTTTGTTATTGTTATACGCAGTTGATAGTTATGTATTTATTATTTGAATACTACTAGATGCTTTTTCTTTAATGTTGGCAGATGAACCTAATATAAAGTTCTTCGAAAATCTGTATTTTGTGACCAACATAAATTAAATATTAAATTTCTCCACACAAATTACTTCGAGCAGTAGCAGTTGCATTGACAATATATAATATGTATATTCAAACTGTTATAGGAGTCAACTCTATAAACTGCGGTTTTTTGGACTGCGGCTGGCAAATGATGATCCTCAGCTGCTCTTAATGCATACATGCTTGATAAGTTTATGATAAACAAAAAATACTCAAAATGGGATAAATCACTTCCAGATAGTTTTGATAGCTAATTCTCACGATATAAACAACGATCTCTCAAAGCTACGAGTTTTCCCAGTTTTTAACTACCGTCCTATATACCAACTACTACATATATTTTATTTTATTTTACTTTTATTTTATATTTTGTTAACAAACAGCGTTTATACAAAACAAATACAAAATATAACAATAAAACTATGACTAATTATATGTTACCACTATTTACCGTATGTGTATATATATCCGTTATTTTACCTTATTTATATATATACATTTCTTTAGTGATTTAATATTATAGAAAAAGAGAAAGAACAAAAAACAAATGAAAATTAATTTTTATGTTGACATTATAAACAATATTAATTATTTTGTACCAAAAATATATTTAAAAAAATTACAAACAAAAAAACTATTCATGTAAACTGTTCAAGCGATTAATAGTCATTATATGAAATAATGTCATTAAATGAATAATGTCATTATATGAATAATGAGAACGAAATGATAAGATTTTTTTAATGGTTTTCTTAAATTGACTTTTAACTGATGAAAAAATGTCAATGTACCCGAACATATCGTTAGACTTTGACATAGCTCTGTTTATTAGGAAATGCTTCGTATAATTAGAGTTATATATCTTTACATAAAACAAGTTCGGGTTGCGAGTAATTCGGGGAGGGGCCAGAATGGATATCTTTTCGACCAGATACGCACTTTCAAAAATATTATTTATTACGTTCTAGAGAAACACCATATCGTAGGTTGTACGCCTATCTTCAAGACTATGGGAGTTTAAAAAGAGCCAATCTGTCCTTGTACGATTCAGCAGATTTATTTTTCCTAAAGCACAAGTGCCTTAAGATTGTTTTTTGAATACGCTCGATTCGTTGCTTGTACAAGTTGTATTGGGGGGGATCAAATGCAAGATGCAAATTCAAGTATACTACAAACATAGGCTCCATATATTACTAACAAGGTGGATATCTCGGAAAAGGGCTTGCACGTACGTAGTAGAAAACCTAGCGATTTGTATGCTTTGTATATCATCATTGAATTTTTTTATTCGGACTATTGGAAATTGACTACTTTTATTATTACTAATTTTGTTACTATTTTATATTAACCATAATTTGTGGAACGAATAGATTAATATTGATTGATTATAAATCCGATATTAAGTATTTTTTAACATCTGCGCTAGTCTTAGTCTTATAGATATGTTATTTAATCAGTAGTTTTTTCGTTTTCTTGCATATTTTAATTTTGCACCTGGAATATTTTATAGTATTTTGACATTTTGCAAATTTTTTAGTGAATATTTATTTTAACAATTTGTTTGTTTGTTAGTTTTTACTTTTTAATGTAAAATTTTACTATGGGAGGGTTTATGATCCTACGACAATTTTTTAAAACCACCCGTAAATTATTACAATTATCGTAAAACATATATAATTACTGAAAATAAGTGGAACACATATTTGAATTTTAGTTCTTATCCTTTTGTTGATCTATTAATCGCTTTTTATGAGACTACACTATCGTTGGAGTTCATAATTTACTTTTCTATTTATATAATTATCTATGAAACTGAAGTTATATGGCGTCTAAGTAATTGACTAAATTGACGTAGAAATAATTTGACTACCAAGTGTATCTAAAAAAAATTGTAAGGGATTTGTTTGTCATTTTAGTGAATTTAAAATAAAGGTCTCATATTTTGAATTGGCAACGCCCAATGCAGTTGCATTTGTGTGTGGGGGAACACTGCCGGCGTGTGTGTGTTGGTCGTCTGTGTGGGGCGGTGGCCCAGTCGGCGGTGGTTGCACTCTCTGAGGGGCCGAGGTCGCTGGAGCCCCCCCCCCCCCCCCCTTCCCTCTCCAGACCCCTCCGAACCTCTCCGGACCAGCGGACTCCAAGACCGCCGACCTCCGCTACGTACAACATACTCCTAAGATCCGATCTATCACTTTCGATCGATTCGTTTCATTCGCGGAATAAACATAGTGGCATATTGGTTAGGTCGCCTGATCTTACATTGTGAGGTTCCTGGTTCGATTTCCTGGCGGGGTTATTATTTTCCGTTGGGAATTGCAAGAATTACAGGAATTGCATTTCCATTCTGTCGATCGAATGCAAAAGACACACACTACACACATGTTACACGCACACATTCATATAAACACTTCATAGTAGGGTTGGTTGTAAGAGATAGTCCTATGATTATAAACACGCCTAATATGAAATTTCACAATAAAGAGTGGAAACAAATATAAGCCGAGAGTTATTTCTAAATCAACGTGTGAAAAAAAAAACATAAATAAAATATTTGACATGTAAGACGTTAAAAGAAAGTAAAATATTACTTTCCAATATTTTTTTTTTTTTTTGAGATGATGACAGATATTTCACATTTTGACTCCTCCAGAGACGATTAGTACGATTTCCAGACTGAAGTCTGTGAGTCTGTGTTTCTGTGTGTATTCCTCGATGATAGCACCCAAACGCTTCATCCGATTTGGCTGAAATTTGGCATGCAAGCATCATTCGATCATGGCATGAGCTGAAAATATTGTAGTTATAATCGGTCCACCAGGGGGCATACTCGTCATATATCATCCTCGAAATGTTGGACTTGACTATTGGACTGAAATTTGATACACAGATGCCTTGTTCGACCGAAATCACATTGTGAAATTTTGGTTGGGATATCTCATATACAAGCTGCATAAATAATATTTAAATTCCGCCATACAAATGTATGGTGAATCAAATATTTATATAATGTGCGGCGTCGCGTTTGATATTGCGCGACGCAGGTTCGAAATTCAAATCTTTATTGCGGTGTCTCGCTCGTTTTTTACGGCGAGACACCGCAATAAAGACCCTCAACAATGTCGTCATTCAGAACATTTCCTACGAAGACATCAAATACTCCGAGGAAATCAGAGGTTAATAATATAGTATTGCTCTTCCCAACGAATGTCCATACTGATACTGTGGGAGATGCAATTTCAGTGTCTCTTAAGACTTTTTTACAATTCGATTTTTAAATTGAATGACATGACGTCCTTGGCTAATTGCAAGGAAAGTCTTGTGGTGACATAATCGTTTTTTTTTATTTTTGCTAGCGGGAAATATTTCTTTATATATTTGTCAATGTTACTGTTAGGGTATTTCGCTTTTTTTATTTTTTTTTCGTCTGGGGCTTTTCTAATGTTTTTATGATCCTTGTAACACTGCGACCATTGCTGATCTATTGTGTTCGCCACCTACTATAGTTCTGCGCTAAGCCTCGTGTCATTTAAGAACCGCCACAGGCTTTTGGCGCCAAATTGTTTTACCTCCTCAGGTTGGAGGTAATGAACACCCAAGTGGATGTATCTTTTACGCATCAGTGGGCCAGACTTGCACATGAGGTGCAGAGGAGTTTCCTCAGCCCCTTGCCAGAACCTGCACATTTTTGTGTCTCGGAGCTTGTGGTTGCACATGTGTTTGTTGAGGCCACAATGCCCCGTGAGCGACCTCACCAGTATGCGTAGATTGTTCCTATTTAGCGATAAGGCCTCACGGGCCGTCTTAGGGGCGAAGGCCTTAATTAGCGCTTTGGATTGATTCAACCCTGGCGTGTTGTTCCAGTGGTTGACGGATTGTTCTATTCGGATTGAACATATTTGTTTGAGAATTAGGTTTGCAAGGCTTTTTGGTACGCCACAGCAAGGTTCAGGGCCGTACAACGTTCCCTTTGCTCCCGTCTTAGCAGTATTTCGTAGCGTATTTCGCTTAGTAAGTATGTTAAAATATTGTAAAAGCTGTTTTGTAGTAGACGGGCCCTTACTTCGCGAAATTGATACAGGCGCTTGTCGCGAATAGCTGATTGTAAAGCGATCTACAATGTGATCGACCGATATCTCGGCTACGGGGCTCAAGGCTGTGCCTCACCGTTTCACCAACTAGCCAATGGACACTAATAAAATAAAATACCGCTTCGCCGGCGTTCGGTAGATGGCCTTAGTGGCCGTTGCGCTGCAATTCGCCGCGAGACTTTGCGAGCCGCGCCAAATCTTTCTACCAAATTTTAACTAACAAACGTTCGTGTCACCCTAAGACTTTCCCAGCAATTAGCCACGGATGTCAACGTAAAAACCAAATTGCAAACGCGCGTCGCCGTAAAATTCGCCGTTCGCGCGTCGCCGTAAAAAGCGACACAACGCAATGAAGACTTATATTTCTAACTTCCAAATAATAAAAATTCCAATCGCAAACCCGCGACGCTGCAATTTTAAATTTTTGATTCCCCTTTAAACATTTGTATGGCGGTAATAAAATATTATTAGTGCAGCGTATGCCTTAGATATTCACTCCAAAATTTCACAGTGACATTTCCATCTATCACGGCATCTGCGTACCAAATTTCAAGTCTTTAATTCCAATATTTCGAGGGTGATATATGGCAAGTACGAACCAGGGTGGATCGATTTCAATCACACTTATCAGCTCTTGCTATGACTAAACGATGCCTGCATAACAAATTTCAGCTCAATCGGATTGCGTTTGGGCGCTATCGTGGAGGAATTTATACACAGATACACAGACAGACACATACGCAAATATTTCCTATATACAGTCCACTTTACCTATTAACCTTTCGTAAGCCAGTCATTCCACGCAAACTTTTCGAAGCCCTCGAAAATTTGTTTGTATACGGTGTGTGCAAGCATACCAATATATACAATTGGCTTATCCAAAGGGAGGCTTCTAGCGCGGTGGAGGGAGAAATAGAGCCGATAATTGCATAAACACAGATATAATACGGATAATACGAAAAACACCGATCGGCGGGCATGGCCACCCAGCGGTTAAACCGAGTTCCTTAAAATCTCCTCACCGATATTAACACCCAAACAGCATTAAAACTGTCCGATACAATCGTCCGTGGCATACAGACACACATAAAGACGGACGGGCAACGCACCGAAGACGCACCAATCGGTTTTCGTTTGTACGCTTTGGTACGTAACCCTTAAAACGATAAAAGACCGCAAACGATTACGGCAACAACGCATCGGCGTTTCCAAATGAGTGTAATGTACATAAATGTACACTTGTGGTTGTGATGCCTTCATAAGTAATGTAAACGTTACATAAATGCATTAATAATCGCTGTAATGGGGCGTAAACGAGATGTGGCTTACAAAATTGCAGTCGGTTCATTTAGCGTTCAGCTGCGACATGCGACCAAATTATTTAACTTTTGAACCGCAAGAGATTTATTTAAAAATTCAAATTCTTTAGTTATCAAAAATCATAGATACATATACATATTAAATAAACCTAACCTAACTGGATCGCACGAGACGTCCGCACTGAGGTAGGCTCAGATACGTATAATTAGATACTGCCTTCTTCTTCATCATCATCAGCGCGCATTCGCCCACCGTTGGGCATACGCCTCTCCAATCACTCTCTATCCGGATCGGTTGTCCGTTTCCCTCATCCAGACTGATGATAATTAAATAATACATTGAAGAATGCCGTGAAATCAATTTAAAATATTCGCAAAACCTAGAATCACACAGACTGATATGTAAACTAATACTAGAATTATAAACTATTAATTACAATAAAAATATTTATAGAAATAAAATAAAGTAAAATCAAACAAAATACAATTTTAATAATAAATAAATATTCAATAATAAATAAAATTTCAAATTATTCTAAAAGGTGATAAGTGATAATGATAATAATAATAACATTGTAATCAAAAAGCATGCCAATAATCAGAATATGGTAGGTAAATAATTATCCTTTCTACTTTATTATGTTGGTTAGGTGACATTAAAATAGAACCACTGGCAACAGTTTTTGACATATCATGTTATCAGCTTTTCGCTCTTGGATTTTTATCTACGATATTTTAAATCTACATAATGTCCATTTTACTGTAGAATATTGTGAAGTATAAATAAAATCATAATACGTAAAATTTTAAACTACCCGGTATAATTATAATTATAAACAATATTAATTTATTTTTACACGACTGCTTGACAAAAAAGGAGTGTAATGTGTTCAGGGTTCATCTATGTATGTTTTCCGATTCTTTATTCCACCATAACTTCTAAACGCTTGACCCGATTTAGAAGTGTGTGGTATTGTTTAAATCGTTATGTCATCCCGGGTATCATAGGGTACCTTAACTGCCCAAATATAAAGTAAGTAGTTGTCTAAATTTCCAAATGTCAATAATTTAACATAAATATATCGTGTTTAGTGTCAAATGAAAGATTCGATTAAGTACATTCCGGAAATATACATATATGAATAAATACATAAACCACAAATATTTCACAAAAAAACCGTAATAAAAATATTCATAAATACAATAGTTCACTCTCTGTAGGGCAGTCGTATTTTTAATTCTTTTTAATATATTTACTTGTTTCGATATCTACATTGCAACATCCCGACATAGAAGAATTAAAATCACCACCCAGCTTTTAATGTGATCGCAATCAGTTCGCGCGCGTATGTGTAATGGAGTGTTGTTTTAAGTAGTGATCATCTCATTGCGTGTGTTTTTTTTAAATTTAATTTAGATTATTACACATCAGCCGCTTTAATTGCGTGATGTATGGTTTTATGTTTACCATAATTAAAGCGGATGAGATCATGCAATTTGTTAATATAACTCGCGGATTTTTATTTAATAAATAGATTAGGATTTATAATCAGACATGTGGAAAGTGTTTATTCGTGACAGTGTTTGAGAACCTGTTTTTATAACATTAGTTTTTATAACATAGGCACATTTCTTGTTTATCGCTTTAAAAAAAATTGTAACGTTCCTATCCACCATCATATCGACGGTTGAAATGCAAAGTGACTAACGAGCCATTGAATCAACTTTACAATAGAGCCTTTTAAAGTTTAAAATTTTCTTAATAAAATCATTGCAATCATTACATTTATTTGTGCAATTATATTTTTTTATAATTATGATTAACAATTGTATAAGGTTAATTTTACTTTGAATGTCCAGCTTAGAATACATCATTACAACATTCAGATGAAATCAGCTTTGGCAACATGCCGGTAATGTCTTGTGATGATACAGCCGATATTTTAGATTCATAAGATTTAGATAATTGGATAATGTATTTCTTAGTATCAAATATACTAATGTTTGATTAACAAACAATAAATTAAAGTCTGAAAATAATTTCTAAGTGTCTGACGTGCTTTATCAGGAAATATTATGGGAGAGTAAAGGCTTTAAAAGCTATAGTACTAATATTATTATTGTATCTAAATTACTAATGTGGTTTTAAAAAGAAATATAAAAAAATACCTAAATCCCATAATATCAGATATTTGAAGATAATTCGCACGTCGTAATGTGCGTCCTAGGGATGAATATTTTATGTTTTTATTTGTCAAGGAAGAATGCCTAACGTGCATCTTTATTATAATATGCAGATAGACAAAAGGTCTTACGTAGGTTTTGTTTTTAGGGGCTCTTTAGACGATCAAGCATGCTTGTCAAGCATCGCGTCGCGGGCTGGGAAGGGATTGTAAACCGCAGGAAATATGCAAATATATATTTTTTTATTTACCAAAAATGCCTAATTTTGTAGTTTATACCAGGGAATCACGTCATTCATCAATCAATTACGTCTTATTAACCTGACTCTCTGGTATACAACTACAAAATTAGGCATTTTTGCTAAATATTAAAAAATATATTTGCATATATCCCGCGGATTACGAACCCCTCCCAGCCCGCGACGCGATGCTTGACAAGCATGCTTGATCGTCTATAGAGCCCCTTAGGCTATGTGATATGACGTCATAAGAGCCATTGTATCATATTTAATAATAGTAAATAATTTCTTATAAACTAAATGTAATGAAAAGGTAATGTAATGAAAAGCTTCTAACAAATCGAATACTGAATCGACGAGGGAATCGACGATTTGTATCTAACTTAAGAATGCAATTAGGAATAACGCGTCCTTTTTATAAATATCAAAATATTTATAAAAAATGTTTCAATTAAATACGAGTAGACTGAAATATCCAAAAAATGCCGCGATCGCCATGACAGCTGGCTCATTAGACATAGAAAAGATAGCTGATTCCAGCAGTATATATTACCACCATAATAACTAGCGATGTTATTTTTGAAAATATTTCATAATCCTTTTTTTGTTGGATTGTGAATGGGTACGTCAATTATTCTAGGCTGATTTATAAGTTTTTCATATTTTTTCCATTTTTTTATATTTTATTAGGTACATACCTGTCCCCTTTGACGTAAACTGAAATATCACCGCACCTACTCAACTCCCATTTTCAAATCTAACTGCTCTCATTTGTAAATGCGACCATTCCGAGCTTTCGTGTAATATAAACGTGTCGTGTGCCAGTTATATTAAGTAGGTACAATTTAATACTGTTTCCATCAATAATTTGGAGCGGTAATTTGACAGTCACGCAAGAGCGGCAATGAAGTGACGCCGCTGCTAACAAGAAGTAAATGTGTAATAAATACATAATAAAATCACAAACATCCTCCATTCAGCAACTAATGCAAAAAAAATCGGTTACGAGGTCTCCATGATAAAACCCTCGACTTAAAAATGCCGAACGGCGAGCGATAAGGCGGGTGCACACTGGAAACGCGCCACTTGTAGAAACAGTTGATTCGACTTCGCATGGTCATTTGATGAAATCAAAGAATTATCGTCATTTTAGCATAAAAGAAATTACAGCTTCAGCGGCTGTTCTAGGTCGCTGCGACTGAGGATGTCAAACAACATTAACAGGGTGTAGCTAGTGATTTGAAATAGTAGCATGATTGATAGTGAAATTTATTTATTTCTTTGTTTATTTTAAATATTATTCAGGAGCTTTACAAACCAATATAATTCGACTTTAATATTAAATCTAGTGATGCACAAGCTCATAATAACTGATTTACGTAAGTGCTGACATTAAAAAATATTTAAAAAAATAACTAAATAAAACAAAGTACTTATTTATGATAAAAATGAAATAGCTAGGAATTTATATGCCAAACAGATACACAAAAACGGATACGCGTTTTAATATGCCAAACGGATACACAAAATATGTCTATCTCAGTGGGTAATGAATTAACCCCTCAAATGTGAGGCGTCCCTTAAGGTATGCCTTGGCAAAATGTATACAAAATGTATATAAATTTATATAAATATAAATATAAATCTAAATGTGCGCCGCTTTATAGTAATCCGCTCTATAGTAATGCTATAGCTCTATAGTAAACCCCGCTCTATGTAAATGTAAATGTAAATATAAATTTATATACATTTTGCCGTAGGCAACCCGAGCTAATCGCCATTCATTTGAGGGGTTAAGAAGAGCTATAACCCACCTCACTGGCCTAGTTAAAGTAATATTGTACACTGGTACGGCACATTCAACAATACATGCTGTCTCTTCGCTATGTAATTTACCGGCACGTGAAATTCGAACTTACATAGAATTTCTGGTTAAAAAAATACTTCTTTCAATTATGTTATACGCAAATAGAATTAGGGAAATATATTGACTCGTTTCGAGAGCATTGTATACTATCACTCCTAAAACAAAATTGTAAGGAAATAAACACGGATAAATATTGTATTTTCTGTAATAAATATATCTTTAAAATTTTTCTTCAAATGAGGCAGTTAACTTCAACAAACTGTTAAGTAATTTTGTAGCAACCTCTAACATGATAACAGATCTCTAATATACCATATATGTTGTGACATATATAGTTGGGGGATACCTTTGGTGACCTATAGAATCTATAGTAACCTGTAGAAACTAGAATCACCTTAGTAAAAGTCACTTGTTTTTATTAGAATTCGATTTATTGGGATCTTAGTCCCCATTACGAGAATATAAAGAAAGTGGAAACTAGAATCATTGAAAGTAGAGCAAAAGACGTGCGAACCTTATCCAGGGTCGGCTTACAAAGTATTGGATTTTTAAAACAATTATTGGATTGTAGCACGTGGGGACACGGGAATGTAGGTGTGACGGTCTTTGACGGAGTCGCGTTTCTCTTCGGCTGGCCGAACCCCGTTCTTCCTCTTCCCGGTCTACGCCGTGCTTTCCCACGGGAAACGGCGGCTGATGTACATGCGACGGGCGGCACTCTCGGACGTGCGATGATGTTCACGTTGGCCGCGGTCGACCGTCTTGCGATTCGGTAGGTTCGAGGCGGGAGAATGGTCCAACGGAGAAGATTAATCCGATAGGAGAATCCCTGTAATTACACAGGAGCAATAAGTGGGAGAGAAGGAAAATGAGGAGTCAGTTTGCCCAATCCTAGGGAGTCGGCTCACTCTTCAATCCATCCCTTCTCAACCGAACGGATAAGGATTCATCTTGTATCTAAATATTGAACAACCGCTTCAAAACTCACCGGGTTAATTTATCTAATTACGTGCACCACGGGATTCTCGATTAATATCGACCGCACCAGCTGAATTGCGAATTCGAAAAAGAAGAGCCGGAAAACATGGCCGTCTCATTATACCGCTTCTATATTGATTGCCTACTCGACTCGTTTTGGCTTCCGGTGCTTAATTTACATTAATTTTATTAATTTGAATAATTGTTACAGTATTTTTATAAAATACTAGATTTAATTTCTAGTTAAACGGATCTGATTTAATGTGGCTAAGTGTCCGCGTTTTTACGTACGGAATTTAATTACCAATGTTAATCATGATTTTGTGTATTAAAAATTGTATAATACCCAAATAAATTATTGTATTAATTTTCCTAGCATCCTGGTTTATAATTTGATCTTTCTTTATTTTTACCGACTTAATTAAAATTATTCTTTTTCCTAAAATCCATTTTCATAACTGAATACAAGATTTACTTGTGGCAATCGACTAGCCGACAATGGATTCGGTGTCAAATGTACGCTTGTAGATACTACGATAGTCGTATGTCGTATATGACAGTCCTAGCTTGCAAAGCTTGTGAATTGCATCAAGATGGCGCTGCATGCATCTTATGCGTGTGTGTATTGTTGTTTACTTAAAGTGCAATGCGAATTTATCGGGGAAAACAGCAATCGTGTCACAATGTATATAATTTAATGCAATGGGATAAAAATTTTAGAAAGCAATTTTAACTTTTGGCACATTATATGTTTGACTATTAATTCAACAAGCTTGTTACTTTCTGCAGCCTTCGAATTTTCCTCGCCCCTCAGCTATATAACTCTATACTTTCTTCTTTCTATCTCTTCATTGTTCTAACGACAAAACGCTTTACTTTTATAGAAAGGAGAGTTCCAGCTTTAATTTGAAGACTAGACTTTATGACAAGGTTTCTGTGTATTTTTTTTATATAAATCGCTTATTTCCAGAGATACGAGATCATTGAGTTCTGAGAAGCACTTTTGCTATGGATGTGAAGCCACATTTGTGTGATTTAAAAAACGAAATTTGTGATATTTCGTATTAAAAGCAAATGTAGACAAATCCTTAACCGAAGAGATGCTACATTCATAAGAAGAATTTTAAATAGACTAAAATATTACGACCTCATATCTGGAGATAACGGAAAGTATTTAAATATACATCTACATATCCCTGTATATCTCGAATAACCAATTAAAAATATTGTTTTTCAATTTTATGGTTTCTATACTTTCACGACACATATTGTAATGAATTTAGTGCAAACATATACAGAGTAAATAATATACACGGGGTAAAATAATGTGACCAGTCGTAATGATGAAACGGAAATTGCTAGACTAATTGTGTTGCACTCATAAATATATATATTACGCCATCGTCGAAATAATTTTGATTTAAAAATTATGCAGTCTATTTAATATTCTTCTAAGTGTTGTAGGAAGTTTTGTAGCATATCTTCTGCTATAGATTTAAAACGATTTTCAAAAGTTCACAAATTTCGCTACCCAGCCGTAGCAGCCATAGCGGAAATAAGGGATTAAAATTTTTAAAACGCACAGAAATATTTATATAATATTAGTCTTCAAAATCAAGCTGAATCTCTCCTTCATGTAAAGTCAATGGTAAAATTATTTTTCTCCGTATATTAAAAGGAAAAAGGCTGTTATTTGAAGAAGAAGAAGAAGAAGAGATATATTTATTGTTCGAAATTGTGGTGGTACATTTATGGTGATAATATGTAAAACTTTGTCTCTCACAATTACCTGTTATTATAACAGATTGACAAATTTACTTATCTGCTAAATTTACTTATCTGCTAATTATAATATCTTATTAAAAAATGTAATTATTTTACTGGTTTGCCTATAATATCTAAATCAAATCAATAATAATTCGTAATGTTCATTGAATGGCCTGAAATAACATTTAAAAGAGAAATATAACATTAAAAAATACTAAACAGACCGGATAAGTAGCACTAACAGTAGAAGACAATTAATAAAAATAATTCACCAATAATATAAAAATTAAAGAAGAAAATCAAAATCAAGGAATAATCAAAAATCCTCCTATAAATACGAAATGTATATAATTTAAAATGTGTAATCTTCCTAATTGAATTATTGTAAAAAGAAAATGATTTTTTTTTGACATGTGATACAGAAATTAGTTTTGAGTGTTGACGTTTATAACATCACCTGTATAATTTAGTGTTTAGTTTTTTCTCGAATTCTCTATTGAACACAGTGTGAGTCTCGCCTAAGGCGCTAACTGATTCGCTTTATGTAGCGCAATCGATGGAGATTTCATCGGCAGGCTTCGCGTTAGTTGTGGACGCCTCTAGGCCTTGAGGTCGTCGACCCGGCCGCCTTTTCGGAGGCTAAAGCCCGATCGGCCAGGCCAATTTTATTGGCGAGTCGTCGCGATGCAGTGAAAGTCACTATCGCCTTATTATGTGAACACCACGCCGCCGCGCCGCAAGGCGATGAATGGACGCAGGCTGCAGGATGCAAGCTGCAGGCTGCACAACAGTGACGTAGCGATGAGAGCGTCCCGGGGAAAAAGAAAATGATTTCAATAGAAATAGAAGACGCCGCCTCCCTTCCCAATGCATACAAATGTGCACACCTTTCATATTTATTTATTTTATTTATTTATTTATTGGTCAACAAAAAAAATACACCGTTAGCACTTAACATAGATTGTATTGCTCCTAACTAGGCAGAGCCTGTTCTAAGAATAACACCAATTCAAATGATTATAAACTACATAACTTCCAAAATAAAAAATAAAAATTTGAATCAAATCAAGTTAAAGTGAAATTCTCACTACACCAAAATAATGTTAGAAACTATAAACAAGTAACACTACATAATAACGTATAATCATAATAATAATATATAACAGCAATAATAAATAATCATTTATAATAATAACTAATAATATATAACAATTAGTAAAAATACGTATATAAAATATATAGAAAATAAATATATTTCTTTATTTTAAAATTGTGATGAATGTTTTGTCCATTATTTTATTTATTTTTTTAATATTATTCATTTATTCATTTTATTCAGTTTTATTCTTTTTTTTCTTATTTATTTATTTATCACGTTTTATTTGATTCGTAAATTTGGTATAAATGTTATGACATGCGCTTTCTCCCTTCCATTCTTATCCTGATCTGGATCCAACTTTCATCGCACCACAAGGAATCGCTGACATCTGAGAGACCAGCTGAGTTACCCAAAGATAACAGCCGAGCACCTGGATTATTTATTTTATTTATTTATTTAAATTTCACACACATTTAAAATACTAGATTAATAGGATTAAAATCTACCTTGCTGGAGTGATGTCCGTACTAAGGTAGACTTTTATGTATTCTTTTTGAACTTTATATATATATATATATATATATATATATATATATATATATATATATATATATATATATATATATATATATATATATATATATATATATATATATATATATATATATATATATATATATATATATATATATATATATATATATATATATATATATATATATATATATATATATACACATATGTTTTACATCTATACATATACATAAAAGTAGTAATTTTATGTAGTTAAGTACCTGCTGTTATAGATGCATTGCAATCGAATGGCTGTTTAAGATGCGCTACCAAAGTTGACGTCACAGATGACGTGATCGTTCTCAGCAAATCACATTACAGGATGACTTCTGAAAATGAAATGCATACCGACTTCCTGCAAGACCTGCATTAAGCCATAGACTAGCTACGCCACTGCTGTAGAACCTTCTCTGTTGCTCTCCTCCGCCTTTGTTGCCTCTTCTGACGCAACGCCCCTTACGTATTAATGAGGACGCCTCGTAATTGTAATAACTGATCTTCGTTTCGACACTGTTAATGTTTTTCGGTGTGACATTTTCCTCGAACATATGTGGGGCCGCCCTAAAAAAAAAGAAAGAGTCACAATGTTTAATTCGATATGTTGAAAAGTAGCTACTAATATAAATTATTCAAGGAAGTAATATAAATTAAAAAGAGAAATAAACGTGATTTAGTCACAGTTAAAAGTTTATCTGAAATAAAAAAAAAACAAACCGAAATATAGGCAAAAAACTGGAAAAAAAATCCAGGTTTCTTTAAAAATTTGCAATGTTGTTTTATTTTCGACAATCGCTGAACCCATATTATTGAATCATAACTACATCATTCAGTTCTGTTATATTAATTTACCAATGGAAATGGAAAAATAACCTGAATATTTAGGTATTTATAAGCCTCACTGATCTGATAGTGCGTTCTACTGGAAAGGATACGTTTAAATTACTAACAGAAAGTATTAGGATTTAGGTGTACTAGTATATGGAATTTTTTGTATAGTTTTAGTATAAAACGATGGCTCTAAGACGATCGCTGTAATCAAAAGTGGAGTAACTTTACTAATTTCAAAATGTATACATTTGAAACCTATTTTTTTTAAATACGTGATTATTTTAGATACATTTCAGAAGCACGAAAAACGTGCTTCTGACGGATTAAAAAATGTAATAAAAAGTATGTTTTTTTGTTATTTGTCTTTTTAAGCTATTGCATAGCTTTTATCGCGGGCCTAGCCCAGCGCGGCAACCGAATGAAGAAATTTCTTAACGAAAATTAATGATTTTAAACTGATAATTACGTCTAAACGAGTACTGCTTACGATTCGAAAAAAATATATGTTAAACAAGAACATTTTACTAATATTCTTAGCCTTGAATATTTTATATTTTGTTTATATTACATAGTGTAATTAATTTGTGAAATTAGGTCTAACCGAACACAAAAACGACTACTACGCAAATACTATCTGGCGTATTAATATGAAACCTGCACCATTTTAAAGATAATTTAATTATCTATCTTTTTATCTACGATTTTTTCGAATAGTCAAAGAATAAAAGAATAATATCCGGTTTTGTTGCTTTATTAAATAACATTCGTGCGCGGCGCTCTATCGGAATTATTCCGAATCATTTGATTCCCCAGCCCCATATGATTCGGAATAATTTCAACGTTTACCGATAGAGCGCAGTTATCTGATATCAGAAATAAATTGAATTAATACAGTATGACCGCGGCGATCAGTGACCGCGGCCACTGTTACGGTAGGATTCTGACATTGTGTTCCGAAAGAAGACGAAATAAATTACGTTATTAAAAAAACAAAATGGCCAGGAAATCAAAATTTTTACAACATAAACGCCGTATACTGGAGAAAAATAGATTATTAAGGTAAGTAACGTGTATTATTACTTGTATATTATTACCATTTCTCTTCTCTGACGTTCCTTGCCTGACGTCACATTGGGGTGACTAGACGAATAGGCTTCGTGCAACAAGTTAACTAATTAACAGTTATAAAATAAAATACGTCATTTATTTCATAAACTGACGTGATTACTGTTACTTGAATATCCTCGATCAAACTTGAATATTGATTTTGAAAATCGATTTAGGGTCGATTTCAATATGAAACCTGCGGGTAAAAGTACCTACACATAAGTATAAGTTGAACCGTCGATTTGCTAAATTCATTCATAAAGCGACAAAATTTCATTCGTGATGTTCGTAGTATGACGTAAATTATACTTTAGTGGCAATAAGATCATTTTGTGGTTTTTAGCCAAAAATCTAGTAGTAATCATAATAATTCTACTTATAACATAGTTAGGCGCATAACTGACTGACTCTAACGCTGTAGGTAGACAGTCTTTTTTTTAAATTTGTCAGTTTTTAAACCTTTTCTTTTCTAATTTCTACTACTTCTAATTTCGAACTTGGAATGCTATTTCGAACTTGAAATTGTACTTCGAATTTCAAATTTGAAATAATAATTGTGCTTCGAATTTTGAACTTGACATTCTACTTCGAATTTCGAACTTGATATTCTACTTCGAATTTCGAACTTGAAGTTCTACGTCGAATTTTGAACTTGACACTTTACTTCGAATTTCGAACTTGATATTTACTTCGAATTTCGAACTTGACATTCTACTTCGAATTTCGAACTTGAAATTCTACGTCGAATTTCGAACTTGACATTTTACTTCGAATTTCGAACTTGACATTCTACTTCAAATTTTGAACTTAATATTCATTCTACTTCAAATTTCGAACTTGACATTTTGACATTTGAAATTCGGAATTTCGATTAAATTTCGATAATATCGGAATTCGAATTAAAATTTCGAAATTTTGTATTGTGCTTTGAATTTCGAACTTGACATTCTACTTCTTTTTCACAGGAAAAGACAAAAATTGGACAGTAATGAAGAGAATGTCGTGCAATGTAGAGCTGTTGAAAATATAGAAAATGTAACGCTACAAGAAAATCAATTTCACAGCCAACAACTTCAAATTTATGAACAGCGTAATGAATGCATTACTCCCGAAGTTATTCTATACAGGAACACAGGAATTCCTGGCGATGGTAATTGTCTATTCCACTCGCTCATAAGTGTTTTGCAACTTCAAATTGAGACTTGTGAATTGAGAAATCAGTTACGCGATTCACCCTATTTAAACTGCTCCCACAATCCGCAAGAAGCATATAACATTCTATCAAGCACTAATGATTACGGAGATTTGGATTGTTTGTACTTATTTTCAAAAATGTACAATCAAAATGTTTGTGTACATTATTGTTTTTACAACATAACTACAACGCATCAAGACACTATCTTTTGTCATTTTAAAGCGAATGATACACAAAACTGGATTCATCTTCATCTTCGTGACCAACATTTCACACCTTTTTATGAACTATCAGATTTATTGGAGACAATACAAGACGCTACCCAAAATAAAGCCCATGTTGATGCCAATATTCAACTATTGCGTGACAATTATAATGAAGATCCTACCGAAGATAACCATAACAATCATGAAAATGAAATTGAGATTGATAGAGAAAATCGAATTGGTGAAAAAATTATTTATTTTATTGTTGATGGTACTATTCCAGTTTACACAAATTATCATAAACACAGTACAAGCCATATTGATTTTTATAAAGACTTTACGAGTAATTTATTTGGTCATTCTTGTATTATTTGCGACAGACTGTGGTGGAAAAGAGACTTGAAAATGTCGACCAGTAAACATGAAAGTATTTTGAAAACAATACTGCAGGTAATCTTAATTATATAGTTTTTTAAGCTATTGCATAGCTTTTATCGCGGGCCTAGGCCAGCGCGGCGACCGAATGAAGAAATCTCTTAACAAAAATGAATGATTTTAAACTGATAATTACGTCTAAACGAGTACTGCTTACGATTCGAAAAAAATATATGTTAAACAAGAACATTTTCCTAATATTCTTAGCTTTGAATATTTTAGATTTTGTTTATATTACATAGTGTAATAAATTTGTGAAATTAGGTCTAACCGAACACAAAAACGACTACTACGCAAATACCATCTGGCGTATTATTATGAAACCTGCACCATTTTAAAGATAATTTAATTATCTATCTTTTTATCTACAATTTTTTTCTAATAATTCGTTTTTTTGCTTTATTGAATAAAAAATTCGTGCGCGGCGCTCTATCGAAAGACGTTTAAATTATTCCGAATCATTTGCTTCCGCAGCCGCAAATAATTCGGAATAATTTCAACGTTTTCCGATAGAGCGCAGTTATCTGATATCAGAAAAAATAAAATAAATAAATAATTATAATTGCATAAGTTGTTAAAAATGCTATGCAATAGCCTTACCGTGGCAGTCCCCGAGTGCCACACGTATTTTTTTTATTTCTACTGGGATGCCGTTTCATAGTCGAATAATGCTTTGTTTGGTGGGAAGTACGTCTAGTGATAGTAAATGTGTATGTTATTTTGTGATCATGTATCATATTGATGTGCAGAGAGCAGGATATTTAGGGAGCTATACAAATGAGCCATCTTGGGGCTTGTTCCCAAACGAATCGAAGAAGAATCGATTTTTGAATGAAACTCATAGCCTGCTCTTAAATGAAAGGAGAAGAAAACATGTGACGAAAAAGAATGATTCTTTCCCGTCAGATCCAAAGGTGTGTTGTGTTATCTCGATGGCCCTCCGGTTGACACTGAGCAGGAGCTGTAATATACTGAAATCATCGATATATGAGCTAATATATCGATGACTGAAATAGTGATCAAGGCCGAGGACTTTTCCACGTTGTTTTTTTTTCTCTGAGGTACGGTTTAAGTAAACTGTATTTTTTAGAAACTCAAATTTTATTTATTATTATACTTGTCTATATATAGTTTATATTATAGTTTATATTATAGTTTTCGCTTTTTTCTGATGTGTAAATTTAAGTAAAATTATTTTTTTAGAAACACAAATATAATTGGTTTACAGACAAAATGTATTATTTCCTCGCTTAAATCCTTGCTAAAATGTCATTGTTTAAGTTAGTAAATTTGAAAAAATGAAATTGTCAACAATTATCTAAATTGATATTGGTCATTATTCTCCGTGACCCTTCATATATCATAGCCGCATCGAAACGCTTGCGAGCCCATCATTTCGTTTGCTCGGGTTCGTGCTCCGCAACCTAAAGTGGTTCAGTGGTGTGTAGGTACGTGATGAGATTGCTATACGAGTTCATATTGAGGAGCAGACTGGAGGTCAATGCCGCCATTCGGAAACCCCATGAGGAGCTGTTTACACAAATGCTCGATGCATTAAAACCGTTTTCTAAGCTTCTTGTACTCCAAGCAATTCGGATGCTATCCACTCTTGTATTCTATAATTTTGTGCGGGTTTTGGTTGGATACAACTCTCTTCGTCTGAAACGAAAGGTGCACATAGTTAGGAATGTCGACTACGACGGTCGAACCCGTCACCCTAGGATGTTTAACGATATTGATCGTTCTGTCTCCCGTGAGGTGAACGGGAAGATTGTACAAGGTCCATCAGTCTTTCCTGTCATACCTGTTTTCTTCTCATTTAAAGGGAGACTATGATCTTTCTTTCCAAAATCGATTCATGCTTCGATTAGTTTGGGCCACAAGATAGCATTAGTATCTCATGTCCACAAAAAAATACATTGATCATATTCCCCCGTGATCCTTTATTAATTAATTTTAAGATGCAGTGGTTTGAGTGACTGCAATGCTGGTTTGTAAAAAATAAAGAATTAAATAAGAATTTAAAATAATATTATCTATGTCGTTAGCGTCTTATAAAACTGAAGCGTTGTGCTCGCTAATCCGTCATGGGAGACACGCTCATTGCTGATCCGCATTGGAAAGTGTTGAGGCCGATGATATATTGTGTTGCAACGCGTTCGTTATTCGTAGCACCTCCTCAGCTTGCGTAAGCCAAACTATCGCCACGTTCACGCCATGCTAATTTCCATTGTCGGCGCTTACGCTCTTCTTACTCTGTCCCACTGATCGAATGAGCTCGATAGAGAGAGAGGCGTAAGAGGGAAAGCTGATGAAATGCCGTAAGTAGATAATGAGTGTTTTGGTTTTGTGGCACATTGATTAGAAGATGATTTATAATCGAAATGAAGCAATGTTAAAAATATGACAGCAGTATTTAATTTTACTTATAATGTCTTAAAATATTGTGAGCAAACTTCACTTTCTTATTACTGCGACCAAGCAAATGATTTTTTGCTTTTAAGACCTTTAGAAATGTACCACTACTCTCTAGCCCAGGCAGGTATGGGTAAACATACGGTATTACGATGGGGATGTGCTATACACTCAGTGCTTGTATAAAGCTCTCCTAAGGGTCATGGCTGGACCATGACCCTTATAAGCCACATCGATATCCATCAAACGACATATTTAACAAGATGGTACTTTTGAACACTAGGCAAATTTATGCAAAGTACCCTACTTTTTAATATTAACAATACGCACTCACATAATCTCTCATCACTGACCACAAAATTACAACGACAGATTGTGCGTCAGTAAGACAAGAAATTTAAAATACCAGATCTAACGTTGCGCAAATGCACTTTAGTTCTGTAGTTTATAATTACTTTCAGGATAAGTTAAAACCATGCAGAAGTTTACCAATGAGAAAAGGAACAATCACTTTGTGGCTGATTGAAACCAGCAGGGAAGAGGCGTATGCAATTATTTCACATATTCTCGTTTAAAACGACAAACCTCTTAGTGTCACTATCAATTTTATTTAATATTATTATGTATCACTAATAAATAAGAATGCATAAACTACAATATCCATAATATTGAAAAAATGGGCCCGATTGCGTTTCTTCGTGAACTAAAATAAGAACTTAGTTTAACCGAATGAGACAGAGCAATACGTTAGAACGGAATATAAAATGAACTATCGTCGATTTTCCCGCACCAAAACTACCTGTCGAACTTATAGACGCTCGAAAAAGTTTGAACACATTTCGTGCGGTGTCTGTCGTAGTTTTAGTACGGAAAAGTGACAATTGTTCATTTCACATTCCGCTCTGGCGTATTGCTCTGTCTCGTTCACATGTACGAATTTCCGATTTTAGTTGAAGAGAAACGCAACCGAGCCCAATAACTATGTAAATAATTTAAGTAATTATATGTATAATTTGAAATATGTGGGTATAATAATATATATATGTATATAGTACCTACCATAGATTTTAATTTAAGTTTTAAACGTGCGCACATGAAATACTAAAATGTAAAGAAAAAGAATCTACCCTTTTACGGGAATTACCCTAGTTGGGATTTTCTGTTTATATACCATTTCTGTTATTTTCTCTCCAAACAAATTTTTATTAATATTATTATCCAATGAACGCACTATGTAAGTCGTTGCCTGGAAGACTTCACAGTCGTTTTAAAAACATGTCTTTAAATTTTTCCTTTTTTTAAATTTTACCAAATAAAACAATACAATTTTTAAAAGTATCGGTTACAATATACTTGGCCGTACAATGACACTCGCTCATATTAAAAGTGCGTGAAACCAACATAACCAAAGTGATGGATAGGCCATTGAATAAAGGTGTTATGTTTGACGGTTGCGTTAGGCACTTGTGTCGATCGTTCAATTCTGAATAAATATGTAATGAGCCAACAATAAATGCAATCAATCACGGATATGTAATGGGCGTTGAATGACTGCATTAGCTAAATCAATCGAGTCGATGTTAATCATGGTTTTCCTTTTTCCAATTAGCTTATATGTGGGATTTATTGGATTAGACTTCAGAAGGCTTTCATCGTGTCAGGTTTTTTTTGCGATTTCCAATATCTGAAACAGTACACTAGTCAAGATAGTGTATATTATGCAGGGCTATATAATTTGAAATTACGTTTAATGCTACAGTTGAAAAATATAAAAATAAAGGTTACATATGGCTAACTCCAAAGTCCCTAACATATGACTAACTCAAATGCCTACCTACACAGGCCTAAACTTACCTACGCAAGAAGCTACACAGAAATGCAAAGCTGTCATGAACGGCTGCTTAATTAGGCTGTCTTTAGAGCATATTTAATACCCACTACTAATTGCATCAATATCAGATATAAAGATGATTAAGTCGCCCTGCACAATATACAATGGAGAAATCGTCAAATGCAATTACTTCTTTTTAAATATAAGGTGTAATAGAGACCAAAAATCAAAACCAACGAATAAAAACTTTTTATTCAACTTAAGTTATAGATACTTATTGACTAATTCAAAGTCCTCCGCTAGAATGAACCATCAAACAAAACCAGATGACCACTTTTTTGGTACTTGTAGAGGTACTATTTTTTAATTAGTAGAATTACCTCGTAGTCCAGGTAGTACAGTTAAATTTGGTATAAGAGGTAATGAAGAGTTACCTCTATTAGGTGACTTTTCTGAATGTCAATATCCATGACGTTCTGACCAAATAAACATAAAGAAAGATAGGAAGAAAAAAGTACACATGCAACATCAATAATAGAGAAGGGAAAAAACAAAGCGTAACAATAAAACCACAATATAGAAGTGAACACTACAAAATATATACTATATTTCGACGTTCGAGAATTTCCTGATTTTTAACATAGTTAAATAGAATAAACAATAATAAATATATAAATTAACATGCACATGCAAAGATAAAAAAAAAACTAAATAAATGTTTAAAAAGAAAGCTTGTTTTCGTTTATGTAGGAAAGGCAGCTTAGATAGAGTTACCTCACAATTATTAAATTGGATCTGATAGAAAGAGTATTATAAATATAGGAATAGTCTTATAATTTAATATAAATAAAACTAAATTGAGTTACAGTACTGAATTGAGCACATTAAGCAACATATTTAGATTGGTTAACACCATTTATCATCAGTTAGTTATCGTCTAGTTTCATTTTCAATGTGCTTTTTTACAGGATGTGTTTTTAATATTGTTTTCCAGGTAACTTTCGAATTTCTAATCATTGGTTAGTAATCGTATAGTCAATATTTATATTATGCTTTTAAATACGAGACAAATTGTTTTCCCGGTAAGGTTCAAATTTCTTAGAGAATTGTACTTGAATGTACGAGTTTAACACTGGTCCAGAAAAAAAGGATTATACTTTTTTAGTCGAAACTTGGGAAATGAATGCATATTTCAAGTTCTCCTAAGTACATTGCAAAAATAAATAAATAAAGTTTGTTCTGTAAATCCTATATGTTTATGGAGCTACTTACTTATATCAACTGCAGAGTTGCCAAAACACAATAGAATTGGTAGTAAAGCAGAGCAGTTAGCAGAAATGTCACTTCCTCTATTTCGACACATGCTTTCGTGTTGGCAATTGGAATTCACACTCTAGATTGTGGATGAAAGGGCTTTGTTATCGCCTGGCTTATTACGGTTAGCATCAGTACCGTTAGGGCGCTCGAGCGCATATAATAGGCGGATGGATAGTCAACATTCGGATCTGTAGGTTGTATTTGATTGGATTTTTACGATGGTCTACCTACGTTAACCACACACGCAACATTTAAGACAATATGGTTAGAGATTTATCGTCCGAAAAAGAATTTATAATATCTTGGCTAACACACGACAAACAAACAAGGGCGACATTCATTGTGCAGTCTTTTGAGATTACCAGATTCATTACCTCTCGAAGTTTCGACGAAATATTAATAAATTTTTAGTTTCCAAAAAAAAAAAGGTTCCATTCAATTTGCACAATGTTAAGCTACTCTTGGCCATACTTTATGAGGAAGTACCTATGTTATTAATTGAGTTGCAAATGCAGCAATCGGTGTCGGAGGCCGTGTGGCTGTCTTGATCGTCGGTACATATCTTAATTACCAAATTAATAATACTACCCTGACTCTTTACACTGTAAAGAGTTTACAGCGTCTCACTGACTGACGTCTTATTGAATTTTGCACATTGTTCACGTAAAGGACCGTTTTCATCGCCTTCAATAATACTTAGAATTATTATATAAAACTTAAAATATTACTTAGAATAATAGGTACACAATCAATACTCTAACAAGTACTTTAGTTATTACCAATATGTTGGCATAATTTCTTATTGGAGCGAAATATTACATTTGTACTCCACATGCTAAATTAATTATGGCCTATGTGCCATTTAGACAATATATTAAAAAAACATTGATATAAAAACTATTATGATTAAATTCATTGAAGTTATTATTATTAAAACGCATTAGTATAAAAATAAAGTTTCATTAAAACTATTATTATTAAAATATGCAATTAATTTAACTGAACTCGAAATTATTTTTATTTCTCCTCTGCATGTTTTTAACGGTCATGCAAACTATATCTGACTAATTGATTTAATATTTTTTTATGTAACTTCTCTACTGGTCGACTGTAATTCTTTTCACTGTAACAAAATTATGTTGACCACCACCATCGATATATGATCCCCTTGCTAATATATTGATAACCACCACACCCTTTGTTGTACGCTCTTTCGACCCCCAGCCGAAGCATGCCGTTTGTGTCGTACGCGTCCCATTTCGCCGGTGACCCGGTCGGTTTTAGCGGTTAATCGGAAAATGCCAAAAATTTCATTAGGGCTAAATTCGCCTGAAAACTTAATGTCGTACATTCAGTTATTTTTACAATTCGTGGCTGTGTAGTTTGGATTCGAGTTTCAGTAATAAACTCTTATGAAAGACATGGCTCCTTACTTTCACCTCTCCACTTGAAGATCTACTCAGAGCAGCAGCAGATCGTTCTAATGGCGAGGCACATATTTTTTTTAATGATTATGCTCCGGAACCTGGTGGTTGGCGACCGCCCCGGAAAAGTTGGTAAGGTCCGATAGCAGCGAACCTTCCCAGTCATTTCCTGTGTTTGTCGCGCATCGGGCAAACGGTAAATGGAACAAAACGGCCTCATTTGCATCGTATGTTCCGCCCGCCTGCGCCTGCCCCACAAAGCGCTTTCTCCTTTTACATGCATCGAAAATCCCGCATTAAATGCGATCTAGTTTGAGGCGATGCGTTTTTCATTAGGGACAACCACAAAACAGAAACATTTGGGCCGATTTTACCTTTTGTTCGTGGAAGAACTTTATTTTTTATTTTTTCATTGACTTCAAAGAATACATATACATACAGATACATACACATACACATACATATATACATACAATACATAAAGTGTATAATAATATAAATGATACATAATATCCATATTATACATATACATAATAAAAAAATAAAAAAAAATATGTACGTAAGATCAGCTTATATTATTTTGAGAGCAGATATAGCTTCAGCCGGGAGCGAAACGCACTCGAACTAACGGTATCCCGTATATTGGAAGGCAGGTTATTCCATAATCTTGCTGCATATACAGCAAAGGAATAGGTGAAGAAAGCTGTGTGATGCATAGAGTATTCGTTGACTGAGACCGTAATGGCAGCCCGTGGGAGGATAACACTCGGAATTCGGATTTTAGGTACGACGGAATAAGTGGATTGTTGAGTATTTTCTGCAATAGGCAAAGAATATGCAGGTCTCTACGTTCGCGTATCTGTAGTGTCTGAGTAGTGTCTGACCATTTATTTTAAGTTAAGTTACTATTGATTGAAGCGTAAAATTAGTGTGTAAATATAGCACTTATTTTTTAATATGACACATTCCAAAATGTATATAGGTACATATAGTAAACAGCGGTTATTTTATGTCGCATAACATGCTGGGATGGTAGGGCTGTGCTGTTGTTTTTGGTTCAAATTGTCTGATAACGTCCGTTTGACCGATAACGACAAGTAGGGAACGCGTTCCGCATTAGCTATCTTCGCTGTTACACATTCAGCGAATTAATTACACACACTCGAGTGCTATTTTTAACGTTCCACATTCAAAGTTAGAGCAAACAACGTGCCAACTGCACCTATCTCGGGTGAAAATATAAAAAAACCGATACCATGTCCGCTACCAAACTTTTGATATAACCACTTTATTGCCTCCCTCTCGACACAAGGGTGTGGTAGATTTCTGAAACCGTTCCGATTGGTTAAAGAGCCAGATGTATTTTTCTTTGTCCCGAACTTCTTCTTCGGGATATTTACCTGGAAATATTACATATATTATCTTTTATCTTTCAGGATATATACGCATGACACAATTGCGGATCTCTGTTATCCTCGATATTTCTTCCTATCCTCGATATCTTAATTCCTGACTCTGACAACCCAGCTTATACCGCTTATTCTCGCTTATTCTTCACATTTCGAAGGCTTCAAGCTTTCCTAGCAATGTGTCTGTAAGTGTCCAGCTGTTCATCATATGTAATAATATTGATAATATAAATACCTACACTTTTGTTTTTTTTCAATGCGGATTTTAATTTCCTTGCTAATATCCCAGTTGTCGTTTAAATTGCAGCCAACTTAAATAACGTTATCAGTCTTCTCCAGTCGAATTCCGTAAGCTATAACGGCAGTTGTGTTTACGGGCACTTAACTGACTATCATGCAATTGGTCTCCGTGGTGTTTACCGTGTGTAGTATCGACACACGTTTGCCTTCATGAAATCGTCAAAGCTAGAGTGAAGAGAATTTTAACTAATATTTTTTAGCTGTTGTACTTTGCATTGTTGTCGCATTCTCCCGACCTCAACTCTGATTATATCTCTCAATTAAAGTATTTTACACGATAAACTAAAGTACTTACCTACAATAAAATAAATATTGGATGTGTACCCCCTCCTCATGTGTTTGAGAATACATGTGGAGGGGAGTACACAAATATCAGAAATTTTCAAAATGTTGAAGAAAAGAGGTGATAATTCGCCAAAATCCATACCTAATTAAATATAAAATTACTTCATCATAATAAATATATCATATATATGTTATCATATATTTATATAATTAAATTTGTAAAATCCATACTCTAACATAGATTACATACCTAAATAAATATATATCTAAATAAATAATTTGGTTATTTAACTTTAAAAATGAGGTTAATATGATCGTAACTGCTTAATATTATTAATAATATTTACTGCTTTTCAAATAATAATAAAAATAATACATCTACGTGTATGTCATAATATTAAGCAGTTCTCCACTCTCTTGATATCAATATATCAAGAAGTCAACGTATCTAATAATTTTTTTTTTAAATACCGTATATTTTATGGCCGTTGATGGTGGATCTTTGTCACTTTATTGTCTCAGTGCTGAAATATGTAGTGTCGATATCCGTAGTTCGTGTTCATTCGTCTTTACGGTTATCTGTCTCGTCGCATCGTTCTACGTCTGTGGTCTTTACGTATGTCGTGCAGTCGAAATTTTGCCATTCCTATGATTGTGCTGCAGGAAATTGTTACATACAGCTGTACGTAAGAAGTCAATAGTTTGAAATCAGTCAATAGTCAAGAACTTTGAAATCAGTCAATAGTTGATCAGATAGGTACCGGAACGGCTTTTTATTTATCACCCTGTTATTCTATCCAGGATAGTTTTTACCGCTCCGCTCTATCCTATTAATCCGTATGCAATTATTGATTGCTCAAGTGGTTGATTTTAAGTTAGATGAGCTTAGTACGCTCCTAATGTTTATTTATTTATTTATTTAGTATAATATAATATTTAGTATAGTATAAACAAGCAATACTCTAATAATACATGGTTATAGCTAATAGTTTTACATTGTTACTAAATAGAGTATAATATTTTATGCGTACTCCGCATGCTTAATTAATAATTGTGTATGGCCCATACAAACGAATTTACCGCGTGAAATTTGTAGCACCCGAAGTTTCGATGACGTTGCAGCCGCCGTTGTCCCATTTCATAAATTTCACGCGGTAAATTCGTTTTCTATCCTATTTATAATTTTAGAAAATGTTTTTAATATGTAAATTAATTTTTGAGTTCGTATTGCTGTCGCGTCTAGTTCGTTTTACCAATGCAGGAACATATCAATTTGAATTCCTAAGTACTTAATACAAGAAGTATGTTCCAGCGGCTAGCAATAACATTACGTCGCAATTATGTATTATCAACTATATCTTAAATCCTGGTGGTTTTCGCTCATCTATGCTAAAATTTATGTACGTAGTCTCGTCTATATTAAGCATCAGTAAGTGCTCGATCAAGCATCGTAAATTAGTTCTGGGTACCAGTTTCAAATAAAATGACAGTATCATCAGTGCATTATATAATAGTACCTGGTAACATTTATCCGCACAAGTCATCTATGTATTTATGATAAAAGAATCGGTCCCATTGTAGTGGTACTTCGTAGTCAATGTTCAGCCAGTCGCCAGTTGAAACATTAAGTTCAACATGTTGCGTTCATTCTGCAGAGTAACTCCTAAACCAGTCCGATTTATTTTCATTTAGTGTAATCCGTTAAAGTTTGTTTAGTAGTTTACTTTGACACTTTATTACCACTTTATCGAAACATAAAATATGCCTTATAGGAGCTTATTAAATTCATTATGAATATATGTGTAGGTATGTAGAATGTAACCCGTATTTCTCGTCTTGGTGGGTGGATATGGGCGACAGCCCCCGACAAGTATGGGCCGCGCTAGGGTTGCTCGAGGGAGGTTACGGGGTCGCCGACCTCGCGGCGATGACGTCAAACGCTCGCTGTAAGGGAATTAGATTTCGGTAAGTAGCGAGAGGAGGCCATTCGGCTTTTCAGGCGATTCTAATCGAATTGATCTATATATAGGCAGTAGGCACTTAGTAATTAGGCGGGTATTTTATTCGGTTGTTAGAAGAAAAATAGAGTTCGAATTCCATCATTTTACCTTAATTTTTTAATGTCGTTCTCGAAAAAGACACTGACAAGTAAATATATTAAAAGGAATAAAAAACACGACTGCCTTTACAAAAACTGAAATACTGTATTTATAAATATTTTTATTGCGGTTTTTCATCAAATAATTGTAGTTTATGTATTTATCCATATACATAGATACATATTATATATTTTCGGAATGTACTCAATCAGACATTTCATTTGACACTAAACACGATATATGTATGTTAATTTTTTGATATTTAGACAACTACTCACTTGATATTTAGACAGTTAAGGTACCCTATGCCACTCGGAATGACATAACGATTTTAACAACACCACACACTTCTAAACCGGTTAAAGCGTTTCGAAGTTATGGTGGAATAAAGAAACGGAAAACTTACTTACATGAACTCCGAACATATTACACTCTTTTTTTGTTGGGCAGTCGTACAAAAATTAAACCATAACAGCATGAGTAACGAGACAAATTCTAAAAACAAAGCATTTACAAATTCGAAAATATTGCAAAACTTGCAAAAAAAATAATAAAATATTTCAAATACAAAATTAGGTACCAAAGTATTTTAATTGTCCTTATATTTAATTGTATTTATTATATTTATTGTAAAGTATATTTATATTTAATTTTAATTATATTATATTGTATTATATTATATTATATTAGAAAATTATATAAAATTGTATTTTAATTGTCTTTTTAATTAATTTTAAAAATTGTACTTCCACAGTTCCTGAGCTTGAATTTTCCATATGTATTTCAGGCTTGACTTTTATGTCGTATTACATATATTTACATATGTATATATCTACCGTTGACCGATATATCAAATCGTCATGCCTTTTGCGTCACCAATCTACATATTTTATATTGGGGCAGTATGTCACCGAGTCATTGTACCTAGAACATACTAGATCTAGTCGTCCGTCTATATACTGTACAATGAAAGCGGAAAATAGTGCCATGCAATGGTGGATTAGGATTTCATTTTAAAAGTCATGAATACCTATATTTAAGGATAATAAATGATAAGATACAAATAATAAGTGATGTGCTATTTCCATATAGTATTGGGTCTTTGCTTACTTTATGAAGTTGGTGGGGGTCTTGTAGATGATCACTTCAAGAAAACAATTATAGATCTACTTATGAGAACCCATTTATTGGATGCAAGATTTCGACGATTGAAATATCTCTCCATGTTTATGATAATTTATGTAGGTTTAATTGCCGATACTTGACTATTCAATTTTGTGTTTTTTTTTAAATAAAGACCATTTCTGTTTTATTACTTGAAACTACTACTAAAATAAAAATGAAGTAGAGTTCTTATCTATTCATGACTTTTTCTTTGTGTTGTTAGTAGGAAGCATTATCTACGATTTGTTTTAATTTGAAGATAACAGTGTGTTTGATCATGATGATTTCAAAACAAAATACTATTTTATAGGAATCATTGTTTTTCCATAAATACCTACTTTTTTAGAATTATTACTGTAATTATTGACGACTTGACAACTACCTATAAAATTATGTAAATTTTACAATAGGTATATAATATCTAAATATTATTTGTAATAACATTGTAATGCCCAATCGAATGTATAAAATCCGAATGACGTCATCGTAGTGTAATCTCGTACTAGATTTCCTCTATTGATTCAAAATTTGTCAAATGCGTTTTTTAAATTTATGTGTGCGTAGGTCCGTGTGTGTCCGTGTGTGTGTCTGTGCCCTCTATATCTCAAACTGGGCATGGTATGGTAAGAAAATCATCAGAGACTGCTTGGAGCAGAAACATCGGGCATCCTGGAAACAGAGCCAAGGATGTCGCCAGGCAAAAGCCATGATGAAGCAACCACTTCCAAAGAAAACCAAGGCCCTACTTGACATAAGCAAGAAGAACCTTAGAACCACTATCGATCTTCTCCCTGGACACACGACCCTTAGAGCACATCTATTCAACCTTGGCTTGACCGAGAGCAAGGACTGCCGAATATGTGGCGAAGAACCTGAATACCAGCATATACATCGTTGGTCGCTGCCCAGGCCTCGCCGCAAAAAAACAGTTTACTGGGACGAGCCTTTCTCGAATCCAGAGATCTGCCCAACTTGATGGTCAGTGATATGCATGGACTGGTAAGCAGCGCCGGGCTACTAGCAGACCACTAACCCAACCACAAAGTAAGGGTAGTTACAAAAGATCGTATAGATACCTACAGGTGACATCAAGGGCTGGAAACAGCCTCCCACTCCGTTTACTAGTACTACTACTAATATGAAAGGAAATAAATAAATAAATCAAATAATAATGAAAAAGAAACAAAGCTCGTCGGGAAGTGTGGCTCCTTTCGGTTTCATTCTGAATCGCGGGGCGGGCGGCGCGCGCGGGGCGCGGAGCGCAGGGGGGCTAGGGCGGCCCCGCGCGCGCTCCGTCCGCAGACACGGCTCGCCTAGCAAACGGGCAACTGTTCGCCGCCGCGGCGCGCTTCGCTCACCGATCCGCCACCATGTTTTGACAGTGTCCGCACACGCAGCGACCCGACCCAGTCGCCGTGTGCTCTTCCTCATTACGTTTTAAATAAATAAATAAACAAACGCGGCCATAGACACTAAAAATAATAATAAATAAAAAAGTCTGATTCGACCGAGTGCCATCGATGTGTCAGGACTGCGTCAGGATGACCGTTACCGAGTACAGACCGCCGTGCGCCGACAACGAAGACACCCTCGACTCGGACGGCAAGGAGGAGCAGTACCTCCAGATCGAGCGCAAGAGCCACCGCGAGTCGGACCTCCTCCTCGGCAGAGTATTGGCAGGTACGACCAACATGCAAACTTTACTCGAAATTTTCGTCTCTCGAATCCTCTTGTTTCTTTTCACTTTCGCGCCACGGCGCGACTATCTGGGTCAGCCGCGCGAGTTCGTCGCCCTGGCGGCCTTCCCGTTTATATTTATCTCGCTCCGTCCTCTTCGCGCGCGTCGATGCGTCCCGCTCGCGATCTCTCGCTCCCCCCCCCCCCACTACGCCGCAGCCACGATGTGCGAAAACGAAACCAGGGTTGGACTGGCTCCAATTTACAATTCTAACGCCTCGTAATAAATAGATAATTAAGCGTATCGTGTCGGTCGAACGCGCGTGCGTTTCTTGTCGCCCCTCCATCCTCATCTGTCGTCCCACTTAATTCAACTTCAAATTTGAATAAAAATGTAAAAAATGCATAATATTTTCTTTATATTTTTTTTGCGTTCTTACTGTCACTTACGTAAGCAAACTACAGAAAATAAAATCTGGAATAACCCCCTTTGCCCCCCCCCCCTTGCCCCCCCCCCCCCCTTGCCCCCCCCCCCCCCCCGCCATCTCCACCACCGCCCACTTAACGTTACGTACAATTCAAAGTTGGAGGCCGATCACGGCAGGACAATAACCCCATCCGGAAAACTGGGTCGCGCAGCTCCGCCGTATAGTCCGCATCGTGCGACCAATGTCATATTATTGTAAGTAATTTTTCATTAGAATAATTTACTATGAGTATAACGGACACCTACTGTGTTTGGATGATTTGCGCTAAATGCTGTATATGTTTTTGTGTCGCGAAATTGAATTAAATAATTCATTTCTTTATTATTATAATTTATTTATAATTTAATCTATTAATATGTTTGGATGATTTGCGTTAAATGCTTTATAAGTTTTTGTGTCGCGAAATTTAATTAATTGATTAATTTATTTTAACCAATAATTAAATAAATTAAATTTCGCGCCAAAAATAACCAACACACTAATAAATCTTTTATTTGTGGCAGAAATGACAACTATTTAAACAAACTTTTAGTTACACATTAGAGTAGTACAGTTAAAATTCTTAATTTGTACTATTATGCATGTACCAATATGTATGGGTGCGATACAACTACTGCGGTACTTAGTACAGTACAGCGCACTGACCGAAGCCTTGAAATCTATTCCGTCTCCTTCTCGCGCAGCGGCTCGCGCGAAGTCGGAGCGAGACAAATGCTTCGTTCTCATTGCGTCCTTATCAGTGACAAATTTAACTCCATGTTATTCGACTAAAGCCACTTTATATTATTATATTTTTTAAATTACTCTAAACAATATTTTTACTCAGTAAAATGGAATATAAGTGAACGTATGATTAGACCGGGCGCACCTTAGATCACGGCGTCATTGAAGGTTGTCACGATTGTTCATCGAGTGTTAACCTGTTGGTAAAGAGCGCTCACGCCCGCTAAATATAACAGCAAATAATACGTAAGTATTTTTATGATGAGATGGCTCAGTTGTTCAAATAAACTTGACACTCCGCTTAGTTACACAATAGAATGTGGCAGATAAAGCGCTTATTATATATTACAATCTACTTTAGGTAAGTGGGTGAATAACCGAATAGCCTAATAAATCCGGTGATTTACTCGGTTATTCTGGCTTGCATTCGGCAGAAATCTCTCCTCGTAAAGCAGAATCAAATAATGAATCTGTACTTGCACTCTGTACATATTTCTCGGCCAGGCTAGGCCAGTAAGACCCATGCGTATAGGGTCGGCCAAATACAAGAGTCAATACCCATCCGGCGGCCTCCACGCAGAAGTGCGATCCCGGGTAGGACTCTGGCCTGCGAGCCAGTTTCCCCTAGGAGTCAACCTTCTGGCGCTCCTGGACGGTCTGCGCAACGTGCGGCGTTAGCCAATCGATTGTGCATTCCGACTGATAGCCGGGGAGTCTGGAAACAGTATTGCTTCCTATAGATCGGAGGTAGTTGTTAACCTTACGGCAACTGCTATTGAAACGACCATTCGGCTACCCGATACCGGGTGAAAAGTCGGGTGAAGGTTGCTGCGGTCCGCGATAGATTCGGTATAGACACCGTATCACCGCAACGTAAGGGAGAGGACCGCGCAAGCGACCTCGAACCTGTGACTAGTCGGGAGGGCGGAGAAATCTGGCCGTTAATGGTAGCGAGGGCGCTCGGTCTGCAAGCTGGGTTAACTACCCGGTGCCGGGCGTAAGGTGCCGGGCGTAAGGTCTCTCGCGGGCTATTTGGCGGAGCTAGATAGTAGATTGTCTACGCTCATCCTGCGGCTGAAAGAATGATCAAATATCGTTATACCAGCATTAGGTGACGGGTTCGCCCGTTGTAGTCGACACCGCCCAATTGTACATATTTCTCGAATGTCATTTAATTCCACTCGCTCTGTGGACAGATTATTCTGATCAACTTTATGTACAAAACAAGCGAACAGTTTTGGCGAACGTAACGGCAACGCAGGCCGCAGTTGTCGAGCTGAGCGCCGCGCGAGGCGGCGCGAGGTCCCTCACAGTCGTTCAACGACCTGGCCCGGTTTTAACTAGGTCGCCCGCGGGGGACCTTTGACGACTGAATGGCCAATCGGTTGCCAACCGCTTCATTATATCTATCTCGCCAGGAAAACTGGAAAATAATCGAGAGCGAATATGACGTTGCTGGCAACCGCGCGGCGCGGTTGAACCACTCACACGCGCGGTTGAACCAAGATACTCTACTCAAGTCATTTCACTCTGCTGAGTCTCGAAAGAAGTATTGATGCAAAAATAATCATCAAAAGATCTAGCAATTACAAATCAATATGCGTAACGACATAGTTTCGTTGAT
The DNA here is from genome assembly GCA_944548615.1 of Micropterix aruncella. NCBI lineage: Eukaryota > Metazoa > Arthropoda > Insecta > Lepidoptera > Micropterigidae > Micropterix > Micropterix aruncella. Next base: position 10,679,236 of record OX155954.1, on the reverse strand, counting down.
ATGTCATTCTCTCATAGAGAATTAAAATTTCTGTATTTTTATGTACCTATTTGTACCTTCTTAATTGTAACAAAACAAAAGCATTAATATAGGTACTTTATCCCAATCTTTACCCCAGAGGTAAACTATTGTATATCCATTTTTATCAAGTTTGATGATTTTAATTTATGTACATAATCAGCGATGGACTTTTACGATGGCAAACTTTCGTATGTCTACATCCACTATAAGACGATATATTCAGTCGTAAATTGTCTGATGTGCTCGAGTATATCAAAAGTAAATAACGTAAAGGACTTACTAGAGTTTACCTCTGATATTTATGTGATCGGTGTAATTATGTATGGCATATGGCCTGGTTGAGTTGTTTATTGTATGTCTGTAGGTATACATGGCAGTTTTTCACTGTGTTTGCAACACTGCATCATTTTAAAACTGATTGTCGGGTTGTTCTCATATCCCAGATTGTCGACCTAAAAATTGACACATCAATCTGGCATACTTTATTACAAAACTAACGTTAATGTTGAAGCTTATGAAAGTGTCGACCTCAACAGACCTACACAAAGAGCAGTACATGGCCAGGCGAATCTACCTGTTATTCACAGCACCGCTTGTCCCATGAATTCAGCTACTACCAACAATATTGAAATAGATAGCTGGAGCATTTTCCGACAATTTTATCAGATTTTTCGCCGTAGTGTGGCTGGCTTTCAAGCGGAGGTTTAACCCTCCAGTAGATTTATTATTATTAATTTTATTAGATTTTTCCATATTGTTTTCATTTTATTTGGCATGTTCCTTGTATGTATTCACTTATTATGGTGTGCTAATTAAAATTATAACGTGTTTTGTCTTTTACTATAACTTACATAATAATTATAAAGAATTGCATTTCTGCTTTAATGGGATCACGACTTGTCCATTGTGTATTTGTTGTGGCAACCCTGGTGGTTTTGCGAAGGTTCGGCAATTTCGGTTATTTCGAAAACGGGCCCGAGATGTCCTACTGATGTTATTTACTATGCTGGAAGTCATGTTGATTTCTCGTATTGTAGCCGTGTTCTACATTGTTTGTTGTAATATTGCTCGTAGTTCATCACAAATTGTCATATTTCATAGTATATATGGATAACTGTATAGATTCATACATATATATGGATAACTGATTATAAAAAAGGAGTCCGTGCTAACTTGTGTCATAATATTGTGACATTTGCCCATTTCCTATTTTGAGCAACCAAGTTCGCAAAAAAGTTGTTTATAAATTATACTTTTATATAGGTATGACATAGTCGTAAATCCTAAAGTGTCTTTTTTTAATTGACATACTATTTTGACGTCTCATACACAATAACATTCCACCAGATTGTTGATGTTGATATACCAATTTCAGTTAACCGAATTTTATGTTATGAAGTTAATTCGGATCGGATGGGTAGAAAATCTCCAATCTTCTTACACGGCCTATAATCGAAATGAGATCAACATAGTCTAATGCAGCGGTTCTCAAACTGTGTTCCGCGGAACCTAGGGGTTCTGCGAGGACTCTTTAAGGGTTCCGAGAGTTTCCTCTTGACACCTTGTTAAGCAAAATGAAATTGCAATAACAACTGATATATCAGACTATTATTGTCCACTTAATTATTTACTAGTTTTGATTTGATTTGGCTCTTGTATTTCATGATGTTACTTTAAAATAACCTAATTTCGATATAAAAACACCCAATTGCGTAAACTTCCTTTAATAAGTAGTTATTTATTTAAATTGGCTTCGGCACTATAAATAGAGCTCTCTTCCTGCCCCTTAAAACTACCCGGCACACGTAAGCGACTCACTAAAGGTTCCGTATCTGAAAAAGTTTGGGAGCAACTGGTTCTGACACTCCTCGCTATTGCACCAAACCTACAAGACGTAATTCAAAATGTACATAGAGACAATAGGAAATGCTTGAATTGCCAGCATGAAGGCAATCATACTACGGAGAGGTTCAGGTCGTTGCTTTGTCTCTGATTTTTCTAGGTCTTAAGGCGGTGACATTTTCTACCGATCTGTTGCGAAGCCATAAAATTGACTAACCGGCCGTTCGCTCAGTGTGTCGTAAACGGTGACGGTCATCGGTGGACTGGCGGGCGATGACCGCGCTGACCATGATGACGACTTTCTCACGAAAGCGAAATTTCGAAAAGGGAAAGTGGACAGATCGGCCGTCCGCTCGAGCGCCGCACGCAGAGAAAAGAACCACACGAAAATGGCGGGCGCTCTAAAAGTGAAATTTCGACCGGATAGATGTTACGTGGAGCGCGACTCGGAGATGCGGTTCCGATTGATCTATCGCGCGGTGAGAGGCGCACGTGATGCGATCCCACGTGGGGATACTTCTGAGCCTCACCAACAGATGGTGCGATGGCGAGGCAGCACTCACTAGGGATAGTGGATGAGCTCATATGCAAGGCTGTGCTAAGCATTATGATACTAGGGCGAGATGATAAGTACCTGGCCTTACAAGGATATACACGGTTTAACATGTCAAAATTTATTTTATTTTTCAACATAGCGGGCTCGATGGCGTTTCTCTTGAACTAAAATCAGAAATTTGTTCATGTGAACGAGACAGAGCAGTACGTCAGAGCGGAATGTGAAATGAACGGTTGTCACTTTTCTGCATTAAAACTACCCACCGGAGAGAAAAACAGCTAAATCTAACACCGCACGAAAGTTCGACAGGTAGTTTTGGTGCGGGAAAACGACGATCGTTCATTTCATATTCCGCTCTAACGTTTTGCTCTGTCTCGTTCGGCTGAACTAACTTCCAATTTAAGTTCATGAAGAAACGCAATCGGAGCTTTAGTCCATCTACAGCAGGAAAAATTAAAATGACAATTTTAGGCACATTTTAGGGTACTTACATGAGATTTAACGCTGTTTTGGATGATTTCATATGAACAATAAATATGAATAAAAAAATGCCTTTTTTCAATTTAACAAAAATAACTCTTTTCAGCATTCTTCCCAGCTAGGATCTATAATTTAGGATGGTCTCTCAGGGGCCTTTCTATAAGACACTTTCTATACAACAATCTTTCTGCCTTCGCTTGTAAAGCGCAAAGGATCAGTACTTAAGGTACTGAAAAAACATGTTGTTAGATATTAGGAGGTTATTATATACGAAAAACTAAATTGAAAGTCATTTACATTTTTTTAGATTAAGCCTCGTTTACCGAGGAAATTTTGTTTATGTTCAACTTTCGGAAAATCAGTTTTTTTTCAAAAACAATGATTAAAAATAAGGGGGAAATGACATTTAATTCAGTTTTTCAAGTATAATAATCTCATGTACAAAAAATGTCGTAGTGTACAAAACATGTTTTTCCAGAGAAAAGTTGTTTTTTCAATTTTCTTGTTTAGTTTTAAATACAGCGTTTTAGTTTTAAATACAGCGTAGTTTTAAATACTCTTTAAAATATATCGTGTAGTCGTCAATACCCAGAATTAATCTAGGTGAATGATGTACCTAGTTGTTTATTCATTCCCTTCTTCTAGTCTCTTGCGTCAAGTCCCATAAACAAAATCGGCAATGCGTTGTGCGAATCCAACGTGGCCATATTTTAAAAAACCACCAACTTAGTAGAAAAAATACCATTGTATACTATGTAATCGTCAAAAATACTACAAATAAATCACCAGTTTTTGTTTTTATGGAAATGTGTCCTTTATATTCCATATAATATAATTATGGTTACTGATTTTTAAGTGCCACTTAAAACAAAACATGTTTTTTTGTCAAACTATAACTAAATTTGCAAACATGAACTGCTAACCGGCTGATGCGATGTTTTAAAAAACGAGTCGCCCCGTCTCCATCAATCAAAATAAACGAAATCACACAACAGGAAAGAAAAAAAAGCCGACAGTCTGAGTTTCGGTAGTCATCACTTGTCCGGCAAGCTAAAACGAACACCATCATATTAAATTCACCAAAGAAAACCATCATTTTTTGACTCTAAAATCGTATTAATATTTATTATGGACCCGCAAAAATACGAAAAATACGAAAATACGAAAAAAAACAAGCCTGTGTCTAAACGTCTGTACACAAGACCGCTTTGTCCGATTTTTAAAATGTTTTCGTTGTAGTATTTTATTTGTCAATGGAAAGAGCTGATTTTATTTAGATTAGAACTACAGCATCTTATGACGTAGAGTTTATCGATAGGATAAAGAAAGAGTAGTACAGAATAGCAAGGAGAAAACGCAGCTCCTGATTGAAAAGCCTGTGTCGATAAAGGCACACTAAATAAGTAGACAGAGTAATGAATACAAAGTTGCCACTCAAAAAACATCTTTTTTGTTTAATGAACACTTTGTATTTTAACGTACATTTATTGTTGAGTATATTTTTTGATTTGTAAGAAAAATACATAGATACAACACACTGTTGTAAGTGATAACCTCTTAGATACCCCGCTTACCATTGCATTTGCTAATCTATGCAATGAAAATGTTTTTTAAACTTAAAATTGTGTAATTTTTCTTTTTAGAAAAATACCTTAAAATAGCAATGTCCAAATTTATGGCTCAAAAAAAATACCACCGGAGTCGCAAGAATACCACATCTTGCCACAGTATGCCAATCGTACGAGGCGGCGCGGTGTGGGGTTCTCGCTCTCGCTCTTTCGCACGCGCGCGCTTCTCGCTTGGTAGTTAGGTCGTCGACCGTTCAGTGCCGTGACCCCAATCGAGATGCCCTCTCCCCTCCTCGGCCGCCTCAAGCTGACGCAGAACAGACTCTTGCATCAGACACTTGCGGGCGGGTCGCCCGAGAAGTGAAGCTGTCCGCGCTGCGCCGCGTCTATTCTTTCGCTTCCATTCCAATGCGTCCTGTTCCAAATATGCTCGTCATTCAATTGCGATATTGACTTTTAAAAAATAACCACGAAACGCGTAGGTAGGTACTCCCAATCACGAAAACAATTAAACAAGAATCGCGCCTAGACCAGAGGATGGCAGATCCAATGAAACACCGATTCTTATTAGGGTTGCCAGATGTGTCGGAAAACAAGTAAATATATTAACCGACCTTTAATTAAGTTATTATTCAAAAAGTAGGTAAAAAATCGTTGGATATTTTTCATTGGATTTCTTAATAACGATACTTGTTTACAATTTACTCCACATTTTTTTTACACAAGAGACACATTTATTACCTTTTTTTGTTTACATAGAATCGTAGGAACATTTCGACTTATCACGTACACTTCGTGGGTTTCGGGGTTTTTTTTTGTTTTTGTTTTTGGACTTGAGCGTACTCGAACGTACGTGATACGGGTTGTTGCGTTCGGGCGATAATATAGTGGGCGTATCACGTACGTTCGTATAGGTAAAGCGGTTAAAAAGAATGAAAAACATGACTGCCGTCACAGAAAGTGAACTATCGCATAATTCATTAATTTTATTACGGTTTTTTTAATGGCATATTCGTGGTTTATGTATTTATTCATATAGATACATATATATTTTCGGAACGTCCTCAAGCAGACCTTTCATTTGACACTAAACACGATATATTTATGTTAATTTATTGATATTTGAACATTTAGACAATTACTTACTTGATATTTGGACAGTTAAGGTGTAAGGCACAATCCCTATACCAATCGGGATGACATAACGATTCTAACAATACCACTGACTTCTAAATCGGTTCAGGCGTTTAAAAGTTATAATGGCATAAAGAAACGGAAAACATACATAGATGAACCCTGAACATTCCTTTTTTGTTCAGTTGTTTTGTTTTTTTTAATAACTGTTAAAATTATTGAAGGTCACAAAAATCTTAAATTTATTAACCATTTTTAAGTGGCATCGGATCCTAAATTAACAGGTAATCTCCGTTTTTCAAATATATTTAGCATTATATGCCACTGCTTTTAATAAAGGTTTATTGTCTGAGATGGCATCTTTGAATTCAGTGAAACTAGCACTAATATTAAAGAAACGCACAATTCACTTTTTACAGTGTTTATTTACTGCGACGATTTCTTTCGTCTGTCCATACATTTCCCATGAATCTAAAGATTCGATCCATATCAGTATTAGATATAGGAATACCTACTACCCAAATACTGCACTATTTTCTACAAATTTGGTACTGCTTCATATTTAAAAAAAGTTTTTCACATTAGGAATCCTAGTTCTTACTTGTTGTTTATCAGCCTAAGCGCAAGCGCTAGATATTACACGAATTATTATTTTCCGGTTTACCAAGATTTTCTTGACCCGAGAGACATAAATAAAACCGGACAGTACGGTCGCATTCCGGCAACCCTAATTCTCTTAAATGCTGTCATGGGTTTTTCTCAAAGATATACTAGAATATACCGCGGGAGTACGAAGGTGTACTGTGAGTGAATGCGATAGCGGAATAGAAAGAGATAGCTGCATATGTGCCCCCTCTATCCTTGTCTAGTCGCACATGCGTTTATCATTCTTGCACTCAGTATATATTTACATGTGTCCCACGCATGCGCGACTAAAGAAGGATAGAAGGGGAGTATTCTACTATGACTTTGGTTTTTGTACTTACACTCATATACTTTTACACTCACACACTCACACGTGTCAGAGAATCCATAATTCAGATATAAACAAAGCAGGCACGGCACACCTGTTTAATCTAAAAAATGAAATATAATCACTAAGAGAAAATCACCTTATAATCGGCCCGGGATTGGTCGTACAACTTACGGTGAAATTATATTTTTAGCACTACTGCGCTACGAGTGAGGGGACTGCACTATTTCTCAGCGGAGCTTCTCATCGTAGCCGCTGAAAATGAGTCTATTTTCAGGCCGGCAGGTCATGAAAGGTCACGAGGAAGGGAGACGGGTAGATTACGCCTGGCGCACTGATAGCTATGATGCATATTTATTTGCATAATAAATGAAAGGCTGTTTCCATATAATCTAAGAGACTATAATCACAACAAAAGGGAATGATAGATGTCCGAATCTCTATACAAACCTGGACCTGAAAAATGTATCCAAAAAATGACAGATATGTGAAAACTCTAAATTCTAACATTTAATTAGCGAAACATTACAACAATAATACATTATTAACAATCAAAACATTTTAAGGAGTAACTCTGTATGTAAAACTAAAGAGAAAATTGAGATTTTTTTTCTTTTTTCAGGGAGATTGAAATATGAGGAGATTGTTTTATACACGAAAAACTAAGTTTTAAATAAACTACAACTTTTATTTTAATAGTTACGAAAAAAAGGTTTTATTTTTACTTTTCCTAATTTACATTTTTTTCTGAGTAACAAAGACCTAAGTCAAAAAAAAAGTATAGATGACTTTCAACTTTGCCATATTTGTCTATCAACTTTGTCAAAAAAAAAAATGTCATGTTAAATAATTTCCTGTATAAAAAAACTCATAATATCCAAAAACACTTTGAAAGGTTTGTCATGCAGTCGCGAACATCCTGTATTAGTTTGTCATGTTAAATAATTTATATCCTTACCAAGCCTGGTGTCTTTTTTGTCGTTACGGGGGCTTCAGTGTCTCTCAGACGCCTACATTTAAGCTTTTGTGTTTTTTTACGTTTTTATCATCAATAAGTCGTGCAAAAATCCACACAAATACACCCTATTGCAATTAATGTACCCTTGCGTGGTAAAAATGATAATCCATTTCTTTCTTCAACAGAGTAAAAAAATATTATATATTCTTACAATAAGACAAAGTTTAAACTTACAAGATATCGTAAGTGTTTGTAAGACACTAAAGGCCAGGTAAGATTTAAAAAAAACAATAGTGCGGCCCTTAACATTAAAAAAAAGTAAGGGCGCAAGGGTTACCACTCGTGTCATGTATTATTTTTAAACTTTGTAGGTACACCTCGTAAACGCCTCGACCGTTCGGGGTTATCCTCATTTCCCAGCGTTGGCTAACTAACCTGCTGAATGTGGAGCAAGGGTCGGCGAACCTTTCGAAGGTGAAACCGTCGCCTCATGACTCCCTCTTCCCTCTATCCCCCCCCCCCCCCCACCCCTTCACCCTGCCCCGCCACGGAAACCTTTCCGCCCTCGCTCCAACCAATCCTGACCACACTACTCCTCTCATTCCACCCTCATTATCGCTAGCTTCCGTAATGCCCTCATTCTGTGCCTGAGTATTCCGGCACCGAATATATTCGCTAATATTCGCGAACATATTTGATGATTGACAAGCTTTTGCTCAAATATATTTTTCCAAATCCGAATCCAGTATTGAAACGTTTAATAATACACATTTGGAAAGGCTCTAAACTTGTATCTAGATATGGATGAGTCCTTGAAATTTACCGTCATATTGCAATAATTTTGTAAAAGTTTTTTAAATAATCTCCTGAAATGGTACTACCTATTCATTTCACTATAGGCATATACACACACACACACATATATATATATATATATATATATATATATATATATATATATATATATATATATATATATATATATATATATATATATATATATATATATATATATATATATATATATATATATATATATATATATATATATATATATATATATATATATATATATATATATATATATATATATATATATATATATATATATATATATATATATATATATATATATATATATATATATATATATATATATATATATATATATATATATATATCTTAATATATATAAATTACGTGTCACGTTGTTTGTCCGCGATGGACTCCTAAACTACTTAACCGATTTGAATCAAATTTGCACACAATGTGCAGTTTGATCCAACTTGAAAGATAGGATAGCTTACGTCTTAATTTATAGTCGCGATATTATTTTATTGCAATGTCTATTATTTGACATTCGCAATTATCTGTTAGTTCCAAACGATTTTAACAGATGGCGTTATCTATTGAGTAATCCATAGATGGCGCTGCTATGTTAAACCTACAAACGTCATAGTCGGCCAAGCGTTATTCTAAATTCAAAATATTGTGAAGGTAATACAGTGAAATTATTCCTGCTTTTTAATTATTTGTGCTTCATTGTTCAAAACTCTTTAATTAAAATATATACATGTAAGTATTATCACATAGTTATAAAAGTGGAATAACTGCAGTATAGGAACCTCTCTCCAATTTTTTTCATTTTAATGCTAAATCTGGAAGAAAATTGTGTCGGTCACTATAAATAAGCGAGATATAGGCACTCAAAGTTAAATTTTAATTTTGAGTTAAATTTTAAAAACAGGCCAAAATAATATAATATAAAAATGGATGTTGGTATATCGGTATTTTTACTTCAGATACACACACAATGTATATTAAATGCTATAATTTCAAATTTAATTTTAAGCTATAATTTTGTTGCCTACTCTTCTTTTCACACCAGCATGTTGGTTGACTGGAAGATATTGCTGTAGTGTAGCAATAAGTCCGCCATTGTACCTTATTTTTATTGTGCAATAAAGAGATTTTCATTCATTCATTCATTCATTCATTCATCTGTATGCCCGTCTGTCCGAGTTCAATAGACTCCGAAACCGTTTGACCGATCACCATGAAAGTTGGCATATATATATATATGTATTTTTTCATGGTTAAGGTTTTTATATATATCCGCTTTGTTGCAACTTTCAACTAGACGGCGCTGCAGCACACCAACTTCTATACTGCTCAACCGATCGCCATGAAAATTGGTATACATTGGTATTTGAGAACAGATATAACACGGGCAACGCCGGGTAATACCACTCGTATATATATATAATCATACTTTACCGTAAAAACTGCATCCAGTGATATTGCAGAACCTTTGTTGATCCACCTTCTTTTGTTTGTCAGCGATGAACTGAGAGAGATATAGTTGTCTTTGTCGAATATAAGTGTAAGATATGCTTTTTCGCTTTCATGTATTCGAAGCTAGATACTTATACTCGCTATTATTTTTTACCTAATGCTCGAGCGTAAGTTGATCCCTAACGGTCAAATTTATCACATTCGTTCATTGATGATCCAGATCAAGCAAGTGCTATCAAACGATATATTCTTATACTATCGTCTCTCATTACATATATAATCTCGTCATATTTTAGATATTGTTCTTATTTCTTTAAAACAAGACAAGGCCAATTACAAGTCAATCTTGTTAATAACCTTAAATAGGTCTGTACTTCCTGGGTAACGAAAGAGTTATTTTAATATTGAATTTATGTACACATTTAGGAATTTACTAAAGCAACAGTGAATTACACGGTACGTCCCATCTTTAGTCCAGAGTCGATGATCGAGCCAATTTTAAAAAACCACTTGCGAAAATTTGTCTTAGTGGGATCAAATTCACTAAAAGATAATTGCCATACCACGGGCAGCTGTGGGGCGCATTTAGCAATCACATTAGACCATATCCACACTCAGCCCATAACATTGCAGCATCAGTACTGAGAAACCCGGAGCTCAATGAAAAAGTCTTTGTTTGAAAACCACAATACTGATTCAAAACCCAGCAAATCCTTCTTCCTTTCGCGGTTCAGTGTGGTAGTATCGCTGCAGCATCAGGATTTGGGGCCCAACGATAGAACTTATGAAAATGTTGTAATATCATGGAGACTGAATACGCATTTCATGAGATCAGTTCGGTAGGAGCAGTTAAAAAATCGGTTGCGTCACACGCCAAGTCTTTCACGACAAGTAGCCAAGGACTGATTTCATCGGAATATTAATTTTATAAATAAAATCGATAAGCGCTTTCTCTCGGCCGGCGAACGATCCCGGTAGTGTTCCGTTACACATCCTCAGCGGCGCAGATGGCGCGGCTCGTTTCTTGGCTAGCTTTGTGAGGCTCGGCGTTATCATTTGGTTAAAATATATGTCTGAATTTAAATAACATTAGTGCAGATTGTACATGAGATATTCAAACCAAATTTCACAATAATCTTGCCGCCGAACAAGGCATCCAAGTCCAATAATTCAAGGAATATAAATTATTTTTTTGCCCCCTGATAAACCGATTTTAACCACAACCTTTTAATTCATGCCATGACGAAATGATGCCTGCATATCAAATTTCAACTTAATCGGATCAAGCGATTGGTGGCTATCGTGGAAAAATACATACAGCTAGACATAGGGAGATACAGAGACACCTTTATTTATCAGGAAATCGTCATAATTATATCGGGGGGCTCTAAATAAATATTTTCATGTCGATTTTTTTTTCACAGTACTTTCCCTTTTGGTTGGTTGGTGAGAAGGAAAAGTAAAAACTTGGTTGTGTCAGTACAAGAGTTTCCCGGCAAGTAGCCAGGGACTTATTTCATCTGAATAGTCGTTTCATAAATAAAGTCGATGAGCAGTTGGCGAAAATTTCTGTTAATGTGCGACGCAACGCAATAAAAATTTGAATTTGAACGCACGTCATCTCATTCAATTTAAAAATAAAATTACTAACGCGGGTCGCCGTGAGTCATCAATTACAATTCACACATCGCAAGCGACGCCGCTTTAAATGGCCTGACTCTTAGTTTAATTTATGGTAGATTTTAAATATTATTTGTGTCGCTTGTATACAGGATGAGTTTAAATGACCAGGCGTCATTTGAGGGGTTGGATCAGTAAGAGCAACTTAGCAACTTTAAAAAATAAATAGCGAAAACCAAAAAAAATATGTTTATTTATTTTTTATTAAACTTATAACTTGATCGTTAAGTAAAAAAATAACAATCGAGTGGGCGCGCTGCGATGGCGCAGCGCGCCAGTAGGTAAAATGTTGCTACTGAACAATATTAGCGATATTTCACTTACTGCTAGATGGCGTGTAATGCTCAATACTTTTATACTATTTAAAAAAAAAAAATATATTAATATATATATTTTTTAAATTTAATTTAAAAATAAAATTCATCGTCGGGGGCCGGTAAGGTAACATCAGTCATAAAATTTAAATAATAATAAAGCCGTTTAAATCAAGTCTTGATTTTCCGACTCATACGGTTCAACTAATATAAGAGCTACGAAATTTTTCATTGGCATATAATTATTTCCTTATGGACACCGTGCATTAATTGATCCAGATCAACCAAGTGCTAAACATATAAAGCAATAACTAATTGACATAAATCTAAATGGTCACAGTTATGACTTATGTATATATAGTTTTCGCATCCTACGTACAATGGTTGATCCGGATCAACAAAATGCTTAGCATTGTTTCCAATTTTTGGATATACGAGTATATCGGCATTCGGAAGCGAACGTCCGTTCCGTTGGCGTGTCAGCGTTGTGATGGTCGGAAAGGATAATTTTATTAAATAAATAAATAAAAAATAAATAGGCGAATCATTGGTGTTTGACTTTCCAGGCAATCAGCAGACACCCAACATTTTGTATACGCATTCAATTATGATAGCCGCTTCCATGTTCCACCATGACATTACCGATGAACTCTGGGTTGGCTCCCGATAAGGGAATTCCTTAACGGTCAACAGCAGAGACCCAAAATTTTGTATACGCATTCAATTATGATAGCCCCTTCCATATTCCACAATGACATGGCTGATGAACCCTGGGTTGGCTCCCGATGAGGGAACTCCTCTATGGTCGACAGCAGAGACCCAAAGTTTTGTATACGCATTCAATTATGATAGCCCCTTCCATATTCCACAATGACATGGCTGATGAACCCTGGGTTGGCTCCCGATGAGGGAACTCCTCTATGGTCGACAGCAGAGACCCAAAGTTTTGTATACGCATTCAATTATGATAGCCCCTTCCATGTTCTCCCATGACATGGCTGATGAACCGTCGGTTGGGTCCCGATGAGGGAACTCCTCAACGGTCAACAGCAGAGACCCAAAATTTTGTATACTCATTCAATTATGATAGCCGCCTTCTATGTTCCATCATGACATTACCGATGAACTCTGGGTTGGCTCCCGATAAGGGAATTCCTTAACGGTCAACAGCAGAGACCCAAAATTTTGTATACGCATTCAATTATGATAGCCCCTTCCATATTCCACAATGACATGGCTGATGAACCCTGGGTTGGCTCCCGATGAGGGAACTCCTCTATGGTCGACAGCAGAGACCCAAAATTTTGTATACGCATTCAATTATGATAGCCCCTTCCATGTTCCACAATGACATGGCTGATGAACCCTGGGTTGGCTCCCGATGATGGAACTCCTCTATGGTCGACAGCAGAGACCCAAAGTTTTGTATACGCATTCAATTATGTATGATAGCCCCTTCCATGTTCTCCCATGACATGGCTGATGAACCGTCGGTTGGGTCCCGATGAGGGAACTCCTCAACGGTCAACAGCAGAGATCCAAAATTTTGTATACGCATTAAATTATGATAGCCCCTTCTAAGTTTCACTATGACATGGCTGATGTACCCTGGGTTGGCTTCCGATGAGAAGACTCCTCAACGGTTCACAGCCGACACCCATAATTTTGTGTACGCATTCAATTATTATAGCCCCTTGCAAGTTTCACTATGACATGGCTGATGAACCTTGGATTGGCTCCCGATGAGGAAACTCTGGAACGGTCCGCAAACGCGAACGCCTGTGTCACCTCAAGACTTTCCTGTCAAGTAGCCAGGAATTTAATTAATCTGAATATTAATACCACCCACCCCACTTTCCAACCTAGCCCCACCAATTAACCCCCCCCCCCCCCCCCCCCGATGATCATGATGATGAAATCGAAATCAAAATCAAAATCGAAAATGAAATCGAAATCGAAAAAAAATCAAAATCTAAAACGAAACCGAAACCGAAATCGAAATCGAAAAGTATCGAAAACGAAATCGAAACTCGTATACAAAATTTTGGGTCTCTGCTGTTGACCGTTGAGGAGTTCCTCATCGGGAGCCAACCCAGGGTACATCAGCCATGTTATAATGGAACTTGGAAGGAAGGGCCTATCATAATTGAATTCGTATACAACATTTTAGGTCTCTGCTGTTGACCGTTGAGTAGTTCCCTCATCGGGAGCCAATCCAGGGTTCTTCAGCTATGTCATGACGGAACATGGAAGGGGCTATCACAATTGAATGCGTATTCAAAATTTTGGGTCTCTGCTGTTGACCGTTGAGGAGTTCCCTCATCCGGAGCTAATCCAGGATTCATTAGCCATGTTATGGTGGAACATGGAAGGGCCTATCATAATTGAATTTGTATACAACATTTTAGGTGTCTGCTGTTAACCGTTGAGTAGGTCCCTCATCGGGAGCCTATCCAGGGTTCATAAGCCCTGTCATGGTGGAACATGGAAGGGGCTGTCATAATTGAATGGGTATTCAAAATTTTGGGTCTCTGCTGTTGACCGTCGAGGAGTTCCCTCATCCGGAGCTAAGCCAGGATTCATCAGCCATGTTATGGTGGAACATGGAAGGGGCTATCATAACTAAATGCGTTATCAAAATTTTGGGTCTCTGCTGGTGACCGTTGAGGAGTTCCCTCTTTGGGAGCCAACCCAGGGTGGACCGATTTCAACTACAATCTTTTCAGCTCATGCTATGACCAAATGATGCATGCATGCCGAATTATAGCTCAATCGGATAAAGCGTTTCAGCCCTATCTTCGAAGAATACACACAGATGACACACAGAAGTGCGTCCACAATACTTTCCTTGAGGAGATTATTTTGAATTCACATGCAAAATAATCTTTTGTCGCTGCATTTATCCATACCAGACGGGATCAACATACTGGCTATAGGAATTCCAATGCATATATTCCGCCAACCAATCAGGTTGCAGTTTGACTCTTCTGCTCCCTGATTGGTCAGTTTGAATACGGATCAACTAAGGATGGGATCGAATTGTATATCTTTATCATGAGATGACGTCGAAGTGGTCACGTGACCTATGGGTCATTATTGGCTCCGGATGGATCAAATAAGGTATCAGAAAATCACATTGGATCAACTTAAGCGGTTCGGATCAACTAACGAAAACGGATCAAATAAAAACTGATTTTTAGGCACGCCTGATCAACTAAATGATAGAAAGGATAACTACATATATATATATATATATATATATATATATATATATATATATATATATATATATATATATATATATATATATATATATATATATATATATATATATATATATATATATATATATATATATATATATATATATATATATATATATATATATATATATATATATATATATATATATATATATATATATATATATATATATATATATATATATATATATATATATATATATATATATATATATATATATATATATATTGTGACACGATTGCTGTTTTCCCCGATAAATTCGCATTGCACTTTTATTTAATTACGTAATTTAAAAACATTTACAGTTCATGGACATGTAGGTACAATGTAATAGACAAAATAACCAGTAGCAAAAAACTGAAACCTGATATGCCAGAAACTGTTGCCAGATATTCCATTTCAATGTCGCCTAACTAGGCTATAGCCTGTTCTAAGGCAGACATTTAAATTAACATAATTTTATAAAAATATAGTAAGGTAATCGCCGTAATTTTAAGAAATAAAATTTTTGTAAATAAAAATAAATATTTTTTTACACAGAAACATGAAAATAATCCTAAAAATTTCAATATAAATTAAAATAAAATAATTGAAAGGCCTACAATTCCTACAATTTAATAGAATAAAGTAAACAACAATACACACACGCATAAGATGCATGCAGCGCCATCTTGATGCAATTCACAAGCTTTGCAAGCTAGGACTGTCATATACGACATACGACTATCGTAGTATCTACAAGCGTACATTTGACACCGAATCCATTGTCGGCTAGTCGATTGCCACAAGTAAATCTTGTATTCAGTTATGAAAATGGATTTTAGGAAAAAGAATAATTTTAATTAAGTCGGTAAAAATAAAGAAAAATCAAATTATAAACCAGGATGCTAGGAAAATTAATACAATAATTTATTTGGGTATTATACAATTTTTAATACACAAAATCATGATTAACATTGGTATTTAAATTCCGTACGTAAAAACGCGGACACTTAGCCACATTAAATCAGATCCGTTTAACTAGAAATTAAATCTAGTATTTTATAAAAATCTAGTATTTTATAAAAATACTGTAACAATTATTCAAATTAATAAAATAAATGTAAATTAAGCACCGGAAGCCAAAACGAGTCGAGTAGGCAATCAGTATGGAAGCGGTATAATGAGACGGCCATCTTTCCGGCTCTTCTTTTTCGAATTCGCAATACAGCTGGTGCGGTCGATATTGATTGAGAATCCCGTGGTGCACGTAATTGGATAAATTAACCCGGTGAGTTTTGAAGCGGTTGTTCAATATTTAGATACAAGATGAATCCTTATCCGTTCGGTTGGGAAGGGATGGATTGAAGAGTGAGCCGACTCCCTAGGATTGGGCAAACTGACTCCTCATTTTCCTTCTCTCCCACTTATTGCTCCTGTGTAATTACAGGGATTCTCCTATCGGATTAATCTTCTCCGTTGGACCATTCTCCCGCCTCGAACCTACCGAATCGCAAGACGGTCGACCGCGGCCAACGTGAACATCATCGCACGTACGAGAGTGCCGCCCGTCGCATGTACGTCAGCCGCCGTTTCCCGTGGGAAAGCACGGCGTAGACCGGGAAGAGGAAGAACGGGGTTCGGCCAGCCGAAGAGAAACGCGACTCCGTCGAAGATCGTCACATCCTACATTCCCGTGTCCCCACGTGCTACAATCCAATAATTGTTCTAAAATCCAATACTTGGAAAGCCGACCCTGGATAAGGATCGCACGTCTTTTGCTCTATTTTTAATGATTATTGTGAAGTAATCTCGCATTTTTCTTTTATTGTATTCTAGTAATGCTAACCTAAATGATCAGTGTTATATTCTCGTATGCGGGCCTAAGATCCCAATAAATCGAATTCTAACCAAAAACAAGTGACTTTTACTAAGGTGATTCTAGTTTCTACAGGTTACTATAGATTCTATAGGTCACCAAAGGTATCCCCCAACTATCTATGTCACAATATATATATATATATATATATATATATATATATATATATATATATATATATATATATATATATATATATATATATATATATATATATATATATATATATATATATATATATATATATATATATATATATATATATATATATATATATATATATATATATATATATATATATATATATATATATATATATATATATATATATATATATATATATATATATATATATATATATATATATATATATATATATATATATATATATATATATATATATATATATATATATATATATATATATATATATATATATATATATATATATATATATATATATATATATATATATATATATATATATATATATATATATATACATATACATATAAATAGTTTCCTATTCCTGTCCCTCTTAACATAATAGTATGCGATAATACAAAGAAATGCTGTAGGTTAATTAATTCTCATGATAACGTCGACTAACCTTAGTTCTAGTGTATGAGGTAAATTATTAATAATTATATTTATAGTGTTTCCTAGTGCTCGTGTGGGTTGGTTTGTGCGGCGTGAGAGTGTATGTGTGTGTACGTGCGGTAGCGTTGACTGCGACAGGTCGGGGCATTCGCCTCTTTTGGGAGCGAGGTCAACTCTAGAGGCGGGCATCTCTCGCCAACTGGCGGTATACGAACCAGGGTTGTTGCTGATGCAGGTTTTTTTTATCAGCGGATGCTGATGCTGATGCTAATTTTAATGAATTTCTGAAATAAAATATATTTAACTATGAAATTGTAATTAAAGGGAATAATATCATTAGGTATTTTAAATGAAAAGTCAGTTAATTTTAATTATCAATAACAATCTTCCTACATTTTGAATAGGTACTGTCCAAATATTAAAGTAATAATCGACCAAATTTTAATAAATTAAGGCAAATACACCGTGTTTAGTATCAAATAAAACGTCTGATCGAGTAGTTTCGAAAAATCTATACATATCTATATGTTAAAATAAACCACATATATTTTTAAAAAAAACGAGGTACAATTACCTAACATTCAAAAATGAAATACAATTGGCGGTTAACCACCCAACTTGAAACGTTATTAAAGGTAAGTTATATTTTAAAAACAATAGCTGAGTTGCCTTTTTAGATTGCAGTCGATTACGGGAAGGCTTATATATAATTCTGGCACTGCTGAAAAATTGTTCACTAGGAACACTTGCTGGCGGAGATGACAGCATGCGCGGCTAGATCTCCAGAGATGGTTCCGCCGTTCAAGATGTCACAAACAGAATATCATCAAACAATAAAAATCAGCATTGATGAATGCGGATGGTGATGCAGATACTGATATTGAAACCAATGCTGAATAAGCTGATGCTGATGATGATGCTGATATTCGCAGCAACCCTGATTCGAACCCACAAATTATAATAATAACAACCAATAATATTGATAATTCTACCGTGCTAGCAGTGTGTCACAAGAAGAACAGATGTGAAGAGTTTACGTATCTCAAGAAGAAGTTAGTGTGTAAGAGCGAAAGAAGGGTCACAAGTTTTAAATCGGTCGTTTTGTATCATAAATACAATAAAGTGAATTTTCAAGGTGGGGCAAAACACTAGTTTTCTTTAAATGGGATAACTTTGTTTACAAAATGTTGACCAAAATAAGGTTCTAAAAGTAAACCAGAATAAGATTTTATCATGGTTCTAATATAGGTGAATGCACCAGATAAGCATTGTATTTGTATACTGTAAACGCATGCTCTCAGGACGATATTTGGATTAAAAAGAGATTTTCCGAGCTTTTAAAAAAAAGTGAGTTTTAAATCTCAAATTCATGTATCGGTATTTAATTCATGCGAAAGCAAACATGGAAAACCAGGAGAGGCTCTCGAGTTTACATAAACATAACACACGCAATAAAAACAACATTGTAATTCCCAAAAGGCGGCTGTGTTTATACCAAAACTCATTTTTACATTTCAGCTTTAAATTTTCCAACCTGTATCCTGCAAAAATTAAAAAATCTAAGAGTTGTTCTTAAGAAATTCACAAAAAAAACCTAGCCTGCATGATTCCTATAATTTGGACGAATTTGACAAGGCTGTCTTAGATTTTATAAGATAATTTATCAAATCTAATTGTTTATTCTTGAATAAACATTTTTTAAATACATAAAGGTATGATATTGATATGATATTGATAATTTCTATATCCTATAAAGTATGTTTATTGTTAATCTATATTATTTTATTATATTACTTTTGGTGTTGATTTTTTTGGAAGGACTAATTGAATATTTTTATATTTTATTGACTTTATTGATATTTTTATAATTTTATTCTGATTATTATTTGCAATTGAACCGAAACTACCTTGCTTTTATATATAAAAAAAGTATATGTAATTAAATTATGACTAACTCACACCAATGTAAAAAAAACGTATTTCACAGTCTGTAACTTTTTGAATTAATTAACTAGGACTATGAGTAATCATACGTTAATACACTAAAGATTTACATAATTTTAAAAACGTTAAAAAATAATAGTTCTATAGGAAAAAAATATATGTTGTTTTCATTAGGAGTGCCTACATATTTGTATATCCTTACTAAGTGATTTTCAAAATTAACATAAATAACAGAGACTTATTTATGCTAAATGTTAAAGAATAAAACAATTTTGCTTATTTTTGTTAGCGTTTATCATAATGTATCCATTCCTGACACATAATTAAAACATGGAAGGACTCACGCGTAAAATTCATAGTTTTTAGAAATTGTGGGGGTTTCAATATAGCTATTGCTGAAAGTTTTTATGTTGTTTTTGATTAACATCGACCGCATTCTAGCTATAAGCAACTAGAACCATAGTGATTTGGTGTAGGATGTTTTCTATTAAGTTTTTTCTAAACGAATGTGTTAAGTACTATACACATACGTGGAGGTATTTCATGGAAACATTTTTTTTCAATTCTGCATTAGAGATTAAATTATCATCTGCGTAAAGGGTAATTTCATCATTATCTGATATCGCGCAATCTGGTATGTCATTAATGTACTTATGGAAAAGAAGTGGACCCAGGATAAGGCCTTGTGGTACTGGTTCTTGCAAATAAGACTCAATTAGATTGAGAACCCCTGTCTCGAATGCCATATTGCTCGAAATTCCATAGGAAGATGGTGTGATCGACGCAGTAAGGGCCTTGGATAGATCACAGAATAAACTAAAACTTGCCAATTTGAAGACAGGATTTTGCGTACACTATTATTATTTTCCAGTCTGTTAAATCCGAGCCGAAACCGTCTGTTGGTTATCCCTGGCGCCTGAAGCGGAGCAGACCTAGGATAAAATAATATCTGGCGCCCGCCCTGGCTGGCCAACCAGTCGTCTTTACTGGGCGACAATAACTATATGACAGACGCTCACTATTCACTTAACCGACTGAAAATGTTACAGTTATATTTAACTGCGACCCCCCCTCCCACCCCCCTTCCCCCTTCACTCGGTACTGCTGCTCGCGTCGCCCGAGTTGATTGATCTGAAAATTGGTCAATGTTGTCGCGCGTTGAAATCAATCAATTTGTCGCTTTGCATTTCATTATGGGCGGATTGGAAACAATGATATTTCATGGTCGTGGAGCTTTTTAAAAGAAACTAAACTTGAAGCACAATTAATTTTACAACTGGAAAATTCGTAAATAGTGAGAAGAAAGCAAGAAAATAAAACACACATCTTTTAAAACACTAGAAAAAGCAACATGATTCCTGGACAATGCTATTCATTTTATGAAATTCCAGGCTGCCAATGTAATGTATCTCTAAAAAAATCTTTATTATGACTTATATTCGAAGTATCAATAATAACTGAAAGGTTACGGGGATGACCGAGCCAATGTCTATTTATTTTTTTAAGATGGGATACTATTTTATGACCTATAAAACATTTGGGTAAAATGTATATTTTTATAAACTTTACTAAATTTAATTTACAGACAAAATATATTTTATTCTCACTCAAAGGAACCTTGGCTAAAAGGTCATTTTTTAAGTTACCTAGTACATTTTTCAATTGGAATTACCATAAATTTGAAAAAAATCCATTGATCGTTCCAAACCCTTCAATTATTAGTGGTTCGGCTTACCGCTACTGGCAGTTACAAGCGCTCGCGGCGACGACCGACAGCGCACTCTAGTAGTCGATAGGATAACCTCGAGCGCTTGAACCCACATTGATGCATTCAAGAAAATTTATATTTTTTTAACTCTCATAATAATGAATGTCATTATGAATTTTATTGTCCTTCAAAAATCCGTTTTTTTGTCAAATTAAATGCGAATTTACTCTCGTATCTATTTATAAATTCAGGCAGTGGAAAATCAATACATGAGGGAGCACGGTTGCAAACTAATGCAATGTGGAGCAACAAAGGGATAGAGGAGTGTAGAAAGGTGGATAGCGACCGTGAACTATCCTACTCTCACCCCACCCTACCCTACTTTTGACTCCGCATTTAGAGGACTAAACACTAACACTAGCAACCCTAGATTCCACCTGTTGACATTTGATATTTGTGTTCTTTTGATACTGACCTATAAATATAGATAATATTAGTCAATGATCCTTCATTTATTTTCCTCATTTATTACAAGCTTTTATTTAGCTTTTCTCGTTAGTAGTTAAAGGGCTCGATTACGTTTAGTAGTGAACTAATATCGGAAAATATTCCATATGAACGACACCGAGCAGTGCGTTAGAGCGAAATGTAAAATGAACGATCGTATTTTTTCCCGCACAAAAACTACCTGCCGAACAAAAAACTACCTGAATTAGTTTGAAAACATTTCGTCCGCTCTTAGATCATGCCGCTTTATGTTCGATTGGTAGCTTATGCTGGAATAGTGACAATCATTTATATCATATTTCGCTCTAACGTATTGGCATGTCTCGTTCGCATGAACTAATTCTGAGTTTAGTTCACGAAGATGTATTTGAGCCTGGGAGGTTTAAATTATAATGCAATTTTATCCCACTTCTTTATTATATCTGATCAAGTTGAAACTCCCTACTCATGAGCATTCTATGCCAAATAATACTTTCGATGACAATGCATTATTCTAAACATTTCTATATATACAGGTTGTCCGAATACAGACAGTTACCATGTGGATGACTAATGGATTTTTGACCCACTTCTGCATATTCGATCCTGATAAAACTTTGTACACAATTCCGATGACTAACTAATTGCCCTGCCAAATAATTGAGTCACTGTGCAATTTTAATGTCTAACTGACTAATTTGCATTTTTCAACATTCTTAAACTTGCTAACTGACTTTTTTTCAGTTTTGTATGTTATAGAGCCTAGTAGAGTTTGTATGATATAGAGGTTTAGATAGAGGTTTAGATAGTATGATAGAGAGTTTGTATGATATGATTATAGAGCCTAGTAGAGTTTGTATGATATAGAGGGTTTGTTTAAAATCTCTACGAACTTACCTCCACGATTAAAAACAGTTTAAAACTCTACGATCTTGAGTTGAACAGCATCCAAATGTTACGGCAACTTTGGATTATTCATTAATACGTGAAAAAAACTGCGTATCACTACTGAATTCCTTGGGCGAAAAAAACAAGGTAATTATAAGATGGGTTCCCGGCCATGCAGGAATCGCAAGAAATGAAAAAGCCAACGAACTTGCTAAGACGGGAGCAAAGGGAACGTTATACGACCCTTAACCTTGCTGTGGCGTACCAAAAAGCCTTGCAAACTGGAAGAACATGCCAGGGTTGAATCATTCCAAAGCCCTAATCAAAGCTTACGACCGTAAGACTGCCCGTGAGGCATTATCGCTCAATAGGAACAATCTACGTAAGGTATACTGGTGAGGGCGCTCACGGGGCATTGTGGCCTGCCCGTGAAACACATGTACAACCTCAAGCTCCGGGACACGAAAATGTGTAGGTTCTGCCAAGGGGCAGAGGAAGCTCCCTTGCACCTCATTTGCGAGTATGCGCAAAAGATGCACGCTATGCACGCTGATGCGTAAAAGATACACCCACTGGGGTGTGCATTACCTCCAACCTGAGGAGGTAAAACAATCTGGCGCCAAAAGCCTGCTAGGGTTCTTAAATGACACGAAGCTTAGCAAGAACTATAATATAGTAGGTGGCGAACACAATAGATCAGCAATGGTCGCAGTGTTACAATGCTCATAAAGACCTTAGAAAAGCCCCACACATCAAATAAAATAATACTATGTGAAAAAGGACGTATATTGACATGATTCAACGGAATTTTGTATGGATGACATGCAGTATTTAAGCTGGTCTTTCAATTGGCGCATATAACCAAATATATATCATTTTACCAAATATATAGGTAAAATGATAGTGAAGTTCATTTTGAGTGTTCAACTTTGCTGTATTTTTAAATATTACTTTTTACATTCAAAAACATGTGGGGATGGTAGAGTGAGTATACTGAGAGTTCTGACATTACCACGATAGCAGGTAACAGTATATAAACGTTGTAAGGCGAAGGTTGGAAATGTGCATAATGAATAGAATTATGGGAACCAGAACTGAGCCCCGTGGTACTCCACTAAGAGGGTTGTCATTATGCTCTACCCTACAGTTTACGTCAAGATTTTAACTTTTGTAATAAAAGCGCGGCAAGTGCTGCAGATTGTGGTACCGTATCGTCAAACTGAAAAGTGCTTGCCCGCTTGACATTTCCTGTTGGGTTGAAGGGGGGTTTTCACCCCTCCGTGGGGTGAGTGCCCGCGTCTGCGCCATGGGACAACCCACGCTTTCGCCCACGCCGCCGCCGTCCCAAGCTTCGCTTCTTAGTTCTCCGGCGCTACTCACAGATGGTGCCCTTGTGTGGCTTTACAAGTGGTGCAATTTTTCGCGCCAAATGGTCGAGTCGGGGGAAGGTTAGTCTCTTTTATTTTATTTATTATACGCACGATGTTACGAATAAAATGCGTATTAGTTCGCCTACTGCCCGTCAGATGGCGTCGTGCGCGCGCTCACATATTAAACTGAACGTTTTTAGCCGCTTATTTTCCGATAGACCGCGGGCGCTTGTGACGGTTAATTTTGTTTCTATAACTATCGAATGCATTTAGAGTGCAACGCTCCCGCGTGCGTCAACAGAGTGCGTCGCACTACATATAGGCCAGGGCAGTTATCAACGCACAAATTCAAACAAATGATATCATCTTCAGGTGCGCTACTTATCCAAGCGACCATATTTACTTTATCAAAGTGTATTTATGCGGTTTGAATCGCACACCCGTATAAGTAGGAATTAAATAGCAGTTGTGTACTATGATTTTTATTTGTAGTCAAGCAATGCTGGAAAATTCTCCGAAGATACAGGCCGTTACTATGATAATTAATACCCGTGTGAATTTATGACTTCTTTTGATTGTATTCTTTAGTTGAAAATAAATAAATGACTTTTTTCTGATAGTTAAAGAAACTGGGATGTAATGTTTCTTTATATAGACAAGCTTATTATTTGTATACCTGGCAATCAAATTGGTCTATGTACATTAAATTATCCGTGCGATCACTACAGTTTATGTGGCCCATTATTTCTTAAAACTTCGTTCACACAAAAAGTAAGCATTCTATTTTTTTTTAATGAGCAAACCGATGAAGAGTGGCTTTATAATTAATAGTCGCTATTACAAAAAACTGTTATAATCCAGTAAAAAAGGTGAAACTTTCATTTAAAGAATAAAAGCAGATTTCAAAGTTTGGCAAGAGTACAGGAGCTTTTGCAAAAATAATTATTTCAGGTCCAAAAAAAATCCTTTAAAGTCGTATACCCTTGTTTTACTAATATTATTTCAATTAAATGTTACAAAGGCTCAACGTATTGGGGCCAAACGACGTTTAGACGTTCTAGCGATTTATTGAGAAAAATAATAATAAATAAAAAATAATGATTCCTCTCAAGAATTTCATATTCTTTGACTCAAGTTATTTATTTTTGCCACAATTTTAATACTTTGCTCAAAAATGAAATTCCACTTTGACTCTGTCAGTTTAACAACTTTGATTTTTTTGCGTATATAATAGTTTTTCGATATAACGGTCATGAGCCGCTCTTCAATAGATTGCTCATTTTTTTTCATAATTTTAAAACGCGTATATTCTGTGTTTACTTAATTTTTAATAAAAATGACAGAAAAACCCCGGTTTAGATGCTGTAAAATAATTTAAAATATTGATTCTACTGACACAGACACTTACATTCCAAATGAAAACACAATAATATTAGGCACTTTGGATGGTAAAATTACCTGATACATCATCGATAGACCTGAAGATCAAGAACGCGGCCTCGTTCCGCAAACATTGCGTCCAGCGAAAAAGAGACAAATGCAGCAGACGTGCCTATCAAAGCAGATACTATAATTGACGGATTCACCATGTAGACGTGTTTGACAAGCAGTCCCAGGCCCATTCCTGCAAATCGAAAATGATAATGATTTAAGATCTCTCAATTAGAAGACAAATTTATTGAACGAACCCTCTTGATAATTGACCTTCTTCTTCTAGTGTCCGTTTCGATATCGCAAGTAGGCGACAGTGGCTGTGATTTTCAACTCCCTTATAATAAATAATAAAAACCTAGAGCAACTATGAAAATAATGTAGATAGTAGTCGAAGAGAAACTCAATTAAATACGACATTAAATAAAAATACAATCAATAGTTAGGAAACCAAAAAAATAAATGTAAACAGTCAAATTACCTAACATAAGAAGGTTGAAAAACTTATATAAAAATATCAATCGGTATAAGAATTCAATTAGTCAAACTTCATTAGTCGACAGTCAAACATCAGCATCAAACATCACACGGCCCATAGTGGTTAGGTCGCCTGATCTTACATTGTAAGATCCTGGGTTCGATTCCCGGCTGGGTCACCATTTTCCTTCACTTCTATATAATGTCCTACACAATCCTACATCTCCCTACTACCTCAACGAGGCTTTTACCGGATTAGGAAGTCATGGTCTCCCACTTCGTTCAAGTCAGAATAATATCCTACGTATCCCAAAACACAATACCACTTTTTTTTCCTACTCCTTCTCCGTACATGCAGCTCGACTGTGGAATCAGCTTCCTTTAACTATTCGAGGCGCTAGCTCGCTGTTCACCTTTAAGCAATCATTGAAAAAGCACTTCCTTTCACAATAAATATTAATCATAAATTCTAACCTTTCCGTTATCCCCTCCCTTTCCTTACCTTATTTTGGCAGTTTATTTATTTATTATTTATTTATTTATTTTCTTTGTTAATATATCAAAATATGTATGTATATACATATACATACATATAATATGTCAAACTCAAAAATTTATTTATATATTTACATTTTACTTTAGATACACACACAATGTATATTATATGCTATAATTTCAAATTTAATTTTAGGCTATAATTTGTTGCCTACTCTTCTTTTCACACCAGCATGTTGGTTGACTGGAAGATATTGCTGTAGTGTAGCAATAAGTCCGCCATTGTACCTTATTTTATTGTGCAATAAAGAGATTTTCATTTCATTTCATTTCATTTCATTTCATTTCATTTCATTTCATTTCATTTTCCGTTGGGATCAAATTAACGGAATTGCATTTTCAATTCTGTCGATCGAATGCAATAACAAGATACACACTTACAGACATGTTACACGCACACATACATATAACACTCATAGTAGGGTTGGTTGCAAGAGATTGTCATATGACAATAAACCCGCCCATTGTGACATTTTCACAATAAAGAGTATAAACAAACAAACAAACAAGCATCAATAATATATTTTTTTTGAAAGTAAAATGAGTATGCATCTTGCTTCTGGCGGTATAGGGTAGCCACTGCCGTAACCAACAATTGGTATTTTATGGTATTTAATTCATTTTGGCTTTCTTCATATATTCGCTGGTAGTGTATTATACTTCATTATCACATTATACAGTTTAATACTAGTTGTGTTATCCAGGTCGGAAAGTTAATAAACACTTCGATGTACCTACTTATGTGCTCCAGCGCTTGATAATATACTGATAATACTCTTGTTTACATGGCAATGCAATAGAAAACGCGTAATGCATTATCGTGATAAAACCACGCAATGCAATATCCTTATTAAGTCGCGTCCAGTCGTAAATATATAAAAAAAAACAAAGGCTGGTATGGAAGCTGACGATTTTTTAGTGCTCTTTGCAATATGAAATCGAAGACTATCGCGGTTGTTTGACATTATAAATAGGATAGAAAACGAATTTACCGCGTGAAATTTGTAGCACCCGACGTTTCGGTGACGTTGCAGCCGCCGTTGTCTATAGACTAAAGAGCTGTCAATCCGTTGTTTTGCGGGTAGGCCGCACACCGCTGCCGCAACTGCGTAAGTTATAACGGTGGTGGGGGGCCGGGCTCGGAGCGCGCGAATTTTGAAAAACCGTCTGGCACACAACACTCACTGTATCTTGTCTTACGTCCTTGCGTTCGGCGTTCGGCGGCGGGAACATTTTAAGAATAGGGTTCCACGTAAAAGAGAGTTTGTAACCGTTGTCTCTATTGACAGCTCTTCAGTCTATCCTAGACAACGACGGCTGCAACGTCACCGAAACGTCGGGTGCTACAAATTTCACGCGGTAAATTGGTTTTCTATCCTATTTATAATGCTCTTTGCATGTTAAATGGTTGAATAAAATAGCATATAGGAAAAATGAAGTTGTGAAAAATATTAAATTTCGTCTATTTGAAAAGTCTAAGGTACGATATAAACAAATATTTATACGGTAATGCTTTAAAAGTAGAAAGAAACTAATTGAAGAAATCGGTAAAATTGCTCAAAAAGGCTTTTACTGTAAGGGTACATAGTAATAGCTATAGAGATATATATATATATATATATATATATATATATATATATATATATATATATATATATATATATATATATATATATATATATATATATATATATATATATATATATATATATATATATATATATATATATATATATATATATATATATATATATATATATATATATATATATATATATATATATATATATATATATATATATATATATATATATATATATAACATGAAAATAGTTTAGGAACACTATAAATAAATTGGAAAATTTTCAAAATAGGTACTACTGCTTCTAATTTACTAGTTTTTTCCTAAAATTAGGCAAAAAATTGCCTAGTTGGCATTTTTGCATTGGTTCTTACCTATTTGTTGCTGAAGATATTCGCTGAATTTTACTAAAACTCATGAAATTTAAAAGATTTTCAACCCCTTTTAAGGGGATTTATCAATTGTTATTATATTTATGTCTGGCATATGCTATTACAAAAATCGTGTCATTATAGTCGGGTTTGAATCCTTTTCATCAATGAGAAACATTGAAAGATTATTAAATGAATGTTTAGTCACATGACCATTTAGATCTTTATACCTTTTTTTTAATGTCTCGAAATCAGCACGTTTTATTGTCATAAACCATATAGGGTTTACTGTCAATTTTCTGGGTATCTGTGTATTTTTATGGTAACTTAATAACTGGCAGCGCCGTTCCCCTCTGGTTCGTGATCCGATCGGAGTCTGGCGCAGAGCGTTGAAGTGCAGAGAGTGCAACGCACGACAGCACGAGATCATTGGCACTCGGCACGAATGCAATGACCGCATTTTTAAACGCCCTGTACAAAACAGACACCGCAGTGCGTCGTACGATAAAACACCGA
The DNA here is from genome assembly GCA_944548615.1 of Micropterix aruncella. NCBI lineage: Eukaryota > Metazoa > Arthropoda > Insecta > Lepidoptera > Micropterigidae > Micropterix > Micropterix aruncella. The sequence continues at coordinate 10,650,365 of OX155954.1, read as the reverse complement.
GAAAACTGAAAATAACAGACGGTGCGATAACGCACAACAATCGTACCCGGGGGCGCATGGACGAGTTAACTAACCCGATGACGAATTCGGTCAACGCGGAACAGAAAACTTGACTCATTCGGGGCATCGGTTTTCAATCGGCGTTTTCCTTGTGGCACTTGTCGGTGTGGTTGTTTCGTATTTATTTCCTCGTGTGTTGGTCCTTTGAAATATGGGGAAAAATCGGGATTTCCTATCCTTTTACGCAGCAGCATTTCACAACATACATCAGAGTAGGGCAAACGTGTGTTTAAATCAATTGAATCTTAATTTTAAATTTATAGCATAGTTTGTTTGTTTGAAAAATACTGCACACACAATAGAATAAAACATGGTGGGCCTATTGCCAAGTGGAAATATCTTACGACGATACCATCAGGAGGGTTAGTGACTAAATGTTTATTATGTAAGCAAATTAATATATTATTATAACAAGTGTGATATTTGTAATGTTGTGGTCATAATAAATGAGTAAAGTTACATAAAAAAATAATAATGGAAATAAGACAGAAATTAATACCATATGTCAACTAATCAATATCGAAGGGAGGAATGGGATATAAGGACAAGCTAGAAGATTGTCGAAGAGGGGGGGGGGGGGGTATTCACACAGTATATTTATTTTATTTTATTTATTAGTAAAATTCGGGTTATCAGTGTTATCGTACAGATATAAATTGTAACTAGTAATATAAGCAAAGAGGAAAAGGAACACAACCCATACCATCATTCTAGACGAATGCCCAACTAGACCGAACAGCCTGTATCTGGGCATACGAAATACACTGCTTCTATGATCCGGGATTGAAGGCTATTGTTTGTTTGTTTGTTTACACTCTTTATTGTGAAAATGTCACAATGGGCGGGTTTATTGTCATATGACAATCTCTTACAACCAACCCTACTATGACGTGTTATATGTATGTCTGCGTGTAACATGTATGTAAGTGTGTGTCTTGTTATTGCATTCGATCGACAGAATTGAAAATGCAATTCCGTTAATTTGATCCCAACGGAAAATGGTGACCCACCCGGGAATCGAACCCGGGACCTTACAATGTAAGATCAGGCGACCTAACCACTATGCCACCGGGCCCCGTATTGAACACTCATGACTTTGAAATGTCTTCTAAAGTAGCAAATATTACGATTTGTGGCGCTCGTGGAGGAGGTGGGGTGCGCGTGTGGGTGCGTTCATCGACCGTAACGTATATATGAGCGAAAGAACTTTCTAGAATGGCGTCTGCGCGAGTGTTACGACATTTCAGGTCTCGCGAAGAAAGTAAACATAACGCAATAGCCTGCCCGCCGCGAGGTGAGGCGAGCTACACGTGCCACTGGATCTTGAACACTTAAAAACATCGGACATCATTCACACGTGTCCAATCTACAAAATATAAATAAACAATATGTATTTTCATTCGCAGGCAGCATGTTGATCAACACTAAATTCTATCAATTTCCAACCGTCCTTTTTCCTTTCCCAAAAAAAATACAGCGTGTTACACGAATATGTAAACAGGGACATTAGAAGTTAGGAAATTCACGGAATATCCACGTTTTAAGAAGATCTTGGTAATCCAAAAAAGTGATTCATGGAAAATGTCTGTCTGTGCGTGCAGTGTATCGTAAAAACTACACGACCAATAAGTACCAAATTACGTACAAAAATAGTTCATCCTAATGTCGATATTTCAAAAATTGATGAGAGATTATGCATCCATTATGTTTTAAAATTGAGGCGTTTTAAAAATATATTGAAATCATGAATGCCTTAATACTGGTCTTAGAAAAATAAATAAATGTGACTTCTAATTCAGAGGATATTGCCTATATTATATGACATATGACAATTTTTATATTATTTATGTATGTTTGTATGCATTATTGACGTCAAAAAGTTACGATCTCGTACTATTTTGAATAAAAAAACCTATGACTATGATTACCTATTATTATGTCGTGTCTTATTCTGTCTAGTCTTGTAAACATTATTATACAGAGCATAATCACTATTATATTGTTATGTTACCTATTTAGTACATATGTGTATGTAAGTAGTTGCCTGTGTCAAAACAAGGCGTTAGACTATTTAGTCTTTAAAATTCTGAGAATATTACCATTAAGTCTTGCTTACATCAATTTTCGTTATCTTCAGAGGGCTTTGAATTATAAATAATCTAAGAATTGAATACTTCATAACTCCGTTATTAATAATTAGGTAATAATAACATATGAAGTATGTATTCAATTTTTAGATTATAACATGTTTTCCATGAATTCTATAATGGAAAACAATAGTGTCTTAGAAAGAATGATGGGTAGGAATGAAGAATTTAAGAATAGCGATAAAAAAAACAGTTTCATCGTAGAGATAAAAATAAAAAAGTTTGAAAACCGAATGAAAATAAATTATCGCGCTTATTATATCCAAAACCTAGAACAGCGATGCATTGTATGTCGATTCATAAAGAAATAAAATGTTTAAGTAGGTATATGATACCGTGTATCGACCACATTTTTAACTATTATTTTGGATAATAATAAAATTTATGAATTAAGCAGAATAAAGAATAATACATTTGATGGGATATGGGAAAAACGATCAATGTCAATATCAAGAAATTTTTGATGATTACATTTTTATTTTTTATATTTAAATTTAAATATGACCTGGGTTTGTTTGGCGAGAAAAAAATATTTTGCCTGTAAACAAAACATATGTGAGTTTCTTAAAAAAATACTTTTACCTAAATTTATACCTCAGAAAGAAAGTATCTCATCTTCCGCAAAAAAAGTGATATTGATCGTTTTTCCTCGTTCCCTTCAATTCTTAAATCACCAGTGCAAAGTCCGAAATTATTTAAAATCTTCGTAGTGCTCCTTTCTTCTATACTCGTAAGGGCGATAACCTTTTACCAAAGCGACTTGGCTCGTTCGAATATTAACTAGTTGCTATATATTTAATTATGTAGCTAATTATGTAGCTTTTTAAAAAATCACATAATATTATCAAGATTAACTCGTTAGGTCCTTACCAAGCTACTTGTTTTACAAGCTTTTATTCTATTTCACATGTTTGTCAGCGTGTCAAGCAACTCAATCACACAGTAAAAAATGAGCAATTTTGGCCATATTTGTGTGCTGCTTGCTACGTCGAACGTCAGGAAGTTATGAACTCGTGGCAACAAAGTATTTATCGGAAAACTCATAATTTATATAATACAGAAACAAGGTATCCGATTAGAATAGTCAACTTTGAGTATTTTGGTATTTCCTGAAAACTTTCTAAAATTATTATAGTGATGAAAAGCAATAATTTAAAACGCCACTATCCAAAATGATATAGCGTTACCAATCGCACGATATAACGCGCTTTCAAAAGAACGTCAAACGGGCGGTCTGTCGCATCTGACTGCGCCCGACGGGTGCATCTGACGCGGCATAGGAAACGTACTTTTACACTACCACCTGAGTCATGTAATTGGATTTCCTGTGCCTCATAGATTAAGATTCCCCCAAAAATGAACCTCAGATCGCATTTTTTAGCCTGTATCCGCTCAGGATGCCCCATCGAGAATTAATTGCGTCGATGGGATAGAGTTTAAAGGAAATATGAGTATCTATAGGAATAGAAGTGTCTCGACAGAAGAATCTCTAGGAAAATTCACCTAAAACTGTAATCAAACGCGAAGCGGCGATTCGTACGTTTGAGAGTTCTGAAGCAGTTTTGCCGACCTCTCTTTTTACTCTTCTTGTAAAAAGTCAAACACTAGAGCGTATGACATCGATGTCTTTTAAACATAGTATGTATGTACAAGCTAAACCCGGCCACGCTTCGCTGTGGCTTAGTCCCACATTAAATGAATAGGAAACGCACCGATATCGAAACGCACGGAAGATTTCCCCGGTGCTCGAAGACTTTTGTCGCGGTATTCGAGTGAAGCGTTGTGTCAAAAATTTGACCGACTAGTTCTTGAGTTTTGCGAGCACAAACAAACGCAGGCTAAATTTTAATAAATAATGATGAAACGTTGGTCGCCCTAGGTTGTTTTCGCGATGTGTTGGGCGGTTGGTGGGGGGCGGGCGTCGCGGGGCGCGGCGGAAGGGACGCCGGTCAGTGACCCGCCGGCGTCGTTCAAGGCCGGCCGTTTGTACGGCGAGCGCTAGAGCTCTCGCAGTCGGGCGCTCGAGGCTCTATCGCGTCACCGCTCTTTTAATTATAGGCCGTTGCTCGCTCGCACACTCGCGCAATTCCGCACGCACACACACGTACGAACGCGGCCAATTAAAGTTAGTGTGTTTCGGTAGCCGTCGTCGCTCAAATAATGTTAGCTAACCATGTAATGGGCGCGTGCTTTGGCACGAAAACACATGAGCCCGGTCACGTAAACAAGTTTTCCCACCTGAATATATCAAATAAGACGTCATTCGGTATAAAGTGCGTGCCACTATTTTTATCATCGTACCAGATAAGTAGTAGATCTACAAAAATCTAACGTTTTTCTCAAAATATTTGAGCTAGACGTTTAGTTAATTCTTGAGGTATTGCTATTGTTTCGTTTGATCATCGGCATAATGCAGACCTACAAAATCGTAGTCACATTCTGACTAGTACGACACGATACGGACTCAGTACCGAAAAAAAGTTTCTTTTAAAAAAAATTAAGACGACACGTACAACTAAAGTGTCATAGACAAAAATCCAGTAGCAAAAAACTGATAACATGACATGCCAAAAACTGTTGATAGTAATACTATATTAATCTCACCTAACTAGGCTATAGCCTGTTCTAAGGCGGACATTCAATAAAAATTATGTACAAAAAGATAGTATTTAAAATATCATAAATGCTAAACAATAGAGTAATATTTTAATACGTAATAATAAAAAATCAAAATTGTTTAAAAAAATAAAAATGAACTGTAAATGACTAAATATAGAAGTATTTAAATAATCATAAAAAATAAAAGCATACCTAAAAACTATAATAAAAACCTATGTCATAAAAATATAAATAAAATGAAGTCGACGTTTTCATACATTTTAGGTTAGTTACCATTATATACATATAGTTCCATTAGTATAGTTCATATAGTATACCATTAGTACATACCGTTCTATATCTATGTTGTATGTTGTGGTATTTCGGCGGACGGCGCTAGATTTCGCACCTTTTTTGCAGATCCTGCATAAATACTATGCGGAAGCGAATCCGCCTGGAATGGCGTTGTCTCACGGGTTTATTCCTACGGAAACGCATTTATTGTCGAACAACGGTACCGGAGAAGAGGCGACTACTAGAAAATTGCTTAACCTTCTCGCAATTGTTCTCGCAACGCTTCAATTTTTCCCACAGTTACAACAAAACGCGCTCTCAGATGCACCACCTCTTTAATCATTTATAAGATCGTTTATCCTAAACACTTCTTAAGGTTTCAAGCTTGACCTTATAATAACATTGCTAGTGAGTTTACGCTTTACACTTCATATTAGGTCGGTTGTAAGAGATTGACGTATGATAATAAACCCACCCATTGCGAAATTTCACATAAAGAGTAAAAACAAACAAGAGCGTTACTATCACACAGGTTGGAAAGATAATTGGGACTATTTTAACCATCGAACAAACAGCGTTAATACTCGTAACATAAATAGATATTCATCCATCAAAAATGCGCGACGAAATGAGCAAATATTTTGCAGACTTATTTTGAACTTCACACAATACAGAATTATTTTACATTTATTTTAATTTTACGATTTCAAATAAGTATATGTGATATGAACAGACGTAAATATTATGAGACAGTTATTTTCAGCATTTTTCCATTGTACAAGCCCCCCAAGATATCGCCCAAGGCAACAGCCCGTACAGTCTCCGCTCTGCTCCCTAAGGTCTAGTCCTCGCGAATGAGTAATTTACTATTCTTAGAAGGAACGCAGCAACAGGGCTAACCTGCTGCTACGCCGATCGTAGCAGCGCGCTACGACTCAAGCGTAGCTTCGAAGTAGGCGCGTGTAGCGCGGCGCATTCGCGGAGCGTTCGCCGAGTCCATGCTCGCGGCTTAGGGCCAACGTCCTCATTCGCAGGTAGGCTAAAGGGTTAAGAACCTCTCGTGCACTATATTAAATATCATTGAACCCGGCTGTCTCGCTCGCACGCGATGCACTTGCACTTCTCTAACGCGCGCAGCGTACGGCACGGATGTTACATTATACCACAGCTACGGGTTATATACGATAGATCAGCGGTTCCCTAACTGGGTTTCGCGAGATCTGCATAAGGATTACGCGAATTTCCTCTAGACGAAAATAGATTGCAATTACGATTGAAGAGGTCAAAAATAGATTGCCTTAGGCAGAAATAAATTGCAATTAACAAACGATTTAACTGACCTCATAAAATCGATGTCATAACATTTCCCAGATGGGAAATGTTATGACATCCATTTATCGACTGGGTCCATTTATCGACTGGGTACAGAATCCATTTGTTAACCGAAACAAACCGCCAGGTTGTATATATTTTTTTTAACAATGATCGATTCAAATGCAAAATTCGTGTGTCTCGAAAATTACATTTGAATTTGGACCACTGTATTTTCGAATTCCCATCAGTAGCTGAAGAGCGATTATGATTTTATATGCGTATTAACAAGCGTGTTATGGGTTTATAGACCCTGCCCCTAACTACCTCAATCAGCCATTAAAGAGCGAAAACAGACATTAATAATGAATTCCAAAATAAACTGGACACTGTTAATAAACAAAAACTACGAAGAATTAGGTCTGTTGTAGAAAAAGAATGTATTAAATTATACTACGTATTCATATAGCTTTATGTCTCTGTGCGTGTATGTGTGTGAGAATGACTCACTGGCTGGTTAATGTACCCATTGATAATGCTTTATTATAAAATCGTTAGTTATAAAATCGCTTTATATATATATATATATATATATATATATATATATATATATATATATATATATATATATATATATATATATATATATATATATATATATATATATATATATATATATATATATATATATATATATATATATATATATATATATATATATATATATATATATATATATATATATATATATATATATATATATATATATATATATATATATATATATATATATATATATATATATATATATATATATATATATATATATATATATATATATATATATATATATATATATATATATATATATATATATATATATATATATATATATATATATATATATATATATATATATATATATATATATATATATATATATATATATATATATATATATATATATATATATATATATATATATATATATATATATATATATATATATATATATATATATATATTGTTTGATATCGTATGATTAAAAAAAAACCCTTCTTTCTTTTTAATAATCCATTTTATTAATGTTTTATTATGTATTTGAGTTTACTTTAAAAAAAATCAGAAGCCTAGTTAGGTTAAGATAAAACAAAGATTTAAAATTTTGTAAGGTCATAAATAAATAAATAAATAAATAAATACATTTTAATACCCTTTTTTGCCTCCGCATATCGATGCAAAAAAAAAATTATTAGAAGATTATATGCCTTACCAGATTTAAAAGTTATTAGTCCTATTTAAAGACGAATTTTCAGGCAATTGTCAATAGAATATTGAAACAATGTCATGACTGTAAAATTGTTTCGTTGTTTTGTAGATAATTGCCTTAAAATATTCACGTGAATCGCATATTATATTCAGCCAGGGTTGGCTATTTGCACATACTTACATTTCTTTTTTAAACAATAAAAGAGTTTCATTTCAGACTCCACAAGATTTTACTTTTTTTGGCTTCTGCGTCATTAACTGAGTTGAGAGTCAGCTAATTTCGACATAAAAGCCTATAAATTCTTTTAAATGAGTGGGTAAATATTCTTAGTTAAAAAATCATCTGTGAAGCTGTAGCCAATCAATAAAAGGTTCCGTTGAAAAAGTTTGGGAACCGCTACGATAGATAGATGGGTAGATAGACATTTCGCCTATTTGTCATGGGCAGCGCAGCATTGACTATTCGGGGAATAACGGAGTTTTAACTTAGTGCATTCCGAACGGTAAGAACAGTATTTTATATACATGCTGAAAGTAAATTGAAGAATATAATATTAAAATATTTTCATCTAAAATTTTCCATAAATTCAGTTTTTTATAGCAAGCCACAGAGGACGGCTGCTTGCATACACATTTTTCTGTGCGACCAGCTTAGACAGCATCTCTTTACAATAATTATAATAACTATAAGTCAGTTACTTACATAGATATCTCGAAAATATTGTCCCAGTAAGATATTACATGCAGTACCTATGGTCTAATTCACTAGACACGTATTTAATTTATATTGGGTGTATGCACGTGGGCTCCTTAAATATCGATCATCCTAACTGCAATATTGGCTAAAAATGACACGGTTTCATAAAGACGCTGCGCCATGCTTGATAATGTATGAAGCATAATGGTGAGAGAGCGGAGCAGATGTCGTTGCCGAATTTGAATTTCTTGCGCCAAAACTCCAAAAGCCGTCAGTTGACTTTCTATAATAAACTACGCGTAATTATCGACTATTATATAAGTATGTACCGACTGGACTATCCATTGCATCTTGACAATTAAGAAGCACGGACGATACAACCGTCTTTTCTGGGCTACTAAGACATTTCGCCCTGCAGTGGCATCATTAATACTGGCGTTTCCAATTACATTCGTTGGGATCCAGTGAAATAGCGTTATTTTTTATAATACGTGGTAATGACTTTAGCTGTAATTGAAATTTGACGATAGGTGACTTTAATTTCTTTTACTTTAAATCCTAATTCACAATAATATACAATTAAATAATATACAATTAAAATGTAACAGACAAAAATGCAGTAGCAAGGAACTGATGATATGATTAAGCCCAAAACTGTTGCCAGTGATCCTATTTTAATGAACATAGCTAGACAATAACCTGTTCTAAGGCAGATATTAAAATTTGTGTAAGTATCCATATAACCTACAAAAATATAGGTAAACAAATTACAATAAATTTGAATCAAAGTAAAATTGAAAAGATAAAATTGGTAACGTTAATCACAATAAATAAAAATGACAACGGCGGCTGCAAGTCACCGAAACGTCGTGTGCTACAAATTTCACGCTCTAAATTCGTTTTCTATCCTATTTATAAAAAATATACAAATATTTAATAGTAAGATAAGGAGGCGTTTAATGAAGAATGACGCGATGAGCACCTCAATCTCATGCCTGTCATATTCAAGGAGCAATGGAATTCGTTTACTTGCTTTTTTCACAATGGTGATCAATCAATACTAAGAATAAATCGAATGTTATCGTTTTTGTTAAAGCACAGGTATTTGGACAGTGTTATAATACGTGTCGCTAGTAGTATATCGTTGAAGTGCTATTCCCTCGCTTTGCCCTCGCAGCCAGCCTTGCAAAAAGTGCATAGCGATGCATGCGATGCAATGGCGAATGGAGACCGCGGCCCGACAGCAGGGTAAACGAACTGCCTGCATCTAGACGGGAGCGAAGCGCACGCGGGTTAAGAACCTTACTTGTTCCATATCTCGGTTACACTTACCTTATTGCAGGGAGTGCATTGACGCGCTCTTCCCCCCCTTCCCCCCTCGCTCTCCGCACTTACCTCTCTGCCGCCCTCCGCCTCCCCCCAACCGCCCATTAAAATATGCAGTTATAAATGTACCGAGGAGCGGCCGAGTCGCGCGTTCTAAGTCCTGACTCGGTTTGCTGACCAGATAGCGCAACGACTCGACTTGACCGAGGTCAAACCGCCGAAACATTTTCTTTCTTAAACGCTCGTCTACACTGTTTGTTATGAGTAAATAGGATAAAAACGAATTTACCGCGTGTAAATTCGTTTTATTCTATTTATCATGTAAAACAACCGCGATAGTCTTCCGTTTCATATTGTTATGAGCAGTTGTAAATAAAATAAAAAACGGAGCTTCCATGGAATTCACCAAACAGAATCGGGCTCATCATAATAATATTATTACACTTTTGGAAGGTGAGCGGTGGACTTCACCGTACTAACGACCTGCAGTGGTAGGTTTGGGACAGCTGTCTTGCCACATGAGCGTGCAACTCAACTTCCATTCACTCCCCCTTTGAAACCATTGAATTTGAAATGCGGAAATCGCAGTTTTAGATATTTTTCCAACGAAGGAGTTAAATATTAATCTGAAGAAACCAAGATATTTTAAAAGGTGAGGCAAAGATTTGGCTCGCATGCCACGAGCGCCAACTTCCATCGCGTGAAGGTGAACAGTGGAGCCGTTCCGGGTGACGGCATTTGCGAGATTATGGTAGTTAATTAATTAGTACTCGTGGTCTCTTGGGATATTTGATTCTCATAGAATAGTTAATTCTACAATAAGGGCCATCTTCCGAGATAGGGAGTAAAGAATTATATCTGGACGGAGGGCTGTGCATGCGAGCTTTCAGGGAATTGAGGGCTGTGCATCGGCGACTTTTTGGGATATTTGATTCTTATGGAACAATTATTTTTTTTACAATAAATGCGATTTTCCGAGATAGGGAGTAAAGAGTTATATCGGGATGGAGAGATGTGCATCCGATACTTTCAGAAATATGATTAAATTCAGTTGTATTTCTTTAGAACAGGAGGCAGCCTAGTTAGGTTTGAATGTTGTAAACTGTAACTATTGAAATTTTTTAATGAAAAAAATATTTGAAGTTTGAAATTCATACTGCTTAGAGACCTAATCGACCTCCTATAATATCTAAAATCCCGAAAAACCCAACCGCTTCACCGGTCAATTCGGTCGGAAGCGCGGCGCGCTTTCGACGTCGAAAAAGATCACAGTTAGGAAACTGCGTCGAGCATTGTTCAACCTTTAGCATTTGAAGTCAACGAACCCGCCTCGACTGTGCTGTTCCACATTGCGTGGATGCAATTTGTTACGAAAAAAACCTGGGCATAATGAGCGCGTGCGCGCATGACTCGAAAATCTCACCGTCCCATGCTAATTCATTCTAACCTTCACTAGCTGCTGGTCTATTATTTACGTAACTCAGTGCACGCGATCGTTTCGCTGCTTGACTTCACCAGTCGATGATTATAACGAGCTGAATTTCCTTCTCCTTTAGGAGATCGATCTCTCAATGTATAGGCCGTGCCAAATTTCTCGGTCCCTCGGCCACATGCTCAGATCATACGTATTGCGTTTATTGAACACCAATGCACTGAAACCAAAAAGGTATATGAATCCTTAAAGGATTAAGATTTCTATTCTTTTTTGGTTGCATTGCATTGGTGTTCAATAAATGCAATAAGGCGGTACAATTACTGGCTAACATTGATATCATTGAATAGCATTGGACGGAGCAGCAAAACTTATGCAGATCCTGGAGATAAATCAGAAGGAAACCAAATATATGACCACCCACGAGCAAACACAGTTTCACCTCTTTTTGCTGCTAGCTGCAAATAAGTGTTACTTCAGACTTTAGTCTCAAACGAAAGCCCGACTGCTATATCTTGGAGGATATCGTCGATCTATATCTGAGACCTCCTACGCGCCAAACAATCGATTTTGCGTTTTTTATTGTTGCTGGTGTAAAATATCGCTCCGGATCGTTCTGTCCCGAGGGCTCAAATTACTTGATTTTTTTGTAATTCTCATTGCAGTGGCGTCTTGATTTTATCCGGTGATATCTCGTACGCGCTTAATAATTAATTCCTCGCATTGCCTCGCAAATAACGTAATTTTTGACAGTTTTAATCGTTAGTACAGTAAACTATTTTTTTTTATTTTCTCTTAACTACAAAAAAATAAATAAAAACATCTCTTAAACGAAGTTATTTAGTTTTTCTATGCCCTGAAACGTTTGCTTGTGGCGTGTACGGGGTCTCCCATATAGAGCGACGATATGACACTCATCGATCCGGCCTTAGAAAGCTCGATGGATAAAGCTGATAAAAATGCACTAGATGTCTTTGAGCGTAAAATACTCCATAGATCCTTTGTGGCTTACAGAAGCATGGTGTGTGCGGAGAAGACGATGAAACAAAGTACTGAATAATATAGACTAGTGTCTACTATCGAATAATGTCGACTGTAAGATATCGCGATAGTGATAAGTCTGCCATTTGTGCGTATATATTTTTAAACCAGTGTAATATTCATTACGTAATGTAATTTTTAGCACAATAAGTTATTCTATAATATTCTAATGACATGTATGATTATGTGCACGTATAAGATCCATAGGCTTACGCATATGAAAAGGATGGAAAATGAACTCCCGTTGAAATGTATTCTTTGTGAAAGGAAACCTTAAAGGGAATCCTAAAGTCAGACCGCCAAAACTGCATTGGCACGATTTGGTTGTCAAAGACCTAAATGCTGTTAGTATGAACAAATGGAAAACTATAGTATAGAAGTGGAATAGAAGAAGATACACGACAAAGCTAAAACATACACAATTAGGAGATAGATCAACTTATTTACCTATGGGATTTGGCATCATAATGAATGATGGGGGATTTAGCATCATAACTACTGCAAAACGGTAGTTATTTTCGGTCCGGAACTCGAATAAAATATCACATTGGCGCCAAAAATCATATAAAGCGGATAAATATTTGTGAGAGCGATGGCGACATGGCAGTTCAGCTAGGTTCACATTCAAGGCTATCGCAGGTCATCGAGCCTCGTTCGGCGTTGAGCCATGTTCACGTTTCGTGAACAGCGCCAAATTGCCTAATACCGTAAATTGTGACTACACGATACGGCCGCCCAATTTATTAAGATTTATGGATGCGTTAATTTTTCGCCAAACGATGCTACGATAAATTCGACCTAAAAGGTGTGTGCTTTTAAGCAATGATCCCACTTCTTTTCAACGGAATCGCTGAATAAAAAAAATAGAAAAAATGAGATTTTTTATTATTTTACTTTTTACTACATTTTATGGGGCCATTAGAAATTATGTATTTATTGACAATATTGGTAAAGCAGGGTTATTATTACTTAATTAAGTTTTGCATTATCATCTAATCTAATTAGGTAAAATACTAAGTATAAAACAGATTACTATACTAACAAAATGGACAAATAATCCATAAAATGCAAAAAAAAATAAAAGTAGGAAAAGTAAAAAAAAAAAGTTAACATTAAAATAATTTTAAAAACAAGCTATGCGGTATAAAATAATAGCCACAATGCAATGAAATAGTCAACCTAGCAATTACAAAATCAAAATTAAAAAAACGTATTTGTAAAACATATAATTTATTATTTCTTATTACAATAAACCACACATCCGTTTATTGAATAAAATATATTCACGAGCAAAAATTATCTTAAGGTCTAGTTAAATTGTATAGTAAGCTTAATATTTTTCGAGTAGCATGGTAACATATTACTATATCATATTTTTCCTTATTCTAGACTTTGCAATACATACATACATTGTGTTTCATAAACAGTAGACTAAATAGTTTTTTAATTTTTAGTGGAGCAATCTTGTTTATTTTTCCTTTGTTTGATGTGACCTTTGTTTGGATTGAAATTGATCAACAATTTATATCTATACATAAAAAAGCTACTTAATGTCGTAATGTTAAGGCACTTAAATAACGGTATGTATGACTGAGACACATTTTCCTTAGTAATTATCCTAATGGTCTGTCTCGTGGTGAAGTAAAAATATGTAGTTTATAGCAATCATAACAACTTCCACAGTATATTAATCCGTATTGGGACATTGTCATAATTTGGCTGAAATATACCATTTTCGTTTTTTTTTTCCATCTAAATTACATCTCACCGCTATATAGGTAAAACAAATCACGGTACTAGCTACCTTACTTGTAGTGCCTCGCATTGATCTCTCCATTTTATTTTATTATTTAGAGTGATAGCTATAATTGTAGCAGTGGTGACTTGTTTTTATTGGGTTATTTGTTATTTTATAATTTCTTTAAAATTGTGTTTGTAGATTGAACGTTGAAGAATGACATGAATTAAAGCAATAATTAAATAAGTTTAGAGCAGCATTGGCTTCTTTAGCAACAACCTCATGTGCAATGACGCCAATTACTAAATAAAAACTTTTACTAAATAAATACTAAATAAAAACTTTACAAGATAACAGGTTCACAATCGAAATGGTTGTAAAGTTCCTGAACTTAGTTAATAATTCCAAAAAACACAAAGCTTAAAAATATTAAAACTTTTAAAATATTAATGTAACTAATTTGCAGCAAAAAATTAAAGTCAATAAGGCTAGCAAAACAAATATCCAGACCTGGCGTTGTTAAGAGCAATCCATTTAAGCAGCTTTGGGCTAATGTTGTAAGCTACCAATGGAAATATAATACCTATGTCCCAAAACCGAACCCCCGGGTATACCGCATGTTATGTTTAAAGGTGGGAATATTTTTTATCTGTACGTCATCCGGAGGAGCTGAATGGCTATTTTTAAGTGTTTAAACTACGCTGAAATTATCCTCTTCTAAAATATGACACGTGTTTGGTCGGATTAATCGATTTTATTTATTAACGATTACCAAATAACTAATAAGACAAATCAGTAAAATGCACATTTTTAAAATTTTAAATCTTACTTTTTAATAAAAAACAGCTTACGTTATCTAAGATACTTTCGTCTTCCAGGTGATATATGTAGTTTATTAACGTATCTTTCATGCAGCTAGTTTAATTCTATATCCATGCCAATCTAATTTCAGTGAATTTCGAATCGATAGAGGAAATATCGCCATTCTCTATCACAGTCCATTTGAGACTCGAACGTGGAATGCGAAAGTGATAGAGATATGACGTATTTTTTTCTATCGATTCAAAACTCAACCCCCATGTCTATTTAGGGCTCTAGATTAGAGTTAGTCGTTCACGCGGTCGCTCGGTCGATCGAAATTGTTAATAATGGATGCTTTCGGCGGAAAAAGAAAGGCGGCACGGCGATTCGCGGTGATCCTTGAAATGGTCCGCTTGTTGCGCGGCGTCCAGGTTACGATGAACTCGGGCAGGTTAGTGAACTTGGCGAGTTGGGCGATGCGAGCCTCGTCGTAGCCGTAGCTCATCCCACTCGCACACGGCACACGACACACCGCGAGACACGCCGCTCGACCGACAATTCGCCGGTCGCGTCGCGCGCCACGGTGCGACGGCCACGTGGCTCGAAGAAGAGACGGCGGCGGCGAGAATGACCGTCGATAGAAGCTGACGGCAGCAGTTGGTTATTCTCGATGGGCTTCATCATAATCTTCGGGACACAGATGGAAGAAGATCTGTTTGTGCGATTATCCGGTCCGGTGAACAAATATGTAAGGTGCGAAAGAAAAAACCTACATATCTATATGAAATCCCTCGCGCTCAAAAAGAGCTGTTAGGTACGTCATTCGTCTCTTGATGATAAGGTTCAGGTGATAGCTCCCTTCTATAGAAACCCATGAAGGTATTAGCTCCGCGCCCGTCTCAGGATTTCATCGATATGGTGCTATATATGCTTCAACCTTAAGCTCCGGGACACGAAAATATTCAGGTTCTGCCAAGGGGCAGAGGAAACTCCCCTGCACATCATGTGCGAGTGTGGCCCGCTAATGCGTAAAAGATACACCCATTTGGGCGTCATTACCCCCAACCTGAGGAGGTAAAATAATCTGGCGCCAAAAGCCTGTTGAGGTTTTTAAATGACACGAGGCTTAGCGCAGAACTATAGTAGGTGGCGAACACAATAGATCAGAAATGGTCTCAGTATTACAAGACTTTTAAAAAAACCCACACAACAAATAAAAAAAATAAAAAAATAGGGTGCTGTTAGGTCCAGCTCAGTGATGAGACTGCCGCTCGTCAGCTACTATGGCAGTCATCTATCAATCTTCGCTTCTCTGAATATTGTTCTGACCCATCCTAGTATAATGGAACTAGAGACCTGTCGCTGAACGCCGATGCATTTCTACTTTCTAGGCAATCGGAAAAATGTCAATGCTGAGATGCTGAGTTGCAAAGACTGCAACTGAGCTGCAGGATGCAGCCACTATTACTGATGACTGCTGTTTTATTGTTTTTATCTCTGTTGTGATTGATGTGGGATATTATGGTTATCGTGGTAACGTATACGTGAACGTGTACCGACATAAGAAATGGTTTTTTTTTATAGGCAGGAAAGTATTATACCTTACCAGTATAATACTTTGCTGCTGGTTGTCGGTCGAGTGGCGTGTCTCGCGGTGTGCCGTGTGCTGTGTGCGAGTGGGATATTCTACGTCCGCTCGCGCCGGCCACCGGCGCATACTAAACCTTCGATCGCAGCGCTAGCACAGAATAACTATCTTTGCGCAGTGGTGTGTATAAGGGTGTTAATGGCAAAGCATATTTAGCGTAACTCTCAGAGCGCTGTCACGTTTTAATTAATTGTAATTTAAGGCTTAAATGAAAAATATGGCTAAACGCGACGCTAAATAATTAACCAGTCTATAAAATAAAATTAAAATAAAACACACTCACTGCTTACATTGTAGGAGTAATCGCGCCTGAAAGTTTTCGAAATCAGTTTAAAGCCCTAATGTCCAAGGCAATGAGCAAGTTTTTTGAGTCTAAATTGTAAATTGGTTCCTTATCGAGGGAATCGCTTAGAAGCTTTTTTAAATAAATGTTTATATATTTTTTTAATTTAAAACCAAAGTTCCTCAGATATGTCATCATGTCACCCAGCTATTTGATCGGATTACCCTGTATTAACACGGTCCCGCGCAGATTGATCACACGCATATGTGTAAAAAAAACTTCCCTTATTGAGTCATTGAGAAGTCAAGGCCCGTCAATTATAAAAACATCATTTTTAGCACAGCAAAACAACATAATATGATAAAGCTGAACAACAAAAATTTTACAAGAGCATTATCATCGACGATAATAGCACCGCGTCCTGTTTTTCGCCTCTAAATCAAACACAAGAGAAACGAAAAATTTCCACCGCTTTGCGTCATCAGCCATTTTCAGTCTGGCATCGATAATATTTGTCTGTATTTGATAACGACCTGATCTAACGACGGTGCAGCCTTGAGAGCGGCTGGAAATAGCGAAGCCGAAAGAGTTCATCGTTCGAGGTTAGGCGGTCCGAATTGTTTAATCGTGTTCGTTTATTTTCGCGGTGATTAAGTGATGGATACGTATATCTAAACAAAGGATTGCGCAGCGGTACTTCGGATTCGAGCTTTAAAGGTTTGTCACGTCTTTAGAGCGTTGAAAGACGGCTGTCTATTTGTCACGGTTAGGCTCCACGTCCTAAGGTCAACATTCCCATATGGCGTTGGCGATTTGACGTGGGGAGCGGTGGGGGGGGGGGGGGGGAGGGGAGGTCAGCGTTGCTCGAGGACTTGTCCATTTGCGGGCATCGCCTCAATGCGACAAACTTTGAGGGTCGAGGACCGGAAGACTCTCGACTTACAGGTGTAATACGTAAATCTATCGAGTATTTTTTTTCAACGGTAGTGCAATTACGATTACGATACGATTAATCGTCGATTATTTGTGTTCACGCTTAACACGCTGATATAATAAACAAATCTCAAGATTCCTCTAAAATACTAGGAGATGGCACCTGGAGAGCATGTGAAAAATGACTCAAGCGACAGAGCATCAATATTGAAGGAAACATCGCTCAAGACGAAGTAGTCTTTCTTATTTACGCGCATCCAATCTTTCACGAAGCTCTGATCTAGGACAACATTAGCGCTATAATATACATAACCCGAATCAGCCCTTCTGCAGTTAAGTTCAGTAACATTTGAGAGATAAGCTATTTTCAACAGCTGGACTTATCCAGAGCGGTTTGAGAAATAGGCTGATAACTTACAAAATGCTATGTTTTAGCAGAAAAATCATGATATTGTTAATTTAACTATATGAGTAAACTCTTAAGCAATTACCCAATATAACTTGAATAAAAAAACATATCAATTTCCAAAATGTGTGGTAATAAAAAGTTTAATACACATACATTTCTATGTAAACATTTTTATTTCTAGATTTATTATTTATTTATTTATTATTTATTTAGTATAATTACATATGTAGGTTATAATTATGTAGGTATAAATAATAAGACACGGAGCTCCTGTGCAATAGTCATATTTTGAACAGTTTTATGCAGGATGAATAAATCATATCAATAATGTGACAATAATCGGAGATGGAATCGTAATCGAAGGATATTTTTCAAAAAAATCTGAATCGGAATCGCAATGGCTAAATCAATAATCGTTGAATTACTGGTTAAAACCTACCTTGGAAGGTAGCTGCTAAATTTCAATACCGATTAGAAGTGGAAAGCTGTCTGAAGGCTGGATCATCAGGTTTATAGACTGACATGAAACGACGCAATGGTATTTACATTCACGGCGTTCCATCAAATAAAAACCATCACACTATTTTTTCTTCGTTACTCCGCTGCCAATTCAAACAGTCCACATATGATCTTGAATGTGCCGTTGGTGGAAACGAGTCACGATTGCCTATTTACAAAACCGAACATGGCACCTTAAGAAGAATGAGAGTGAAATAAACATTTTTTGTTTGTTTGCGGTATTTGTATTTTCTATTTGGAATATTTCATCATATTTTCCTTCTTGAACTTGAATGTTTTTAGGAGAAATATTCCGGAATTAGCAAGTAGACACCAGACAGTAATTTTAATAATTAAACCCATAAGAACCGTCGCCCTGAAACAGTGCATCCCATCTCCGTCGCTAAAAAAAACAACTGACGGTGATAACGGCGATTATTTAGTCGCTCTCTCATCATTGTTTTTGAAAACATATCAGCATAAAATATCAGATATCATCATAAACAAACATATCAGATAAAATTAGAAATATATCATCGTTTAACATTTCTAATAACAAAAACTAAAACAAACCACTTAATAACATTCGTGCACTGTGCTTTTGCGATGTTGTGTGTTGCAAAATACATCTTTTTGAAAGAAGTCTTCGTTATGCGCCCAAAGAATATGTTAATTTATGTGAGAGGATAAAGTTTTGTGCGGGAAATTGTTTTTTTTTCATAATTAAAATCGTATAATATAATATTATATTGTAATCACTGCCATCTGTTAGATAAACTTTAAACTCTTGACATTCCGGCTGCGTTCATTTACATAAGCCGAATGACACGCAGCGATCAGTCAAAAAAAAATTTTACATTATAGTCGTATTTCAAATAGTATTAATTACTACATTAAACTTAATTAATCTATATTAAACTTACAAGTAGGTACAGAAATAAAAGCATTTTTTTTAATTTCCCGTATGTTTCCAAGTCATCTTTACGAAATTCAGCGAGTAGTGTTAATAAATTTTTGACAGAGCCTAGAGCCGAATGTGCCTCATTTAATTAGTCGATTTTTTGTAGGCTATAATTTGAGTAAGGAGAGAACGGCAGTTGAATCACGTTACATTTCGATATCGATAGCGAGGGTGTCCGAAATGCCATTTAAGATGATTCTCTCTTTTAACTCGCACTTTTTACTTAGATAGTGTTAGTACTAAAGTGTTACATTTTGGTTGCGTTGCAGCTCAATTCTTAATTTCGTGGCATCTGATCAAGCGATGTCCCATTCGCCTGTTTCGATGCCTTTACTGAATAGGGTCTCGACTCGAGCTTTATGTAATTCACTGTCAAGGACAGCGACCGGCCCACCGGGTTATTCGCCAGGTAGTCTCCGAACCGCCAACGGAACCGTCTTCCAAAAATTAGGGTCGACGAACCTCTCCCGCGCACCAAAACGAGGCTGCGAATATTACGAAATTGACTCGGCCAGATCCTCTCCGCGGCCGCGATGAGGCAACCATAATGGTCATTAGTTTGATCCCAATAGTAAAAATCTGTAATAATAATAGCTGCGAATTGGTAGTAAGCTGCAAAAAACCTTAAGTTACCTCCATTCGATAGTAATTTGAGTTGCTATAACCAGTAAGTTGAAATTTACCAGCCGTTATCGATCAGTTAAGGTAACAGCAAAAGGCGGGCTCTAAATCTTCAGCGCGCGCGGTTTCGGTAGAACGTCATTTCAGCTGTCATTGGCAAATCATATGTTTGTGTTCATACCTTGATGCATACATTTGGTTGTTTAATCTACATATTTCCACATGGATTTACCTACTTGCGATTACTTCTTTATGTTTGTTCACTTCCTTCCTTTTGGGATTTCGGATTCAAAATCAAACCTTCATAGCAATATTTCCGTTTTAAAAAAAAAAAATTGCGTATGTTCGAAACGACATGGATCTTTTAATCAGCGATATGAACGACGTTTTGTTTCTTCCAACGACAGCATCTTGGACTAGATCGCTTTAGCTTTCGAAAATCGCTTACGAAATCTGTAAATATTTCCAAACAAAATTTATACGTATTTTGGAATGTTTCTATTCGTCAAAGGAGACTATGGTTGCTGTTGACTATATTGTTGAAATTCTGAAGAAACACCGTCTACAAGTGTTGTAAAATATAAAGTGTCGCAAAGCCCCGAAAGACGCACCGCGCAGGAATTGCCAGAATTCAAAATAAAAACTGTAAAGAAAATCGGCCGGGGAACCTTAAGCTAGATTTAGATTATATAGATTCGTTATTTATAATGCTGGCAACTCAAATTACTGTGATAAGCTTCTAATATAGAAGCTTTGACAGTAAAACAACCTAACCAAAGTCTCTATGGCGGTATTTCGAATACTTTCGACAATGTTCGACCCTGAACTAAAATAATATTTTCACTCGCTTGATGTTAATTTGTTTCTTTTTCTTGTTACAGGTAAGGCGAAATTTTTGCTTACGTATTATTACGTATAGGATCGGATGGCGAGTGTGTTTATATGAACTAACGGCTTGGTGAGTTTCTTTGCGTAGTTTTCTGTCGGTATTATTCTAATAGTAATACCTTTTCTATAATACATTGCTGAATTTTTTGCTGAATTCACCTGACTATATTCATCACGCTGATTCCGAAATTGCAATAATCTTTTTTGGCCTCAATAAATAAGCCAGATATGCATTTATGATATGCGTCAAACACCTGCATTTCAATAGGTAAAGTTAGTTTTTTTAAACCATTCATAAACGCCTATATGGCAATAGGTTAGGTTAGTATTTTTAAAAACCATCATAAAAACTATATTAAAAAAAACGATTTAAAACAATGTGTCCGGTGCAATTTTTTATCAGATTTAGCATACAGAAACGATCGAATGCAGTAGTCGTTTAAAAAAAATAGACGAGTTACCAGAATCATAATAATTCCCTGCATTCTATCACAAAAACAAACAAACCAAAACGCTGCTAATGCTCTTTCTAACCGTCCTACTTGGAAGGTTATGCCCTGTTTGTATAAATACTTAGGTATATACTGCCTGAAATTGTCACCAATCCGTAAGGTATATACGTGTTAAAATGCCATATTTTATACGATAGACAATATTAAGTATTAAGAGCGATGAGAAAATATCTGAAATAAATAGAGGATATAATCATCTCTTATTAACCATCATAGGTACATGTACAATGTGGATTCAAGATTATTAATTTCATGGTAATCGAATTATCTGAAGGTAGCACGGATGATAGTCAACTGTGCGCGAGGAAGACTCCAGCTTCCCAGACTCCCTGGAAAGTACTATCAAGATCAAAACACACTACAACACATTACTGGTGTATTGGTACATGCGCAGTATAAAGATAAGTTGACTTACCCATTTCACAGCGAAAAGGAGAAATTAAAATAGATGAGGATAACATCTACCTAGTAGTATAATATCTACCTAGTTTGTAAGGTAGGATAATATCTACCTAGTATGTAAGGTAGGATAATATCTACCTAGTTTGTAAGGTAGGATAATATCTACCTAGTTTGTAAAAGGAAGAGCAAGTGGCTAGGCATTTTGCAGGAGTGGAAGACAGTGCGCCTACGTACTTGTCGCTTCTCAGTGCAATGCTCCACTCACATGCACCGGACTAGGGTCAACGACTAGCGATAGTCACTGGCCAGTAAACAAGTCCGCGGTTTCGATATTAATAAATTAATCTGCGGTTACGTATTAAAACTGTCTTATTACATAAAACTCTTTTCTATGTTTTACACAATGACATGTAAAAAACGTGTAAAAAATCTCTATTCTCTCTCCCTCTCTCGATTTTCATTTATTGATAGTGACTACTGAATCCAAAATTCATCGATTAGTATGGCGAAAAGCTTCGCCATTATCTTCAACTTCTCCGATTTCTGCCACTCTTTCTGCTGTACTTTAGTAGGATTCTCTTGCGATGTTGTTATTAGCATACATATGGACATTGAATATATAGGGGGAAGTCTTCTAACGCCGGACGGCACCTAGCGTCGAACACTAATAGAATGGAAAGACGTAGGAAAAGGAAACGTAGGAACGTAGGAGACGTAGGAAAACAAAGACTTAGAAGAGGAAAGCTTATGCTTCCCCGCGCCCTTTTCACACCACTTTGTATCGATCGCACCGCGACTTGTCGAGATACTGTTAGTGTCCGACGCTAGGTGCCGTCCGGCGTTACGAGACTTCCCCCTATGGCAACCCTTCTGTGCAGGCGAAATGCAGGTGGCGCTGATAGCATTAACGGCCAAACTAATAGCAATTTATTTGGCCATCTATAATAATCTTGATAATGAATGTTTTTTTTAATAGGGCACTTATTGATAATAAAAACCCAATAATTTAATCAATGATAACAATAATAACGTTTAATAATTAGTGCCATCTATCGCATTTTTTTTAATCACATAAATAATATGAATAGATAGAATGCCGTGAATCTGAAAATTAAAGTGCGCAATTATTACGTATTGAATCTGAAAATTAAAGTGCGTAATTATTACGTATTGAATGACACCTGTTTACCAAATTAAAAATTGACATCTTTAGGTAAATAATTGTTTCAAAATTCATTTGTTATTATATTATTATTTTATACCATATAGGCTTGTTTGGAGCGCTATACATATACAGTGCGCGGCCATACTGTTATACTACGAAAGTCGCCATATTAAATATAATAATCAATTTTTGAAGCTATGAGTGCCATCTGCACGCTGTGTTTCGTAGTAAAATACTGGTTTCCAAATCGTAGTACAACGTTGAGCAATCTAATACGCTATATAATCGTTGCTACGGAGTAAAATTGCTGTAAATCGCCAATGTGCTTTCATACCACGGCGTTATTATACTGTGTTCATACCACAGACTGTGTTCATACTGCAATATCGAGCAGTACGCCCATACTGTCATTCGGAAACGGCACTCAAAGAAGAAAAAGGACCCCAGACGATAACGACCTATTTACAGCGATGCATTCTGCGGATTGTATTACAGGGTATGAATGGAAATGGCCGTCAAAAGCAAGGACAGCGCCTCGTTATTTGTCTTTTGCGCCTCTTTGTGAGCAGCGTTCCCCGCCTTTTAGCTGTCTGCGCGTCACGGGTGCACACAAAAGGCCCAAATGGCGACCCACATTTATTTTCGAGGTTAATGGGCGACCGCGAGTGGCTGTCCGTCGCTAATCGGTACACCACAGCGAGTCCAAACATGGGCAGAACGAATGCACCAAGAGCTAAACTGCATTTCCTAGAAATACCCACTTGGATATAATATGCAGAGGAAAGAGAATCAAACAAACTCCTTGGATAGCGGGGACTGGATCATCAAACTATTCAAATGGTAACGTTAACTAGACACAATGATCAGCCAAGATTTAAATTTCCTTTTATAATATTTTTTTTCTGATACAGGTAAAACCCTGGTTTACCGAACTCGGGTCAACCGAAACGCCTCTGAAAAAAATATGCCAATGTCAAACTTTGAATTTAGTTTTCTCCGAACTCGAATAAAATTAGTATCACCTTTATCCACTCGATCCTTTCATTCCAGGGCGAGGTTGGCTAGGTTGTGCTGGGTTCCCCAGCCACCGACTCACCAGTCTAAATATACCTGCTAGACAACGTTTAGCAACAAATTATTAAGTACAGTATACTGTATATTGATGTGCGGTAATCTGTGCAGAATTTACGTATAAGCTATAGCTTAGGGCCCCCACTTTATTGGGGGCCCCGAATAAATTGTCCGAGTGAGCAAATGTCATATCAGTATACATTTTATTTATTTTTATTTTATAAAATTATCCAATAAAAGAAAATTGATTTTGGCAACAAAAAAAAAACAAAAGTATAAATATTTTTTTTTTCGCGAACCAGATAAGATTACATTTGTGTGGATTTTATCACCCCACTAGATTGTATATCTGTTCTGGGGTGATAGTATTTAAGACATAATATCCTAACTTTTTTTTTTTTAATTCATTCATTCCGATTGCTCATTTATTCTTTAAAATTTTAGGTTAATATAATATACAAATCTGTATATAAATAAAAAAGTAATAATAAAAAAATAAAAAGAAAATATTTAAGTTTATTGATAAGTAAAATAAATAAATCTATAAATAAATAAACAACTAAACACACTTCAATATACGGCAGCAATAGCTCAAATAGCTTAGGGCCTTATCAAGTTTAAATCCGGCGCTGGCTGTAATACTAAAAATGTAAAAAATGTCATTTTAGGTTTACTAAAATACTAAAAATGTCATTTTAAGTTTAATAAAGAACGTAAGTGTAGCCTAGAAACAGATTTTTGAATTCGTTTGACCTACAAAACTTAAAAAAAATACGTAATCCTAATCCTTAAAAAAAATACCTACAATACAAGATACTGTACTATTAAATGTCCATGCCTTAACAGAAAAAAAATGTTATTCGAACCCCCCCCCCCCCCCCCCCACTCCCTCCCTTTAGTTCCGTTAACGGGGTCGTAAAGTAATTCTAAGTTATTTTATTGATTGTTACTGATTTTTCATTCAAATTTCGTCAAGAATAACCAAATCTGTTGCTACCGAAGTCATTCCGACTAATCCATAGTCTTCGAAATGTTGTAAAATCAGTGTATGATTTCTATTTATTTCCTTGAATAAATCCTCATTAATTTCCGAGTATTTTCGCTTCGTGCGTCAGCTTACAGCCTAAGTTCTATGAATCAGCAACGCGCTTAGGTACGTGTATTTTTCTATCATAAGCTTGAGGTTAGCGCTGCACCGTTAACTTCCCGGGTCTCTCAGCGCGGGAGTAACGACACTGAAGTCATTTCCCCCTCCTTCCTCAGCCCCCTCCCCTCTTTCCACTCCTCTCTTCACTCAACAGTCCTGCGTTGCGACGCTCGAGTGTGATGTCATACACACGATGGCAATTTATTTGCAAATATTTTATGGTCAATGAACGAGGTTTCTAACGATAGAATCAACTTAAAGATCGATGCGTTGAAGGTACACATATTAATGTAGGTAAAAAAAGTTACTTTGAAAATTTTAATCACAGAAATGCTAAATTCATTGATTCTGGAACAGTTAAGTTCATTGATTCTGGAACAGTTAAGTTGATTGAATCTGGAACAGAAGCTATTAATGAAACAAGTAAATATGTATGATAAAAATAATAAAAAAACACGACTGCTGTTACAGAAAGTGAACTATTGTATTTATAATTATTTTTAAAACGGTTATTTATGAAATATTTGTGGTTTATGTATTTATTCATATAGATAGGTACATGTATATTTCGGGCATGTACTCAATAAAACCTTTCATTTTGCTTACGTAATATTTGGATAGTACAGATGGATAGAATAGATATACCTATGTATGTATCCGGAAATTACTTAATCAGACCTTTCATTTGACACTAAACACGATATGATTATGTTAGTTTATTGACATTTGGCCATTTGGACAAGCAAATAACTACTTACTTGCTATTTGGACAGTTGAGGTACCCTATGATACTCGACATGACATGAAGATTCTAACAATACCACACACTTCTAAATCGGTTCAAGTATTTAGCAGTTATGATGGATTAAGGAAACGGAAAACATACACAGATGAACCCTGAACACATTACACTCCTTTTTTGTTGGGCAGTCGTCTAAAAAACAAACTTTAGGACATTGTTCAACAGCAGCAGCTTGCCTTGCTTTTCTTTTTGAATTCGACGTTTATTTACTAATACGTATTTATTTTATGAATGCCATAGGATCAACTTTGATGGAGCGAAAGGAAAAAGCTTGTTTTTGGTCGTTACATACTTACCGGATTATGTAGTCGCGCATGCAAACCGCCAAAAACAGTTTCGAAACGCAATTCTCCGTAGGGCAGGCAAAAACGAGACAAAAGACAAGGTCTGCGGTCAGAATTCGACCACCAAAAAGACAGCTTAAGACGTCATAAAGCCATCAATCGCTGACAATTATCGCCTTAACGAGTTCCCTCAAGAATTAAGCTTTATGACCGACATCGTAAATCACCGCATCTTTTGTCCGAACGTTTCGCTTCTGCAGAAATGGGGAATCCTACAGTGGGACGAGCGGTTCTTTCCGCCTTCAAAAAATCTAAAAATATAGATCATCTACCGGAAATATCATAACCCGATGAAATATTATTTATAACTATACTTTCTTTTATCTTAATAACAGTTACGAAACAGACAACCGTTAACATTCTAATAATTATAGTAATGGCCATAACTTTAGCGATATCATTTAATATGGTTGTCAAAAGGTAAAACATATTTTTCAGATAATAATAACATTGGTTAGTTTCTACGTGTGCGATTCTGGAAAGGAAGTGATGCGACATCAAATATCCGAAAAATCAACAAAAAATTTCGGCGTTTTTTCTCCTTTCTGCCAAAATATCAAGTTTCGACCCCCTTCGCAGACGCGGCGGAATCTTTCAAATACGTCTTAATGATTGCAAAGAAATCATTTGTTATATTTCATCGGCATAGCGATAGTAGAGGCCGACCGAAGATCTGATACGGGGATTGGCTGAGGGTTGTACTATTTGTTTATATGCCGACGATGCTCTGTTATTGTTAGTAGTTGAGTAGATCGGTAGTATCTAACCTGCAACGAAACCTTTCCGGCAACGAAGTATCTAACCTGGAAAATAGGTTAGATACTTCGTTGAATCTCATTTTTCATTGGCAGTAAGAAGTTTGGTTTTTATTCTCCCCGAATAAAACCTAAGCCAGTGATTCCCAAAGTGGTCTATATGGACCCCCAGGGGTCGATTTCAATTCGCAAGGGGTCCATGTCAGCGAGAAACAAAAATCGGCGTGAACGAGATGTAAATGGCGGTCCACGTTAGTGGACTCCATCTAGGCAGGTCATCATAAGCATTCAGGCCATCCGTTAATGTCGCATCACTTCTTAAACAGATTTTGTATACAGCATAGTATTTTAAAATGTTATACTTTGAAGCACGCCTTCTTAATAAAAGTCGTTTTCGGTTGGTCTCTACTTGGTATATATGGTATACAGACAGAGACGGTGCGACGCAAAATTTCAATTGACCCCGTTTTCGATCCCTTTTCGCGCGCAAAGAAAGGAATCTAACCTTACATCCCGTCTGTTTTTTCTTCGTCGGGATAACCTTGCCCTCGAACGTAAACGCGCGAACCCTTCCGCCATTGTACTATAACCTACCCCAACGATTTACGATTTGGCGAGTCGCTAAAATGCTTTGTGCGCGCGACTCTCATCCTTGTAAAAAAGGAAAAAAACGGTCGGATGCCGAATTGAATGGTGGCCCCGTCCGACCCCTGTTGCAGAAACAACAGTGCCAGATAGATATCATTAAATATAACGCTTTAAAAGGTGCAGTAAATACCGCGGAGCAGTCGCAACCGACTTTCCCATAAAAATTGATATTTTAACCCAAAACCCCCTTCGCTGATGTGCAGGGGACGTTGCGTGCAATGATCATTAACGCAACGAAACTGGATACACTCATGAGTGATGATATGCGATTTTTCAAGGTAAACCACCCAGCATATTGACGTTGGCTACCGAATCATCAATCAAACAAAAAATCTTCATTGTATTGACACCCATTGACGCATATAAGCTAGCAACATTAACAATATCTTCTAATCAACCGGCAAATTGATGAAACTTTCTTCTTTGACTATTTCGACTTGTGTGTGATGTGGTGTGATAGATACAGCTGCCCGAAAATCGCGTTCTTGTTTCACCATTGCCAAGAAATTCAACGTCTTCCCGTTGTTGTCTTATTCTGTCGAATATAGACCTTCATGATAAAGAATATCAGAAACGATCACGAATTAGCAGTATCGGACGAACCGCTGGTAGATACAGATGCCCGAATTTCACGCTCTTTTTCACCATTGCCAAGAAATTCAACGTCTTCCCGTTGTTGTCTTATTCTGTCGAATAATAGACCTTCATGACAAAGAATATCATAAACGATCACGAATTAGCAATTATGGACTTATCGCTGGTAGATACAGCTGCCCGAAATTCGCGCTCTTTTCTCACCTTGCCAAGAAATTCAGCGTCTTCCCAGATAGGAAATTGGTTAAAATCATTGCAGTCTTATTCTGTCGAATGTCGACCTTCGTGACAAATAATCGGAAACGATCACGAATCGGCAGTTACGGACGAATCACTCGGGGCTCGAGGCGCTCGATCTCAGCTTGTCAAGTTCAGTATTACAAGCTCGTGATGGGCTCTGAGGCCAACGTGTCAATGCGCGTACATCCGCAGAGCGCGTGACTGCAGACCGCTTAACTGATGACCCCACAGTCTCTGCCCTGCTCCATATCCAGGCTTATTAAGTTCCAACAAGGCACAGCTTAAGCTGCTTCGGCTATAGCAGCTACATCTGTCAGAAGTGAATCAAAAACTTGGATGAACAAGTTTATAATTCAAAAAAATAAAAAACACGACTGCCGTTATATTAATAAATGTGAGCAATTTTGTTTATACTCGTAATTATTAGATACAATTTGTTCCCGCTAAAAATCGCGTATTTTAGAGAATAAAATTCATCGTTTAAACAATATTCTTTAAAACCAAAATTCAATTTATGGAAGCCGTTACGGTCCCCTTGTCGTGTTTTGTCTCTATACACATCCAGTGTTTAAAGACGATTGCGTATTCTGTGAAACCTTCCATAGGAGACGGAACTCCAAGAAGAGACTTACCTCGATGCGTGTTACCGCAAAATAATTTTATTATACGATCATTGGTATTTGGGTTGAAGGGACTGGATACATTTTCCAAATCAAGAACGGGTAGTAATGAATAGGTAGTGGCACGCAATCTAGCAATCGCCTTTTTTAAAAATAATATATCAAGATGTTCTTATTTTTTTTTTCATATTGATGAGAGGTTAGGGACCGACTACGAACACTCAATTTAAGGTGGAATTTTACGAGAATCTTAGAGGAAAGTCAAAATTCGCAGGATTTTGTAAATTCTAATGACATAGACATTGGAATATTTTTTTTTATCATAGAAATTTCTTGATAGTCAATACATTATTTTATTATTATGATCTACTAAGTCTTACTAATCAATTACATATAAATTTAGTGCGGTAAGAATTATGCTATCTTTAAATTAATTACGATTTTTATGTTGCTCTGTGATTATGTAGATTTTTATGACATTTATTGATTTTTTACTGATCTGATTATAATTATTTTTTTAGTTTACTGATAATTTTTATTTTGGGTTCTATTCTGTAATTATCTGTATTATATAATATGTATTAAAGAATACTTTCGATAAATATTTTTTTTATGGACAATTTAAAAATACATTTTCATCGTTTTCACAAATAACTCATTTCTTTAATGTCTTTATTCTATTTTTTTGTTCTCATTGTTTATTTTAATTTTAGGAAGATATTCCGGTTATTTTTATTGTTATTCGCTTTCACTGATATTTTCTATTTCTTGTTTTTATTCTGTTATTGTAAGGATAATTTGATTATTGTATATTCTATTCCTTATTTTTTGTTTCTGAATTTTTTCATACGTATGACAAGTTATAAAGTTTTGATTTTATTGTGGCCAGGTAAAATTAGTGCATGTTGTTAAATTAGTATCATCAATATAAAATATATTATATATGTATATTTACGCTTTTTACTAATATTAAAATGACATAATATGTGAAAATGTATGTACGACTCCTAGATTATAAAAGTTGCAAGAAGATTGTAGAGTGGTAGAAGTGACAAAAAGTGGAAGAAATAGTAAAATGGCTGGCGTTTTTTAGAGCTAAATTGAAAGGAATAAAGAAACTTTAAGAATCACGTCTTGGAGAAATTCGATATCACATCCACTAAAATGATTAAACTTGTTTATACATGACTTTGAATGACTGAAAATTAAAGTATTTTGTTGATCTCAAATTAGGTTGATTTATATTTAGATTTTTAAAAGGCAGTATGTATTACCTAAAACAAAAGTGAATTCGCATTAGACAGTTTTTAAAAATCCTTATAGAAATCAACCTAATTCGAGATCAACAAAAAGGTCATAATAAAATTAGTCAAAGTAATATTCAATTGAATTCATCCATCATAGAAGAATAGACCTAAGTCATAAAAAGTGTAAAAATCAACAGATATTGGAACAACAACATGTTCTACTTCTCATGATTTCGAGTGCGTCGAAATATGGGAAAAATAATGACGCCAAACACCTCCAAATGGCTGGTTTTAGAAAGACTATGAAACCCACCAAATATAATACCTCGAATGAAAAAGAAAATCACGTCGTTTAATTTACGTGTTAGATACAGCAGCAAAGCATCATCGATAGACTCGCATATGCAAAAGAACTCGCGAAGCTAGTACGCAAGTTCAAGTTGAATTCGCCGGATCGCGTGCGTTCAAACGCGAGCGTCGCAAGTGACGTGGCGCTTTGTTCGCGATTGTGGTCTCTCGGCTGTGGTTGATTGGGGTCCGAAGTCGCCCGCGGGCCTTCCTCGGCAAGCGCCGCATGATGCAACGAGTGCACGCGACCGCCGACATGTGACGCTCGCTAACTGTAAACGGACCATAAAATCGTCCATCGTCATAAACCACTAGCCGGCCGACGCGAAGGTCTCCACTCGCCTGCTTCCTGCTACGATTTTTCTACCTGCATAATACAGTATGCAAAGCATAAAAATACAGTCGTCTTGGAAGGACCATAAATAAAACTTTAAAAATCCTTTGCTTAAAAAATGATTCATTTAAATTTCAGCATAGATTTGCAACAAGCAAATTATTATAGAATCAGCTGAATTAGGATAATGCCAATTTAAACGAAATATGTCCTCAACAATTTTATATTTCTTGATTTTTATTTATTTTCCTTTATTGTTGACAAGCCCTCTCCAGTTTTGCAATGGAAGAGTTTTAAATGTATTGTTCGGGAACAGCCACAAATTTTCCTTCATTTAAAACAGGATACGGTATTGTTTTGAGATTATACTGAATCTAAGAGTAGTTCTTGATATCAAACTTTTTTATGACGATCGCATGGAATATATCTATAAAATTCCGAGTCATAATAGTGTTTTCTATTCCTATTCTTTCTGTGTCCATGGTGCAAGACTCTTGAACGATCTCCCAGCAAACATACGAAACTCGCCTTCTTTACCATCGTTTAAGACTCACCTTAAGGATTACTACCTTTCTAAGAAGTAACCAGTTCTTCCCTTTCTCTCCTCTTCCTCTCCCAATTTCCTCTCCTCGGGCATTATTAGTTTTAAATTCTTCCAGTTGTCTGTATGTTATGCAGACGGTCTGTATATTATGTAATAATCTTTATTTTCACAATGCGCGCATGTACCACTGAGTTAGTAGGTTAGTTGTAAGACATTGCCACGTGGCAATAAGCTCGCCTTTTTGTATAACAATTAAGTGCAAATAAAGAGTTTATTATTATTATTATTATTATATTGTGGATAAATCATATAGAGCACTGGGACTTGTCTTGAGAAAGCGTAGGTAAGCGTTTCGGTAATGTTGATGTACTATATTCGTTGTACAACGCCTAGTGCGGGGAACATTGGAGTTTGCTTCGCAGATATGGTCGCCGCTATATAACCTCTGTTAACGTAAACGTGTGAATACAACCTATGAGGACGAGCCTGAAATATTTCAAACTACAGACCCTGGAGGTTAGGCGGGTAGTGTCAGGCATAGCCCTCTTGAATGATATCCTGTCTAATAAGATTAACAATTCACATTTGTTGAACGGTATACACGTCCGAGTTGCCGCGCGAGTGTCTTATAATCCCTTGACATTCAGTGTTCCGAGAGTTAAAATCAACCAGGCCAAGGACTGTACCTTTAACCAGATTCTTTTGTCGTATAACGCGTCATATATGTACGTCGATTTTTTCCTGTCAAAAATAAACGAATTTATAAGAGCAATGAACATAAGTTTCCAAAATAATCAATTATTGTGATATAAGGTACCATGATTAGTAAAATTTGATATTTAGAGAGAATCGTTATTGAGAGCTCGTTACGTAAAAAATATATTATTATCTTGTTATTATTATTATTAACTTTTTTAAGTATTTTGGTCCTAACATTGGTAATATTTCCAATAATTTCATCGATTTTTCAGTGGATGCATTATATAATTTCTCTGTACAATATACATTGGCTGTGCTACCTCCTGATGCCAACACGTAAAGATTATGTCATGACGTGACACATGAAAGGGGCACGTAAAGTTGTCCATGGGAGAAACATTGGCAATACGTCGTTCTCGCAGCATCTACATTTAAAGATATGATAACATTACTATATTGGTTGAATTTTATTCGGTGCTATCGCATCGCCTCAGTGAGTGTCTTTGGCACAGTAGTATATATCGATAAAGTGCGTGGTAATCAAAGCAATATTGAATTCCTCGCATGGAAGGTTTTTTTATTGTGGCGAGTGAATCATCTGGAACGTTCTGGTAGCGTGAGAAGGCGGTACTCTGAGAGCGATTCTTCCTACTACTCTCGTACCTTGCTATCGATAATGGCTTTAAAAAGGCCACTTTGTCAATAGTTTGTTGTTGACATAAAGAAGATAGCATGGTCCGAATGCACGGAGCAGCTAACCTGGTTAGCTGCTCCGTGTCCGAATGGTTTCATACAGCTTGGGCCTGATGGCCATTTTGTGTAATCTAGTCGGGCCGTCATGGTTAAGCTTTGGTAGCTCCATTTTTCATCCGGTAGCCTTCTCTAAGAGCTATACTACTCGTACATTGGTAGATTTAAAGGACGTTGCGGTCTGCAGTACACCTGGTAAACTGATTGGGCGGTTGTGCGCAGTTGCTTAAATATGAAAATAATTTCATGAACGGTAATAAAATTGAAGACAGATCCACATAGCGAGGATTATGTTGATTACGTAATATACAATTAAATCAGAGATTTGATGGTGCTAAATGAGCCCTCTGCATCGAAAGTTTTAATTTCCCATTAACGGGGATAGAGGTGTGCAGGTAGGTACTTTGTGGAATGTTGAATGTGGATTCGCGGAATTGTGCCGAGTGTCGCCATATGCCGTACTTTTCTATCGCTCTGCAATTAAATGACGCAATGACGACGTCGGGAAAAATGTCCGCCATGGGGAAATTACTCGCGCGAGGTGAAATGCGTCGCGTAATTACAGCCTGCGCTAGTACACTCTTACCGAGTATACTCGTACTAGATCGAAATGAAACCGACGACGCGACGCCGACGCGACGCTAAGTAGCCAATCACTTTTACCGAGCCGCAACAACCGGTTATTTTTTATTCGGAGCGAATCCGATCACTGATCAGTTGAGATCAAAAATCACCTGTGCTTTTTAACCTCTATCTGAATTACGTAGGTACTTATTTGAACAAGTACATATATTTAAAAAAAAAAACAAAAAATACGATGCCGTCACAGAAAATGAACTATTGTATTTATAATCATTTTTTTACGGTTTTTTCTTTATGAAAAACTTGAGGTTTATGAATTTATGAGTTTATATCCATATAGATACATGTATATTTCCGGAATGGAGGTCCTCAATCAGACCTTTAATTTACACTAAACACGATATATTTATGTTAATTTATTGACATTTGGACATTTAGATATTCAGACAACTACTATTCTAACAATATTACACAATTCTAAATCCGTTCATGCGTTAAGAAGTTACGGTAGAATAAAGAAACGGAAAACATAGGTACATAGATGAACCCTGAACACATTACACTGATTTTTTGTTGGGCAGTCGTGTAAAAAGACGATTAGGCCATCATTTGTTAATCTCATGAAGTTTGTTAAGAAAAAATAAAGATTTCCTATACCTACTACTTCTTCTTTATAATTATGTAGAATGTGATAAATTATAAAGATTTATTTGATGAAATTCGTTTTTATTTTAAAAATATAATAGAACTATATTAATCCATGAAGTAATCACCATTGCTATCTATGACCTTTTGCCATTTATCGGGTAGTTTTCGGATGCCTTTGCGATAGAATTTGGCGGTTTCAAAGCAGAATCATCATGATGATGTTTTCGGATGTTTTCAACTTAAAAGAAAAACGCTGTCCAGCTAATTCGCCCTGCATTGATCTAAGCAAGTGTCTAAGGGGCCTACAGGGGCCTAGTCTGGCGGTCTAAAGGGGCCTAGTCTGGCGAGCAAGTCGCATTTGGGAGACGCTCCCAACCCGAAGAGAAGATGGTTTCCTTTTTGGTCAAATATGTAAGTGACGACATTATGAAACAAAATCACTTTGCGAGTTCCCATTCCAGTAAATGTTTTTTTTCCTCTAGGAAATCACTCATATCAATTTTTTGGGCTTGATAACACTTTGCTGTGATTTTTATACCAGGTTTGAGAAGATCGTTATAAATTAGTCTTTGCTTATACAACTATAGAGCATTATGGCTGTGAATAGCTTATTTCTGTGAATATCGGATTTTGTAGTGGATGTGGATGGTTATCCTGGGTCAACACATGATTTTCTTATCTTAATATTATTGTAAAAATCTATTTTTCTTCGCAAGGCACAATATAATACAAAAAGTCCTGTTTTAGAAAGCGGCTGAACAAATAAACGACAGGGTATTTTTTGTTCGCATGAGGAGCCGTAGCATTCTTCTTTCTGTATCTTTCCCACTGCATGCAAACGAACCGAATAGCTTGATTCGTCACTCTTAGTTGATCAGCAGTTCTTGTTGAGTTTATACGATGTTTTGATCCAAAAAAGCTCGAAGTTCTTTGTCCAGCCCTTGCGCTCACGTTCAGGATGTAGACGTTATTCAAGACCAAAATTTCAAAAGTCTTAGTACAATTTTAAAACCGAACAACTTCAGAGTCTCATTTTGTTTTCATTTTGCATTTGCATTTGCAGAATTATATTTGCGTTTTATCCCTCTATTTAAATCTATTACACTCGTAAATATTAAAGTCGGGAAATTAATTAATTATCAGCACGCTAATGATTAAATCTAACGTCGTGTAATAAAGTGTCCATTTTCCTATTCATTGAATCAATTGTTGGCATATCGCAAAAGATGGCGCACAGTAAAAGGTCACTAAGAAGAGGAAGTGCCAATTGAAAGGAGGTCAATGTGTAAAGGACGCAGATTGAACGCGCTGCCGCTTCCGGGATACGGCTTCCGGATCTTTTCAGTACGAGAAATGAAATTACGAGAGTGCGAGATACAGATTTCATAGAAAAGCGTTGTGAATGCAAAATTTCTGCTATTCTGTGGAGCAATGTCTGTTAGTCTGCTAACCTGTGGTGGAATTTGAAAGCACTGCACTGTATAGTATAGATTATAGAGTATAGAATAGAAAGATTTGATGGCGTGTAAGTACGTGAGGCATGGCATGGCCGTCACAGGCGGCCATTGACTACGATCGCGCCTGTTGCTGGGTCAACGCTCGACTGTAGGAAGGTGACACTTGGAATATTAAATCATTAAAACATGGCCGATGCTAGAATAGACATACCAGCTCGCCCATTATGTATGTCATTAGCGTCCGCGTAAGCGTGAAAGAGCGCTTTGCAGGCGATCGTGTAAAGAAATGTGAAATGTTAATAAAATTGAACGAACTCCCTTAGTGACGCGCCCAGACTTTGGGACGGAGAGGGAGCGAATGGAATAATGAAGGATTCTATATTGATAGCTGCTAGGGTGACGGCAAGAGCTGCTAAAAAAGCTAAGCGGGGGGTCAGGGGGCGGTAAGAGCCCCCTAGGCACAACAGGCAAAAATTTTGTTGTTAAATGTCAATTCTATTTCATTTTTCTTTATGAATTTTGAATAAGGGCATCCTACGCAACCTTCCTCTTTGCAGCCAGTAGGATTAGGTTTATTTTGAATAGGGTCTCTGATTAAGAATTGGTTTTCTAGCTATCGACCTTTTCATAATAGTCGATATGTGTGTGTGTGTGTGTGTGTGTGTGTGTGTGTGTGTGTGTGTGTGTGTGTGTGTGTGTGTGTGTGTGTGTGTGCGTGTGTGTATTTGTGTGAGAGGGGAGCAAAAGCGACTTGCTCCAGTCGAATAGGTGAGTCCTCTGGGGGCGAAAAGGGCGCCACTGATCATGGCACCAAGATAATAACAACAGCAGCGAGCTAATTAAAAAGCCAGAGGTCATCAGAGCCGAACTTATTAAGACGATACAGGTCCAAGATACACCCGATACCCTGTCCAAAAATACACCTGATAACAAGAACATGGTCCAAGGTAACATCTAAAGCGAACTAATCAAGGTTTTACCAGAGGTATAGTCATCAAAGAGCCACCCAGGGCGCCAAAGGCAGCGAGGCGATCTAATCGCTGTCGCAGAGGCTGGCGAAGGTAAACCGATGAAGACATAGACCTATGATGCCAAAACTAAAGAGGCGAAAGGACGATATATATGCCTCTCTAGGGGGTTAACACCCGAAACCCCCCCTCGATGTGCCACTGAACTCCCTCATCAGAGAATCTTTCATTGAAGCCGAGCTCTATATGATCGCCGAATTCTCACCTTATCTCTATCGCACGCCTTATCGAGCCAAAGTTGTGTTAAGGTCATTTAATAATAATTTTCACCTCTGTGGTAAATGTTATCACTGTGCTAAATGCTGAATTTCACCAGAACTGATAAGCGACCGTCATCACGGTTTTTTTTGCGTTTTATTTTTTTGTCGTGACTATATTGCCATAAGGAAAGTGGATTTAAACTGTTTTGCGTTTTTTTAGTCTCTGTAAGTTATACAAGAGCATTAAGCAGTTAATTTATTGGTCAATTTATTTGTTTATTTATTTACTAATAAGCGATCTAATAGAATGGAAGAAAAAAAAGTGACGTCACTATATTTTAAAAAGCCCAGAACAGGCATAAAATGTACTGGGGTGGAAAAAATCACACAAATCTCATATGAAACATATTGTAAAAATATTTTTTTTTGTCAAAATCTGTTACTTTTATTGAATTATCTTATTAAAAAAGACATAATTTAACCCCTTCGGCTACGTAACGACCAAATTTGGTTGCACATCAGAACACCGTTGACTACGTAACGACCAATATTGGCGGCTTGCTCCCGGAGCGCACAGTAATATTATTTTCTAATTCGAATGCATCCTAAAATCCATACCAAATATCTCACTATTGCAATAGACACCATAGACGCCCGCTAGAATAATTTCGCGCGTCATTTCGCGGATATTTCTGGTAAAATTCCATTGTCAAGGTTTTTACGAGCTAATATCTAAATATTTTTGTATGTAAATAAGCAAAACGAAGTATCACTTTTGATAGAGAATCTAATAAAGATCACGATAGTATTTACAATTTCTAAATAGGGTTCTGTATTTTTCCGTAAGACAAGTACAAGTTGGAAATGCCGAGTTTTTTTCACTTTTTCGACTTTCTCATATTTATTCATAATTATCTAACTGTTTTACAAAATGAGATTTCAATATTCTATATACGAAATTTCAATGCGATCATTGAACAGTTATTTTTTATGATTGCTATAGTAGTTCCATAGTTATAGTACTTTTTGTCGAGCGCGGCGATATTGCAAGAAATACCAATAAATTGCCGCGGTCTGCCATGAAATTATGACAATGATATTAGTCGTTTCTTTTTTTTACAAGTTTTGTTTTGACATGTTTTGACGATTATCGTAGGTTTGATTGCTGAGTATCTCCATGCTGTGGTGACTTATGTTGAGTAAGCATACAACGAAGAAAAAATCGGACCGCAGTGTGGCCGAAGCCTCAGGACACAGCCAGGGTCACATTTTTGAACAATACGATAAAGCCGCGTCTGTGTTTGTAGAATATAAACTAGGTATTCGAGTGCGGACGAGCGGCACACACATGCAGGAAAAATTGGCAGTCGCAAAAGTTCACGGCCGAGTGTTGACAGTGCTCTAAATGCGTTGTTTGCTCCGTGTCGACGCGAACGAGTCGGGTGGGGGTGATGAGGAAGGGGCGGGAGGGGGGTCCGCCCGCCCGACGACCCACCAAGCTGCCTGCCAGGCGCTAACATTAATTTCTCATGAATGTTTCGAACGAGGAAACAACAACTTGGTTAATTAATTTAACAGTTAGGTAGGAGCCGCTCCAGGTTCAATGGTTTCGGAGACGGCTTTAGTGTGAGAATTTTTAGCAAATCGATGGCTAGAGATCACAAACCTCTTATGTCAGCTTTGGCCCATCTGGTAAACCAAACTTCTTGTTTACCAGATGGGCCATCAAAATCATAAGTGTAGGTTACCTACTGTGAAGAATGTCACGGACCAGAGCCCACTTTACCACTGGCAGACTTTATTTTTTTTTGTATTTTTTTCTGCAATTGCTGATGTGATTGATATCTTCTTTATCCTGTTTTAAGCAGTGTCCTCGCAGATTATGATTATATATAGCTATCTAAAAATAATTGTACTGTTTCAGATAATTAACTACTGTAATCCAAAGGTTCTTCTGTCTAAACAGAGCTCCGAGTTCGCCATCATCTCAAGCCATATTTTTTTATAGAAAATTCCTACAAAATAATCATTTTGTTTTAAATTTATTTTAATAATTTATATTGTGGATATTGCAAAAGGGATGTTTCAGATATTTCAGAAAATCAAAATAGTGCAATGAGACACGTTACAAGACAGGACCCCTTCCAAAGCGTTGCGTACTTGATTATATGTATTACTAATCAAATTTGTTTCTTTTATGCAATAAATGTTACTAATGTTTAAACAAGTAAATATATTTAAAAGAATAAAAAAACACGACTGCCGATACAGAAAGTGAACTATTGTATTTATATATATATATATATATATATATATATATATATATATATATATATATATATATATATATATATATATATATATATATATATATATATATATATATATATATATATATATATATATATATATATATATATATGTATATATATATATATATATGTATATGTATATATATATATATATGTGTATATGTGTGTATATGTATATATATGTGTATATATATATATATGTATGTATATATGTATGTATATATATATGTATATATATATATATATATATATATATATATATATATATATATATATATATATATATATATATATATATATATAATATCTAGATTAGAGCCTTATTAACGGATGCATTGTAACAATATTATAGGATAGTAGGTTAGAGCATATTATGTAAGGCACTATGTTATTAATGAAATGTACCACCTACTATCTGTTTCGTTACAAATAAATAAATAAATAAATAAATAAATAAATAATTATTTTTATTACATTTTTTTATAAAATATTTATGGTTTATGTATTTATCCATATAATAGGTATATGTTTATTTCCGGAATGTACTCAATCAGACCTATCATTCGACAATAAACACCGATATATTTATGTATTTTTTTGACATTTGGACATTTAGACAACTACTTAGGTACTTGATATTTGGACAGTTAATATATCCTGTGACACTCGGGATAACATAACAATTCTAACAATACCACTCACTTCTAAATCGGTTCAAAATTTTAGAAGTTATGGTGGCACAAAGAAACGGAAAACGTACATAGATGAACCCTGAACTCAATACACTCCATTTTTGCTGGGTAGTCGTGTAAAAATAGAAAGTGTTTCTTCGATGAAGGGGGGAAGGGTTCGCCGAAAATTCTGATAAGCTTTAGGGGTGTGCAAACTGAAAAAGATTGTGAAGCCATGATGTCTATATCATCTATAGATTTGAATAACCTTAGTTTACCTTTCGGTCACCTCGATATATAGAACATCTAAATGTTTTATTTATTGTGGCTCAAAATTCAGCTCTACTCTCAATTCGCTTCTAAATTATTTTGACGAAATTATTCAAACTTGTCCCGTATGTTTGTTATTGTAATATATGTAAGTGTATTCGCCATTGTTAGGCGTTATTTAGTCGGTTCCCGGTGCGGCCTTGAGTGGGGTGCTTCGTAAAAAAATCAGACCGATTTAAAATTCGTCGTCGGGAATCGGGGGCGATCGTATAATAGCAATTTCACCGAATGCGCCCGCGGCGCTAAATAGACCAAGAAGAGCCCATCAAGAACAGGCTTTCACTCGGTTTCTGCTGTGAGCTCTCCGTCTATAGGTATACTTACTCAAAACGGGCGGCCCGACCGATAAAGAAAGTAAGAAAGCTCTTGTGTAATACTAGACGACGCCGGATTATTTGCATTTTTATGGTCGTTCGTAACACTCTCTCCGAACTCTTGCGATCTTACAGTTTGAATGAGATTTAGAAACATTTCGCGCGCGCAGTGACATTTTTATTGCATTGTGGCAATAGTTTTCTCTTATTCGGTCATTGCCTCTTATTAGGAGAGAAATGGAGTGAGGCGACTCTGATTTCACAACCGAGTTTTGGAAGCTATCGAATTGAGAAGCCGAGAGAAAGATGCATTGAGATTTTGGATTTTAGTATTTGCTTTAACTGAATTTATTAATTGATTCGATATATTTTAACTATATATGCAGTAATACGGTTAGTATAATGCTATTTCATTGCTAATATCACATCTATAATACCTATATTTATGTCATAAATATCGTTATATTTAATATATATATCGTTATGTTATATATATATATATATATATATATATATATATATATATATATATATATATATATATATATATATATATATATATATATATATATATATATATATATATATATATATATATATATATATATATATATATATATATATATATATATATATATATATATATATATATATATATATATATATATATATATATATTAATAATAATATTACTATTATATTAAATATTTTTTCTGACACGGCTGCTATTGGACAAACATTTCTAGACTACTACACATGGTCCTATACCTTTTTTTACTGATTAGTTAAGCACTCTACTTATTCCTACTCCACTACTAGTTTTTATCAATAGTTAGTAATTAATTAATTATTAGTATGTTTGTTATGGATACATACATTAATAAAGATACTAATAAATTAATATTTAAATATTATACGGGGTATTTCTAAACTCACGACATACTTTCAAGGAACAACTGAAGATAATATGAAACGAAACATCAAAATTTATTTTTTTATACCAGACGTACATAATTCTACAAGAAATAGAGATTTTTTTTATTTTAGTCTTTGATTACGGAGGAAAAACATACTCAGTAACATAAGCCTAAATAAAAAAAACAGTGTATGACATTTACACGGTTTTCATGTAGAATATGAATATATATAATGTAACATATTTTTTAAATTATTACTTTTACTGATTTAAAAAATAAGTAATTATGTATTTGTTAAATTTATATTTTGATCATTTCGTTTTAAACAATTAAGATTATGACATATTCAACAGAATTTACAATTTTGTATGAGTTAAAGACTATTGACTATTAATAATCTTCTCTGTAAAATATATTTTTTTAATCATTTTCTTTTATCGTTTTACATAGAGGAACCCTGTGAAAGGTTTGTTTTGCAATCGCGAATACACCGTCTATTATATCTAGTTTGAAACTAAACACTAATGAAAAATAATAGAACATTCATAGCTTCGTTACGTCGGTTTTTTACGTTTATACGATGACGTTTATATGGGAAATAATGATTTTTAAGTGCTGAGCTTGAAGAATGAAGTGACGTCTCTGGCAATATTAAATATTTAGTTTTTGTAGATAATATTTGGTTATTTTAAAGTTTTTGAAGATCCACCATACTGACAAAACAAGACTAATATGTTTTCATTAATCTCCTCACGCCTACTTGGTCCTACGCATATTTGGTGTTGGGTGTTTATTTGTTATGGATTTGTACAGATAGGAGTTGAAATTACAGTACGAAAGTAGGGGCTCATCTAAAAACCACGTAGTTATTTTCTAGTAAATTTTACCCACACTTCTAAACGTTCGTGAATAAAAAGGTGAAATAAAATATGATACATGCATACCAACCTATATATATGAAATTTATTTTGTGTTTTATTGTGGTGCTTTTGGAACATAGTGTTTTTTTAGTTGTTATAATGTGTATACCTGTGTCTGATATCTGTTTCGTGCATTAAATCTGCCTCAAAATATCAGATTGAAACCTTGCCGACCATCTTGCACAACAAAAGGAAAAACAGGCTTTTAGAATGGTGCCTAGATGAATAAGTTTTCAAGAATCGTATTTACTCGAAACAGCCATTTTAACTTTGCAGTGTTTTGTCATATATGCGAGTACCGGCCGCGTCAAAGATCTCGGTAACTCGCCCTCATGCTCAGAGCAAATGTATTGCATTTATTGAAGAACAATGCACTGAAACCAAAAATGGAATAGACATCCCTTAAAACTATCTGTCTCCTGTCACGTGCGGAGTTTTTGATGAGCTTGTGCTATATATTATGTTAACGCATTTTTGAGCCAGTGCTCGATGGACCAAGATCTTTGACGCGGCCTACTACGCGACAGCCCAGTGGATCTAATATCGACCATTACGATGCGCAGCCGAGACGGTGTGCGCATGCGGCCGCGTGGTTATTGAGACGTCGTTTCCTAAAAAGCGGCTGTATGGCAAGCGGTTGCCAATGCTGGTGGCATGGCACGAGGTAACTGACACCACGTGACCTCGCGAATCGCAGCAAGTCGAAAGCCTTCGCTTCGCGTCGTGTCCGCTCGGCTGTCTACGCATCGAGTCGGGCGACGCTCGTGAGCGACTCGCCGATGTTCGGTGAGTTTTTTTCGCTCGATGAGTAATAACTGATATTTAAAAGAAATAAAAATGAGATACTTCCATCACATAGAGCCCAAACTAAGAGAATACCATAAAGATACTCTGCAAGGAAATAATAGTCAATGAACAAAAATAAACATATAAAGAATGAACACGAGTTGACGGACCATAAGATTATTGTATATAACGACCATAGTACCGACGATGATTTACAGACTAAAGGCACCTGCACCAACGAAAGCAAACATGATAAGTTTAAGGAAATACGAAATCTACATACTTAAAGATACAGTAGAAGAAGCAAGAAACCTACATAGAAAAACTATAAAAGATAATACTGGATGGAAAAACAGTAACCAAAAAATAAGTGCTAGTAGGTAATAAGATGGGAGTCTTCGCATCTATTATTAGCTTTGATCAGTCTGCAGAGAAAAAAAGGTTGGAAGACCAATTTACACATGAAAGCTATAGCTCACTGAAAGAAGATAGGGAATATAACGATCTAACAATGGTGGAATGGGGAGAACTTGCTAAAAGAAAGAAGAAATACAAGAAGGCCACAGACGTTTACGAAGTGGAAGAAAGTGGTCCGAATGACGACGACGCTGCACAAAATTTCCACTGAAACAGCTCCCCTTGTCCTAATCCTTCTCTCAGCCACAATTCTAATACTGGTTTCGGGTTGATAAGACTCTTATCCCTACCTTTTAAATAACAGGTGCTCCTATCCCATATATAGTATACCAGTGGTATAAATAAAATGTGCCCTTAGTATACCAGTGGACCAAGACTGGGATGGTGCAGTTGGGC
This sequence comes from Micropterix aruncella, assembly GCA_944548615.1. NCBI lineage: Eukaryota > Metazoa > Arthropoda > Insecta > Lepidoptera > Micropterigidae > Micropterix > Micropterix aruncella. The sequence goes on along the minus strand of OX155954.1, from coordinate 10,606,210 downwards.
GGTGTCGACTACAACGGGCGAAACCCGTCACCCCAGGCTGGTATAACGATATGTGATCGTTCTTTCAGTCTTGGGATAAGAATAGAAGACTTAGACAATGGCAATCCACTATCTAGCTCCGCCAACTATCCCGCGAGAAACCAACCCTTACCACCCGACACCTGGTAGTTAACCCAGCGGACAGACCAAGCGCCCTCGCAACCAGTTATGGCCAGATTTCTACGGCTTCCCGGCTGGTTACAGGTTCGAAGTCGCTTGCGTGGTCCTCTCCTTTGTGTAGCGAGGATTCGGTGTCTACCGAATCTGTCGCGGACCACGGCATCCTTGCCTGGCTGTTCACCCGGTATCCGGTAGCCGAATGGCCGTTTCAAGAGCGGCTGCCACAAGGTAAACAACCGCCCCGCTCTATAGGAAACACAGCCGTTTCCAGACTCCCCCGACTATAAGTCGGAATGCACAGTCGATTAGCTGACATCGCACGGTGCACAAACCGTCCAGGAGCGCCCGAAGAACGATTCAGAACGAACAGGGCCCATTGGCTACCTCTGGAATGGCGGTCTAATCTCATCTAAGATAATCATGATGATTAATAAATAACTAATATACTAAACAGGTCGGTAACTCGGTCGGACTTTCTTGTAGGATGCCTTGGGTTCGAATCCCGATGCTGTTTCTTTCGTAGCATTTCTTTGAAGACGAATTTAATAAAATGATTCGGAAATGGCACAGATTCCTCATTCCGTAGCCTCCATAAAATGGTTCCGAAACTCCGAAGCCCACAGTTTATTTATTATCACCTGTTTCTTTCCCATCTCCATGCAGCGGTAAATTTAGGTCGGAAAAGACCTTGCCCCTTCTTAATGAGTGCCTTCTCGAAACTGCCAGTCCTCAGTCCTCGTTTATTACAGCTCCGACTTTACGATCACTGCTGGGACATATGACAAACAAATAAATCATTAAACCATTATAGAACCGCCCCGTTAAATATGGACTACGTAGCAAGTTACATTTATTAGTCGACTACAAAATTTATCATTTTGTTGGATGTCGTAAATAATATTGCTTTCGCTTTTGCAGTGAAAACATTATTTTGAGCAACGATAAACAGCAAGTAATGCATACATACTAAAATAGTCAAATAACACTGTATGTACATACTTTATTATTTTTTACACGACTGCCTAACAAAAAAGGAGTGTAATGTGTTCAGGGTTCATCTATGTATATTTTCCGTTTCTTTATTCCACCATAACTTCTAAACGCTTGAACCGATTTAGACGTGTGGGGCATTTTTAGAATCAATATGTCATCTCGAGTGTCATAAGATACATTAACTGTCCAAATATAAAGTAAGTAGTTGTCCAAATTACCAAATGTCAATGAATTAACATAAATATATTGTGTTTAGTGTCAAATGAAAGGTCTGATTGAGTACATTTCTCAAATATACATACATGTATCTATCTATATGGATAAATACCTAAACCAAAATATTTCATTAAAAAATGGTAAAAAAAATAATTACAATTAATTACAAGTAAAGTACTACAAATGATTCCGGAAGCTAACGGACAATCGGGTACCTCAACGAAATATATATTTTTGAATAGCTTAGACCTTCAGGATAATGGTTGATTATGAGCAAAAATCGCTCAATACATGGGAAAGTGGTCAAATCGCTCTCATCAATTTTGTTTACACTAATAAACACTAAATTACATCAAGCCACCTGAAATGGTACTAATGTAAAAAGATAGTTCGAAAGAGTACATATAAATGAGTATGAGGGCGTCAAATTTTATATAATTATTTGAGGTTTCAATCAAATGTCCTTAAGATAATGAAAGATGCATTGCATGAATCAATAGATTTTAAATAAAATCAGTCTTATTTTGTTGTTATGTTCAATACTGTACTCGTCCTCTCTACCTTGTTATAAATACAATAGCTCACTTTCTGTAACGGCAGTCGTGTTTTTTATGCTTTTTAATATATTTACTTGTTAATTTTGTGACAACATAAGAGAAAACATTATTTCTCTTATCGGTTTTTAAATAGGTGAGTATTGTTTATTAATGTCGTGTTGGTAAGCTGAAAAAATAAAACATAAAATCGCCAAACAAGGAAAAATCTAATTATTATGGTTACAGACTACAGCGAACCATCGTTTCCAGACTAAATGACCTAGAAAAGAATCGTTGACGCAAGATGATATCCGCTGAGCGACTCCAAAAAAACAAGTATATAATGCGTACTTAGAAAATGGCTGTGAGTCAAGGAGTAAATAATTAATTGTAGTTGGGGCTAAACAATGAGCTGCCTTCCGATTATCCTTCCCTTGGCAACCTTAGCATAAGTTACTGATATATATTTGTATAGGTTTATTTTAAATTTAACTTTACTACTTCTTTGTGTATTGTAAGTGAAAATTAGGAATTATTTTATCAAATGGTTGACTGTAAGATATCGCTATCGCGATAAGTCCGCCATTTGTTCATAAAATGTCTTTTTAATAAAACCAGTGTAATATTCATTAAGTTATGTTTTTATAGCACAATAAAGTTATTCTATTCTATATCTTTCGGTTCTTCGCATTTTTTTCGCAGTCTGGCGATCCGATATTATTCATACATTTTCCCAAAGGAAAATGTCATTTTCAGCCCTTAAAATTTAAACAATTTGTAATGTACAGGAATGCACCAAAAAAACATTTTAAGAATCGCCATGTCGGTAATATCCAGCGACAGTCAAAATACACTTCCGGCGAGAAAGATATTAGCATTCCTTAAAATTATTCTGTTTTATATTTTATATGAATATGTAGTCAAAAAACCACGTTACGACATAAAAATCATTTATTATTGCATTGCAATCACATTATATCGCAATCAACATCACATTACAATCATCTTACAATCATCATACAATCACAATATTCGGAAAAAATTTTAAAAAAAACATTTCCTGTAAGGATCATAAAAATGCCTACAGAGATATAAAATGAAAAAAAAAATCATTTCTAAGTTTACTAGAATAGTTTTTTATTAAAATTCCGTAAAAGATTATTTTGTTGTTTTTTGTGAGGTTCCTAATTTTTTGTTGCCAAAATCTAATGAATTTATAGATTTCCAAGCTCTTTGGAGGACTCGACAACCTATTGACGTGATGAAAATTGAAATCTGAAATTAATTATAGTCATTTTGGCTATTTTTTATTTATATTTTTCTGCATATTTATGTAAAATTATTACCAGCAGTTTTGTCACGCGAAACTGTAAAATTTTATTAGTAAAATAGTAAAAGCATCATTGTTTTATTGCGGTGTATTGTTTATGCTTGATTTGTCATTAAAATATATTTTTCACTGTTTTATTCAAAATTATGTTCTTAGATTATATATTTTTAATTTATTTTATTTTGTTGTTTGTTTATTCAAGATAATGTATAATATAAGAATTATTTTAATTCTGCGTCACTCCTAGCTAGTCAGCCGCGTTCCAAGGAAGATACTAATTTTATATGATATTATTTGCAATATTAAACGTAATTTTAAGACAAAATGTTTTCTAATCTATTTGATACATGTCTATAACCGTCTATAACCTCTTATACATGTCTATAACCGTCTATAACCTCTTATACATGTCTATAACCGTGTCTGCTTTTAAGTGTTTTTCGATTGACATACAACAGAATAAGGCATCTTTTTATTAAAAATAAATTCTTGATGAAATCACGAGTATCTGCTCGGTTTTACCGCAGTTGTGGATGCCATAGTTTACTATACGCATTAGCAGCACCTTGTCTCGCTTTTTTTTGCGTTTTTTAGAGAGTCTCTCAATATCGTCACTTTTTATGCCGATCGACAGAGGTTTTGTGTATTTTTTGGGTGTAGTTCCGGTCCCTTTCACTTTTTATCCTGACCGCTGCGCGGGATCGAATTTCGATATTTCGGCACGGATAGATCGGATCCGGAAGCGGTTGCGCTTCGCAAATGGGATTAGGTTTATACTACTTTATACGTACCACCTGGGGGTGCGACGCGCGGCGTGACCGCCACCTTTCGATTTTTAGCCGTGACACTTCGCCGTCCGCCTGTCTGCATGTCACCGTCGATTATCTCGACCAGTTTTAAAGTGATCGACGTCGAACTTGAATGCCCACACCTAACCCAATAGTCAAAAGCGAAAAATGCTGTTAATTTATTTTTATTAAATGAAGGGCCAAAATGGGTCTTTTTTTTCTTTTTATCATATCTCGTCAAAAATGGAGTTCTACTACTCCATACTAGGTTATCTCCAAAGTCTCTAACAGAATAGAATAGAATAGAATAACTTTATTGTGCTATAAAAACATAACTTAATGAATATTACACTGGTTTTATAAAAAAGACAATTTATGCTCAAATGGCGGACTTATCGCTCTAGCGATATCTTACAGTCAATAGATTATTTTTTTAAATTACATTTTTAAAATTAACAGGTTGGAAATGTATGTTTATTAAAAAGCTGGGTTGACCTGTTATCAGCTATCCTTAGAAACAGTCCGTTGACCACCTAATTCCGAGTGAGCTGTCAGGCAAAGGGCGCCACGGGTGCACGTGAACTACGCTTACAACAGGACCGCGTACGCGAGTTCGAACTGCAACCAAACTATAAGGCAGAAAAATGCTTTCAAAACTGGTCGAAAGGGCGCGAGGCGCCCCACTAGGTCTCTTTCTCAGTCCTTTGCGGTATGGAGATGGATTTAGCCGGGCCGTGGCGGAACTTGACAGTAGATTATTTTCTTTTGAAGTAAAGTCCGTGCGTCCATCTCGAGGTAAAAGAACGCAAAGATCGTTATTAAATCCCGAGGTGGCGGACACGATCCACAGAATTGACAACTCTCTACCTATATACGTATAGGTACCCCGCTAACGAGCGGAGTATCGCAGCAGTGCTAAAATCGCACATGCAACGTTCAGTTAGGAGAAAGTGTTCTGCATTTTTCTGCTGATTGATTTCTGCATTTTTCCCACGTTTGGACGACTGACCCGTAATCTGTATAGTACCAATCCAATGTTACAAAAACTATCCCCCTTTGTCGGGACACTCTTCAGTTAAATAGTTATCATGGTGGAAAAAGATTACAGAACAAATAAAATGACAATTCTAACTAAAGTGAAGAAGTGAAGACCTAAATGAATTTCCAAAATTTAAACAAAATTCTTGAATTTAAATCGATTTAAATTAATTCATTTTTAAATTAATTAGTATGTGTATCTTCTTCATTTAGAAGGCCTAACTGCCCTACCCATACGAACATACGAGATACGTCCGCTATATTATCACCCAAACTTGCAAAGTATACAAAAAAAGTTTCAAAAATGGGTTTTGTTATTGACAAATCTATTGTTAAGAGAATTGTTAAGTACTGTTATTGGAAAGTATTTGTATTGAGAAAGTATTATTATTGAGAAATGTAATTAAAAAAACAACATTTTTAAAGTACTTTTTGAATAATAACCCATAGGTGAGTTAAAGACCTAAACTTTCAGTGCTTTCAATATCTGTCCAACTTTTTTGTACGCTGCTCTACGGAGCTTCATCATGCAAATAGCGAGCATGCTATTCTAGTATCCAATTAGCGTGATAATGAAATATACGAAAAGTTTTAAATGAAGAATTGGTAAATATTTCACGTATAACATGGAGTTTTGTTTGTTTGTTTCTACTCTTTATTGTGGAATTTCACAATCGGCGGGTTTATTATCACACGACAGCCTCTTAAAACCAACCCTACTATGAAGTGTTATGTATGTGTGCATGCAACATGTGGGTAAGTGTGTGTCTTCGATCGACGGAAATGAAATACAATTCCAACGAAAAATGGTGGCCTAGCCGGGAAACGAACCCGGGAACTTACAATGTAAGTCAGGCGACTTGACCACTATGCCACTGGGCCTTGTTTTGTCAGTGCTTTACATACAGTGGGTACTCTTTGAGAAGCTCCTGGCCAAGTCAAGACCAATGCCTTCAACATAAATGGTGTTGTGATAAAATAGTAATAAATTTAAAATCCCGTTAACGTCGATCTGATTTTCGTGACCGCGCCCCCGCACGCACTAATCTCTAAGGTTTTGCGGCGCGCACGTGGCCTGGCTCATTGTGCGCTGCAACCACCCGAACTGTTCGTGACACGTGCCTCTCCAGTATCGCATTCAATCGCATCAAAAGCCCGTTTTGAATAGATTATGAGCAAAGAGCTCGAGAGAGGCGCTTTCTCGCCATTTGCATGATAAAGCTCGTAGAGTCGCGTACAAAAAAGTTTGAGAGATATTGAAATCCCAGAAAGTTTAGGTGTTTAGCCTTGTCAATGAAGAAATTACCCACATGCTACATAATTAATCTGACATTGAATTTCGAAAATATATTTGTAGAAAGCTACACTCGCGAAAATTACTAAAACCGCATTAGATATGTTTATAACAATAATTGAAATTGATTTTAAAATTGCATTTTAAAATTTGAAATGTTTTTAAGGATTTTTTTAGATAAGTATATTATTGCAAGAACCATTATAAATAAGATAAAAAGCGAATTTACCACGTGAAGTTTGAAACACCTAATGCTTCGGCGATGTTGCAACCGCCGTTGTCTAGGGTATACTGTCTACACTAGACAACGGCGGTTGCAACATCGCCGAAACGTCGGGTTTTACAACCTTTACGTGGTAAATTCATTTTTTATTTTATTTATAATGTTAAACAACCGAGATAGTCTTCGATTTCATATTGCAAGGACCATTTTTGTAGATTTTAATTAAATTATTCATTCTGACCTGCTTTTGTTATCTTTGACTATTTATTACTTCTCTCTATTAAATACTATTTATAACTTCTAGTTATATTATTATTCCAGTAGTGACCATTCTAGTACCTTTTAGTATATTTTTTTTATTTATCCTATTATTTTATTACTTCTTGACTATTAATCAAATAATTTATATTACTTATTATTTTTAGATCATTTATACCAAACCTTTATTTAAATTAGTATAGGAAAATTTGCTTTCGTGCGATGCAGCCTGACGTGAAGTAGGAAACTGAAAATTTGAAAGACCGAATGCAATACATATTTTTTTGTTTTATTTTTCCCTTTGTTTTTTATTCAAGTTTCTACCATCTGTAAAGATTTTAAATAATAAATAAATTGAAAATTGAAATATTGAAAATAGGCCGGTAATTTTCAACTGTAAACAAAAAATGTTGACACTTTTGACATTCAAACGGACGGATCAAGAGCTGTCGATTCGACCAGAGAAGCACGTGTGTTCGGTTCATGTTGCTCAACGCATGCAAGGCAGGCCAAACGGGGTTCAACCGGATGGCATTGAAAAGTGAATCTCGAGACGACGTGTGTCTCCACTGCGGCAGCATCAGCTCTCGAGACATCTTTGTTCTCCAACTCTCTGCACGCGTGCAAGCGTGTGGGACGCTGCAACCTCCCCGCACACCCACAAACGTACTTTTTTACGTTTGAATGTCGGTTTTTTAGAATGTGTATATGTCATTTCATACACACAGACAAGAGATGACAGATGCTGTCTTTCATACTTTGAAAGTGATGTTTGCTTTCTGATGAAAGTGATGTTTGCTTTCTGAGACTCTATATGGGCTATTGAAGACTATCGACGGCTCTAACATCCATGTCGTCGCATTCTACGTCCGAAGCAATAAAATTATCATGTTATCAACATATCGTCGATCTATATGTGAGACAAAAAAGTTTTTATTATTATTGGTGTAAAATCACGCTCCGGGTCGTTCTGTTCATGTCCCGAAGGCTCAAATTGCTTAGTTTTTTTGTAATTCTCATTGCAGTGGCATCTCGTAGTCGTGAGTTTATGATTTTATCATAGTAAACTTTCGCATGAATTGTTAGCATAGTAAACTTTTTGTTTTTTTTTAAATTTCATCCTATTTACACAACTATAAAAAGATCTCATAAATAAAGTTATTCAGTATTTTCTATGTCCAAAAAGATTACTCGTTTTCATGTACAAAGCCTCACATATAGAGCAAAGATATTGTATTTTCTACATGTTGTGAATGTATTATTGACAATGGTAAAACTTAAATATAAAATATTATACAGTGGTGTACGTTCACTTTATTAAAGTTATGAAAATTAAAATGAATTGAAATGAAGTTATAAAACGCATAGGTTGGTTATTTTCTTTAATTATTATTTCAAAACTGTTTTCCATGTTGTCAACTGATTGATCAGTGAAGAATATTTATTCAAATACATATTTTCAGCGGAGCTCTAGTTATACCTATAAAATAACCACGCGATTCATGAGTTGCAGTTGCATCTCAGAGAAATTACGTACTTTTTACACGACTGCCCAATAAAAAAGGAGTGTAATATGTTCAGGGTTCATCTATGTATGTTTTCCGTTTCTTTTTTCCACCATAACTTCTAAACGCTTAAATTTATTTAGAAGTGTGAGATATTGTTAGAAGCGTTATATCATCCCAAGTGTCATAGGGTACATTAACTGTCCAAATATCAAGTTAAGTAGTTTTCTAAATATCAAAAAGTCCAAATGTCAATAAATTAACATAAATATATCGTGTTTAGTGTCGAATCAAAGGTCTGATTGAGAACATTCCGTAAATATACATGTATATATATATATATATATATATATATATATATATATATATATATATATATATATATATATATATATATATATATATATATATATATATATATATATATATATATATATATATATATATATATATATATATATATATACTATGCATAAACCACAAATATTTCATAAAAAACTGTAATAAAAATATTTACAAATACAATAGTTCGCTTTCTGTACGGCAGTCGTGTTTTTTATTCCTTTTAATACATTTGCTTGTTTTCTTCAATTATTATTTCAAAACTGTACGAATTTCCCAAGTTGTCTACTGATTGATCAGTGAGGAATATTTTATCAAAAATATATTTTAAGGGGAGCTCTAGTTATACCTATAAAGTAACCAGGCGACTCGTAAGTTACATTTGCATTTCAAAGAATGTACATCCTTTTTGTTCACTATCTTTGCCACCTTCATTATATCCATTGTCATCGCGATATGAACAATCTTTTCCACCCGCTCCATTCTGATGCTTTATATAATGAGTCCGGCATACGCGTGGAATCCGGAGAAATGTTATTGATAACAACACTATCGATCATTCGATTGTGATGTCAAATGAAAGCCGATATCGTTTTTCCATGTTTCTTTGTTTGTGTCACATATGCACGCGGCTCGCGGACGCTTTTCACATTTGACTTGGCAACAACAATGAACGCACCAGGTCATTTGGGTCATCCTTTTATTTACCTGACATAATTTACGGTGATTGGGATTGCGCGTTATCACCAGCAGCCGCTTTAAATATTTGTTGGAGAAACATGGCCTAAAAAATTTAGATTGGACCTGTGTATTCTCGAGGTACCACAATGTATAGTAGCCTTTTAGGTTTCCTAATATTAAAATTTTTATCTCAACGATATTCACACTTGTTTTAAATTTTGCAACTTGTCTGGTGATGCAACGCAGATGATATGAAAATATGCTTCGGTGAGGACTAAGTACTGTAGCCTGTAAATTCATTCAAGAAGATCGAAAACTAGGTTTCAATCCGATTGTTTCTGAACGCTTCGAAATGTGTCATTATTAGCTTTACCAGAAACTATAATATTGGGTCCTTACCTATGAAGTTTGCTGTTCTATAAAGGAAATTTAAGACCAAAAACTTTGTATGAAAACATTTATTATTTATTATTTAGTACTTTATTCATATTTTTTATACATATAGCCACATTATTACCAATGTTATAAAGTAACTCGGAAAAATTTAACACGCAAATGTAGCAAATGGTCAGTGCCCACCGAACTAGGACTGTACTGTCCTAGGCGGGTCAGAGTAAACAATTAAAATTGGCGATTTAATTTATAAAGAACTAAATTGACTAACGTTTTATTTTTTAGAAATAGTTAATGTACCTAATTAAAATTTAATATATATTATAATATAATAATCTGTATAAATATTACAGTGTTTATACCTACTCATAGTTATGTAATAATATAGTAAGTACATAGATTTCTAAATTCGATTATAATAAATAATAAATATATGATGGTATAAACATATTTATTTCGAAAAATAAGAAATACCATACGATATATTATGATACATCAACCATCAACATATATATATATTTAATTAATAGAAATATTGACCTCTATTATTTATGCATATTTGTCAGGAGTTGCTTAATTCCTCTGCTGTAAAACTCTCGTGGACAGGAACCAATGAATGCTTTGAAGGCGTTTTTACCGACTCGTCAAAGGGGATGTGTTTCTCTTGTAAAAAGTTATCTAAATTCTCAAAAAGAAAAAACTCTATTGGAGCAAAATCTGGCAAGTATGGTGGCAATATTAGTCTAAAGCCGCAGCACAGGATGTCATATTTGAAAATAGCGCAAATGTTCAACATTACCATTCTTGTACAAACGAAAATATTTGAGGAACAATAAACGACGGAAAGACAAATAAATAGCTGATTCTTTTTAAAAAATAACATGACATTGAACTTAATTTGTTTAAATTTGAAACTCCAACTCAAACCCAAGTTATCCAAGTTCAAAATGGCCAGCGTGAAAAAACAGCAATTACATGGGTAAGGACCCAATATTGTAATATCAACGTTTTTAATATATCCGATAACTAGATTTAAATGATACTGCCCTAGAAAAAAATAATATTCGAGACTTAGATAGCATAAGTTAACTTGCTATCTAAGTCTCTGAAGCTATTTGCTATGCTAACTTAATGTCTAAGTGATTTTTTGCCATTGCCAATATTTAAGTTTCCGAGACAAATTTGGCAAGTCTCAATTGCAATAATTGCAACCAAAGGCATACGTTTCCCAAATACCTAATAATAAAATAAAACAAATAAATAAATTTCATGGATGAGTGAGGGGTGCGTTTGTGCATGTATGCATTGTATATTATACCTACTCGTAGGATGTTTACAGTAGAATGCTAATCGCTCCTCAATAGATGCAATAAAATAATTTTAATTTTCTTGGAAACTTGATTTTTCGTGCTAGTCACAATTGCTTAAACTGTTTTCGAATAAAAAAAACTCACTTAGGGGCTTTTTGGAAATAACACAGCCAACCAAAAATGAAAAAGTAAAGACAGGAGATAGAGAACCAGTACCTATTGGGTTTAGACATAATAAATAAAAACTGTTTGGCACGCTTTTTAGTAGTCTCGGATATCTGAATATGTGTAGGTATATCTACTTTGCTTTTGGTGATATTAACCACATCATACATAAATGTAAAACTAAATCCTTTGTTCTTTCAGTAGTAAACTAACCTTGTACGAATACATGATGTGTTTTTTTCATGTGGCTGTACCTACTTTGGTGTGCCTATGAGCCTTCTTCGCTCACCTGTACCTTTGGAAGTCACCGAAGCCTATAAAAAAACAGCGCCAGCGACGTAATATACCGCGAGCAGCATAATTTAGGCAATTCGCGAGCGAGGCAGTGGAAACGTCCTATGGCCTTGACCACGATAAACGCCGAATTTTCTATCAACTCGGTCATCAACCCCGACATGTTTGTCGTCGATAACAGCCACGAATTACGCGTGCAATCGACTTATCAACAAACCTCACGACTACATGGCCAAATATTTCATACAAAAGCTGTTTCAATAACACGGTCATATCTATCCTTTCGGTAATGCTCATAGTTCCATTTTATCGAATTAACAAAACATTTAAACGAAGCATAATTATTGTTATAATAATTTATTATGTTATCGAAAACGGACCGTGCTTTATTATTCCACTATACAATCTATTTTTCTTATCACGGAATTAGTCCATTCATGATAACGGCCTAATTATGTCAGCACTTTCTTTGTTTTTTAGTCGCTCTGTTACCCAACTAGCAAAGTTGTGATAAAAGATTTTTTAACACAAAAGAGTTTTTTAAAAGACATATATAAGTATCATTTGTGACTTCTGGCGTATATGTGTAGGACCTACATATGTAGGACCAATCATGAACACCATTTCGAATCCTGAAAACGTTCTCGTGATCGATATACCTACAGCTACGTTTTGCTAGTTGGGTATTTTATAAAGATAATGTTCCTAACTGTAATACATATTTCGGCGATAGCTTTTTTAAAATCGAGGACGAAGTGTACTTGAGCGTGATTTTTTAAATTTGCAGCAGTTCATCGACGGTATTGATTGTTGCGAAGCCACTGGTTTTCCTTCGCTAGAATGGTCTGACAAAAAAATATTTATTATTTTTTAATTTTACACCAATCCGTGGCCGCCCATACTTTATTGAAGAAAAAATAGAAATAGAAATACGTTTATCGTACGAATTATGGTGTAACATTTATGGTGATAATGCATAGACATTACGTCTCTCGTAATTCCCTGTTATCGTAAGGGGCTCTCTAGACGATCAAGCATGCTTGTAGCATGCATACATCGCGTCGCGGGCTGGGAGGGGATCGTAAACCGCAGGAAATATGCAAATATTTTTTTGAAATATTTGCAAATAATGCCTAATTTTGCAATTTTATACCAGGGAGTCACGTAATTCATCAATCAATTGCGTGAAATTAACGTGACTTTCTGGTATAAACTACAAAATTAGGCATTTTTGGTAAATATTAAAAATATATATATTTGCATATTTCCTGCGGTTTACGATCCCTTCCCAGCCCGCGAGTTATGCTTGAAAATCATAATTGATTGTCTAGAGAGCCCCTAAGGAGCTCTCTAGACGATCAAACATGCTTGACAAGCTTCGCGTCGCTATCAGGTAGGGGATCGTAAACCGCAGGAAATATGCATTTTTTTTTCATATTTACCAACAATGCCTAATTTTGTAGTTTATACCAGGGAGTCACGTTAATTAGACGTCATTGATTGATGAATGATTGACTCCCTGGTATATTAACTATACAATTAGGCATTTTTCTTAAATATAAAAAAAAAAATGCATATTTCCTGCGGTTTACAATCCCCTCCCAGCCCGGGACGCGATGCTTGACAACCATGCTTGATCGTCTAGAGAGCCCTTTACAGATTGACCATTTTTACCTATTTGCTAAGTTTTGAAAATCTAATTATTTGACACCACTGGCTCATATATAATATCTAACAAATGTTATTGATTATATAATATAATGACATTAGAAATAAACAAAATAATAAAAATCTTTCGTAATTAAAACATCGAAATGTACATTGAAATAGCCTGAAATTACATAATGGTTTAGAAAAGGTATAAAATGTAACAACTGAAACAGGCAGGATTAAATCGGTACCGAAATTACGGGATAAAAAATAAAATCAAAATATTTCACCAATAATAATAATATTTAAAAAAAACAAATTCCGCATATAAAATAGAAAAATAATATAATTTTAAATGCGTAATCTTCATAAAATATAGGTATATATTTGAAATCTGGCCACTCAAGTAGGTACCTACCTACTCTATTTCGGCACCTAAGTACAGATTACAGTTTCTTTCGAACTTGTAACAGGTATTCTATTCGTTGACATGGATTTACTGAGAGTAATGGGAAAAAACGATTAAGTCATCGCGGAATTGACGCTTATTCTACTTGCCCATCTTGACATAGTATAACCTATAATAAATGGGAATATCCAATGTCTCTACAGGAAGTAACGCGGTGAAATCGTCTAGCAGTTCTCCAGTTATTCTGTGACCCACACACATGCGACCAAAATCAAAAAGCATCACCAAACGCACCCACTGTAACGATATCCCCGTCGTACAATATTTGTATGTAAATCGGCGAAATAAGGTGGGTACGTGTGAAGGTGACAATCAGCTTCAATTCCGCATTTGTTTGGACTTGAGGTCAGCGTCCCGCGCGCCTCTACACCCTCACCAACACGCACGGAGCCTACTATCGCCTCACCGGGTCATTTGGCTTGCCTCTATAACATTCGTTCGGTAACGATCCCCAGGGTTGCCACAACGGGGTTTCCTAAAATAAACTCCAAATACTGGGTTCGATTGCGTTTCATCATGAACCAAAATCGGAAACCAGTTACTGTGAACGAGACAGAGCAATAAGTTAGAGCGAAATGTCAAATAAATGTCATATTCCGTATTGAAACTACCCACCGAAAAGTCGGCGGAATCTAAGATCGCACGAAATGTGTTCAAACTTATTCGGATGGCTATATGTTCGACAGGCAATTAATTTAGGGCGGGAAAATCGACGATTGTTTATTTCATATCCCGCTTAAACGTATTGCTCTGTCTCGTTTGCATGACTTAATTTTCAATTTTAGATCACAAAGAAATCGTTTAAATTTGTAATATTTTGGACTACCTACCTATTAGTACAATACATTAAAAACACTATATACGAATGTACAAATTGTAATAATCGAGGATATTATACTACCTGTATTTTTGTTACACCACATTTTTATGTTGTTTTATATAAAAGTTGTTTTTATGCATTTGTATGTTGTTTCTGGAATGCTTTACCGAATGATGTTAGAACAGCCCCCAGCATCTCCTCGTTCAAGGCCAGGCTCAAGGAGCATGTAATCCTAAAATCCATAAATTAAACAATTCTCCTCTGCCCCCCCCCCCACCTTTTCGCTTCCCTTTCCTTCATTCTTGTCCTTCCTTTCCCCTGCGTCTTTATTTAATTTTAGGTATTTTGATTTCCTTTTTTTTTATTATCTTTTTTTTCTGGTTTTCTGTTTGTTTATTTTTTTATCCCTTGAATTTTTATTGTTATTTTGCTTAGCCAACGTAATAAATATATTAAAAACTTAAGATATAGGTTACCTGATAGACATTGCCGCAAGGCAATAAGCTCGCCTTTTTTATTTCAAAAAAAGTTTATTATTATTATTATTATAAAAAAACGGGGTGTTCACGACATCGCGACAAACATTTCGAGGCTTAAATAAAAAAAGTTGTTGATGACTTTCAATTCAGTTTTTATGTAGAATATCGTGTGTACATTAAAATCTCTTAATATTCAAAAAAATATTGCAACGAAGCTACACAGGAGCTAAAAAGGAGTTCTTGGTCGGTCGGCAAGAAGTTAATTTAATGTTGAACCTTTTGTCTCGAAGTTCTCTACCCACAGTAGGTACCCATTGTTTAATAGCTCGGTACTTATAGCCAAATTTGTGTTGCGTAAATTGTAATGTTTAAAAAAAACCGAATCGTTTCCGTCGCAGAACCATTGCACTCGCGCACGCAAAACACTCCTTACGCTCTGTGGAAAGGCGACATGGCAACTGTTCTCCCCCCTGCGTTCACCCAGTATGCAGACCGTTTAGACATCCTGTAGACCAACGGCGGCCAACCTTTTCATGTAGTGTGCTACTATTAGAATTCCTTCAAGGGGTTTGGAGAGGGGTTGGGGGGAGCCTCCACTATGCCCCTGCGTGATCACAAATACGTTACGTACGAGAAATTTTATGAATTTATTGCATAATTATCAGTTCTTCAAAAAGTTCTTTAACATCTCTACTGTCATAGGTACATACATCCTAAATAGAAAATTATAATAGCCCCCGCAAACGCACTTTGATACGACCTATTTCGCGATTTCTTTATTTTTTTCAAATGTTGTAACGTTGTAATGTTGTAACCCTGGCTCCCTCTGATTATTGGCTTTCGAAATTTGAAAACAAAAACCTTTTTCAATCAACAAAGAAGTCAAGGCGGCTTGTCAAGAAGTCAAGAAGGTGACGGCTTGATTTTCAGAGCAACCAAAGTATATTTTTTAAGTAGGTTTTAAGTGCGTTATACTGTCAAAGAAAGTTAACAACATGGAAAGTAAAAATTAAATAGTTTTGACTTTCAATAGTTTTATTAACTTAGTTACTTTATTTTTCATGACCAGTTTTTTTCTAATATGATTCTCATTTATCATCGGTAAAAATAAATAATAATGTTGTAATTTCAAAGTAAAATTTCAATTTTATTTTTTGTTTTTCTCTTTTTTCTCTAATATTAAAATCACTGCTAAAGAAATGTATAATTTATATTGTACGGAGATACTGTGCACATACACGTAGGTAGTGTACACGATGAATAGTGTGAACATTTAATTAGTCCTAGTTTTTTTTGTGTTTTTTGTGATTGTTACCTGTTACTGCTGTTTGTTTACCAAATAAAATAAAATATAATTTATGGATAAATTATCGACCATATAAATAAGATAAAGCGGATTTACCGCGCGAAGTTTGTAGCACCGTAGCATGGGTATACTTTAAATTCTGGGTATACTTTGATCGATACTTACGCGTTTTTTTCAACGTTGGTAGCTCTACAGACGCGAGCTGTCACGCGTTTCTTTCAACGCAGTAGGTACCTACTGCTTTTAAAGAAACGCGTATCTTTTAAGTATCGATCAAAGTATACCCAGAATTTAAAGTATACCTACCCATGATACCGCACACCACGCTTCGGCGTCGTTGTAACCGACGTTGACCAGGGAAAACCGGACAAACCACGCGGTAAATCCGTTTTATATTGTTTATAATGTCAAATAATTGCGGTTGTTTTCGATTTCAAATTGTCGATCACCTCTGTGTTCTGAAAGTGGCAACCCTGTCGCTTGTCGTTCTCTTCTCCCCGCCCACTCGCCCACTCGCTCCGTGCGCACTTGATTTCAGTGGGTCATCGACCCGATTGCGCAACTAAGCTCGCCTCGTTCCATCTCCGCTGCCGTTAGCTCACTTCCAACCTGGCTCCACTGCTCCAATGAGATCACCAACCAACTCCAACCGAATAAATCTCTAGTCCGACGGGAAGCGTCGCGCCGCCATTACGGTTGAGCCGCGCGGTCTTGATCCAATCGAGCTCTGCCCCATTTTCGGTTCTCATTATCCGACTATAGCCGGAGCCAATCCTGCCTGATTTTACTTTCCTGGCCCACCAAACGACCAGAAGCGAAAGTATTGTAAACGCGCAAAAAATATTGAGAAGAAGACGGAAATATCTATTTTAAGCCACCCCCCCCCCCCTAGGATTATAAGGGGAAGTCCCCTAACGCCGGACGGCACCTAGCGTCGGACACTAATAGCACAGTATAAATCGGCAAGTCGCGGCACGATCGATACAAAGACGGGGGAAAAGTTTGGGGGGAAGCGTAATCAGTCCTTGGCTACTCGTCGGGAAAATCCTGGGGTGACACAACCGATTTTTTGAAAATTCGATGGTTATGTCGTTTAGGGGCCACGAAATCGGAACGATTCCGGACCCGGTCAGGAGAATGGGCGCTTTAGGTCTGTAGATTGTCGGCCACCCCGCAGAGGCCGACCGAAACGCCGCTCCTTTCGATTCCGACGAAAACGAAAGCCGAAATGATTGCTTTCTGTGGTGATAATTCAATTATTATTAAACTACCAAACACTTTTTGGTTTATGGGCTCTTCTCGAAGTTGTAAGAACGTCTAAAACTTTATAGTATGATTTTAAAATGAGTAGGTAGGTACTATCCATACTCCGATTTTAAAATGAGTATTTATTTTTTATTTTATAGAGAAAATCCATATTCGCAACCGTGCGCCTGTCTTCGAGCAAGTGAAGACGAAATTGTCTCAGTGTTTGACTGAAGTCCTAGGTATTGACGAAGATGCCTGAAGAAACTCTTCTGGACTCCTTTAACCCGTTGAGTATGATACGACCAAATCTGGTTCTGAAACAATTATCCGTTGAGTATGATACGACCAGATCTGGTTCCGCGTTTTTTTCACTTCTTTGACGTTCTCATATTTATTCATAATTATCTAATTGTTTTACAAAATGATATTTCAATATTCTATATTCGAAATTTCAATGCAATCATTGTGCAGTTGTTCTTTTTATGATTGGTGTAGTAGTTTCGTAGTTATAGTACTTTAAAGTCGATGTCGCCGAAAATCCTGCAAAAGAGACAGATGCATCCATGAAAATACCCATTTACTCCAAGGGTTAATTCTCATTACGGTTTCCAGATAGATAATGTAAATTCTTTTTATTGTCTTCATTATAGTTATTATAATTTTTCTTTTAAAAGTTATTATAATTTTTCTTTTTAAAAAAACATGATATCGTTAATTTAATTATTATAAATATGTACCACGTTACCTACATGTTTTATTATTATATCTTGACACTTTCTATTTTTTTTTACTTTTTGCACTTTTCGGTTTTATTAAAATTACTGTTTAAATATTAATGTGATTGTGATGTGTGACTGAATTAACCTCTTAAAATCCCGAGAATATTCGGGATTCATATTTTTACATAAATTTAAAAGCCCAGGAATAGGTACCTACTCGTCTATCTTAACAATATTCTCTTTAGAAATTTAATCACCAGAGAAATTCGTTGCGTCCAGTTAGTTACATAAATGTGGCCACAAGAGAGCACAAAGATTGTACTTTGGTCGGTTTCACACTTTTACAAAATACATAATTGAATTATATTTAAAAAAATAAATGATGGGTTAATTTGATCGGTCTCTAATTCGGCTGTGGCAGTGGCACATTCAAGATCACGCTCGTATCACCGAAAATATTTTCGTTTGTGACGCAACCGCTCCGCTGCCGCCGTCCCGCTCGCGCTCGACGCCGCGGCCGCGCCGCGTCCCGCTCGCACGCGACCTTGGCCATCTCGTCTGGCTAATGATTAATCCAAGGTTCGGGTCTACGAACTCGGGCGGCCGCGCGCGCGTTGGTGGGGGCGAGCGCGGGCCAATCGGCGCGCGCGCCGCAGCGCCGCGCGCGCCCATTGGCCGCCCGACGCATGGCGGCAATGACCTCGGCTTTCGAACGGCCGCGCGCGCTCTTCCGTCTCCGGCCGCTTGCTCCACAGTGCGACAGTTTCGTACGGTGCGTAGGGGCCTGTTTCGCTTGCCTCTTTCGCCCGCCGCCACGAACATTCTGTATGGTGAATGTCGGTGCGCCCGTCGCAGACTTTCACTCTTAAGGGAGACCGGACCGGTAGCGCGGGCTCGGGTCGCGGCTCGCGGCGCTCTTCAGTCGTCAGCGGCGCGTCGCGAGAGACGCACGTGTCCTCGGTTAGCGCATATACCGCTCGCGTAATAAGTCAGTCGGTACATCGCAGTGTTTACAGTTCGCCGTTTGGTGTGACAGTGTTGTATGTGTGTTTTTGAAAAATGACTATGATGTCTCCTGATAGTAGTTATAATTTGTTGGGTCACCAGCACCACCGCGGGGTTACCATCCATCCTGTGGTGCACCAACCCAACACCAACATTTCTATGATGGAATCTCCGGGACACGCTAACCATCCTGTTAGCTCCATCGGCCAAAAGGAGCCGGAACTCCATATAGGTAAAATCAATTCGAATTTTCAAAAAACGCGTACAACAAACTCATGGTTTCGACGTAACAAACGCTTTCTCCGCGACACATCGAAATATCTGCTCCAATTTTATAACTCGCGCACGTAATGTGTTTACGAACGGTGTGTTTTTTTTATGGCGGTTGAAAAGCATTTCACCTATTGCCATAATAGCGCAGTTGCAACGAGCAGGAAGCACTTGCCGTTGCATCAGAGCAGCGAGTTAACCAAGCGTAATACGGGGCGACATGTGGGAAATTCGTTGAAATTACCATTAGCAATTTTCGCAGGGCTGTTGTTGGTAGCTTCAAACTTTGCACTCGTACGAAAATGAGTCACACCAGTTATGTATGTACTATCAAATGATAAGACAGACGAATAGATCGATACTTTTATTGCGATTTTCGGTACCTACTATGTTTTTCTTATTATTTTAGTTTCGATTCTTTAAAATCGCCGAAACAAGCTAGAGAAATATTAAAATGACGCCTTTCTGCCTAAAAAACCTCGAGGGTAACTCAAAAGGCAGACGCATATATGCATTTTAGTACGACTTCAGGTGCTGTGTTCTTCGTTTTATTCCCATTCCATTCCTTTGGAATCGCAGAAACTAGACAAAAGAGAGAAACATTACGATAACGCTTTTTGGCCAAATGAAATCGTGGATCACGCAAAAGAGGCGAATAAATACGGTTTACTACAGCTTTACGTGCCATGTTATCTTCTTCTTCTTCTTTTAGTTCCGCTCCTTTGAAATCGCAGAAACTAAAGCTCGAGAATCACTTTCACTCACCTGCTCAGACACTGCATTAACGTGATGGGCTCTCAATCTTACTTATGTAAATCACTTATTATGGACTTGTACACTCTAGATTTAATATTCAAGGGCGAATGGGATTCGTCTGTAATGCCCCTGAATTATATTTGAAATCAAAAAATAAAAGGTTATTTAAAACTGATCCCGAATCAACATGCGATTACATCTGTGTAATATACCCTCTCGCCCTTGAAAAGTAGCCACCGCTTTATTTATACGCGTGGGCGGGTGTGGGTCAACCCACCCCCTTTTGGTGGGTATATGTATTGAATGGACAGGGAGGGGTTGTATTGCGCACTATGTTGCTTCGTGTAATCACTCTTTGGGGCAACAGCGTGTACCTGTACAGGTTGACAGAAAAAAGTAAGTTTTTTGTGTATAAAATTCTGTGTAACATGACACGTTATTTTGAAGTATCCTTAAAAGTAAGGTCCTGCATTAATTTGCTGAAACACTGTTTTATTAGCAAAAAATCTCATTGCGATAATCAATCTGCGGTTTAGAAATATAAATACATTTATTGAACGAACTATGGTATGTCATTTAGGTATAGTGACAATGCATGATATTACGTATCTCATAATTCCCTGTTATCGCAACAGTTTGACAATTTTTACTTATTTGCTAAGTATATATATTTAATTAATATTATTATTCCACTGGTTCACCTATAATATCAATCAAATTATACTAATTATAAGAAAATTAAATTAAAAAGAAACAAAATAATACGCAAACTTGTACATATAGGTAGGTAGGTACTTATATCCTAGGAGAAACACAAAATATGTTTAGTTTAAATACCAACGATGTATTTTTTTAATCCTATAATAAATACCTAAATAAAGAAATAAATACACAAATATATACATATTTCCGAAACTATGAAAGTTAGATAAAAAATAGAGATATGTATTTCGGTCAAAAAATACGAGGAAAACTCCGGAGAACTTATTTTGATCATCTGATAACGCGTTGTGTATTATTATGCCTTTTCTGTCAAGTTTTCACATATTTCGTCGTAGAATATTCGGTTTGTTCAACGAATTAACGAACGCTGCGTCAAAATCCCATTTATCTCCGAATGAGAGTTAGCTCTTATTACTTTTGTGTCAGTGTTAAACATATTTAAAAATAGATTTCATGTACATTAAAAAAAACAGAAACAAAATTCAAATAGGTATATCAGTGTTCAATTCAGACATATCAGCAATTATGCTGTCTGCCTGTAAAACATAATAATATTGTTCGTATCAAAAACTAGATATGTATGTCGAAATCCAGATATTGTGTATTTTTTGCCAGGGCCGGCTCTTCAGCCTTGCCTGCCTCCGAATGAGGGTTAGCCTCTGTCGCCCTTGAAAAGCGTAGATATTATGGAAAGGCGCGGGTGTTCGGCTGTTCGTACCTACCCTCCCTCGGTATCTCGCCCAGGGGATGGGCGCTGCTGTGTGTAAAATTAGTATCGATCTGGTGGGGGTTCGCGCGGGGTCGTCGACCTTCGCGCGCTGTCCTTGAAATTCGGCCGAAGAGCGGCGCGCAAGAAAGCCCGGTGCGTTGACTCTGCGGCGCCGCAGAACGAGTCGGGAGAAAGTAGTGCGCGCCATACATCCGTCCCTTTTACTTTCACCGGCATTTCGCCGCGTCTCGCTCGCGCGCGGGCCGCGCCGCCTAGCCGCTTCTCGCTCGCGCGCGGCCGCGCAACGAGAGTGAAACTCGCCGCGCGGCATCAGGCTCCGAGGACCAACCGCGCCGCGCACTTCTTACTTTCTTTATTGCTCAACATTTCTCGTGGGATGAATGGATTCGGCGTTTGAAGCGCACGAAACATAGCGCAAGAGTTGTGTAAATGAGGCGCTTTATCACCTACTGTCACCTGCCATCTGTTATCAGTCCATAGATCGTTGTAGGTAGAGTTGAACTGTCCCTCTGCCAAAAGTCGCATGGCGAGACATTGCCGCATTTTTATTTTTTTAATTACCCCATATAAAAAAAAAGACTGGCAAAAACCAAGTAGGTGCCTATACATATTTTTTACAACCTTTTTTTTGCGAATCAGGTAAGATGACAGTTGTGTGGATTTTATAGAATAGAATAGAATTTTATCACTCCACTAATTGTATATTTGTTCTGGGCTGATAGTAGTTAAAACATAGTTACTTCACTTTCATCTTATTTATTTTTAATTTCTTTTTTTTCAGATCGCCATTAAAAGTAAAATGATACAAATTTAATGTTAAATATAAATAAGTAAAAAAGTAAATAAATTAATGTAGGTATAAATAATTAAACAAATAATTAAAGTATCTCAGAAAGGTTATTATGCACATATAAAATTCAAAATCGAACTATTTCTTATAATAATTAGATAGTATTAATATTATATAATTATGTAATATTAAAATATTAAAAAATATATATTTATTTTATTTTTCCACAAATTCTTATCAAAGTTGTTATTTTGGTCGTACTGATTCATCCACTTTAAGGATGCCGCTAATATAACTCACAATATATAAATTGAGGGTCACCATTCCCCATACATTAAATAATGACACAGCCAATTGGCTAAGTAACCTAAATAGGATTAGCTAGATTAGGTCAGCTAAGGTAGGATATTTTTACAATCTAACATATACACGAATATATACTATGACAAAAAAATAGTTTGTTTGTTTGTTTATACTCTTTATTGTGAAAATGTCACAATGGGCGGGTTTATTGTCATATGTCAATCTCTTACAACCAACCCTACTACATATGACTTGTTATATGTATGTGTGCGTGTAACATGTCTGTAAGTGTGTGTCTATATTGCATTCGATCGACAGAATTGAAAATGCAATTCCGTTAATTTGATCCCAAAGGAAAATGGTGACCCAGCCGGGAATCGAACCCGGAACCTTACAGTGTAAGATCAGGCGACCTAACCACTATGCCACCGGGCCAGGTGACATAGTGCTTAGGTTAATTATACGTTTCTGGAAATAAATCCATGTATTTGTCGTAATTTTTTGCGACAACGTCTATGTCAAACGTGAAAAAGTACATAATGCTTTCTTTAGCTTAATTGTTTAAACTGTATGGAATAGTTATTTATTTCGTTGTAATATTGATTTCTTGATTTATTTTCAAGTATATTTTTTTTAGGTATTTTGATATATATATTTTGGACTAGTTCGATTAAAATGCAACAGATGGCTGTGTTTTTAAAATACCTGCCTTTTTAATTTTTTTATTAACAGATCTCATCACGTGTAACTCTCCATACAAACGCAGTTTGCGAAGTGCTATTCTCTATTCTAGGGAAATTTAAAAATACATATAAGATATCTAATTGGGAGACGAAAATTTAAATTTCTTTAAAAAAATACAGAGGTATTTGACATTCTAAATAAAACCAAGTTTTTTATTGACAATTGTTATAAAAAACGATTAAAAAAAAGTACTTTGTTATTTTTCGGTAAAATGTTTACTTTCAATAAGCCTAGATTTCCATCAAATGAACATGTTTTCGTTAAAAAGTTTGGAGAAGCATGACTAATAACGTCACAGACCCGAGAGCCGTTGTATGAAGTCTTCGTAAAGGTAACCTGAGTAAAGCACACCTTTCTACTGTGACCGTTCTAATATACTTATTTCATTATTTCACTTTTTATTGTTATTTTACTAACCGCTTTTCCGTGTGCAAGAAAAGGAGTAACCAAAAATGTGTCATTTTAACTTATTTTAGAAATGGTCCATTCTAGAAAAGTGCTTTTATCAGCGTCATTTCCTCCAAAAAAGTTGAAGATTAAATGCTCGTCTGAAAAGTGTTATGGTCTTGTGAGCAAAACGTCTGCTTGCTTCTCATTATCGCCAAAGAACCTCGTCATTACGAACTTTCACTGTTCATCGTATCTTCAGCATTCTTTCGTGTGATGTTATTGGCATCAGTCAGACAAAAAATAAGTTCTTACAAAAGAAACATGCAAGTCATGCCTCGTTATATCCAAAACGTGTCGAACCATATACAGTGGCGTAACTAAGCCGGTGCAGCCGGTGCGACTCCCAAAACGAAACTTTTGTCTGGGGTTGACGTTGCATCGAACTATGCTATTAGGAAGCTAAGGAAGCCAAAAAGATGGATGTATCAAAACTGATCGATGACTTTGCACAGTGCAAATTAAAACGAACACCATTATAGAAATGTATTTGTTCATATTTATAACAATACATTTAGTAGTTAATTCAAATATATAGATATGCAAAAAGTGGTACCTACATTTGTAATGTAATATTTTTTTGTCTTACTATTGTACTCAAAATAAAGTAATAATAACTGACAGTAAAGGTCGTATTAATATAGGAACAAATGTTTCGAACATTCTCTCGCAACAATGTTTGTATCTGATCCATCGTGTCCTGCTGAAGTTCTTAGGAACTTGTTCCGAAACATGTTCGAGGCGATGCCCCCAAATGAATACGCCGATTTAATATATAACTGCAGTATAAATATATAAAGTCAACAGTAATTAAATTATATATAAAATAATTAATGTAAGTAAGTAGGGGGGGGGGGGGCTTGTGTTCAATTTTGCATCGGGGCCCATTTTTTCTAGTTACGCCACTGACCATATGTTTATAATTTATTTTGTAATAATACACGTTGACCGCCTTTTTATTGATAAAACTGCATTATTTCGTAAAGAAATGAAATGAATCCACGCGCTTTTGCAATAAATAACCACGTGCGCTGTGAGAACGCATGCAGGAAGTATGGTAGAATACAGAATACAGCGAGAATAAATCTATGCGCGATTCCGAAGGCAAGAAGGCCACACGGAAAAGATTTACGCTTTTCGATAAGATAAGCAGAGATTTTCGCAAATAGGAAATCTTTCGAAGGATGTTCGTTTATACCTAATGACACCTAATGTAAATAAACTCTTCCTTTATGTTTGATTATACTACGAAAAAGGCTTCCTTTTCGTGCGGTGGATTTATCAATCAAATCAAACGTTCATTTATTAATAAATTTAGTAATAAAACTACCTAAGGAAGAAACCCGTAAAAAGATAGATTTATTCATATTATTGTTTGAAATTTTGGTTGTGAGATACAGATTTACAATTTCCCGCGCACCTCTTTATTATAATAATCCCTAAAGTCTATTAATAATAGTTAAATAAATAAATAGTCTTATCAATAGTCTAATACTAATGGTTAGATAATATATATTTGTAAATTGTGCAATATTACATATTATTTTCCCATAATATATATTAGAATGTAGTTTCCCATAATATATAATTGAATATAATGTAAAATTACATTCTTTTAGTCCTTAATTGCAAACATATTTTTTTCCACTTTAAATTTTACTTTAATTTGTGTAAACAACACATTTGTTAGATTTAGAAATATTTGAAAATTATACACCTTTGTCAGTTCGCGAGTTACAAACATACAGTTGGTATAACACAGCACAGCCAGAGAATAGACCTTCTAGGTCTAGTTGTTGTGCGATTTCGCCTCATTCGGATATGCTAGCATATTTATATGCATAGAGCTATGTTTTTCGCTATAATAATGTTTGTTTTTAATTATTCCTCATGTACAACAGTATGCATATTCTTGTATTTTTTTTCTTGTACGTTATAAATAAATAAATAAATAAAATATAAATAGCTAAATAAATAAATAATCAATACATAAATAAAAAGATATATAATATTTAGCTAATTTAAGATTGAATAATGTCAGGTTAAGTTAAAATTTTCGCGATTAAAAATCATTATTCACAATTAAAAAGTCAAAGTATATTTAAAGTATGAAGTCGAACACTATTGCGGTTGTTTGACATTATAAATAAATAAAAACGAATTTATCACGCGAATTTTGTAGCACCCGATATTTCGGCGATCTTGCAACCGCCGTTATCCATAGTAGACTGACCACTGCGTTGTCCTTTGCCAGGGTAGACGAGAGACTGTCGTCTACCCTGGACAACGGTTGCAACATCGCCAAAATATCAAGTGCTACAAACTTCACGCGGTAAATTCGATTTTATCCTATTTATACATTTAAACTGTTCTGTATTTTAATAGTATTTCTGTTTCATCTTTTCCTAGTTTTATCATGAATAGTCAGTTTTTTTACAAATGTGACATCCTTTTTACATAGTACTAGGTTTTTCTTTATATTATTGTAGAAACTAGTTGTCAGAAAAGGGAAAAGAGTTTTCGCTAAATTTGATCGTTTCTTTGGTACTAGGTGTTGTTTTTCTGTTGATTTAAAGTTTTTCAAGATGTCAATATATTAAATGTTTTTTTTTTGTTGTTGCAGAATTTGACGGTACTACAGTCCTGTGCCGGGTCTGCGGGGACAAGGCGAGCGGCTTCCACTATGGGGTACATTCGTGCGAAGGATGCAAGGTGAGAAACGATTACAATTCACGAGCAATGACGCAGCTGGTAGCCGCCTTTGAGACAAAGGCTTATTTATAAAATATAAAAGCAGGCGATGGAATCGCGGTCGCGCATAACCTTGTGCGAGTGGCGTGTCGTCGAACCCTCCCGCATATGTCACCCACCATTGAAAAGATACATGTAGACACTCCTGAAATAGCCGCTGAAAAATATTAAATAAATCGCGGATTTTCCGCGATAGTCATGTTTGCGCAGCGACAGGCAAGACCTTCGAATTTGCAGAGAGAGAGAGAGAGAGAGATGGCGACAACGGTTGCGTCAGGCTTCCCGGTTCAAGAGCCAACTGAGGACAAGGATAGCTGAATATTTTGCGTCGTTGCCAAACATTATTTTTGATGAAAAATCGCCAATGGAAAGTTGAAAGGGTATTTAAATGTGGTAATTTTTAATATAAAAAATAATAGTTTTTAATATTTTCTCAAAATATTTTGTTAAATGTAGTAATTTAAAAAAAATATTTAACTCTTTAAAAGTCATTCCGCCTAAGAAAGTACATTCAGGAAACAAAAGAAATATTAGCAAACAAAACTTGCGCGACCACTCTTCGTAAAACCATAATTCTTGAAGTAGGCCGCCCTTTCGACTTTCCACTGACAATTATTAGGGAGTCGGCATTATCTCTAAAAAATACTAAAATCGTGTTGAGTTCTAGAATATTGTAAAGTGTTCTCATTTGGGCGCTCTCCCGCCGCGAGCCGTGGGCTGCCCGAGGGGTTTCAGTACCTATGACCTGGCCAGACAGATTATGTTTCACCCTCGAATAGTTCACGTGGTGTCAGTCGCTTTGTTTCTGCGGTTATGACCTGTGTTTTGTAAATGTATAAGTAATAATACTATGCGCGGGGTCGATAAAGGGTTCACGCGTGTGTGTGTGCGTGCCCTTGAGTAAGGACCCGAGCGGACCACCAAGGTTTCTCGGTTGTTGTTCGAGGTTACCCCGTCGCCTCCCGTTGCCCCCCCCCCCCCCCTCGCAGCCTACGAACGCTTGCACAGTGCTTCGCCCCCACGTTTCAAAGGACGCTCCAATGCCCTCTAGTGTTAGAAGAGTAAAACCACTTTGTCTTTCAATATGGCCTCTTTCTCCGCGGAAATCAGGGCACATATGGAATAAATAAATATCAAAAAATAAAAACAACGCGCGTGCTGAAAATAATGTATTCAGAATGGCGATTTTTGCCTCGTAATGTATTTTTGTCCTGGCCTCGGGAGGATACCGCGAATAACATCCGCGCAAGCGACAGAGCGAGAGAGACGAGCGCGTAGTGAACCGTACCAACAGAGGAGTCAAGGCCGTACAAGTCGCATCGCGATTTGCGCATTACTTTATAACGATCACAAACAAGACGATTATAACACAATTTGACAGTTTCTTCACAAGAAAAATCTCCCAATAATACATTTTGTTATTATAGAACCGGGAAATGTATAGACCATTACAAATTCAAAGTTGCGCTCGCTATCTGTCATACTCCCGCCATCTACATTCAAACGCAACGAACCAAACGAACTTTTCGCGATCTATATATAATATTGCATTAAAAAAATTGGCATTTTTATATTTTATTGCGTTTCAGTGCTTTGCGTCTTTATATAGTTTTATTTCGCATTTATTATGTCCTAGTAGTTGCGCTACTTGCTGACAGATGGCGCGCGCGTCGCGCCTCGCGTAGTTTGTGATTTCGCCACCGCGCGCGGTTTGTGTCTTCGCTACCGTAGCAAGCGACCGGAGCGCAAGCCGTAGGCACACCACGCTCGCCCGATATATTAATTAATTTTTACAAATAAAATAAAATAATATAAACTACTTTAATATAATAAAATATTGGTAAATACTATATACAACAAGTGGGGAAACACACATTAATACACAAAAAATAATCTAAGCTGATAAGATTTTTTTTGTAACAGTCTTTAACTTTATTAGTATTTCTTCCATAATTCTATTGGGCAGGCGATCTGCTAGGAAGGAAAAGTGCGCACAAAATACTTCCTTTCAACATTTTTTTAACAGTTTATGTTTACGCTATTTTCTTCCTTAATTCTATTGTGCAGGCAATCTGTGTGGAAGAAAAAATGTGCAAATAAATGCTTCATTCAACAAAAAAAATGATTTTATAAGTATTTCGGGACAATGTACTCGAATCGAATTACTTCTACCTAATTTTATGTTTTTTGAAGTTATTCTTTTGTTTATTTTCGTTTCCGCGCGCGGCCCGAGCGACTTTGTTTATCGGGGCAGGTCAGCGTCCGCGGAAGACCTTAGAGGTCTGCGTGCCAGTAATTTACAGTTTACCTTTGCTGCGCTCGTAGTTACGATTCGATTGTGCGCGAGTCGGGCGAGCGGGACGCCGCTCTACGGCCGTCGTAGCGGAGAACGGGACGGCTATGCGGGCGCGAGTGAATAGATCACCGCACACCGTTAGATCTCGCAGGCCGGTGTTGCCAGCTATATTTTTACGAGTCGCTCTGTTTGTCAGCTCCAGATCTTGGCTGTGGCGACCCAGATGCGGGCTTTTTGTGCGCGAAGCGCCTTTTTAGGGCACGACAGATAAACAGCAACAGTTCTCTATAAAATCTATGTATAGATTCGTAATGTTAAGTGTGTTAACATAAATTGTAACCATAAACGCTTATTACCATAGTTTATTTTATATGAGACTCCTGCGAAACGCACGTTTCAGGTTTATGTCATGGCATAACGCGTGATTCGTTATGTAACGACCGTCTCTATTCTTCCACATCACTGCACACGCACCATGTGGGAAAGTCATACCGCAGTCATACATTAAAATTCAATATTATTACGCGCTGTATACATTGTTCGATATAACAAGTAATATGATAATTTATTGAGTTAAACTTTACTTAAACAAGCTGAATTGAAATATTAAGATTATCAAAGTGACTTAAGTCTACATACAAATCACAATTAAATTGTTGACATACTTCATGTTTGTTATTTTTCTTGTATTTCTTTGTTTTCCATCGTTGCAAGATTGGGTCACAACCGCGAACAACAAACTGAGGAAAACTTTCATTTTATTTTATTTATTTATCCAATAACTTTTGACACAATTCATATTTTTGCTTTTCTTGTATTCTTTTGCTTTTTATTCCATGCAAGATTGGTTCACAACCGCGAACTACAAATTGACAAAAAGTTTAATTTTATTTATCCAAGCCTACAACTACTACAAGATTAGTAAAATGTTATTTTTATATGGATTTTACCACCTTGCTGATATCGATATATTAGCTAGATATGCCCTCATATACAAATAAGTTGGCTCCACTACCCTTTACTCGTAAATCATGTGAACAGAGATTGCAATAAATCGAACTGTATGCGAGAGAATAGCACGCCGATATTCTTCGCGGCAGCTCTTACACCGGAAACGGTCGGTCGGCTGTCTGCCAGCGGACTGCGACCAAACTACTACTGGCCGGCTTTCAGTAGTGGTTTGAAGGGGTCATTTCGAGCGCGAAAGGCCCATCTAGGGGATCATATATCGATGCTTGCTGACTCCCCGAATCAGTCGAGTTCTTGAGAAGTACCTACTTAACCAAGCATCCATCAAGCACTGACTAATACTTAAGCATTGATTGTGTTCTATAGACAGCCGATTTACCTAAGCAATGTTGAAGCATCCGGGATTCTTTTCGCTTTATCTTGACACAAAACGTAAAATATTTCTCTTTTGTAAAATTCTCTTAAATAAATTACTAAACATTTATATTTCGCCTATAAGAGCTGCCGCTATATTCTCATTGTTTTTATTCTTTTAACAGTGTCCTTTTATCTTAAATATTTATAATCACTCCCGCGTTTTAATTCATTATCTGCCATTTTTTTTAAAAAGTACCTACGTGTACGGCCACTATTTTACTTTGTCATCTTTCGATCGCTTAGTCGAAGTCGTTAAAATGTCCACAAATATTTTAATCTAATAGCAAAACAAATCAAAATCGACAATCAAAGGCGGAATGTCGATAAAAAACACGGCAGAAGGCAATAAAATGCCTAAAACACGCCTTTTACGGGCCGAATAAGAGCAGAATGACATTTTCGAATAATGCTCAAGCATCGTCCATTGGATACTTGGCTTGAGCATTGTTGATTTGACTATGGTATAATCATGCTGCTTAAGCATTTACTATAGATACGGGTGTTAGATATCTCGTCTGTGTCGCAGTGCTATTACAATAAATTACAACTAAAACAAAATAAAATAAATAGTAATTAAAAATAAAATGTTAAACAGGAAAAGAAGTTAGTAAAATATTCTAGTGTTTGTAATTTTGATTTTTTTTCGTCTCCTCTCTCTCCAACTTCTTACATTTCTTAAACCTCGGATACGTTAGGCCCATGTCCTGTCGCCACAAATTAGCCTTTCAAAGATATCATCGTATTCGGTCATTTCAACATTGGCCAAATCACCGATATTAACGCGTGTTGCGTTCGAATGTGGCACTTATAGCCACCTACGAGGTGACTAGCTAACGAGGTGAGTAGGAGTGGGAAGTGGGGGGGGGGGGGGCTACGAGGATCGCTTTTGTTTTCGCGTTGCCTCGGTTCGTCGACCGCCCGACCGGGGTCGGCGACCGCGCTCGGCCCTCGACGACGCGAAAGACCTCATTCGGTTCGGGCCCCAATTACCGACGGGACCGCACAACACAACGGAAAATTCCCAAACTTTACTATTATATCTAAATCTATACAGATGAGAAGCTTGTTAATATCTAGCCAAACCTACTGAAATCTGAAATATCATTGAACTTCTTGGACGTTTAGCCTAAGCGTAGCCCTTTTCGTTACAACAAAATTATTCGTTATTAAGGGTTGTTGCCACACTCTGAACCCGAAAAATATTGTAGTCCCACAGTTGCAGCACCAATTTAAAACATCTGTACCCAAACGTAACGTATTTAATCTCATAGAGACTTCGTCAACTAACTGACAGAAATTAACAAAGGCATATATTTAAAAAAAATATATATTCATTTATTTTTATTTTATAAAATTATCCAATATAATAGATTATTAATAAAAAAAGAGTATAAATAATCATATTTTTACAACATTTTTTTGTGAAGCAGATTAGATCAGATTTGTGTGGATTTTATAACCCACTAGATTATTTGTATGTAGGGTGATAGCACGGTGATAGTATTTAAACCACAGTGACCTCACTGTTATCGTAGTTCTTTCTTTCATTCATTCCGATCGCTCATTCATTCTTAATAAAAACTAAAAGAGATTTATTAAAATTAATAAGTAAGTAGGTAACTGGCTGATATTAAATATATAAATAAAAATGAAGAATTATATAAATAAGTAATTTAAAATACCAATAATTTCAATGTGCTAAAAAGGTTCCTTTTTATACACGTCTCATTATTAATGGCAGTCTTTAATTTTAAATGTAATTATTTGTTAATATAATAATATTGTATATCAAATTATTAAATTTTTATCATATGTATTAACCGGCCTTCCTTTGGGCTATTATTAAAAAAGTAGATTAAAAATCTTTGATTTGTGTCCTCGAAATACTAAACGAGATGATATATTTTAGAAACGTAGGAACAATTTGACGTATCACTTATATTTTGTGGGTTTCGAGTATATATTTAATTTGTTCCTGAACATACGGCGTGTTGCGTTCTGGCGATAATATAACGATCGTATCACGTGCGTTCGTATGGGTAGGGTGGTTAAATATAGTTATACGTTATTTTAAAAATCATAAAGCTGTTTTTGGCTCGTATTTTATCGATTATGTCTCCGCAATCAATAACATGAAAGTCGCTTCCTCATGTAACCTCCTCGTGTATTATAAAGAATATTTTTGTAATCGGATTCCACGAACTCCCAAACACCGCGGTATGTCAGTCAGACTTGATTCACTGAAATTCGCAGTGACCACTCTCTCCAGCGCTCGAAGTACGCGCCCGTGACGAGGGGCTGCGCGCGGCACGCGCGCATAACACGCGGTGCACCGTCACGCTTGCATCATACCGCTCCTCGTGCCAAACTATTTGGACGGTGACATTTCGCTATGCGGCGCCACCGCACACACGCAAAATTATCTAGATGTCTGTGTATATAATTGCTAGTGAATATTGAAGATGAATCGATGATGATTCTATGAAGATGCGCTCCCGAAGAAGATTTTGAGATGTGGCCTTGCGAGAGAATCGCGGAGAGGACATGTCTCCAGTGCATACGTACTGAAAAGGATCGGAAGAAAAATCCACCTCCTATTTAGATTTTTAGAATATGGCCAAATACTCCCAAAGGTGTATTTTGGCCAGGCGCTGATCCATGTGGAGGGGAGATCCATGTGGAGGCGCTGATCCAATGGTGGCACTAGCGTCTCTCCCCTTGGCTCTCGAACACACTTTCTATTATTATCCGGGTTTCCTCCGCTTCCAGACAAGAGATCGCTGTTTCCAGAGAAGTGGACACGAGAAAAGGCACTTCAGGAAATATTAGTATTCAACTACAACTGCTTTAGATGTATAGGGCAGGTGTGATAAAGATGCATTTCCGATAATACATTAATTTCTACAGATCCTTGCAACGCTTCCTGTGATAAATGCATCTGCCGTGAGGCCCTTCTTGTCATTGCGACGTCTTAAAATCCACCTTAAGGTGGATTTTAAGACGTCGGTTTAAACCGACATCTAAGATCGTCGGTTTAAACCGACGATTTACTTACCATTTTTTCTCTTAATATGCCCTGCACGTTGTCGGACCTTCCTCTATCCCCATCCTCTCCCTTCTCTCCTCCTCCGTCCTCATCGAGATTCCTAAAAATAGCGTCGACCATCTTCTAGGCAGAAATCCATGCCATAGAAACTTTCAAGCAGTCTTTAGTTCTCAAAGTTTTTGAGACTATGCTTGTTCGAAAATGTCTAAATATCCTAAAACAACTAGCAAATGAGAACAAAATACCTTCTACTCATGGTAATAAAAAAGCTGATAATCTTGCAAAGAAATGAAAAAAGAAACTTGCCGACGACAAAGATACCAAGAGTGGTCGCTGCGATACACAGCATGTATATACAACCCCTTCGTTATCATCTATCATCTACAATGTTTAAACGCTTTGCCGTCATGTATCTATCCTGGATGGCCTACAGCCTGCAATGTCTTCCTGGTATTTACAACGCTCCGTGCGATTTTTGATCCACTGTGCGCGGCCACACTTCTAAAAATCTAAAATGTAGAGTGGGTGAGTGCTTCGGCGTGGCGCAGTGGGCGACATTTTGGGCGAGGATGTTTGAGGTCGCGGCGCGCGCGGTTGTTGACCGATTTATCTCGTGGCGATCGGTCTGATTCTGGCCGAGCGGGGTGACCCACAAATATCGGGGCCCGCGGCTGCGCTCTCTGACGACATGGATTTTGTAAAGAGCCCCGTCACGGCGCGGCGCACTGTTGGATGCTTTTTTAATAATGAAAATGCCACGATTTGATACCTTTGTTTGCGTATCAGAAATTTCACTAACTGTTGCCAGTTAACAAATATGTTTCCTTAATTTCGATGCAAATAACGTCAGTCATTGGTAATAAACATTTACCTGTAGAAAGAACGATCTACACAATGATGTGTATCCAACGATGATAATGATAAATTTACCAAAACGATGCACTGTATTTCTCTGTAAACACAGCGTCAATATAACGCAAATTATAATCAAAATGGTAGTTACTTCCTTCTTCCAGCAACCCTATCAGTTCCTAAAAATAAAACCGGCTTTAATTTAATTAAGTAGAAAGTATATGCTTTACCATCAACTGTTTGTCGGATGACTAGATGTGCCAAATAGCTAAATCTATTTAAAAAAAAAAAAAAAAAAAAACGAAAAATCCAAACATGATGGATTTGCGTGTATTTTATCATCCCACAGTATTTTTTACGAATGCCTGAAAAAGGATCTGCAATTTAGCAAAATTTTAATGATACGATTATTACGTAATCAATACTTTAAATCAGAATAATGATAATAGGCCAGTTAAATCTAAAAATTCATGTATAGCTGAAAAAAATATTTTTTTTATAACTAATCGTGTAATAAATAAATGCAATTTTAATTTATTTTAAATTTAATTAATGTCCTTATTATAAACTGTTAATAATTAATGTCCTTATTACTTAAATTTTAATGTCCTTATTATACACTGTAATTAATTACGTTAGTTATGCTAAAACTTTACACATCACAAAAAAATACTTAGTTCTGCTTGATTTTTTTAGGGTCGTTTGGCTTATTGGTATTTATCATTCGTCATTCTACAAGTTGTTTTTTAAATTTTGGACCTAGTGAGTATCATAGACTTCAGTTGACTATTACTGCGAGCGAACTCGCCCCTCAAGGAGTGGCATTTCTTCCGTGGAATGAACGCAATGGTTTTGGTGGGCAGAACAGTAGGGGGTCTTCGCGCTTTGGCTATCAGATTCTCCAGTCCGGTTACGGATTCCAAGTCGCTTGCGCGGCCTCTACCTACTGTAGTGGTAATTCGTTATTCGAATTTATCGCGGACTCGAGGCGCCCTTTGCCAGTCTGTTTCCAGTCTGACCTACTATTACCAGATAGGTTATAGTAGGTCATCATCCAATCCCTGCTTGTTGGAAAACGTACGTTTCCAGACTCCCCGGTTATTCGCTGGTTGAGCTTGAGCTAGCAACCGGGCCATCGCCCAATCGCTCAAGGGCCGCCCTAGGTGTTCCCCCGTATTCCGCCTGCTCGATACAACCGCAGACAAAAATGACTGTGGCCCTTCCAGGGTAAGCCCCTTTTTGAGGAGGCTACTGGATGGGAGCTGAGCCATGAGTTCGGCCGACCAAAGAAACGCAAGCTGGCCACTAGGCCCGAGCAGCATGGAACCATTCGGCCCTCAGGAGGGACCACATATTGAGTTGTCAACCACAACGGGCGAACCCGTCACCGCAGGACGTTTTAACGATTGTTCGTTCTATCGACCGTGCAGTGAGCGTAGAAGACTTGGGACATAACAATCCACCGTCAAGCTACGCCACAACCCGTTAGAGTCCAACGCCTTACCGCGAGTAGCCAGGTATGTTACCTGGCGGGCGGCACTCGCGCCCTAACTACCAATTTTGACCAGATTTCTCCGGTCTCTCGATTGGTTCCGAGTTCGAGGTCGCTTGCGCGGTCCTCTCCCTTACGAAGCGGAGAAACGGAGTGAACCGAATCTATCGCGGACCAAGGCGTCCTTTGCCCGACTCTGAACCGGGATCGGATGGCCAATGGTCATTTCAAGAGCAGTCGCCGTAAGGTAGACAACTACCCCCGCTCTATAGGAAACAATACAGTTCCCAGACTCCCCCGATTGTTAGTCGGAGAGCACAATCGATTGGCTTGCGCCGCTCGGTGCGCAGACCGTCCAGGAGCGCCAGAGGATTGGTTCCCAGGGGAGACTGGTTGACCCAGTGTCCTACCCAGGCTCCGCACCCCATGCGTGGAGGCCATCGGATGGGTGTTGACCCGTGAGTGTGACCGACCCTGAAACAGAATGGGTCTTCGTGGCCAACTCAACAAGGGCCCATTAGCTCCCCAAGGAGGGACCACAGTGCGGCGTAGCGTTGCCAATCGTACTTACGTAGGATACGGTGTTTGTTGGTCGCGGCAACACTGTCGCGTGCTGAACCGACTGGCGGCGCCGGATCAACGCCCGGCCATGGTGACGTCACGATTGCACTCCGCTGCTAGCGCAAATAAGCATTGTTTAACCAGCGAATATCTGACTCACATGCCATGCGTCCCACATTCATATTATTTATTTATTTTTATTTTCGTTTACTAGAGCGCAGATACCGCGATAACGACATATGAATTTTCCACAGTTGATAACCAGAGCTTTATTATATGATTCAAAGATATTTCCAGTTTATAGCGCTACCGTTCAACTGAATGAAATTTACTACAATGAATTTTTATTATACATAAGCTAGCATGTTTTTTTTCTGGGATTCATATTAAATGCATTTGAATTATTCAACGTTATTCATGCATAAAGTATATGGACGCCTCGGCGTGCGAGACGTCACGTGACTACGGTCTATAGTGAGGGGATTCAAGAATGCCATGTTGTGCTGTAATATTAACTCCAAAGGAGAAGATTTCAAACACTAGATTTTAATTAGATATCCCAACATAGCTTTAGGATTTCAGCCATCTCTGTAGTGTATCAGATCACTGGATTATTGTCATTAATTATAAAAGACTATACATCTTCAAGAATTCTTGTAAGGTTACAGTGATAATTCTCGATAATTTCAAAGATTTTCTGCAAAAAATAGATAATTTAAGAATTAATTTATGGTAAGGACTGTTTTTAATAATATTAAAAATGAAATGTAAATAAGAACATGTAAAAATCGAAGACACGCACTTCGAGATATCAGACCGCTGTTGCGTCGTCGACCTTTATCTAGTCTTATATTTACATATACATATGCATACACACATATATAGGGCGCAACATGGGTTTTCTGGAGGTGTGTGTCGTGTGCAACATATAGGATTCCTTCACGGCGGCGGCTGTGCATCCCGTTAGTGCATCGCCGCCGCAGCCGCTTCCCGTTATCAAATGAGGACGACGACACTGCGTTCACTGACCACGCGCCCCACTTGAATATGGGCGCCGCGCGCTCCTCCTTATCAGCTGCGGTGCATTCGTTATCACTGCCTCGCTGCATCTAAGCGCGATTCGGATCACCATCGTCACCATCAGCACCGCGTACTCGTTCAAATATTACATTCATCGGAGTCCGGGCTTCTGAGTCCAGATGCACTGCAGATCCTTTGTGCCTCTAGGATCTTCGAGAGAACGATTTCTTATATCTCCTTTGTAGCCAAGTATCGGTTCCTTTGTATCCATTTACAGAAAATATTGAGTTATATATCTTCTTCTTCAAAAAGAAATCTGCACAGATCGATCTTACATAGTCTCTACATCCGACGAAGATGGCTATTCAACCTTCAGTGACCCATGAGGTGTCCTGCAAGTAAAGTATGCGTAGGTGATTCCTGCCCATAGTTGATTTTTAATATCTTGGAAGTTTTCTGATGCGAGGACATAAAGAGTAAGCCAAAGAAAATGGATTTCGATATGTATGGGTGTGAAATCGTCGCATCTTCGTCTGTCATCAAGACAACTCTCCGCCGATAACCAGCGCAAGCGAGTTCTAACGCCCGCCTCCTCCTCGAATGTAATGCATAGCAATCCCTCGATATGAAATTCCTTTCATCGACCAGCCATAGCGCTAGCCTTCAGACAAAGAGCTTTTGCCGAGCTCCGTGACGAAATATACAAACGAAGCCCTATTGGTTAGTTAGTTAGTCTTCCTATCTGACAGTCGATTAGCTTCGCCAGTTTTGAAGATATCGACATGAAATTTGGCATATTCATAGAACGTGCTTGCTCTACCTGACCCAATATTTTTTAGGTATTGGTTATTAACAAGTACAAAAATGGGCCGTTAATTTCTTACTCGGCCAAGTCGGGTATCATTTGAAAGGGCTCATTTTGCGAATTTAAAAACGCTATGAAATTCAATAGAGGCTGAAATTATTATATTAGATAGATTGGATTAAAAACAACTTTTTCATAAAATTACATTTAATATTGCACGCAAAATCATTGTATTGAAATAATTGTTCTATAATTTTCTTGAATAAATGAAATTAAATGAATTTATATTTAAAGTAGGTACGCTTAATAAGGGATGATAATCTCGCCGCCCATTTGACCGATTTTTTCGTAATGACTCTTGGACTGATTCTGTTTTTTGTTAGCTCTGCGTTGGCGCGCGGGCTGTCAGTATGGATTGGCCTGAAATTGGGTTGGGGGTGGCGCGTGGGTGGGGGCTCTAAGGCACGCCGCACCTTGCGGGAGGTTGCGGCGCGGCCGGGTCGGCGACCGGAGGCCCTGGAAGGTCACCGACGGCCGATGACCCGCGGCCGTTGAACGGTGCCATTCTTGCTTCGCGCAGCGCGCCCTCTCGCTCGCGCGTATCGCGTGCGAGCGAAACGACGCTCCCAGCCTTCTAAAACCAGTCCAAAAAAAGTTACAGTCATTGTACTGGCAGGCCGCGGTAACTTATGATGCGCGATATTCGGAAACAGCCAAAACGGAACAGTCCATAGTATTTTATTTTTTTTCTTCTTCTTCAATTGGTACATAATTTAGCGGAATGACCGGAAAACCCCTATATCATTTTTTGACCCAAATTACTTTTTAATATCAGTCGATGCAGAAAA
This sequence comes from Micropterix aruncella, assembly GCA_944548615.1. Taxonomy (NCBI): domain Eukaryota; kingdom Metazoa; phylum Arthropoda; class Insecta; order Lepidoptera; family Micropterigidae; genus Micropterix; species Micropterix aruncella. The sequence continues at coordinate 10,567,169 of OX155954.1, read as the reverse complement.
AAATGGACATGAAAAATTATGTAGTTCTATTTGGGCTGTCATTAAATACTTTTTACAAAAAAATCGTCTGCATAATTTCGTTAGAGTGGGATATTTTTCTATGGACAAGGTTAAAAAATACTTGTGGAGAATCTCCCTTCAATGTATCTTAGGGAGTCTGTTTATTACTGCTCCGACTTAGGTAGGTATATGCTCTGCTCCTTATATGTTACTCAGGAAAATTTAGTCAGATTCGTATCAGACTTTTTGGATGAAAATAGCAAAACCCGGCCACGCCTCGCTGTGGCTCAGTCTGATATGAAGTGAATGGGTAACGCACCGATGTCGAAGCGCATCGAAGATTTCACCGGTGCGGGAAGATTTCTGGCGCGTATTCGAATTCAACGTTGTGTCATAATTTCGTTTTACTTCAAACACACGGTCGTATTCGAAAGCAACGTTGTGTCAAAATTTCAAGTCAATCGACTGACTACTTTTCGAGGAGTCTTTACTTTTTGACTACCATACGGAGGCTGAATTTTTATATATGAAGATTTTATTCGAATAGTGAGTAGCTTTATATTGACTAAATAAATTGTGCAAAAACTCCATAAGTCAGTATTTTACACGTGTAATTTCATATGTATAGTCAGAGTTATACTAAAATATAAATAGTTTCGTTTTTTTGAAAATATAAAGACGGGCTTTTTCAGTATTTTTAAAAAAGTACTAAAAATAATTCTAACTCTTCTAACTTGACAATTTCTAACTTTTTCTCTCAGCCCACGTTATTTCCTCTGCGCTATCGTGACTTACAGCAGCGCGCGTTTTACCTACCAGTTTTGCTGTATGAATACAGAATGTAATTAGCGTACATATATATTTTTCAAGAAATGACTCCACATCAAACTGCCCAACAAAATTAAACAAAAAAAAAATATTTTGACTTTTTTCTGAAAAAAAAAAACACGTTTGTGGATAATAGAAGATTGTTTGTGCAGTAGATTATAAAACACAAAAAAATGAATTGAATATCATCTATGTTTTGGTTACAGAGGAAGAACGTTTTTTAAGTTTAACTTTCGAGTAATCAGATTATTTTGCTCAGGAACAAAGGCCAAAATTGAAAAAGCTGTATATGACTTTCAACTCAGCTTTTCATCTAGGAAAACCTGTTCATAGTCATGTATAATCCTGTTCACAGATATTCTACACGGAAAACTGACTTAAGTCATCTATATTTTGGTCACTGTGGTAAAGCGTTTTTCCTGTTCAACTTTCAGATATTTTTTGGTCAGTAACAGAGGCCAAAATCCAAAATAGTTGTATATGACTTTCAACTCAGTTTTTCCTAAAGGAAAGCCTGTTCATAGCTATCAAAAATACTATTAAAAAAAACCTCCTAATAAGCAATAGCAAGTATTTTTCAAAAATCTTTACTTTTCAGATTTTTCGCTCCGTAACAAAAGCCAAAATCAAATCTAATATAATCTAATCAAATCTAGTCACTAACAAATCTAATTCACAGTAATGAATAGTCCTGTTCAAGATGTTTTTAGTGCCCAAAAACATGTTTTTTTCAGAAAAAAAGTCGAAAAAAGTACATGTTCGCCTCTATTTTGATGATGATCACCTTTTGGAAAATATATGCCCGCTCGCTCATCACAACCAGTACAGTGAAAGACGGCCGCCGCGTGCGTAACTCGATATTAAACTTTCTTTTATGTATCTCTTACGTGTATGCTCTTGCTGCATATTAAAATGTACATGAGATCAAATGGCAAGAAATAGCGAAGCATAGGAAAAGAAATTAGTATACCATCGCAAATGATTCATTATGATTTACTATTTGCCATGTGACTAGACTTATTTATTTCTGTATACATCCCCGATTTTTATTACTTATTTATTTCTGTATAAACATCGCCGATTTTTTCTAGGTTATCAATAATACGATATAAATAAAATCTCGGTTGGATTCTTTATCGCGCGCGCGGCGGCCTCTCATTCGCTCGGAGCGTCGCTCGTTCGTCGGAGTGTGTTGTAACTGATGTAAGATCCATTTCCTGTGCGCATTTCTTGACTTTCGAGGTTATTGGCACTTGAGGTGAACGGCCGGCGGGACAACAAAATATTTTTTAATAGAGGAAAATACACTCGTCGAAATAAATGCGATGATACAGTTAGTTCGGTGCGCCCGCGGTGACGCATGCGTCTTTGCTATTTCGACTCCGACACTTCCTGGAGACTTATAGCGTATGTTATTTAAATATGGAGATGTATGCCGCCGTATTTGGCCGCGAGGATGCGTTAATAGTCACATATTAGAAATGTAGTGGGTGCACCAGTAATAACGACAGTTATGGACATGCCTGATATAATTTTGAAACTGCTATAAAGAAATAAAACTCAAATCTCCTGTATATTATATTTCTAATGCGGTTCCTTCTCGGAACAGAGCTGTAAACACGCTACATAAACAATCGCCGTCTTCGCGAAATGAAGATCACTAACGGAAACGTCTAGTAAATTGTGTTTCGGTAACAAAGGTTTCCTTTGTGCTCGCATAGAAGTCGCTCGGCGGCTTCGGCGCTTTCGAGGGCACGCGAACGCGCCGCGTCCTCAAAAATCGCTGACTGAGTAATTTTCGAGAATAATTACACTTTACACTAACTCCCTCGCTCATAAAAAGCCACACAGAAAGATCCGTTTCTACTTCCCTCTGCGTAATTACTATCAAAAACTGCCATCTAGAACTCGGCTGCTAACAACTATACTGTCAATAAAATCGTTTATAAGGCACTTAGCAGTAAATAATAACATTATCAATACTAATAATATCAAAATAATTTGTATCCATATGATTATTCCCTTAATGTTTTTCGTAAACACAGAGCTAATACAAATTACGCCCAAAAAGAAAACTTCGCCGCGCAGAACACTCAGCTCATATAACGAGCTCTTTAGCGAAGTTAAATAAGTTGCTCTTAAAATCTGATGCATTTTCAAGAGCAATAAGGAGTAAAATACCACCTTTACAGACTAATATTATCATTAAATACAGACTCTCTCTCTCTCTCTCTTTCTCTCTCTCACACACACACATATATGGACACATGCTCTCACACATTTGGGTACTCTTGCACCCATTAGTCACTGAACACTTGCTTATACGTACATGCGTATTCTTTATTTTTTTCTATTGTTGCAGTTGCATACATTTGCTAAACGCATTATACTTTCTTCTACTTAAAACGATAATTACTTTTATTTATTTTAATTAAAAACCATTGTGATTAAGAAAATTTAAAACCGACTAATATGCTGATTATTATATATTATTGTTGAATATTCTGTACCGCCTATGATTTTTTCAAACAAAATAATAAACAATCTTTATTAAACACAACGGGTATAAAAGGCGGGCTAATTGCCATACACGGCAATATCATACAGCCAACCAGCAGGTAGTAAATACGTTGGTTTCTGGCAAAACTTTTTTATTATCAAAGAGAAAGAATTGCACACGAACACTTAACACATTTAACACTTCATACTTCAAAATTGCTACAAAATACATTACATTATACATTTCAAATTACCCACGAATACAAATACATGTAGAAATTATAATATGCAATATACTCAAGATCAATTTATATTGTTTTGAGAGAAAATGTAATAAATTGAGATATAATATATATTAAAATAAAATGTCAGCATATATATATAATAACATAAAATCAAAAACAAACGCTTCTGTATTGCAATCGTAGCGCGGCGTAGAGCGTCGTAGCCCACTCGCCGCGGTTACGCAAGCGCCTACGCTTGCTACGATTTTCGCCATCTTCCGTTAGAGCTGCTACTAGAAAATTCTACGCCGGTCGTTTCGGTTCGGCTCAGTTCGACGACCTCGCCGCGGCGAAGAAAGTTGTGGCCGGGGCAACGCCCGCTGGGGACCGGAGATAGCTCTCTCTCTCTCTCTTTCTCTCTCACTCCCACCCTCGCGCCACCTCTTTCTCACTTCCCCCTCCCCTCTCTTATGTCATATTATTAGGCCCGGTTATTTCGGCGGAGACACTACCGATTTTTCATATGTATATACTGCTTAGGTATTGTGTCATTCATTCATTTTAATTGTTATAAATTTGCACAAATTGAACGCGGTTTCATAACGCTGCTAATTGCATCAGCGTACGTGCAGCACGCGATCTCGTCTATCGGGAGAATCGCATCATTAAAGAAAATAAGAGTTTAGCAAAAATGCGAAACAATTAGCACACGAAATTATTGAAACGTGTTTTTTATTAATATCTTCAGTTCAGCACTCGAAAATCAATTTTCCAGTGAATGGGAGATTTTTTGAAATCACGTTTGAATCAGCGATTTATTCTGTTTGTGGTTGTGTCTACATGTATTTATTATTAGCACACGAAAATATTGAAACATGTTTTTTTATATCTCAAGTTCAGCATCACTCAAAAATCAATTTTTAGCACGTGGAAGATTTTTTAAAAATCACTTTCATTAAAAGTGCTGAATTCAAAGTGCTGTAATTAAAATAGCTGAATTCGGCGATTTATTCTATTTGCGGTTGTGTCTACATGTATTTATTATTATTAGCACACGAAAGTATTGAAACATGATTTTTAAAATATCTTCAGCGCTCGAAAATCAATTTTCAGTACGTGAAAGATTTTTAAACATCCCGTTTAATTCAGCGAGATATTCTGTTTCCGGCTGTGTCTACAAGTATTTTTTCCCTATTCCGTCGATGAACCATTAGCGCAAAACCAAGGTGCCAATACCATATTTCCCATGGGCATTTCCAGGTACACAGATTTTTCAGGCCCCCCAGCGAAGAGGGCACGCGAAAATGAGGAAGCGTTCGGGCGGGAAAAGAAAGGGGCGGGCGCGGCGCCGCTTGAGGTAGGCCGTGACGCGGCGTGACGTCAGCGAGAGTGCGACGACCCGAGCGACTCCGGGCGACGACCCGCTCGCTTCCCGGGCTAGGGCTTCTCGCATGTGACACAAATTGCCATTGCTTCCATGAATTAACGTTGCCAAACGGCCGCTGACAAACGTAACAAAAACCCCGGAAGTTAAGTAGATCAAACGATACTTCTATCCCAGTATAGACCATCTTGATCTGCCATCCTTATATGTCGATGTATCTACTTGAGGGTCTCTGTTCCTCCGAGGTCTGCTACTGACATCGTTTTGCTGTGTACTCCTGTAATCATGAGTAATTTTGTGAGTCATATAAATAGGCAATTGGCAACGCTAATCCTGCCCGAGCGGGCGGCGGAGGTGAGTCGATTTTGTGTCAAAAACGGGCGGGTCGTCGACCGCGAGGCCGTCGCGAGTAAAATAATAGCAACGCGATATTTCCGCATAGTAATTCCGGCGCGCTGTAGTACTCGCATCGCGTAGGGCGGTTGCGCAACTGGCTCCGTTTCTCGGCGGTCGTCGACCCGGGCGGGCCGCGCGGCGCCCCGCGCCGCAGCCGCAGCCGAAACGCGTACGAATTCTAGAACGCGGCGCCGCGCGGGCCCGTTAGAAGCAGCGCGCGCGGGGGGCCCGCGGGGCCCCCCGCACTCTCACTTTCTCGGCGCGCGGGTCGCCGCACCGCAAGTGGGTCACGGGGCCCGAGCCGCCGCGGCCGCGCTCGCCGCTCGCCAGTCGCGCGCCGATCGCCGAACGCCGCGGTCGTACCCTCTCTCGCAATGTTGACAGTGCCCCCCGCGGACGACGGCGTCCTCAAGCGGACGCACAGTGTTCTGGTGAAGATGCTCGAGTCGGCGCCGGCGGAGGCGTCCGACTCGGGCTGCGATAGTGACGAAGACCGTCGCGATCCCTCCGACGATAGTGACCACGAATTCACGTGTGACGAACATTCGCAGGGTTTCTTCCGCCGGTCGATCCAGCAGAAGATCCAGTACCGGCCCTGCACCAAGAACCAGCAGTGCTCCATCCTCCGGATCAACCGGAACCGCTGCCAGTATTGCCGCCTCAAGAAATGCATCGCCGTCGGCATGAGCAGAGATGGTAAGTCGCTCGTAGACATTTATTATTTAATTTTAAGTTTAATCGTAGGGGGAGTAGGGAAATGCAGCGCTGTGCGGCGGGGGTTGCATTCAATTGGGTTGCGGCGCATGCGCCCGCCTCGGGTCGTCGACCGGGCGAAGGGTCTGCAATCCGTGTTGAGGTCGACCGCTCCGCTCGGCCTGACCGCTTCGACGAATTGCAAAATTCGCGAGATTGTAACCCAGTTCGCTCAATGCCGTCTCAAAACTCTACAAATTCGCGAGGTTTTGAAACGCGCCGCGCGGGCGGTGCGCGGCGGTCGTCGCTCGGGGAGGGAATGTGGGTCACGCTCGGGATCGAGTGAGCGGGATGGCCCCGCGGTTATGCAAGCGGGCGGTCGCGCGGTCGCCGCGCCGGGGTCGACGACTGCTAACCGGGCCGCGGACCGCGCGCGGGGCCGCTCGGTCGCCGTTCGTCGACCCGCGACCGCTCACTCGCTCGCCTCAGTCGCTCGCACGAGTCGCTCGCATCGCGCCGCACCGCGCCTAAGTCGCTCTGTGACATCTGCCAGAAATAGCGGCGGGCCATTTTGCAAGAGCGGTAAGGCGAGGCGAGGCGGCGGATGTTGCAACTCACTCGCAACGGAGCGATTTCGTCACGAGGCATTCAGCGCCAATAAGTCGCCGACCGAACGCCTCATTTCACCCAACCCGAGAAAATAGTAAAAGAACTTCTTTTTTAGTCTCCAAATAAATAATTAAAAATTATTATAGATAGCATGTTTCCATTTTGTATGAAAAGAGAAACATAAGCTACGTTCCATTTTTAAAGGCAGAATTACATCGCTCTCCATGCAAATGTTCGAACTTTGTATGCACAGCTCGCAAAACAAGCACACATTGCAATTCCACTTAATCATAATATTATTCCATGGGCCATAAAATCACACAACATAGATGGCGCAATTTAAACTGAGAATAAAACTAAAATCAAGAAATCTCATATAGATAAATATTTTAATATTAAATATAAATAGGAAAACTCGGTAATGAATTGCAAAGTATTGAAAAGTTATTTATTTAGTTATTTCTTCGATGGAAATAATGACTAAGTTTACAAATAAAATGGAAAAAATATCATAAACAGACATTGTAAAGGAAGACCATAAAATCGTAAAGAATGAAAACCTTTATATTGACTATTGTATGAGGAATATCTAAGGGTGTAAGCTTATTTTATATTATTTCTTTAAATCTCTGCCATCGCACTATTATTCGTATTCGTGTTTCCTCCTTGATTCATTTAAAAAAGAGAGAAAAGAAACTGGAAAAAACTATAGAGTTTGCAAATAAATAGCAAAAAATATTAAAACAGACATTTCAAATTCTATTCACTATTCTGTAAAGAATATCTAAGCTAGGGCAAGCTTCATTTACTATATTTATTTAAATCTGTCATGCCAGTATTGTTTGTATTCGTGTTTCCTCCTTGATGTATTATTAAAACGAGGAAAAAAACCTGCAAAAGAACTATCTCCAATCAGTCTCACTTTTTTACGATTCTGTGGTTTTGGATGGAGTTTTGCCATTTGAACGACCCTCGCCGCCTTTCTCCTCTCGAGCAATCCGCGAAAACCTTCGATCGGCTGCGGAATTCGCAACGGCAACGCGTTTCGTAATTCGAACGTCAGCTCGCGGTCCGATTGTCACAAGGCCGAAAAAGTATTGACAAACAGCGTGTCATCTGCGTTCGTTGGTCGTTTGTTGTCGTGCGTTTGGCGCTTTCTTTCCGCTCGTCGAACTCGCTTGACCCGGCGCGGCGCGCTGGCAGCGAAAGTGACTCGGGCACGTCGACGTCGACGTCGCTCCTCCCCCTTTCTTTGCCGAGAGAAATTTCCATCGGCGCCGAGCGGGTGTCGTAACAGCCGGAGAAATTCGTTCTCTCGTTTCGCTGCAAAATCGGAACGCGCTCTTTAAAGGCGACGACGGTGAAGCAATAATAAGCGACAAGTGAAAAGTCACGTACCTACTCGGCCAATGAAGAGCGGCCAGATTCGGAAAAGCGCAATACATAAAACATATTCAAAACGAAGACATGAAACAATATTAAAGTCGCACAAAGGTCAATGTGCATTTAGAAAGAAGTTGAATATTTTTTTTGTTAAACTTTCTAAATTTACTAAACTTGCTATATTTCATATATTTCTTACCTAATCGTGGGCCCCTTTCTAATAGCTATATAATGAAAATACACTAGATGCTTTGACTATAAAATACTCCGCAGATTATATGAAAATTTCGAACTTTAGTTGTGAATCCCTGAAAAGTCCCTTTAGTTGTGAGTCGACCCAGTGGGATAGTGGTGCAAGTGGTCGCCTGATCTTACATTGTAAGGTTCCGGGTTCGATTCCCGGCTGGTTCGCCATTTTCCGTTGGGATAAAATTAACAGAATTGCATGTCAATTCTGTCGAGCGAATGCAGTAACAAGACGCACACTTGCACACATATTACACGCACACAAACCTACAAACAAGTCATAGCAGTGTTGGTTGTAAGAGTTTGTCGTATGATAATAAACCCGCCCATTGTGAAATGTCACAATCAAGAGTAGAAACAAATAAAATCGAAAGACTCTAGCCGACGAAATGCACTCTTCGTGGGAAGCCTCAAGCGAATGACCAAAACTGCAATGGCTTGATTCTGTAGTTAATGACCCAAATGCTGGAATCTAGAAAAACAAAGCCCCAGGATTGGGCACGATGAAAGACGGTTCCTGACGAAGCCAAGGGTTACAATGGTTACGTCACCAGCAGCTGTAGCGCTGCCGGTGACGATGATCAGAAAGACGCATCATGTTGTAATGATAGTTTTCAGGCTACACCGCGTAACCGAGTGAAGTAATGCTTGTTTCCAAGCGAAGTAATGCTTGCTAAGCATTTTGCCGGAAATTGGGGTGACTTCCGCTCGCCTGAACTAAGACTCAGATACAATACAATACAATGACCTACTCCAGTAGATATGCATTCCTATTCCTACGCTTGGATGTGTCACAAAATTATATACAATAAAAATAAATAACAAATATATAACTATTGCCAGTTGTCATGGCTGTAATATTATTATTATTTAATATTGCCTACATCCAAATAAACAAAATACACTATTTATGATTATGATTAATAGTCAGGGAGAGAAATAGATGAAACTAGAAATACAAAGTCTATGTAGAATTATCAAAATTAAAAATATTTTATTGTCAAATCCAGCAATATGCCTCCGTACTTTTTTAAAATTAATAAATGTAAAATAAATTATTTTGGAATAAGAATGTCAGATATCACAATACTCTTATGTGTATAATTTTACAGTCTCAAAAACAAATTCAGAATGTTCGAATTCCCTTATGACAAAAGTTCGGTTTCTTAACAAATTATTGATAATCTTTTTAAATCGGTCCTCTCCAAAGCTTTCGCTTTGCCTTGTTATAATATAATAGCAAAATCATTGGTGAATAAAACTAATTCGCACTTTGCTAAGTCGCTGTTTGTTTATGTGAAGATTGGAACTATTCCTTGTGTCGTGATGATGAAAATTACTATTCACGGGGACGTCTGCTAGATGATAAGGGGATATTATTGCAAAAACTACATTTAATGGAAGAGATAATTCGTACGATATTGTTAAAGATATAGGAAGGCAGATTCCAAGGGGATCTCAGTGATGATAGACAAAAGAAGTGAAAGAAAATAAAAGCTAAGAGACTCTAGTTTGTTGTGAAGAAGCAGAGATAGCAGTATGAGAAGAAGAAGAATACGATGTAATTATGAGAGTGAGTGCCGATTTCTATCGGAAAGGAGAACGACCTTAACAAGATTATAAGCCAAGTCGAAATCACCTTCCGGTCTACTTCATATTTGGAGCTGTTGGCGATACCTCGTCGTTCCTTCTGTCGGCCTCGCCCGCTTATTTATTCTTCTTCTGCTCATCCTCTTCTTTCTCTCTCTCTCTCTCTCTCTCTCTCTCTCTCCTATTCTAAACAATCCTAGGGGATCTATCACTCATTGCTTGTCCCAGATCAGCAGTTCTGTGAACTAAAACAGAACTTGTCAGGTCATATTCCTACGACTGGTATCATACGAAATGTCTCAATTCTAGCCGATGTTCACTATGTAGATCCTTCTATTTTATGCTGAAGCATGACTCTCTACGCGCGTCATTACTCTCAGTATGTGGGTCATCCCTCTGCTATTCCTTTCCGGCGCGGTCGTTTCGCAACAGTTAATCATTAACGACCGCCCGTCCATAAAGTCGTTTTTGCTCGCGCACAGAGTCGTTTTCACTTTCGCCGAGCTGCGCAGCCATCACCGTCCCGCGACGATTTCACCGCGCGGCGAGTAGAAAGCAAGCGCCGCGCTCGGTCATTCACACGCGAGCATTTCTCTCCACTTTTGGTCGCTTTCGATCGGCCGTTCAACTCGGCCTTTGTATTCTTCACACCGAGATGTTACAACACTCCGCCGTTCAAACAAAAACATTAGCAAATACACGCAAAAGGCGTAGAATCGCGAATAGAGTAGTTCTCATTTAGATAGCAGATCTCTCTCTCGGTCAAGTTTGCGTTTACTAAGTTGGGTTAATTAATAGTGGTAATATTTGGTCCGATAATTTTAAGACACAGTGGTTAGGTCGCCTGATCGCACAAATGTAAGGTTCTGGGTTGGATTCCCGGCTGGGTCACTGAATTAACGGAATTGCATTTCAATTCTGTCGATCGAATGCAATAACAAGACACGCATGCTACACTAGGGTTGGTTGTTAGAGACTGTCGTATCTATGATATAAACCCGCCCATTGTGAAATTTCACTACAAAGAGTAGAAACAAATAAACAAACTTCGAATCAACAAACAGAAGAAGCTTTTAGTATTGTGAAGAAAGAAGTAGAAGGAAGATATTTTTTTAGTATGACATTACCCTCGTAGTGTAAAATCTACTTCGAAGATGGCGGCGAGAGCACAGTCGAAATTTATGGGGACTGATATTTTAAACATCAGCGATTTTTGAAATATGTTTCAAGTACTACTCAGGTTCTTTCTAATTACTTGACTCGAATTTCCTAAAATTCTTTGATTAAACTCTGATATTTAATCTTGTCCATCATAGATTCTTCGATGCCATTCAATGCTAAGTTATTTTATTGTTTCCTATACAATAGTTTAATAATGTTTATTGGAATTATTCCCTACACCATAAGGTCATCAACACTACACAATACAACAATACTACACAATAGGGTCAACAATTAGCCCCTAATTCCTAGAAGTAAAATTGATGTAATATTATCTGTATTTTAGTAGTAGATCGCTAGATGCGATGGTGTCTGCTTTGCAGAGTTGGATGAATTATAGGAAATGTATTATTTATTTATATATTTATATATATATATATATATATATATATATATATATATATATATATATATATATATATATATATATATATATATATATATATATATATATATATATATATACATATATAGTTTTGTTTCACATTCCTGGCATGACTAGAAGAGCTAGAAACTTACTCCAGATTTCCAAATCTAATACAAATTATTCTGAAAATCTCTAGCAACTCATTTCAAATGTAACTCTATCCATACCGCAACAAGATAACACTAACAGAACGTAAAGTTACATACATTAAAACATAAACAATGTTTTCCCTATCTCTTGCACATACACAACATTCGATAACTTACTTCAATTTCGGGTAGGTAGCTGTAATTTCTTTGTTTTCTATATCTTTAAAATATATTTTTTTGATGTTTTAAATCTTGTAATTTGTAGTATGTCATACTGTAGTACCTACCTAATATGTATAAACTGGTCATCGATCTTATTATACTTATATCTTATTTAACTTTGTTAAATTATATTTTGGTAATTTCATTATTTTGTAATGCTGTAGGATTATAGAAATAAAATAAAGTAAAAAAAAAATAATAAGACAGTTTTGAGGACAACTTAAAAAATATTGAATTGATTGAAAAAAACAAATATGCAGATATCAATGCTCGATTAACAGAAATAAAAAACGAAGACCAAACAGAATAATAATTATATCAGTCGTAATTTAAATGTTCATATTACACATAATAACAAATTACATGGTAAATATTTTTGTTATTGTAGCGTACAAATCAGTTGTAGTTCGGCCACCGCCTAGCAGATGGCGCCGCGCGCGCTCCCAAAGCGCGCTCGCCACTACATTTTACATTTCAGTAAAGCAAACGAGCGTTTTGTCGCCATATTTTTAGACGACATTGTTCAAAATGATATGCGGAAATTCCGCAACGGGTTTTATATTTATCCTTGCGAATGCGTAATTAGCGACGTCACAAGAAACAATCGAGATACAAAGCGGTCAGCCTCGGGTCGGTCACCTTCGACGTGACCTTTTTCTACTTGGTATGAGTTTCCGGGTTTTGATGGGGATTATGGGATTGCTAGTATGACGTCACGTTTTGCTGAGCGGATATTGCGTCGAATTGCGCGGTATTTATATCCCACGGGCGGGGGTGGGCTGCGCGATGGCTGAAGGGAAGGGGGTGGGGGGCGGTGGAGACAAGGGTGTATTGCCGAAGGTCAAGGTTGAAACGCGGCGCATTTTCTCGCGCCGGGAATGGCAAATCTAATAATGGAAGGTCTGGAAGCTTGATAGAGCTGGACAACTGCGAAGACATCAATTTCATGAAATTCGTTTATTTCGAGAACCTTTAAGATATACGAAAATATAACAAAGTAACAAAGTGGTCATTAGTAATAATATCAAACACCAATAATTAAACGTCAATCTTATATACCTAAATAAAAATGAAAATGTTCGTTTGCTCAGAATCTTAAATCTTCGTATTTTCTTCACCGATTGCTTTGAAATTTTGTCACAATGTTGCATTCGAATTCGCCCGATTTTATATACCTACTTATATGATGTCCAATGAATCTGACATTTGTATATCTTTAGATGTCACACCTATGACAGATAATAACATGCTTTTAAAAAAAAAAACATCCACACAGCCACAGCAACGCGTGACCGGGTACAGCTAGTATCATAAAGAAAACCAAAACATTATTTTTTCTAACCGAAAATGAAGTATTCAAATAAATTATAATGATTGATTGACTCGTGATAAAGTCTAAATAATATGAACTCTTTAGTTACTTACATATGTATAAAATACCGATTATATCATAATAAAAATCGAAACATTATTTTTTTTAAACTGGAAAGGAAGTTGCAATAATATCTAAGTAATATTAGAAAGTTACCAACTTCAATATAATACATCAATATGTAGGTACATAGGTACATATAAAACACCAATTATATAATAACAACAAAACAAAATCATCAAAAATATTATAAAATTAAGTAGGTAGTATGAAGATCAATTAAATGTATTTATTAAAATTTGCAACATTATCTTTCGTTAGATTATTGTATCTTTTTCAGAATTTTGCAGTGGGTTTTCCATTTAGTTTTCAATAGCTGTATGTAGTTTTTAATAGCTGCGGAAGAAATCACTTAAAAGACAGATGGCCTTTCGAGAGTACCTATAACAATTCTTGGAGATTATGCGCTAACATTGACCGATTAGGGACAGTCGTTGAGTTTTTAATCTGCTCAAACCTCGCACTTTCATCGAAGAAAAATGACAGTATTGCGAAAGCGCGCGAAAGATATCGCGCGTTCGAGCGGGCGCCGCGACGCCGCCGGGGGGGGGGGGGAGGGGGGGGCTGCGCGGAGTTTATTGACGGGCGGCGCCCCGGCGGGCCCCGCGGCCCCCCACTCCGGCCGGGCAAGTTCAAGGGCAGCGCGCCGCCGACGCCGCCGCGCGCCGCCAGTGGCAGGGAGTACGGCCCGAACGACGGTCGTCAGCTCTGTATACGCGCCGAACGCTGAGCGAGAACGCAAAACGCAACTGTCAAAGTTCGTCCGCGAGTGCGCTACGGACAGACGCGAACGAGTGCGCTGTGTTTCTATACCAAAAAAAGGAAATTCTAGTGAAATACTGTGATCGGAAAACGCATTGGATATCTGCCGTGACAGTGTCTTTAGTGTGTATTGAAAGAAACCAAATTAGTTCTAATGACGATAGAAATGGATGAGGAGTTGCCGATTCTAAAAGGAATCTTAAACGGAGTGGTTAACTACCATAACGCACGTACGTATTATTCTCTTGCACTAATTCGACACTTTATTATTCTGTCGTACTCTTACTTCGACGCTCGTACGTACGTACGTATTTTTCTCTGGTTTTCTTACTTCGAGTGACGTACGTACGTACGTATTATTCTCTCGCACTAATTCGACACTTGTATTATTCTGTCGTACTGTTACTTCGACGCTGGTACGTACGTACCTACGTATTATTCTCTAGTTTTCTTAATTCGACTGTCGTACGTACGTACTTATTATTCTCTCGTACTCTTACTTCGACACTCGTACATATTATTCTGTCGCGCTCGTATTCACTTTCTCCGGGCCGCGCCTCGCGTTGCTTTCGTTACTTTTTAACGTCGACGATTTGACCTACTGAGCGACCCGATTGTGAAAGTTGTAACACTTTTTACTCGGCGTCTGCGGGCGCCGGACGACTTCTGCCATAGCGCAGAAGCCCTCTAATGTGACATCTGCGCGAAAATCGTCTCTGGACGCAACGTCCGTTCGCGTACCTTCTTCCTTTTGGGAGAAATGAGGGCAACGTCCGCGACGGCGGCATCTGTCGGCGATCACGGCGACCACCTGGCGCGGGCACGCGACCCCTCGTTGCAGCGCCGCGCCACGCGCCCGTTGCATCCCCCATCGTCATCCCCCATTCGCTCGTCACATCTGCCCCTCGCTTCGTCACGCCTCTATACCCAAAACAAACAATGCGCAATAAGGTCAAAACACTAACGTCATGTCTTTAATGCGTCATAAAACGGGAAATGGCTAAAAGCGACCCTGAAGCGTGCGTCCGTCTGGTGTGTGCATGTATGTAAATACTCGACTCATTGGCTAGTTATTTTAACTAATTTTGGCCATCGCTAGTTATTTAAATTGAAACACTTTAAAATTCTTACATTTTTTTTTATTTTATAAAATTATCCAATACAAAAAAAATTGATTTTGGCAAAAAAAAAACAAAGTATAAATATTATTATTTTTTTTTTTTTGCGAAGCAGATTACATTTGTGTGGATTTTATCACCCCAGTAGATTGTATATCTGTTCTGGGGTGATAGTATTTAAGACATAGAGACTTCACTTTTTATTTATTTTTCTTTCATTCATACCGATCGCTCCTGAATTCTTAGAAAAATATTTTATAAATATAAATAATGTGTAAATCTCAGATAGGATTTCGATCGATATAAAACGAGAGATTGTTTTAGTAAACCATATAACATTAATAGATATCTAATTCGACTTCAGATAGTGGTATAACCGTTTCTGTTCCAAAACCCTGTTAAAAACACATAATTGCGACCGAAAACATATTATGTACATACATAGAATGCATGATTCCCATCTTCAATCTACATTATTCGCATCTTCAGATAGATAAATCCGGTGTTTTAAATCAAATCCATTTCGGAAAGTATTTGTTAGGATTGAAAGTTCATACAAACAGCGGATATATTATACATAGGTAGCGCTATACTGACACAAGAAACACGACAAATAAAAAAAACAAAACAATTTTTCCCATTTCAATTTAAATTACATATATTATTGAGACATTTTAAAACGAATGAAACATAGATTTTCAATTTAAACTTAAAAACTTTGTTTTCCTATAAAAATACGTATTTAATCATTTAAATGATATATCATAGGTAGCTATAATTATTGCTATAATAGAGTTGATCACAATTCAACATTAAAACATTATTAGCTTCAAAATATTACAGCCTCACTTTTTATTTCTATGTTTGTTGTTGAATGGTTAGTAACGCAATAACATATACTTACTGTTCATGATTTTAGATACAAACGTTGTGAATACGTTTGAGAATTGACTCACGGCAAACTAGTTTGGAAAGAATAGTAAAAAAGTACAACATGTACAACAAGTTATTTAAAAAATGAGTGTATCTAAATAAAATAAATAGTAACTTAGAAATTTGTAACTATATTCTTTTTATTTTTTTAACTTTTATTTCCTCAAGTTCTCATCTATTTTACTTCTTAAGAAAATTGAAGATCTGCCTGCGTCTGCGCTAGTAATAAGTAACGCGATGTGATTATTACGATTATTCTAATAGTATGTTTCCTTTGTCCGCAGCCGTGAGATTCGGGCGCGTGCCCAAGCGGGAGAAAGCACGGATCCTGGCGGCGATGCAGCAGAGCAGCAGTTCGCGCGCGCACGCGCACTCGCACGCGGCCGCCGCCGAGCTGGAGGACGAGCCGCGGCTGATCGCGCGCGTCGTGCGCGCCCACGTCGACACGTGCGAGTTCACGCGCGACCGAGTCGCCGCCATGCGCGCGCGCGCACGCGACTGCCCCTCCTACTCCATGCCCACCTTGGTGAGTATCATAGACATCGGCTATAACGTCCCCTTTCGCCTTTAAAATGCGCCGCCGCGCCGACCTTGAACGGCAGCGACCGGGCGCGGCGTCCCCTGCGACCCGTCGGGCCGCCCGCCGCGCCCCGCGTCAAGGTTCGCTTCTCGCCCCTCGCCCCTCTCGCTCGCCCGCTGAGCCCGCAGTACGAATGCTAACGTTTCTTCTCTCTTGTTGCAGGCATGCCCCGCTCAACCCGGCGCCCGAGCTCCAGTCGGAGAAGGAGTTCTCCCAAAGATTCGCCCACGTGATACGCGGCGTCATAGACTTCGCCGGACTCATTCCCGGCTTCCAATTGCTCACCCAAGATGACAAATTCACCCTCCTCAAGAGCGGCCTCTTCGACGCTCTCTTCGTCAGGCTCATCTGCATGTTCGACGCGCCCGTCAACACGATCATCTGCCTCAACGGACAGGTCATGAAGAGGGACTCGATACAGAACGGCGCCAACGCGAGGTTTCTCGTCGACTCGACCTTCAAATTCGCCGAAAGAATGAACTCTATGTGTTTGACCGACGCCGAAATCGGTCTCTTCTGTGCCATCGTACTCATAACCCCCGACAGACCCGGACTCAGAAACGTCGAACTCGTCCAGAGAATGCACGGCAAGCTCAAGTCGTGCCTGCAGACGATCATCGACCAGAATCGACCGAATCGACCCGACTTCCTACACGAGCTCATGAACACCCTCCCCGACCTGAGAACGCTGAGCACGCTGCACACCGAAAAATTAGTCGTATTCAGAACGGAACACAAAGAGATGCTGCGGCAGCAGATGTGGTCCGAAGAGGACATCGGCAAGAGTCCGGCGTCGAACGGCATGTCGTGGTGCGCGTCCGAATCGGTCATGGAAGACGCGGTGAAGAGCCCCCTCGGCTCGGTATCGAGCACGGAATCCGCCGACATGACGTCGATGTCGGAGCACTACGCGCCGTCGCTCGCGGGGGTCCGCGCCGCTCCTGGCCGCGACCCTCGCGGGCGGCGGCTGCCCCATGCGGCACCGCGCCAACTCGGGCGGCTCGCACGGCTCCGTGTCCTCGGCCGAGGACGAGGTGAGCGCCGCCTCGCACCTCGCGCAGAACGGCCTCACCATCACGCCGGTCGCGCGCCAGTCGGCGCACGCGCACGCGCGGTACAGAAAGCTCGACTCGCCCACCGACTCGGGAATCGAATCGGGCAACGAGAAGCACGACAAGCAGAACGGCGGCTCCTCCTCCGGCTGCTCGAGTCCGCGCTCCTCCCTCGAAGACCACGCGGAGGACAAGCAGCACCGGCACATCGTCGAGGACATGCCCGTGCTGAAGCGCGTGCTGCAGGCGCCGCCGCTCTACGACACCAACTCGCTCATGGACGAGGCTTACAAACCGCACAAGAAATTCCGAGCGATGCGAAAGGACGCGGCGGAGGCGGAGCCGGCCGCGCCGCGCGCGTCGGCGCCGTCGCAGCTGCAGATGCACCTGATGCGGCCGCAGGCGTCGTCGCTGTCGAGCACGCACTCCGTGCTCGCCAAGAGCCTCATGGAGGGCCCGCGCATGACCCCCGAGCAGATGAAGCGCGCCGACATCATCCAGAACTACATCCGGCGGGACGCGCAGCACGCGCCCGCCGAGCCGCAGGCGTGCCCGCTGCGGAACACGCCGCCGCCGAGCGCCACGCCGCCGCCGGCGCGGTGGGCGTCGCGGCCGCCGTTCGCGGGCGCGAGCGTCATCACGGCGGCGCGCTCGCCGGCCTACCCCGCGGCGGAGGCGGCGGCGTGTCGGCCGCCGTACGCGCAGTCGCCGCACTCGACGTCGCCGGGCCCCGCGGCGGCGGCGGCGCCGGCGCCCCCCGCGCCCCCCGCGCCCCCCGCGCCGCTGCTTGCGCTGCAGGTGGACATCGCGGACTCGCAGCCCCTCAACCTGTCCAAGAAGTCGCCGACGCCGTCGCCGCGGCCCTTCATGGCGCGCGACGTGAAGCTCGAGGCGTAGTGCCCCGCGCGCGCCCCTCGCATAGTACAAAGTCCGGGCGGCGCGCGGCTCGAGACGCCCGCCGAAGGACCAAACGTTCCCCTACGCGTTAAGGCGAGCGCCGATCTCGCGCCGACGCGCCCGCCTCTACTTCTCTTTAAAAGCCGCCCCTGAGGTATTGTAACGTGACCGGTGACGCAACGTACGTAAATCGCGAGTCAGTTAGAAAAAGCATTTATTTATTAAAGAAAAATGTCACGACGAGAGTTCCGCGTTAATCGTCGATTCGTAAACGGGTTTCTCGATATTTAAAAATAGTGCCGAGCTTTTAATCTTCTCGATCCCTCTGCGGGCGGCAATCGCAAATATTACATTCCAAATTCAAGCCACTAGGATATTATTAGATACGTTTTTATGATTTCTAATGAAACTCATTCGTGCGGAAAACTTCTATCGGAATTTTAAGTCATTGTAAAAATTTGAATTACCGTTGCGAGTCACCTTACACTGATCCTCAGGCGGCGATAGATTTTAACGATTAATATATTGCAATGTGTATTTATGAAGGTCGACTATGGTATTTCAGCACCATCCTACTATTATATAATTTATGCTTAGTTAATATCGTTCGTAAATTGAGTTAATATATTTCGGTATGTGATACGGCCGCCGGCCGCAAGGCTCGTCGGTTGAGATCTCACGGCGGATCGTTTCGTCGCATATTCGTCGTTCGTTTTATCTGTAGGACTATTGTAATTGTATTATTACCTAATTACATTGTATTACTATAATTATATTAATGTTACGGTTAAGTTCGCTAGGGCGAGAAGTCGTCAGACGCGATGAGACTGAGGAGGTCCGCGACTCGACTCTGCAGCGTCGCTGCATTTGTACATACGTACCACACTAGTGCATATCCGGCAGTCGCCATTCGGTTAAGTCATGTGCAATGTTTTTTTTTAATTATTTTCACGACCGATATTGAGTGCAGTCGCGCCGCAGGGCGGGCTGCGCCCGCGCCTGCGCCGCCACTAGTGTACCCGTCAACAGTCGCGACGACTTCCACAAACTAATTAACGGGGCGCCCGGACCGAGTCCGCCGTCCCCCTACAATTATTGTTATCTATGCATAGTAGCTAGTTAAGTATTTTCGTGTTTTATCATATCGTTTCACGCTCATCGTGTTTGTTTCGTTTTAATCGACTCCATCATTTTTTAACCAGTCGTTGCCGTATAGTGTCAAATGTAAATGTAAAGTTAGCATGTATTGCGCCCGAATCGGGACGTCGCGGTCGCGTCGATCCGCTCACGACTAATTGTATTCGTTTCAAATTTTGTAAAGCTTGGGAAGTCATCAGTTTGTTTGTTAAGCGATGATACGAGAGGTTGTAAAAAATAAAAGAATAAAAATCGTCTGGTAAAAATTTTAAACATTTCTTTCATTATGCAGCAGAATTCCTTACCCTACATCCCAACTATATCCATCGAAGGGAAATGAGAATTGAGCAGAATGAGACTTACGAAGCGGAGCTACCGCACGCGGGTTAACAGTCTGGGCACGTTCGCCGCAGTCGGTGATGTTGACCCGTGCAATGAACTCTCGATGAACGGTAACGAGTTCAGATGCCGAGCTCTACCGGTCCGAAGTCGCCACGTGGTGGACGCATACAAGCTCAGCTTGTTCTAGTTAATAAAGCTCGTCTCTCGCTTTATAACCATTTGTGGAATCGTCCCATTGTGGAAAAAGTGCCAGTTTAGTTTGATACTTTTTACTGTTAACGACGAGCATTCGTGAGCATTCGAATGTATATATTCTTGATTCTTGTCAGGTCTTGATTCAAGTCTTGATTGAAACCACAAAGATATTGCGACGAACCGCTAAATGACAATCAGTTGAAAATCTATAGGTCCGATGAAGACGTTACAGAGGCTATATAATCTAATAAAGAAATAGCACTAGACTTTACTATATTCAAGAACGGATATATTATAGACATTATATATATTATAAAAAGTGACATATATGTGTGTGTATAAAAAGTGACATAGTCAATTGATTCAAATTGCAAGGATACCGGAACGAACCGCTAAATGATAATCAATGGAAAAACTATAGGTCTGATGCCGACAATGCAAAGGCTTTATAGACTAATAAAGAAATAGCAACAGATTTTATTATATTCAAGAAGGGATATATTATAGGCATTTTATATATTATACAAAATAATATAGTCTGTTGATTCGAAATACAAGGATATCGGAACGAACCGCTAAACGATAATCTGTGTAAAAACTATAGGGATCTGATGCCGGCAATGCAGAGGCTATATTATATAAACTTATAAAGAATACCCAAGATGGGACGCAGCAAAAAGCGATTTTGAAGCTCTTAGAGAAAGAAATTGCCCGGAATAAGAAATGGAGAATAATAAACATAATTATTCGTGACGGAGTGAGTGCACGTAAAACAAACGAGAACCTTATGTATTTTAGGCAGTACGGCATTTTCATGGCGGCTAAGATTAGAACATTATAATATGTATGAGGATGTACATTGGAACTAAAATTTAAATACGCTTCTGTCAGGTGGAATAATGCGAGAACCTTTATAAAAAAGACGTCGCCAAACGGTTTGCAGATCCTGTTTTCATGTGCTGCATAAAATGCCTTTCTGATAGCAAAAACATTCCAAATACGGGCATTTTAAAAGTAGAAAATGATGTTATTGATAAGGTGAACTCTTAAAGATACCTTGGATGAGTGCATATATGACGATTGTTGGGATAAAATAAAAGAGCAATTCAGCGTAGAGTTGAGCTAGCCCGCTCAAAATAGTTCTTTACAAATAAAAACTTGAGCATTTCTCTTCGACTTCACTCGGTCCAATGCTATCTGTATCACTATACTTTATGTGAATATGTTGCATTCTTTGCAAAAAGGTCTAAGTTATTGATATACAAAATTTTGAACAGAAGAATGTTGAAGGGACACCTGCATCAGTGATTTCGCCAGAGGAACATATCTCTTCAGACAAATCGCTAATCAGGTAAAGGCAGTGGCGTAATTAAGCCGGTTCAGCCGGTGCGGCGCACCGGGGCCCACGGTAGTTTGGGGGCCCAAAATGGACGAAACCACAATTGTGACACATGCAACAAAGTACAAAAACTATTTTGAAGCGACCTTTCAAAGTCACACGTATTACAATTATATTTTTTTTTGTGTTAAATCCTTAACAAGTAAAATTGCAAAATTTGCAACTATTTTTGAGGTTGCTGAATCAGTTATTATAAAAATCAGTTTTTCTGAAGTTTTTTTTCTTTTTTTTTGTATTTATATTTAACACACATTTAAAATACTCGATTAATAAGATTAAAATCTACCTTGCTGGAGGGATGCCTGTACTAAGATAGACTTTTATGTATTCTTTTTTATATATTTTTTTAACATAATGTAGCATATAGATTTATGTGGTAGCTCTATATTTACACAAATATTACATCAAATTAAATCAAATCAAATCAAAAACACATACACATATATACATATATACATATTTTCATTTATACATGTAAACTATATGATTTACCTCTATACATATACATAAAAGTAGTAATTTTATGTAGTTAGGTATCCTTATACAGCACTATAATAAAATGACATACGCTGTAATGTTTGAATATCTCTGTTTAATCAGCTGTACATTCAGCGGAAAAAAATCCATAGATAGTTTAATAACTATTGACAAAGTAACATACATAGTTATTGTTCAAAATGGATAACAACATTTTTAAGGAAATATGGATACCAACTAACCAATTTCTCCGTTTCGTTCCTTCCTAGCTCAATCAACCATTCCGTCAAAATTTTTTTTCCTCGTATGGTATCTAACTTCACTTTTAATTTTGAATTTATTCTATTGTGTAGTCCGACAGCTAGAAAATAAAAATGTTGTTGGGCGAATTTAGTTTTCTTAAAAATATTATTTCTAACTATTCCTGTCACGTGTTCGTCATAACTATTCCTGTCACGTTAATACAGCTGAATGCTCGTTTTCAAGGCAATACCCCCCCCCCCCCCCAAATGAGTACGCCGATTTATAATGTAGCTGCAATACAAATATGTAATGTTGCTAGGTATACAGCAATTACTTCTTATATGCCATAATGAAGGTAAGTAGGGGGAGGGGCCTTTCGTTAAATTTTGAACTGGGGACCATTTTTTGTAGTTACGCCACTGGGTAAAGGTTACGATATTAATCGCCGAAGTTCTCGGGAGATAAGACACTACACGAAGAAGGTAAATTTACCCTCAAGTGAGCAAACACAGCATAGGCTAATCAATTTATACACGAAATATACGCGTGTCCCGCGCATGCGCGACTAAACCAGGATAGAGGGGGCCCAAATGCAGCGTTCTCTTTCTATTGATTTCTCAGTCTATTTTAGTAAATTTACCCTCTCTATCCAATTTACTAAAATTACCCAGTCTATTTTAGTAAATTTACCCTATTTTAGTAAATTTACCCTCAAATGAGCATACACAGCATAGGCTCATCAATTTATACACGAACGCCTGTGTCCCGCGCATGCGCGACTAAACCAGGATAGAGGGGGCCCAAATGCAGCGTTCTCTTTCTATCGATTTCTCAGTCTATTTTAGTATGTCTACGGTTAGGACCTACGCCAATAGTGAGAAACCAAGTTTGCAGTTTCATTGCCCAAATAACAGCGATTTTTTTCACTTTTTTCGGTTTATGCTCAATCATTCCTAAAGTATGCATACTACAGTTACTGTATGAATTTTATACAATTTATGTCCAAACTGAGCTTCGCGTGTCCAGAAGCTTCCTAGATATAGCCCTTCGAAAAACGGAATTTTTGCTGGCTGTCTCATCTGAGTAGCCGTCGACAACAAACAAAACATTGCTCCTAAATTTGCTAAACGTTGCCACTACCGAGACATTCAATTTTTATTTTATGCCATTTTTGAGGGAACTATTGGGCATACGGACGCCCTTTTAAGCGCAAATCAAGGATTTACTATAAGTAACCTCATGGAATGACTACTTTTCCCGATTTGGCATATTTTTTTTTACTTTTTAGCAAAATGCCATTTTGCTTTGATGCCTCGCAAATTTATTGACATATGGAGCTTGGTTCGAGATTATATTGTAGCAAATTGAAATCAAAATGAAACGCAATAGAAACAAATAGCTTTTACTGTAGCCAATGCTTTAGGAGTTATTCAACAAAAAGTGAAAAAACCTTATTTTGGATATTGGGCAACTCGCACAGATCTTTCGAAGCTGTAAACATGATCTTTATAACAAATATTTTAAATAAAAATAGAACTCAACCTACTCATAAACTCAACCGTTTTATCTCATGACGATAAAACGAATAACAAGTGATAACTAGGAACTAATAAGAAAACAGAAGGTGAATACGTATAGACTAACGAAGACTCGCATTATGATAATAAAGAGTTTAATTAAATGATTACTAAATGCATTAGGATTCTAAGGTCGATGACATGACGTGTACACACGCACACACTGCATCTGTGTCTGATGATTTTTTAAATCAGACAGATGCAGTGTGTGCTTGCTTGACTCCTAGGTAAGCTTGTAGGTAAATTAAATCGTGTCAAAAGAGTTTTGAGCATATAGAGGTTGAGTTTTTAAGTAGTGACATCTTTGTAGTGGGTGAATGAGTACGACAAACTAAGCAAGTTTTGAAAATATATTTTTTTTAATTTGTTTTGTTTTTCTTTAAAAATAATATAAAAAAGTATTATTACGGTGCGCTATCTAGCGGTAGGTAAAATATCGCTAATATTGTTTATTAGCGATATTTTACCTACCGCTAGATAGCGCAGCCCGTTCAACGCTCCTCAAACTTTTCTTCAATAAATAAGATTCACAAATTTGAGAAGAAAAAAATATTTGTTCTTTTACAAAAATGTGTATTAAAGATTGCTTACTTCGTCGTACTGATTCATTCACTACAAGGACGTCACTAATTAAAAACCTTGTAGACAACTCCTATGCTGAATACCTACTTTATAATGTTAATAGATATCTGAAAACAGCCTACTGATCTTGAACGCGTCGTAAACAAGAAACTAATCCTAAAATGCTATGCAAGCTTCTAGACTTTATGGGTTTAACGTTAATTTTCATGGCGAATCATTAGACAAATTATTTAATCTCCTGTAACGAATAGAGGCAAGGAAAAATAATGTAATACCCAAGTATAACACGATGTTACGTTCACAGACAGAAAAAAACGGGGAGGGGTGAAGTACTATGTGCGAAGTAATATGTGGTGAGAGAGGAAATGGTATTTTAGAAGTTCTACGATAGGAAGATTCGATTGATGGACTGCTCTTATTTCGCGGCGACTGCTCGGCGACGGCGACTGCTCTTGAAATGACCATTGGCCATCCGATCCCGGTTCAGAGCCGGGCAAAGGACGCCTTGGTCCGCGATAGATTCGGTATACTTCGTTTCACCGCTTCGTAAGGGAGAGACCCGCGCAAGCGACCTCAAACTCGGAACCAATCGAGAGATCGGAGAAATCTGGTCACAATTGGAAGTAAGGGCGCGAGTTTCTCAAGCCGCTGGGAAGTAATTCCTGGCTTTCTCGCGGTAAGGAGTTGGTCTCTTACGGGTTGTGGCGTAGCTAGACGTCGGATTTGTTATGTCCAAAGTCTTCTACGCTCACTGCAGGTCGATAGAACGACTAATCGTTAAAACGTCCTGTGGTGACGGGCTCGCCCGTTGTAGTTGACAACTCAATATGCTCATATTTCGCAGAAAAAAATCATTATGCTACAAAGGTGGACTTATCGCCTAAAGGAGGGTATTTTCCAGTCAACCAGCAGATATGGATAAGGAAAGAATTGCTGCTGTTTTTTCCTACTCTTCTTTTATTATGTGACTAGTTATGCTCTTATAATTATAAACTCTTTTTTCGGTTATAATATTTAGGCCTGTATTAATCTCTTTGATTTTGTATTTTTTTGCCATTGCATTTTAAATGATTAAGGAATCACATCGATTTTTAAATGTTTTAAAATCTTGATTTTTCAAGAATGTTTTCAGGCAATTTAGAATGAAATAAATGATCTTCTACATATTAGTGACAAATATACGTAGGAGAAGATCCAGGGGATTTGGATGCTACCAGAGACTCGAAACCCATAGGAAATAAACAAAAATAATCAATTTGGATGATGTTTTATTGGATCGATGGAATAAGGCTTTGTTTTGTTTGTTATGTTTTATTCGATCGATGAAAAATGGTACCAAAACAAAAAACTCTGATTTTTGATTTTTATAAAAAAACTATCTTCGCCACTAAATTATCAGCAGATTAACCTATACAACCTATGCATAAAATAGCAAAAGTATTGTCCTTATAAATCCAAAATATTTGCATGCGTCACCTTGTAAAAATCCCCCTTTTCGTCTTTACTAATGTTAAATATAATGTTAACTGACAAAAATTTTACTCATGACCAGGATATCGTAAGCGATATGTCAAGAATTGCATGTACCTCGGACGGTTTGATTTTTGGTTGCAAGCACCACTTGTAACTATAAGTATTACAACGTCTAGATAATATTGTAAAGAACATGAGTTGCCAATAATAATATCGTTTTAACGCCTCCTATTTTAAATAAAATATCGGTTGTAATAATAGTGCCGAAATAAAAAATGATGTTTGTCTATCAGTTACGATTAGTAAATTGGACATGCATACTTAAGGGCCTACTTATATGAACGTTTTTTAATAGTTTTGTTAAAAATCAAAAGAGTAATGATAAGCATCGCAAATGGCGGAAGGTAAGTTTAAATATTAATCGGTTTTCTTACAGCTTCTCTTTATTTGCGTAATTTGAGACAAGGATATGGAAATGTATGAGGACGAGGCCGCCATAACGACCCTGACCCATTTCTGGGAGCTTTGTTTAAGTTTCCCGAGTGAATGGAGTAGGTAATATCCGTGATGGATGGTTGTTTATGTTGTCGAGGTGAGAAAAGGAAAATATTTTTTGTCGGAATATTTACTAGAACAGACGAGGTTATAATGTAATATGATACGTTGACTCGAAAATAATGTAGTTTGATTGACATAGCTTAGGTAGGTCCTTTACATACTTTTATTGCATGCATTAACAATTATCTTCGAGACCATTATTGGATGGATGAGGGAGCCTAGGTGTGTAAATAGAAATTCATTGCGGGATTTTAATCTAGAATAATAAGGAAAAAAAATAACGCAAAAACATAATACATACAGGAGACTATACCAAATGTCTGAACATTGCTTTAATCGCGGCGTCGTCAATACTACTATTCCTCAAAGGTATCAATCAACTGATTCTATAGAACAAGACCTAGAGCCGTTTACAACAGGCAGTTCACATTTTTTATGTTAACCTCTCACCTTAACCATTGTTTTGTAAAAGTGTGAAACCGACTAAAGTAGCATTCTTGTGCTCTCTTGTGGCTACATTTGTAACTAACTAGACACAATGCATTTCTCCGGGGTTTAAATTTCTAAACAGATTATTGTCAAGAGTATTTTCAGGCTTTTGAGTTTATGTAATAATTAAAAACCCAAGTATTCTCGGGATTTTCAGGTAAGAGGTCAAACGTGTAGGCAACGTAATTAGGTCGCAATATGTAGGACAATTCACTGTGATAAAAGAGTCAAACCGGAACACGAAGAAAATAATAATTTCAAAAACTAAAAAAACACGCTTTTGTAAGAACTGCACTAAAAACCAAAAAATAATTAACCACTCTGTTAGCACTGTTTATCCCGTAAGAGACGTGTAAGTCCTGTTTGCAATTACAAACAGGACTTACACTAATTCTATGTATAGTTAATTAACTAAATTATTTGAGTGTAAAACAAAAACTGTTTAGTTACAAATGAAAGCTCTGGTTGAGTACATTCCAAAAATATACATGTATCTATATGGATAAATACAAAAACCATAAATATTTCATAAAAAAGACCGTAATAAACATAATTTTAAATACAATATATCAATTTCTGTAACGTCAGTCGTGTTTTTTATTCTTTTTAATAAATTTACTTGTTTGTAACTTTAAATGATATTTTTTAAAAGTATTTCAGTATTCAGTATTCAATTTATTCATTCAGAATATACAATAAAAGCATGAATTATGAATTAAAGCTAATTATCGCATATTAGAATTCGTCAGTTTAAATGTAGATATAAAACGATTAAAGCATAAATATTAATTCGACAATAGTGTTGACTAAAGTCGGCTTTACACGGCAGACAAATAAAATTTTAAAAAAATAGAGCTGAATCCATGTACATGAGTATACATATAAAATAGATAATTATTATAAAAATATTAATAGTCATCAAGCACTTTATACAAAAAATAATCACACAATAGGAAGTATCAGAACAAAATTGGAAAAAACAATGTATGTAATATACACATTGTAATATACATATTAAATATTAAATTCATAATATTATTATTAAACAATAAGAACTAAAATGAGGTACCTGAAAGTTACATATTAATGTTATTCCCATTTGAAAGAATTGGCATGCTCAAAAAATCACCCAGCTTATAGAAAGCATGTGTGGATTGCAGCTTTTGTTTAATAAATCTTTTAAACACCTTTGTTTCCATCTTTCTTGTGGAGAGTGGTAGCTGGTTAAAGAGCTTATAGCTCAAATATCCAAAGGACTTTTGTGTCTGCGTAAGGCGAACTTTAGGCAGGATAACTTTATCACGTCTGCGTGTATTGTGGGAGTGCATATTCCCGTTTACCTCTTGTTCGTTAATATTTGATTTAGCATATAGTAGACATTGTAAAATATATTGAGACGTAAAAGTCAGTATTTTGTACTTAAGAAAATATGGTTCGCAGTGCGTGTCACGGGATACTCCTGCAATTGCTCTTAGTGCACTTTTCTGTAGAATGAAAACCCTAGAACTGTCTGTGGCATTCCCCCATATCAGTATACCATAAGTCATTTTAGAATGGAAACAGGTATGATACGCAGTTATTGCAGCGATTTCACCAGCTAAGAATTTAATCTTTTTTATCACCTATATTGCCGAAGAAAGCGCACTACACAGTTCATTAATAAGGATGTTCCAGCTAAGATGATGATCGATCATGATACCTAGGAACTTTGTCGATTTGCTTAATTCTAGAGTACTGTTGTCTAGGGTTATATTAAATGGTATAGCAGACGATTTATATTTTGAGCAGAAGTGCATAGTTACGGTTTTTTTTTTGCATTAAGCAAGAGATTATTCTCTGTGAACCATGAACTTGCTAGGTTTAACGCATGATTGGCATTGGTCATTAGGTCGTTAAGATTGTTATCGTGAAACAGGAAACTTGTATCATCCGCAAAAGATAAGTTACACATAAAAAAACCATTTGATTTTCTTCCTTGGGCTCCCAATCGTGTAATATAATTTCTGTTAAGATTCAAAACAGTGTTTTTTTATATAAATAGGATATCAGGGACTCTTTGGCGTGGTTCGTCACATAGCACTAATTTTGTATCGTGTAAGTGTGGCAGTATTTGCAGTATATTATATTATTTGTTTCAAACAACCTGAAAATTAGTATCTTATAGCAGCAGGCATAGAGCATCTTAAAAGAAATGGAGATGAGACGATTCACCTGATGAGACGAGCCTCCTCGAAGAGGTGAATTGAATGACATAATTTCTTTCGGCAAGCCCTGGGTAGTCCACTCTGCAAAGCAGTGTTGTATGGAGCATCATTAGGGGAGTCTAGAATATGGCGGATGGGGGAGGGGAGGGGGGGGGGGGAGCAACGCTGTGTGATATTCAGCTAGTTGCCTATAAAAGAGATGATAATAAATAACAATCAACTCACAGACAAAGGTAAAAGGATGGGAGATGAATGGGTTTACGTTTGGTGAGGGAGAAATGCTTTTTCAGAAGAAGCTTGGAAATAAAGAGCTGGTTCATAATCGAGCTACGTATACAGAAGAAGAGTAAGAGTAAAAGTATTGTGACTTGGGATGTTATTTTCTGACTCGATCTGAACATGAAATTGCCGTGATTTCGTGAAAACATATTATTACACTTAAATTCAATTATGGCCACGTTACAAGAAGGGGCAACAAGATATTCCGACGAAACAAGATATTCCGAGGAAAGCGGTTATGATAGTCTCAGACTTCATTCTATTTTTCTTAGAAAAATAAAATTACTTACTTTATTTTTTTCGTGGACGTTTTTTAATAACTTTTTAAATGTATGTACGGAATACCTCAAGCGATAGTGCTTTGAAATCAGCGAACTCTGTACTTAAAATCAGTGACATCTGCTCTGAAATAACCTGTTCTTAGGTAAACATTTTGAAACATTTGAAATTTTTCACTTTTGACTGTTGTGTACTAGGTGTAGGCAAACAAACCCTATGATTATGCCAGATTTCACGTAGATAGCTTTAAAAGTTGCTGAGAAAATCGGCGATGACATAAAGAGAGACGTAATTTTATCTGTCTTTTACCTGTATTTTATCTGTCTCTTCTTCTTTAAAGTTCTTTACTAAAGGATTGAAATAAAGCCCTCTTGGTGAGACATAACCCTGTCTATACAGCGAAGGGTTTTGTTTCACAAGGCTTTGTTTTTTTTAGTAAAGAACTTTACTGAAGAAGAGACAGATAAAATACAGGTACGTATACCGACATTCTTAAAAAAATGGCCCTCAGAACAGCCTTCTCCCAACATATACGTAGATTAAATTGTGTCATCGCTTCTTAAATTTCGCTATTCATGAAACAGCTATGATTTTATGATGCTGTAAAAGATTTTGTGAGGCGATGAACGATTTTAAAATGCTCACTAAGGTTAGCGTTTATCGACAATTTAACCCAACCTTCCAGAGAAGGCCGGCGCGTATGATTCCGCGAAATATTTCCGGGTGCGGGAATCGTTATTTATTTGACTCGGCGTCATAGTTTCCTATGATGTCAGAGCAATCGCACTTGGGAGTTTCGCAGAATAATCAATTGAGCCCGTTGACAGAGTATCCTGTAAAGGAGTCATAACATGTATAACTCGTAGGTAAGGCATGTGTTAGTATGACTTTTTTTTACAGTAAAGAACCGACGCACGATGCTGATTTGAATGAGGTATACTCAATAAAGGGGAAAAAATAGAAAAAAATATATTTCAAAATTTTCAAAAAAAGTATTGTTTATCCTGAGATCGACGTTATCAAGTCGGGGTAGGATCTCAGAAATACTTTAAAACAGAACAGAGATAATATCGAGGGCCCTACTATGAAATGGCGTATCTACAAAAATGCAATTTTACAGGACTTTGCAATCATATCTTCATTTGCCCTAAGACAATTTAACTATATAGCACCCAAAATTTTCAACCGTCTCGATAACAACATAAAAGAAATAGAAAGACCACTTTATTCCATAAACAAATAAAAAATGGCTTCTGGACGACATAGGTCGTTCGGACAGAGAACGAACTTCTGCAAAGCATCTCTTGAAAAATAATATGCCCAATTAATAATAATATAAATATATATATATATATATATATATATATATATATATATATATATATATATATATATATATATATATATATATATATATATATATATATATATATATATATATATATATATATATATATATATATATATATATATATATATATATATATATATATATATATATATATATATATATATATATATATATATATATATATATATATATATATATATATATATAAATATTTATATATATATATATATATATATATATATATATATATATATATATATATATATATATATATATATATATATATATATATATATATATATATATATATATATATATATATATATATATATATATATATATATATATATATATATATATATATATATATATATATATATATATATATATATATATATATATATATATATATATATATATATATATATGTATATGTATATATATGTATATATATATGTATATATATATGTATATATATGTATATATATATATATATATATATATATCCTCCTAGCCGTGTTCGGCCATAGCAACTTCCACCATCTTCTGAACCCGATGGAACGGATACCGTTACAACCAGAGAAAAGTTTGGATGCAGTGTCTGCCGACAGCCGCTGGAGACCCCTGCTGTCGCCTAAGGCCTTTCACCATGCCTTCGCTATTCCGCCAACTCCGCCAATAACCATTGCTTATAAGCTGTGGTTTGCCTTCGTCACCGGAACAGACTTCATGCACTGCACGGGAGGTGCCCGCGCTTAGACCCTTCCGCCAAAGCGTCCAAGGCCCCCCTCGACCAGGTTTTGCCCACGAGCCGACGTGGTTTACCGTGGTGTGGCCGCTGCGTGCACAACAGCTACTTGGAGCCACTGCTACTACAGCAGCTACTACAGCCAACCCTCCAGGTGGAGGGTTGGCTGTAGGGACCTGAAAGGTACTACCACTAGACGCCCCACTACACCACAATAAAGTTGACTACTTCACAACAGTCTCATGATAAGATACGATATGATGATAAGTTCCATGCATAGATATTTAGTACAGACACGTGTGCTATTTCGATTTTACATAATTCGATAAATGAAACAATTGTAACAAATTAATCAATAAAATATGAGCATATCAGCAAAACGGCAATAAATAAAGCATATCTAATATTATTAAATACATACTCATGCATATATCTACGACATCAATCATTTATAACACGAGTTACACTTGTAACTTTATCTTATCTTTATTATACTTTCTAGGAAAAATCGATCTTTATATCCGGGAATTGATGCGAGAAGCTACTCGTATATAGTTTCTGAAATGTTGAAGTTGCCTTTGAATTAGACACAATTCGCAGTCTGATTTTACTCTTATAAATGTCCGTTTTTCAATCTAAACACAATAAAAACGAACAGAATTATTTAAAAAAAAAGTATTTTATTAACCATGTGGCTTTCCCTTTTGATTCACCAGTTTTCAAAACAGGTAAATCTAATAATAATTACATTTTACACCATAAATTTTATGTTTGCACGGGAGCAGATGAAAGCTAAATATAAATATTTAGCATTCTATTATAAACATAGCATTCTTAAATTTGACATAGCTTTCTCAATTGCGTACTGTTTTCTCAAAGTGATACATCAGGTTTGTTTTCAAAAATATTTTATATGGTTTCCCTCGGAGGCGGAGATATCAGCGAGAAGAAACTTCAAAAAAACAATACAAAACCTTTTTTTAACATGCGCAAAATTTTAATTTTTTCAAAGGTATACATTTGCCATAGATAATATGTGATTCTTAATCTTGTGAGAATTTTTTAATGAGATAAGCGAATATGTTAATACACAGACAGATAAGGAGATAATAATAAAGAGACCCTACAAAATACTAAAGTAATTTGTCTTGTATGAGTCGATGAAGCAATTATTATATAATGTTGAAGTTACCACGGAAGATTTTGTGAAAGCGATACTGCAAAAATATCGTTTTGAAAATACTCGCACTTTTATAACTAAGATTTGTTTGTTGCTAAGATAAGATTTGTTAACGAAGTTTACAAGTTTGTTAACGAATTAAGATAAGATTTGTTATGATAACTAAGATAAGATTTGTTAACGAAGATTTGTTTTTATATGTATGCGTTTAGATTTATTGATATATGAATTTACAATTATTGACCAGAATTTACAATTATTTGTTTAATTTATATGTAATTCATAGGGAAAAAAAAACGATTTTAGTCATGTACGAAAAGACTTTTGCTGATGTATCATTTAGAGAAAACGGTCCTTTAGACATGGCTTTCTTAAGTTTAGTTTTCTTATTTCTTATAAACGTAGTATTGCCTTCTATAAAGTGAGACTCGCACTCAACATTGCGCTCATACAATATGCGTAACCAATATAATGCATCGACATAATATTGACATTAACCTACCTTAATATCTCATATCATCACTAAAATGTACTGTGTGTCATTCGCACGACGAAGCGCCATGGTGACGCGTTTGGTGTTTATTCGCCACTTGATATTTTGATAAAATGTATGATGAATCAGCACGCTTTGAAAATGGATACACGGAAGAGATACTTTCTGAGAAATTTTATTTTATCTTTGACACATATTTTTTGTGGAAAATATAGGTCATACTTTGCCCTACAGAAATTGTGTGTGCGTTAACACGCAAATATTAGCATTAGAAGCTCAAGTCGGTATTGCTATGTAATTTTCCGAGAATCGGTGAATCGAGAAATCGCACTTCTGGAACGATACTGACTCACGATTTTTTGGGGACGATATTTTGAAGACGTGGAAAAGAATTTTTAATCTAGAAGCTGAGAATATTCATAGAAGCTCATTTAATATAATGACCTAGCCATTTCAATGAGCAAATTCCTCAAATGGATCAAAAATATAACCTAAAAATATTACCTAATGGGCAATTTCATTTTTTATATAAAAAAAGACACTAAAATATCGATATTTTTAATAAAGTATTTTCTGACCGGCAGTAGCGAGATCACTTTCAACTCGACCGTTTAGCGCGTAGTTCGATTTTCTTTATCGAATCGTTTGATTTCTCTTCATTTGGCATGCATATTCCTCGAAATTATTAATATGGACGTTGTGTAGGGATCTTTATTTTTTGATGCCGTCTCAAGGTTTTAATGGGAGGCTGAAACAAAAAAATGTAATATTATCACGTGGCATATCAAAATTAAAAGTAAGTCACGTAGACAAATATTATATTTTAAAAGTAGTAGACGCGAGAAGTAGATAACTTAGTTAAAGATTCGTTGGAGTTAACGCTGCTTTTATCATTATATAAATGAAATAAAATTTTACAAACTAGAAGACTGTTTTTTTAGACTGCTATTATTTAGTATTATTATGAGGACTATTATGAGTCCAAGCCGATACTGCGTTTTAGTAGTTTTTATATAGTACTAGCTGACCCGGCGAACTTCGTACCGCCTAAAGGTTAATGAATGTCGTGTAACAGATTAGCTGTACTTAATTCATGATTTTATGAAAGTAATACAATGAATACAAAATAAATATTAAGTTCGCTACTTTATTAAGATAATAACACAAAAAGAAATATAAAAGTTAAAAAAAATAAGTATATCAATCGCGTGTTAACAAGACGTGATTGAATTAAACTATTTACATATTGAGCAGCATGGGATACACTCGGTTTAATTCTTTTCATTGAAGTACCTTGTGATATACGTACGTACATTTTTTGTTTTTTTTTATCAGGTGCAAGAACAAATAAGGCGGATGATTTGCCGACACTTAAACATGCCACGTACAACTGACTATGAGAAAAACACGGATTTACATTTTGTATGGGTTTTTTTTATTTTTTTTTTGTCAATTTTCCAATTTTTGTTTTTATTCGTTATTCTGCTATTCGGGACGGAGACAAATACAACAAATCAAAAACTATGAAAATCGCTCCAGCCGTTCTCGAGTTGTAAGTGTTCGAACAAACCCGACTTTGTTTTATATATATAGATTTCTGCTAATACTTAATAAAAACTACTAAATCCCAGTGTCGGCTTGGACTCATCTGGGTCCCGACGTAATAACCGTCGAAAAACACAGTCTTTAGTTTGTGAAACATTATTTAATTTCTACAGTTTGAAAATCCGCGTGAACTTCAACGAATCTTTAGCTAAGGCATCTAATTCCCTTTCGAGATGAATAAACAAAAGGAGTTCGAATAGTTTCTCGCTTAAGAGACCCTTAATTTGTTTTTAACAGTCTGCACTTTAGACGATATTCTTTCACATGACACCTGCGTTTTAACAAATTTGTAACATCTATTTATGTACCTATATACAAAAACTTGACATTGGTCACAAGTGAGTTTAATGATTTAAAAAAACTCACAAAACATATATACTGGATGATTATTTTTGTGACCGGGGAATAAGAACTCTTAAATTTTGCACTTTTTATTGCTTATAAGTTTTCCCTATGTGTGACATTAATATAGACAGGGTAGACAACGCACAAGCCAGATTGTACACACACCTTTAATCCCTAGGTCCTAGCAATAATTATAGTGAGACGATTCAAAGAGTAGTTGTTAACAGAGAAAACCAACGCTAATACCTAATAGGCCACGTAAAGATCGACCGTCGACTGACGTTCGGCCGTTGCGGATTATTCGGCTACGTTCGTATAGTCCCGTCCACTTCTGTCTGTGGGGATGATCTTTCCTAGACTGAGAGTCGTCCCTGACAGAGAGATCACACACACTGCGCACGCATTTAACTTAGGATGCGCTCCAAAATCAAATAAACAATTGGTAGTGAGACGCGCCCTGGATGCTAGGCGCATTAGTGATACAAGTTTATTAATACACGACTACCCAACAAAAAGCAGTGTAATGTGTTCAGGGTTCATTTATGTATGTTTTCCGTTTCTTTATTCCATCACAATTTCTAAACATTTGAACTGATTTAAGATTGTGTGGTGTTGTTAGAACCGTAATATCATCTCTATTGTCATAGGGTACCTGTCCAAATATCAAGTAAGTAGATGACTAAATGTCCACATGTACAAATGTCAATAAATTAACATAAATAGTGTTTAGTGTCAAATGAATGGTCTGATGGAGTATATTCCGGTAATATATATAGGTATATATATGGATAAATACATAAACCACAAATATTTCATTAAAAAAAGTAATAAAAACAATTATAAATAGAATAGTTCAGTTTCTGTAACGGCAGTCGTGCATTTTATTCTTTTAACCGACTTCAAAAAAAGGAGGAGGTTATCAATTCGGTTGTATTTTTATGTGTGTTACCTCAGAACTCCGTCATTTATGAACCGATTTCAAAAACTCTTTTTTATTTGAAAGGATATACTTCCAGATTGGTCCCATTTTTATCTAAATCCTGTTCTGATGATGGGATCCATGAGGAATTGAGGGAACTCCTCAAATATTATCATATGAAATTGGAAATTAACATGTTGATTCAGTTCCGATAAAAATTATTATTTATGGTAAGCATGACCTGATTCTACACCCAGGGTTGGCTCCTGACGAAGGGACTCCTCAACGGTCAGCAGCACAGACACGAAATTGTGTATATGCAATCAATTATGACAGCCCGTTTTAAGTTTCATCAAGACAGGCCTGCGGCACCCTGGGTTGGCTTCCAACGAGGGAACTCCTCAACAGTCAACAGCATAGACCCGAAATTTTGTATACGCATTCAATTATGACAGCCCGTTCTATGTTCCATGACATAGCTGCTGCTTTGCAAAAAAAATTGGAGACGGTATTTTTTTTGTGAAATTTTGTAATCATTTTGAATCGATTTAAAAAAGTCTTTCACTAATGGAAAGCTCTATTATCGACGAGTGCTATAGGCTATATTTTATGTGATAGATATTAATTTTCAATAAGAAATCACGATATTTGTAAATCAAGTCGGAAAAAAATAACTTGTGGGTTGCTTAATCGGCGTGCGCTGAAGAAACGGATTGATATATACTTAAACAATATATGACAAAAATATCAGCCTTAAGGAGGTCTATAAAATATCGTCAACGGCATGTATCTAACTTTTATATTTAAGCTACAATAACTGCTTTTATGTCTCAAAAAAGTAAGAAAAATAAGTAGGCATTTATTAATAAATTTACTTGTCAAACACATAAAATTGGCACCCCCTTAAATTGCTGCCCAGGACAGGCACCCCTAGATACGGGGCTGCTACTCGTAATGCTTTAAGTAGTAGGAATGCTATTATTAGTTTTTCATTTCCCGAAAGTCTGAAATATATGTGTGTTTTTTAATTCCCTTATAATAGTATAATTATCTAGATCTGTCAAACGGTTTTTGCGCCATTTTCCGGCATTTCGTCAGACAAGCAAACAACAGGAGGCACGATGTTTCATATTTGGCGGCCTTCAATTATTATTGAACGGCGTCAAAGTTGTCTGAAAGTCGTTTTGGGTGCGAATGACGCGACACGGCGCGGCGCGGGAGCCCCGCGCGCTTTGTGCTAGAGTTGTAAAATTTGATGTTGAACGTTCCTTGAACTGAATACGCAATTGGTGCATATTAAAACGGAATAATAGGTCGAGCTGGCGATCGTAAAGCGTATGCAACGGATTGCATTTTGCGGTCACTTTGCACTCGCTCACACTGCAAAATCACGAGCCGAGCCGGATTCATGCTTCTTACTCTTTGGCTATTGATTTTATTTGAAACTATAATACAGAAAATTTAAATAAATTTGTTTGTGATCGTTTTGTGAATTTGTGAAAAGCTATTGCAATATGTAAACAAATATAAAATCGGTTGTGTCACCGCAATACTTTCCCGGCAATCAGACAACCCCACCCCCAGCCCCCGCCCTAAACTCTACCCCCTAACCCATCCCCCACTTCCTCCCAACCCCCTTTCCCAAATCCCCACACCCCGCAAACTCCACCTTCCTCCAACCCTTCACGCTCCCCCATTTTCCAGATTTTTCTCAAGATATTCCAGATTTTTTTCAGTCCAATACATTTGATTGAAATATTTCCATCCCGAGAGAATTGCGTTCAAAACCAAAAAAGAATCAACTTAATAGCTCGTTCATAACCTACTCGTACAAAAAAATAATTACGGATATCCATCGTTCTAACCCTGAGTAGAAAAAAAGCACTTTCGTTTTTTTCCGAATTTTTCAATTTTCCAGTTGATTTTTCCACTTTTCCTTTCCGTTAGGACCCTATTACGAACATTGAAAAATATATATTTGCCAAATCGGTTTAGCCGTTCAACCTAATATGCTGTTAGCAACGAACAGAATTTAATTTTTATTTATATATCTATAGATAATATCTTTTTTACAGCCTGGCCAGAAAGAGTAGACCCTACGTTTTGGAGAAAAAAAAATATATTGCAATAAAGAAATGTGAGAACAGTAAGACTAAATAATCTCGGGATATGTCTCAGTACCGTCTCCCAAGAGGTGTATTGTACTCAGACTAGTGTTTCTGCTCATTTACTTACTGATTCTATAACGTAACATCGACGTTTGAATTATTGTACCCTTGAAAGAAAAAGAAAAAGCGTTAGTCGTGCATCCGTTAAATAATAATTATTTTTGACTACGATTCAGACATAGGTAGGTACCAACTTTGTGGTTAAACTATACGTAATGTCAAACATAACATAACCTCAAAATTTACCCAGAAGTACATTTTGAGACACTGAAAACGACTTCTCTGCCTTCTCTTCTCTGGCTCCTCTAGTGTTGTTCATTCAGCTAGAATATGAATAACGACAACTAATGACAAAACGAACGCAATTTCATTAACTGTTGTTGGGATTGTCCTATTGTGGACCAATTTCATAACTTGGTTCACAATAGGACAAAATTCGTCTGACATAGAGGTAAGTGTTGCCACATCAAAATATTATCCCCCCATGTCGAATTAATTTCTACTCTTAATGGCCAGACTGTACTTTCCAAAAAATACATCGTGTTACACGAAATATGTAAATAGGAAAAGTCTTGTTTTAGAGCAATATTTAGCATTCGCGTTTCCACCAGGTTTTCGAGTTTATCTACGTTTTGAGATTTTGAGAATCCAAAAAAGTGATTTCTGGAAATTATGTCACACACACACACACGAATTATCCCCAAATCAATGCAACTGAACGTACAAAAAACAATCAAGTTTTTGTTGTCTACGTCTAGTGATTCAGCGCCAATATTATAGTATATTAATATACAGCGATGACCGTACTGAGGAAGACTTCATATTCTACGCCGTAGGTAAGAACTACTCGTTACTATACTGTGTCACAGGTGAGCCGAGCCACCTATGAGTTGCCAAGTATCCGAATATACATATTTTTATAATAATGAACATTATTAATCCAAAAAGAATAACAGAAATGTGTTAATATTAAATTAAACTAATACGACCAAACAATAATCTGAACTATTTTTGTCTGTACATGGTGAGTTTTCAATTACTGACATCCTTGTAGTGATTGAATCAGTACGACGAAGTAAACAAATTTTGTTTAAAAAATGAAAAAAACAAAAACAAATGTTTTTTTTTTGTCAAATTTGTAAAATTTATCTATTGAAGAAAAGTTCAAGAAGCGTTGAGCGCGCTGTGCCATCTAGCGGTAGGTGAAATATCGCTAATAAACAATATTAGCGATATTTTACCTACCACTAGATAGCGCATCATGCTCATTACACTATTTTTCAAATGAAAAAACATTTTTTTCTCTCAAATATCCTATCAAAAGTCGCTTAGTTTGTCGTTCTGATTCACCCACTACAAGGGTGTCACTATATAAAAACTCACCCTGTATATAAATCAAGGGGAAGGAGGAAATTCGGAGATAATGCGTCTGATCCATATTAAGACGATCTATCTATATATATATATATATATATATCTATATTATTAATCAAGCTTTAAGAACGTGGCACCTGTAGGAGAATAGCTAATGGCCATCGGTGTATCGTTCCAAAGTCCTGCAGCTGTTACCGTACATTGACATACTGAGGACTTTGGATTGGTTTGCGAGAATCGCCAGGGTACTATTTTCTGCTGATTTCAGAGGAATACCATGGCATGACAGCAGGCTGAAATAGTCGCTGTGATACGATTGCTGCGTCTGCGGAATAGAGTTTAAAGCTGATAGGGTAGAGACGGGCCTCCCCCTTTCTGACGTATGCAACTGCAAAAATTCGACACACAATCGAATTTTCGCAGGTCGTAAGAGTAACGGATGCATACGTTTTGGAGTCGCTCTGGTTTATCGCTCTTTCAAATCCAAGTACGCGACATCCGCATAGTCGATTATCGGTAGCATCGGGGACACTAACATTGTTTTGGTCGATGGCACCTGCCACCGGCAACACTGTTTTGTAAATCGTTTATTATAAAAACCTGAACATCTAATATTAACGAATACTGCTGACTCTTGGCCTATAAATTAGATACTTATGGGTATATTAAATATACACTTCTGTTACCCGCAACGACGTGATTGAGTCAAAATCACTTTCACAAAGTCCGATATACTTCCGACGTACGCAAAGTAAAGCAGTGTTTTTGATAATTTCTAATTCAAAGAAATATATCTCTCTCTTTTATTTTTTCTCTTGAGCGAGGTGCTTCCATTGATTCTATAATGACGTATTAGATTGATCCGCCCCATATGACGATTTGGCAACCATCCCTACATGGCGACATGCAGGTGGCGCTGATAGCATTGACGGCCAAATTAATTGTAATTTATTTAGCCATCTCTATAATAACATTGATAATGACATTGGTATTTTATAGAGGACTGATTGGTAATAAAGATCCTATAATTTAACTAATGTTAACAACAATAACATTCAATTATTAGTGCCATCTATCGCATTTTTTTATACAGGCTGATTTATACATCACAGAAATAATACGGAGAGATGAAATGTCATTTTTTATTCTATTTAAAGATTAAATTGCGTGATTATTACGTGTTGAAACCTGTATACCAAATTAGAGACACTTTATATAAATAATACTAAAATAATAAGAGCTATAATTTTTAAAAATCGTTGTTGTTATATTATTATTTTATAACATATAGGCATGTTTAGAGCGCCATCTACAGTGAGCCGCCTTACTGTTATACCACGAAAGTCGCCATATTAAACATAATAACCAATTTTAGGAACTATAGGCCATCTACACGTTGCGTTTCGTAGTAAAATACCGGTTTGCAAATTGTACCATTGTACCAGTGGAATTTTAATTGCGCACAAAATGATAAGGGGTGATTCTACCCAATAAATAAATCATGAGAATATTTAGAAAAAAAAATATTCGATAAAATAAAGTCCCAAACTATTTGTGTGCCATACTTTATTATTTTATTTTATTTTTTTTAAAGTTTTTGGAATAAAAAAAAATACGTTTGTCATCTTTTTAATGAGTATAAGAATCACCTCTTAAATTTAGGGCAAAATAAATAAAAATTTGTGCGCAATATTCCACAGATGCTTGCAACGGTGCTTGCAAGAATTTTCTATGACTATACATTTCATGTCGACAGTTTTAACCCTCCGTGTAAGAGGTGGGGTATAACACACCCCAACATTAAAAAACTCGTAATAATTCCTAAACTATAAAGACGCACGACTTTCTAAGTAGCTGTAAATGCGACGTTGCTGTTTTGTATTTGAATTGTCCGAACTGGCATCAGCCTCAGAGCACATGGTAAATAAACGGAACAGAGACAAAGCTTCTAAGGGGGAGACTAGACGATCAAGCATGCTTGTCAAGCATCGCGTCGCGGGCTGGGAGGGGATCGTAAACCGCAGGAATTATGCAAATATATTTTTTAAATATTTACCAAAAATGCCTAATAATTTGTAGTTTATACCCGGGAGTCACGTTAATTAGACTTAATTGATTGCTGAATGACGTTACTCCCTGGTATGAAACTACAAAATTATGCATTTTTAGTAAATAATTTTTTTTTAATATTTGCAATTTCCTGTGGTTTACGATCCCCTCCCAGCCCGCGACGTGATGCTTGACAAGCATGCTTGATCGTCTAGAAAGCCCTTAACCCTTCAGGCCTCGGCCCCTCAGCCGATTGACAAGTTGATGTCCCAAAAAATTTTAGTAAAACTTAGTAAAAAAATTGAATTAAGACACTGTCTCACCAAAACATTTATTACTGCCAAACCACTGTACCCATTATTAAAATAAAACATATTAACATAATAAAACATAATAAAATAAAACAAATTAAATTAAAATAACATTAAAACGGGGCCGTCACAATGAATCGTATTATGGCCGATATCGGCCAATCGGGGCCTGAGGGTTAAAGAGCGTACAAATTTTTTACCTGTTTTGGTAGGGTTGGCACAGAAGGATACAATTAAATAAACAAAACATTTTTAACAACTTTTTGTTATATACTTACCTGCAATAGAATATTTTTAAAAAATTACTTACTCTAAATGTTTTTTTTGTTATTTTAACGATATATATAGTTTGGTACTTATTCTGTACCAATTACTAAAAAACACTATTTCTACCATTTACGATCTACACAAACGTTTGCACCTGTACCGAGTTGAGTTTTCTTTCGATGTTGATGTATACTAAATATATCTTTCTGCCACATTAAAAAAATAGATGATATTATATTCAAGTTAGGT
This sequence comes from Micropterix aruncella, assembly GCA_944548615.1. NCBI lineage: Eukaryota > Metazoa > Arthropoda > Insecta > Lepidoptera > Micropterigidae > Micropterix > Micropterix aruncella. The sequence continues at coordinate 10,524,291 of OX155954.1, read as the reverse complement.
ATTGTACTTGAAGTCTTTGGGGTAATGAAAAATGATATGTTTTTATTCATTCTATTATTGTTCATACATTCGGTGCAGTAAAGCATATTTACACTTTTATATATTGAAACACTAATTAAATCAATCATAAGGCGAAAATAAACAAGACGCGAAATGTGTACGTGCGCCGGACGCCCTGAGCTTTGAGTACTGACGAAGCCGATATAAACCGGTTTCTCTCCTTTCGTACGAAGCCGCCAGTGGCCACGCATACACGCGTTTCCAGACTTGTAGTAGTGTACTATCACGTGTAGTAATTAAAGCCAATTGGTGTTATCGGTCTGCACTTGGCGGCTGGCTTGATTCGGTTGTTTACATAGCGAGATGCGATCTGTTCGAGAAGAATCGCCCCCCGAAATATACTCGCTGCTGGCAAAATCGCCACGAGTCAGATTTATTTCCGCCGTGACCTTAGAGGAGTCTAATCTATTCAAAAAATTACGCAGCGACGAAGATATGTTTTCGTCGAGGTTCAAGGGCGAGGACGCGGACGTAACGTTTCGACGTATCTGTCTTTCAGGGCGGGTGTGGCGACTCGGTATGTTATACGAGCGTATACCACGCATACAGTTCACTGCTGCTAGGTATCGCAACATTATCGCGTAGTAGCCAGAAATAGCCAAACTGATCGACATTTTACCTATTTGGCTCTGGCCCAAATACCGTTTTGCATTCCTGTTTCTACCTTCTGAAAAAGCAGAATTTTCGCATTTACAGTCTGCCAAAAAATAGTAGATAAAATCCGGTTGACAATTGGTATCATAAGCTCTCCCAAATTTCATCATGACGAAGCGACAATGTATTTAATGTGTCGCTGTTCTATGTTTGATGGGTATATTTGATGGGTTACGGGGCAAAACTATCAATGGCAATGTTGTTTTTAAAGATGAGATGCTTTTTTCTCTGGCATAAATTAAACTAAAATGTATTTTTTTTAGAAACAAGTACATTTGGTTTACGGACAAAATATACTTTTTTGTCTCTCAAACAAACCCTCCTAAAAAGGTGATATTTTATGTTAGAAAATTAAAAAAATGTAACCACCAAAATTTTTTAAAAAGTTGACTTACATCGTTCCTTTTCCCGTAACCCGTCATTTGCTTTCGATTTTCAACTTCAAACGATACGATTTCCGAAAATCGTTTTCGATTACGTATACGATTTTCAAATTCTTTATTCATATCAATATCTTTATCAATTTTAATATGGAAATCGTAAGTCACTAAAGATAATAAGAAATGACTTTCAGCAAAGTTAGAGGCATTATTCTCAGGATTCTACACACGTTTATTTTATGTTCTAGGATTATTAATAACAGAGGCATGACTTATTAAATGTTTAAATTAAAACATTTAGTTCAAAATCCGCTGATTTTCGAAACGTAATATTATCGTAAAATGTAAAAAATGTCTTCAGTATTCCACGTCATATTTATTTATTTTTATATTTTAATTTTGTAACATTACCCGGTGTTGCCCGGGTGGCGTTCATGGCGGGTTCATGGTGATCGGTTGAACGGTATAGAATTTGATGTGCCGCAGCGCCATCTAGTGGTGAGTTACAATAAATTAAATAGCTCGAAAATATTATCCGTTATCAAATACCTATGTATACGAATTTTGATGGCGATCAGTTGAACGGTATATAAGTTGATTTGCTGCAGCGACATCTAATGGCGAGTTACAACAAAGCAGATAGCATAGAAACCTTCTCCATGAAAAAATACATATATGTGCCAACATATGTGGTTATCTGTGCCATACATATATTTGTGATCGGTCAAACGGTGTCGAAGTCATATACAGTACACAAACCAATCACATATATCACTAATCACATATACCAGTATACAAACATCCATTATTATATATAGATATTAATAAAATATCAAAATACTGCCTTTTTAAACAAAATGGCGGATTTCTCTCAACAATTTTTTGGGCATATACATAACCTCAAAACCAATGTATAAATCGTCCATAGCGGCAACATTTATCGATTTGAGCGTGTAAATAAACAAATATATGTATTTGAAAATTTATTTAGAATCATACATATAAATGAACAAAAAGCAGCGTGTTTTTTTAAAAAATACATATGATCTCGTCTGGCATGTTTCCCTTTCTTATATTTCACACCTCACACCTCTTGTAGACATGGTAAAAACTTCAACACCAAAGGAATTGATTAAATTACAAAAGATATGTAATATAAAACTTCCACGAAATCGTGATTCTAAACAATACGGACCTAATGTTGCCATGGTAAAATATTTTCACCGCAGCTATTTAATTTCTATTTTTTTTTGACATACACGTTTGTTCTGGATTTTGATACGGAACACCAACCAAGATAACAATTCTGACATTTCCTGTTTATGATGATAAATTGAACGTTATCTGAGTAATATTTTGTCGTTTCTGGATTGTTAGCAATGGGATTTAGCTTTTTTTAATCGCGAAACATCACAATGTGACAATGCTTATCTTTTATTTTAACCTTGGGGATAATTTTAATTTCAAGGTAGCTGATAGCGAGGAATTTTAACGTAATGATATTCGCAAAGTTATCGCGACGGAGATTCTCGTCTCTCGAAGATTAGTTTTTTTTTTATTTTCTGGCAGCATCTGGGTAATCGCGATCCAGAAGATTTTTTTTTGTATCGCGAAATGTTTAACGGCACCTGGTTTGTTATGAAACAGAGGTAATTTCATTACGGCATGTGTAAAAACGAGAAGTTGGTACGCTGCCATGTTACGCCTACAAAGAAAACAAACTAATCCCGTTACTATAAAGTTAGAAATAAACTTGATGGTAGGAAATTAAACCGCTTGTTCTCTGCTGAAAGGGTAGGTCCTCTTTCTGATTGTTGTTTAGGGCAACACGCAGTTCTCTTTTGAGAATTGTTCATTTGTGAAGTTATTCAGATATGCATTGTACATGACATATTGATTGTATCAATCGTTGACTATGGTGACTGTGTATGTGTGTGTCGTGGTCATTGCTTACATAAGAAAAAAGACTGAGCGAAGAATCCAGCGTATGCAAAATGCTGGTGCACGTTATTGTTTTAACGTTCCGTCTCGTCATCACATGTCACCCTTCGTTCCCAGGGCATCCATGGTATATATGAGACAACGGAAGCAACTTCATCTAGCTACCCAAATTTTAAAAGTGAATTTTTTTCAACAACCGAGCTGTACGCATTAATGACTACATCATGCATATCCCACGCGAGCTAGTCACTGTTAATCTATTATCTCTAAATACAAGGCCACTAGTTTTAGGGATATATTCTCCTACTATTCGGCAGTTGTCCGGAATCAGCTTTAAATTCAGCTAAAAATTAGAATTTAAATTATTTTTTAAATATAAAATACTACTGTTTGTTACTTAAATATAAAAGTTAGCGATATGCTGTCGCTGACTTTTTTGTAGGCATTATCAAGCTCTATAACTTTTCTCTAGAACTTAATCATATATCTGTCATCGTTAAGGCAGCGTTCGTTAGAAACATCTTCGTTCGACCGTTTTTTCCGGCTTACTTTGGAAATCCGACTACCACGAAAAGTATTTTCATTTTTCGTATTAATACATAGCCTATGACACTCACAAATAACGTGGCTTTCTATTGATAAAAGAATTTTCAAAATCGGTTTATTAGATCCAGAGATTACTTCCTACAACGTCACAAACTTTACCTCTTTATAATATTAGTATAGATAATGCCTAATTTTGTAGTTTTATACCAGGGAGTCACGTCATTCATCAATCAATTACGTCTAATTAACGTGACTCCCTGGTATAAACAACAAAATTAGGCATATTTGGTAAATATAAAAGAATGCATATTTCCTGCGGTTTACGATCCCTTCCCAGACCATGCCTTTACGACCATGTTTGAAAAGCATGCTTGATTGTCTAGAGAGCCTCATAGGAATATTTATAATTACTGACCCTTTTTGCTGCAAATAATAAAATATATTAATTAAGATATAAATTATGAAGAATTTAGATCATACGCGTTCGCGACACCTCGACATTCCCTTAAATAGTAAATATGTAGAACTAAACAAAAAAAAAACTTTAAAAAAAATAAAATACATGTTTCTGGATATTAGGATATTTCTGGACGGGTGATTTTTGGATATGTGGGAATTATTCTACCTGATAAGAAAGTTGAAAGTCGCCTACATTTTTTTTTAAATATTGCGCCTTGGTTCTTGTTCAGTTTCCATATATGTAGGTGCCCCTGGATGTTTTTGTCATAATCTCGCGAGCACCCATACAATTTCGGTAGATTTCCTGTCCTCTTTTCTCCAGACACTTTTTGGGCTCGAACAAGCCGAGCATTACATACGTACATATATTCGCAATACAGTACAAATCCTCTTATCGCAGACACGATGTTTGTGTCTTGTAATGACTAAATTGTTTTTCATCGGCGGCTACGCAGCGCCTATACGAAAATGAATGTCGCGCCCAACAATGTGACATTGAATTGTTGATGTCTCTGTCATTGAAGATTTTTTCGAATGTCATTTCTCGCGTCCGCACGTCCTTATTCGACTTCAGCGTCAGGCACGTCCCCTGAAAAGAAATGACACACACGCGCTCGAAAGATAGCGTATGTATCATCATACTTTTATCATTCGCACCGGTAATGCCGGGTGACGATAACATTGACCTTGCTGTTAACATTATAATCAATGCTGTTACGTAGGTATATTATTATAATAATTCTCGATATTCTTAAATTAGGTTTCGTAATGAAGGTCGGTTTCAAGACAGATTTTGAAGACTTTTAAGGATTTATTTAAAATCAAGTTCGTACTGTATATCACAGATCCCATTATGCGTGACATATGCCCTCTCCACGCACATATCGTGTCCGCACGGAGACAATAGACTTGGTGTGTGCATGTGTGCGAGTGAGATAACGTCTCGGAGCTGTATTGGTTGTTTTTTGACCTTGAATACATTTTTGCGAATAGGCAAGGTTTCCCAAAACCGCCGGCAAGGTCGCGCGCCGCCCGCCTCGCTCGCGTTGATAAGACTTTGCGTCAGAATGTGTCCAACGAAATGCGGTTCGAGTGATTCGTCATGTCTTATAACGGCTACCGGTCTATTGGTGGAGAAGTGCGCACGGGACAAACTTTTCAAAAACCGGCTTTAAGAGTGATTCAGACAAAGATAAAATTGGAGCAGTAGCGTTTATTAGGAGTGCCAGAAGTCGCTATCTATTTGCCCGTTTCCTCAGTCGATTTTCAGTGGAATCTGAAAAAAATCTGGCAGTGCAAAACAACTCACATTTTCTTCTAAACTGTTGAAGGTGACACCATCCCCTTTTCAAATAAAGTGCCGAAAATCTCTCTTGGTAACCAATTTGGGAACCTTCATTTGACGTATGAAATCGAAGACCATCGCCGTTGTTTAACTTTATAAATAGGATAAAAACGAATTTATCGCGTGAAATTTGTAGAATACGACGTTGCAACCACCGCCGCGCCGCTGTAATCTGTCTACCCTGGACAACAGCGGTTGCAACATCGCCGAAAAGTTGGGTGCTACAAACTTCACGGGGCAAATTCGTTTAAATCGAATTTATTTAAAGGAATTCATTAGTCGGAAAAATGTACTCTCCACCCACAATGTGTTTACGACGCCGCGTCATTTTCATTCGATTACGACGTGAAAATGTTAGCCCATAAACTAATGGAAATATTGCGTATCTGGATTTGAAAGAGCAACTAATCGATAAACTGAAGCGGCTTCAAAACGTGCATATTTACGACCTGGGTAAAAATCGTTAGGCTCGGTCGGCACACGCTCTGTCAGTTTTACGCATACTCATTGTATTATGCAGACAGCAACTAACCTACCGCAACGATCAGTTCGGCAAGGCTTCTTCAGTTTAGAAAGACTCATCATTAAAATTATAAATTCTAAGCGGTAAACTGATAAATAGAAACTATATTATAACTTTTAAACTGTATTTGAACTGCGCCAAAATCTATCTTTCAAATATGTATAGAAAATAGCCAAGAAGATAACGTCAATAAATAAATAGAGGAAGTGTAATATCTCAATCAAAGGTTACAGTAAATCGCTAATTACTTAATCATTCAATTTATTTCGTCAAGGCGATCAGAGGAAGCAATGAGGACATCAGTATCTATTGTAAGATTTGAGGAAAGGTCGCGATAAGGAGGTTGAGAAGTCAGCGTGGCCATGAGACCCAACAATTATTTATTATATTTTCTCTTTTTTAATCTGCGGAAAACTATGAATTATAATTTATTTTAATAGCGAACCAATGGTATTTTATAATCTTAATATGTAGGGTTAGATTTTGCTGTAGAGCGCAATACAAGTGGATGATTCTTTAAGAAACTAAAAACCTTTTTTATAAAATCGACTTGTATTAAAGAATTGACCAAAAACGTATTTATTTTAAGGTTTTTCCTATTATGTAGTTTTTGTGTATATCTAATTATTCTACATAAAACAACTGAATCGAAAGTCATATGTAGGTTTTTTACCACGCTTTTATTAGCTTCACATGTATGTATGAATGTATCAATTACCGAAATCTTGAAAGTCGAATTTCAACCACTTCTAATAAGTCGTATCAACATGAAACTTGGCAATTGTGTGTAATTCTGATGACAATATAATAATGTGGTAATATCGAACTGACCTGAGGATGGAGACAGAAGGTAGTCATAGGAACTTCATAACGAAACAAAGTATATGGGCTTGTTGGAATCGGCTTGAGATGTACTCTGATCCTGAATGATTTTCATGGTCTGACGATGGAGCCGAAAGGTTGGCACTGGAATTGTATTCTTAGCCGTGTTTAGGCTTCTTGGAATCGGCTTGAGATGTACTCTGGTCATGAATGATTTCCAGGGTCTGATGATGGAGCCGGAAGGTGGCACTGGAATTCTATAACGGAACAACGTATCTTAACTATGTTTAGGCTTTTTGGAATCGTCTTGAGATATACTCTGGTCATTAATGGTTTCTAGGTTCTGATGACGAAGGCGAAAGGTAGGCAATGGAACTCAATAACGGAACCATGAGGGCATATCGTGTTTGGGCTTGTTGGAATCGTCTTGTGATGTACTCTAATCATGAATTATAAGATCGTGATAAGAATAAAAGTACTTTTTAGTATTATTACTTTTTGCGATAAGACTATAAAGTAAAAAATAAAATAATAGTTTCAAAAACTAAATAACACCTTTTGTAAGTAGGTACAACACTAAAACGCCAAACAATAATCAACCACTTTGTCATCACTGTTTACCCCGTGTGAGTGTAAGACTTGGCGTAAGCAATGTTTGTAATTAACTATATTATTTGAGTATAAAAGTGTGGGCCGATTTTTATTTGCCAATTTATAATGCTTCTCAGTGAAATGATTCCAAAAAGCATTGTTATAAAATAATATGTACCTAAACAAATGCTAGAAAAAGCGCCCCACACTTTTACACTCAAATAATATAGTTAATTACAAACATGGCTTACACCAAGTACCTTACGGGGTAAAAAATAATAACAAAGTGGTTAATTATATTTATAGATATTGATATAGTTTTTATAGATTTATAGATATTGATATAGTTTTGGTTTTCATTTTTTTGATTTTTTGTGCAGTACTTACAAAAGCGTGTTTTTAGTTTTTGAAACTATCACTTTATTTGATTTAGGACTTTGTTACTGAGAAAAAAATACTGAATATTCGAAAGTTGAACATGCTTTTTCTCGGTAACAAAGTCCTAAATAAACAAAATGAAACATTTTAAAATAATAAATGAGAATAATTTTTCATAGAAAAAAAATAGATTTCTTGATTAGTTTCTTGTACGGAAACACCAGCTGAATGTGTACTCACTAATAAAAAGTAAACCTGCATATAATATGAATTTTATAAACATGTGATTATTAGGACATTATTTGATATATTATTTCTCTTTACACTATCGTACTTTAGAGAAAATAATGGCGAAACCTACTCCAATGACGAGCTAATAATTTCATGGCAGCATTACAAATGCAATTCGTTGCAAACAGACACATTATACAAATATGTCAGTCGAATTCCTCTCTTGACCTCTTCCAATTTCTAACGAATTGCTCAACTGTGTTGCGTACTGCCAAATATTTCATTCCGGTACGTCCGTTTGGACAGCGATCGCCACTAACGATATCGTGACGCACGGCCTATCACGAGCTTTCTAAATATAACAATACATGAATGAAATGTCAGTCCAAGAATAACCTCTGCATGCGCTAAGTCGACGTGCGGGTGACTAGGCTAAGCGGCAATTATGGTGAATCACCGCCTTCACCTTCGGAAGGACTGGAACGAGGAAACCGCCATGCTGCTTGAAAGCCTTGACAGCGGGCTTTGCCGAAAATACTATAAGTGACTCAATGGGAAATCTGAGAAAAATTATTTTAGAACAATCGATATTTTATCCTGATTAGAATAATGATTAAATATTACTTTTCCTGGTGGCGAGCTCGCAATGGCCTCTTCATAAACCTGCTGAAAAGGATGTATAAAATATTACAAAAACCAAGTGATGCGGTTTAAAGATCAAATATTACGGCATCAATATTCAACACTCGTACAACTTTACTTCTTTGGCTGATAATCATAATCATAATCATAAGTTTTTTATTCAAAATAGTACGAAATCGTAACTTTTTGATGTCAAAAATGCATACAAACATACATAATGATAAAAAATTAAGATATTGTGACATTATAACAAATTATTGTGATATATAACGTGATATTAATAATCGAGGTAACCATTTTATTTCCAAGGGTCTTTGTCGTCTAGATAATCATTTATTTTATAGTAGCCCTTTGAGTACAGCTTCTTCTTAATAAATGATTTAAATTGTATCACAGATAAATTTTGCATGTTTTCTGGGACTTTATTGTAGAAGCGTATACATTGCCCTTTGAATGATTTTGTGGTTTTGGAGAGTCGACTTTTATGGTCAGCAAGTTTATTTTTATTTCTAGTATTGACACCATGCCTATCAGAGTTTTTTAAAAACAGTTCTTTATTTGTATGCACATACATTAAGTTTTCATAGATGTAATGAGATGCAAGTGTCAAAATATTGATTTCTTTAAATTTTCCGCGTAACGACTGTCTAGCACCCAATTTATAAATAGCGCGGATGGCTCGTTTCTGTAGTATAAATATTTTATCAGCGTCAGCAGCATGACCCCACAGCAAGATGCCATACGACATCAAGCTGTGAAAATAGCTGAAGTAAACCAGCCTCGCGGTGTCTATATCTGTTAAATTACGATTTTTTTTACAGCATATGCCGCAGAACTTAGCCTGTCGGCCAATTTCTTAATGTGTGGGCCCCATTGCAGCTTTTTATCTAAAGTGATACCAAGGAATACAGTGGAATCGACCAGTTCTAGGCGCTCATTTTTTATTATAATATTTGGCCCTATTTGCTTTACGATCGAAGGATGTACCATGATCTAGTCTTCCTACATAAAATCTTAAACAACAAATTAAACTGCATGGACTTGGTCCAGCTAATACATTTCCGGACCCCATCAAGAACGACAAGACAGTCCTTATTGTTTCATATTAGCCGTTGCAATAACAACTACCGTAAAAACTCTTTCTTAAACCGTGTGTGTAGAGGGTTTACGATGATCGATACGCATCAATCGCTTCGCTTCGCTGAATCGAACATTGGATTCAGAAATTTGTTAAAGAGGGCGATATTTAACACTTAATATTTAAAATTTAATCATTATTTAAAATATATTACTTATTATCTACTGTTTGCACTTGTACTTATTCATACCAACGTACCTGTCTCAACTTCAATTATCGTACTGGTAAATTTGTTAAATACGTGGACACCCATCAACATAATGTATTTATTTTTTTCTATGTTCCTCCTTCCCTTCCTGGTCCCTCCCTTCCTATCCTCTTTCTTTTCTCGTTTTTTCTTTCTCTTATCATTTAGATAATCTTGATGTTATCATTTAGTGGGAAATCGTCTCTGGTGTAATTTGTATATCTATCTTGTTTGGCTACTTACTTGGCTACATACACTGTTATTTTCCTGAATAAAAGAAAATAAAAATTAAAAAAAATAAAAATAAAAAATATGAATAAGGGAAATACGCCGGTTACGCATACATTTATTTTTGTTACATTTACATTCACTCGCCAAAGTGACCTCACAGAAGACTAATACGTCACTTAGGCGGCATACAGCTAAATAATACAGCTCATAAATACTCCTAAACATTACATTTAATTTATAATTTCTTTCATTATTACATTTATAAAGGTACATTTATTGTACTATACTTTGTCTATGATAATAATCTACTTTTTCTCTGAAATATACTTTGTCTATAATAATAATCTGAATAAAGAAATAAAACGTTGATTGCAAATATATCTCCATTTTCATTTTAATAGTATGTGTGCTGTCGCATATATAACGTATATGTTTATATGTTTCAGATATATAAGTAGTATAAGTATCAGCTTTTACAAAACTCTTGCACTGTTTTGTCGCTGCCTCTTGGACTATATGCAGTTTGACAGGCGTTGACCTATTTAATTGAAATATGGAAATATGGTATTTGCATTTGACAACCTCAAGGGATTGTATTTTTTAATCGCTTCTTGATGTCAGCGATGTCGAAACCAAACATAAAGGGGATATTAATTAAATATGCAATTATTCCAGCATCTCTTTGATACTCCTACACGGCTATTACAAATTGCCATTCTGAAACACACAACAATGTATAGAAAGATTCTTACTGTATATTTATGAAGGCGATTTCTCTTTACATAATAACGATCAACGTCAGAGAGTCAAAACTATGTAACATAAATAGTATGATACAAATAGTTAGAAGGTTAGATCTTTATAGAGCTTCTTTATAAAACTTGTCATCGTTTCAAATTCCGTATTTATAGATATTGATATATTGCCACATTTGCCAGAAACATTTAAAAATTGAATTATAATTGTACTACACTTTACTTAAATAATCATTTTATTATGTAATTATATATTATTTTCTTATCACTTTCTCTTTTTTCGTTTCGTTTTCAAAACGTGTTACATAACACAATTATTTAATGTATTTTTTATCTCAATATTTATTGAGGAATTCATTTGCTACCGTATTAATTAATTACTTTATAAATAATTTAAATATTTTTAAACTCCTTATATTTACCTATATATACTGACTGTACCTATTAATTATAAATTATTGTATTATATATTACTGTAATATACTATTATACTGTGGGTTACTTTATATTTACTGTATTATAATTTGTACTAATAAGTTAATGACCTAGTTCTAAATTCAGCATTAATTAAAACACAATATTTTCACATATTTCAAATATTTCTGTTTATATTTCGTTTTATTTAATTCGCATAGAGCAATAAAATACCGTTTAACCCTTTGAGGACTAGCTTTGCTATAGAATATGGAAAAAAATTGATACATTAAAATGTTAAAGGGCGATATGAATAATATGTACGAGTATGTCAAGTTTTGTGAAAATTGGTTAAACATATTTTGTATAAATTGCAAGGGACATTAGTGTCCCTGATGCAAAGTTACAAATAAAGATGCAAAGTTATAACTTTTTCCAAAATTTGATTATTTTATTGTTGTTTAACTCAGCAATCATACGTACTAAAAGTCAATGAAACAAAAAAACAAATTGGGAAAGTCGCCATAAATATTATATTCATTTATTTAAAATCACTAGAGTTCGTTGGTCATTTGCGATATTTTGAAGAAAAAAACGGTATATTTTTAAACATTTTTTTTGCTGATATTAGGATTATGATGTCTCAATAACTTGGAAAAAATATAATTTATAAAATATTCGTAATCGATAATTTATAAAATGATTTTGAAATTATGGGACACATATGTCCCATTGTCCTTAAAGGGCTAATAGTTAAAACATATAAATAGTTTATGATTTCATTAATATATTTTGTTGTACTGTCTGTTTCCCGGAAGGAAAAAAAAAGATGGTTAAAAAATATAAAAATGATTTATCTATTGGTATCAATATACCATACAATCCGAGTTATTTATATACAAGGCCAAAGCTGTTAACACTAATAAATAATAATCTCACTCTGCACTTGTTTAGACAATTTCACCGTTCAAATCTTCCTTGTTTTGCCAACATACTTGGAGTCTGCCCAAGCGTAGGTGATGTTGAAAAAAGTGAACGCTCATGCGAAACGCTTATTTTTAGACGCATCGTCACTTTTATCTGTTTTGCTAATGGAAATATCCGAGTTTTTATTAGAATTTGCAGCGGGAAAGTATGCCACTGTATCGCTGTGTTGCATCCTTTTGTTCGTGTGGGCATTAGTTGCGAATTTCGTTCTGGGAAGCGGATTATCCACGCTTTGTGAGTTTTGGTCTAAGGCGGGGTTGTTTATTTTGTAATATGTTCATCGCTTCTCATATTCTACCTTACTTCGCCCTCCAGCTTGATATTATTATGGTGCTGTAGATCTGCGAACGATAATTTCTCGTTCTGTACTATTTTATGGTTGCCTAGAGGTACTTTAATATGTAGGGAATCAGTCATCAATCATATTGTCAATATTAATTAGTTGACCAGAATTAATTCATCAGCTGGATGATTTCAGCAGAAATAATTAATCAGCAATTGACACCCTCTATTCGTCGATAGTTATACAGTTTAATTGTTATTGCTGTCCAAGTTTCATTACTGCGACTACTAGTGTACTTTTCTAATATTATATCCTTTTTATCACTGAGTCTAACTCGGGATTGTTTATGAATCCCGACGAATTAATGTTTTGTTTATGGGTGCACTACTCTTTCCAGAATTGTAAGATTTCATCATCAGCAATTCCCCTGTTTTTAAAATGATTGCGGGTTATTTAATTAAAGCATTTATTTTGCATTCGCATGAACTAACTCTTGAAACTCTTAAAACATAGTTCATTCAGAAGTCATGGTTGTTAAATGACCTTTTCGAACCTTTCGACAGATTCTCCAGGGTCTTAAAACCGCAAACCACCTTTGATTCCCGGGAATGTAAAAAAAAAATATTGGGACAGGTCAGGGATGTTTTCTGCTCCAATAACGGCTTAAAACTCGCATTATCGTGGCGAAGGTCATGCGACGTTTCGGGCTACCTCCACAGTAAATAGAAACAAGCTCAGCAAGCTCTTCGAAAATTGTGGTAATTAATAGAGCGGAAATTGACTCGCGTTAGCTCCACTTCCTCAAACGACACGTCAATTTCTATTTACGAACATTGATTTGGTTCCTTTATAAACTTTTTTCAACTATTAACTCTAATTCTTTATTAACTCTTTATTATTCAGATTTCAGATTTTTATTTAAAAAAAAATGTTGTTCACAATTTACACATTATGTTAAATATTCCTTGGCAATGCCTGTGCTACTTGTTTAGGCAAACTAGGCAACGCCTGTGCTACTTGTTTATTAAGTTTTTGATCTAACATGTAATGAATTCGGTTTTTTTTAAATATTGTTTTTATTTTTAATAAATAGTCTGCATAATATGTTGAATACTATACTTACATACAATAATGATAAACATACTTGAAGACATACATTCAATAATCGATAACGAAATATTATTTTTATAATACAGTATATTTTTTACATTTAAATATAATTCAATAGATACATTTACATACAGTGGGAATTAAAAAGGGGGGGGGGGTTGTTTTTTAAGTAATAATAAATTTAACTAGAATATCCGTCTAATTTCTTCCCAGGTCGATTAGCTAATTTGAGATATTTTTTCAGGTTGTTCACCTCACGTTCTATTGGATTTTCAGTTTCGAGGTATTACGAAAGTATGTTTCGTGGAATTGATTCTTAGGATATCATGCACAGCCAATTTCTGGAGAGAACTGCACTTGTGACAGTGCACTATTATAGTCTTCACGTTAGTTTGTCTGATGTCCAGGACTTCAAATTGTCTAAACATGTTAATAGACGGATATCTATACGATTTTTTGTTTATGACTGACCAGGGACTTCTTAACCAGCGAGGCCAAACAAGTAATGGGTAAATAGAGTCCCCCCAGCCGAGAATTAAATATTTATTTGTACTGTCCACTACCTTCAGTAGATCTATTTATAGCCATGATCTTATTAATAGCCCTGTCGAATTAATGGGTGAATTAACTTCCTATTTTTTCAGCTGTTAAGCTAGTGTAGTTCATTTCAGTTTATCATCAGTAGATAGTCGCAGGTATCGCATTGTCGACAACCTCTCTAATGCTTTACATTTACAGTTACTTTTTACTGGCAAACAGTTGATAGTGTTGGATTCAGTCTGCGACTTATTGGTAATTTGAAGTGCCGAGTATTATGTTTTATGTTTGTAGCGATAGTAGATTGCCTAGATAACTTTTGATTTTCTGCAGGCCCTTCACCGGTTTTGTTTTTACAGCGTTCCATGATTTGTCCCTGAAGACTACGACCGTGTCATCGACAAATGATGCTGCCTCTCCATGTTCATTTTTGTTAGGTCAAACTTTCACTGTTGTTTAAGAATCAAGAACACAAAGTTCGGTTAAAATTAAAGAGTGATACTTTATTTAGAAATACTAGATTCCCAATCATCTCTGTGTGCCCTAGCGCAGCGGTTCTCAAACTTATTCAGATACGGAACCTTAGTAAGTCAAGCGCTTACGTTTGGCGGAATCCCTAACTGGGGGGAAGGGGGTGGCGTCAGGTATGGTAAGAGCCCCCTCCTTCCATAGCGCAAAATGCATTTTTTTAAAAAATACTATCTATTTACGGAATATTACATAATTGGGGGCTACCATATCAGAATTAGTTGACTGCCAAGACACGTCATAATTAATGATACAAAATCCAAGTCAAGTCCAATTTGCTAAAGAATTACATCGATAACAGGTAATAGTCTAAAATGAAACTCGTTTTTTTTTAAATCACTTTACTAGAAAAGTAAGGATGTTTACACTGGCTAAATATTTGGTGCATTTGTAGTAAATTTTTCGAGTAAATTATCAACCAAACAATGAGACAATTTAGAATCATGAAATTGTTTCAATATTCTGTCGATAATTGCCTGGAAATTCGGCTTTATGTCGGATGTTTAACTCTTAAATCCAGGAAATATCCAGTCTACTTACAAACATGTTTTTTCGCATGAAAACACGACACTTAAAGAGGGGAGTAAAATCATAATAGTATTTCTAGCTACCGATGGGTATTCGTATCTTTTATGTCCAATACATAGATAGCGGAAGTTGTCGAGAGAAAATTCGCTTAACCTTTATGGAGATCTCGCGGAACCCTTAGGTTCTGAGGAGCCCAGTTCGGGAACCACTGCCCTAGCGTATCAAATGCCTGCTTTCCTTCGTTTCTTGTTTACATCATCGTCGCTTGGGTCAAGGTCCATGATTCCATAATAGTAGATGATATGCTAGTTATTGCCTACTGCAGGGTCTTCTTACTCATCAATTTGCAAGCATGAAATTACTAATCTTACTAAACCATGGCTTCTTTTATTAATTGGGACAGTGGTAATCATAAAATGAGGACAGCGGTGATTAATGCGGCCGTCTCTTCCACCGCACTGCCTCGCCGAATCAGTGTGGCCAGATCTTAAAACGCAAAAATACCATCGGCTTGGTGTAAAAAAACTATTTCATACTATATATTAGCTAAAATTTACAAATACAGGTATACCACCAGATATTTTATATGATGTCATTTCAGATTGCTATTGTTTTTATCGGAATATTGCAATTAATATCATTATAATTCCTATTGCTGATCTTACTGATTAACGGACAAGTTTCAACTACTGGTCGGCCAATGCGAGTTTAAAAAAAACATCATCAATCAAAACAAACAAAATAACCCAACTAGAAATAAATACCTTTCCCTAATTGTTTATTTTGCTTTGACACATTTTACGCAGGCGCCGCC
This sequence comes from Micropterix aruncella, assembly GCA_944548615.1. Classification (NCBI taxonomy): domain Eukaryota; kingdom Metazoa; phylum Arthropoda; class Insecta; order Lepidoptera; family Micropterigidae; genus Micropterix; species Micropterix aruncella. Next base: position 10,508,207 of record OX155954.1, on the reverse strand, counting down.
GCCAGGTGTAAAGCAAATGCCAGCGATGTTTTGCATGATTTTATCATAGATTCGCAAAAATAAAATAAAAAAACTCAAGACCACCTTGTCCGAGTTTAGATGTATTGTTCGTCAATGAGAATAGCTGGCCAGAATCGATTAGATCTCCTGAATCTTATCATGTTGGGAATATTGGTAGGATACAGAGAGATGGGTAACGAATGTCTCAGATAACTTCACTCCTGGATAAAAAAAACCCACGACGTATTGTAAATAGTTTATGTTTTGGTTTTCTCATTACTATATGCAATTCGCAACCTAAAGCATTTTCACAATGTACGGGTTATGCATACATTGTATAATTCAATTGTGAGAAGCAGATTGGAATCGAATGCAGTTATATGGAATCGACATCAGGATCATTATATCATTATGTTGGAAAAACATCAAAAATGTTTCTTACGCTTTATTTAAGCAGTACGGATATTATCCCTACTTATACCCTACTAGTTTTCTACTAGGCATGGTGGGCTATAACTCTCTAAAGTTGCGTAGAGAAATGCTCGCCATGGCCTACGTTTTCAAGCTGATTAAGGGAAGAGTTGGTAATCCTAGCATGCTAGCGAAGGTTTGTCTCTTTGTTCCGGATAATTATAATCGTGCTCGCACTCATAATCTATTTGTGGAGCCGTCCTCGCGCACCAACCTAAGTGGATGGAGTCTGCTTACCCGAGCTTTACGGCACATAAATGCGCTATGTTCGACAGCGTCAGACTTTGATGTTTTTACAGCGAGTCCCCATCTCTCCAATGTGTGGGCATTGCGCTACTTGTTTATGTCAGAATAATATAAATTGTTTTCACTCTTTATGTACTGTACGTTTTGTTCGTAAGTTTTTCTATTCTTAATCCCTGTATTTGTATTTAACGCTTATTTAAACATGTTGTGTATGTACTTGTAAGAATTCTATTATTTTTTATATTTATGTGTACCTATATTGCATATCAACGGATTGATATAAACTGTTATGTTGATTTGCTTATGAAATAAATAATAAAAAAAAAATAAAAAATGCATACCTATAGATTCATTACTATATGCAAAATTTTGTATCTTAACCCGTATGCGCCGGAAAAAAATCTGTTCACTTGTGCGACAATAAAAAAGTTGACATTTAAACTCCTTGTCATAATTTCACTCGCCGATTCAACCGTAATAATGTGGAAAGAAATCGGATGTGGCTCTCTGCTAGAAGGTGCCCACTGGCTAGCCTCCTTCGAGCAGCCAACCATCAGTTTACCCCGTGGCCTTGTTCAGGAAGGTTATAATTTCGTTGCTCCGGTCGGCTAGTGTTTTTTCAGATCTTTGAAGTTTGAGGTCTAATTCTTTAGTTTCATGGTATGGGTCGAAATAAACTACAAATGGAAGAGAAATCCCGCGCCTTGACACTGCTTGAAAGGGGGGCTCTGTGATTTATGTAACAAGAGATTCAATAGTTTCAAGGACGTCTGTATTGTTGTCACCTGGGGCAGTACCACAGAGAAAGCCAAGCTCTGGAGCGCCTAAGAAGACTTTATTGAGTACCGATAAGCTCCTGACGCGAGAAATGATGGATAATACTTCAATAACTGCGGCCGAGCTTAAAAACAAACACTCTAAGCTCCTAATCAATGTCGCCAATAGGACCATTCGTCAACGCCTGCAGAATGGACTACCAAGTCGCCGTGCGTTAGAAATAAAGAAGAAAATGCTTCAGTTTTGCAAGAAATATCGATATTGGACATCTGAGACTTAGAAAAAAGTTATGTTTAGTGATGAGAGCACTTTAAGGTTAAGTTGATCCAAGATAGTGCGCCGTCCGAGTAGCGTGTCGCGGTATGAAACTAAATTTACTGTAAGGACTGTGAAACACTCCTACTTTAATGGTGTGGGGTGCATTTAATGTAAACAAGGGCCGGACAGGTCTGTTTTCCTCCTAAAGAATGTAGCCATGAGGGCGAGCGATTATATTGATGTTTTGGAGCAACATTTGGCGACTTTTATGGCCATTCATCAGTGTGACCACTTCATCCATGATGGCGCCCCTGCCAAGACGGTAGCAATATTTCTCAAAGACCATAATATCATAATGAGTGGCCAGGTAATTTCCCGGACCTAAACCCAATATAAAATGCGTAGAACCATATAAAAAACAAAGTTTAGGAGACGAGACCAAGCTCTGTCAGTGATTTGAAAAACATGCTGGGTGAACATAGATGTCGCCTACTTCGCCAAGTTGCCCGAATCGATGCTCAATCGTCCGCAAATGGTAATCAATTGTAAGGGGGCGTATGATAAAATATTAATAACCAGAAATATATACAATTAAACGACTTGAAATGTCAGATTTTGTAGTTTTATTGACCCTGTCAATATTATTTTTTACTGTTTTCTTTTGAATTTTTCTAAGAAATTTACACACATCACACTGTTGTTAACACACCGTTTAATATGTCTAGCTATGTATTGATAACTAGTTTTTAAAAATATTTTGCTTTCCATCGCATTTGTTTCCTTATAAAATAAAAATATTTTTGATATCTTCAATGCCGAAAAATACTACATTTACACAAATATCGACAGTGGTCACAAAAATACCACATCTGGCGGCACTGCGCCGCACCAAGGCCGACGTGCCGCCGCCGACGATTCGCCAGAATACCTAACGACCCTTTTATAGGACAAGGACACCGCGCCCCGCACATTCACCTAACTCAGGGGAACCAAGGAGGAAAAAGGCCCTTTTAAGTATGGGATATATCATTTTTAAATCTCTCTTCGAGGATATACAGTACCGTATTATTATAATCAGCCTCACCGAGCATTTGAGGACACATCTACATTATTCAATATTCTTGCAATTTTTTATCATAATTAATTTCTAGCGTTGATGGTCATTTGATTATGTGTAAGTAATCGTCATTTGTTAATTTGATTATGTGTAAGTAAAAAATAACATTTTAGCTACTAAATCTATAAGAAACGGATCTTACCGCATAAAATAATAAAATATTCAAGTTTTCGTTAGAATTATATTTGCAGTCTTCACGGAATTATTGTGGAAGTAAGATAGTATACCTCACTATTATTATATCAAACCACCGCAAAAGATTTGTGAATAATATTATTTTATCATTTTTATAATTATTTTTCTGTCGAATACATATTAAGCAGATATAAATTTCCTTTTTTAAATATTGGTGTTGATTTTTAGGTATATGAATCTCGCCATCATTCTTTCGTCTTCGAATTCGAGTCTTTCGCATGTTTAGCGGTAACTAAATTACTAAATTTCCTTTTAAAAAAATATATTTTAAAAAACATTTCGCTTACATAAATTACTTAAAACTGACGTCAACCACGCTTATTCTAACGTTATTAATACTGCATAATATATAAGTAATAACTATGTTTTATACGCATTCCTTAAAATAAAATAACATAGGCACCTGAAAGTGATCGCTGTGCAATAGTTGAAGAGTAGAATATTGAAAAGCGTAAATCCGTATCGAAATGCAAACTGGGCCTAATAATATGCTGAAGTACGTTACAATAAACTTCTTGTGTATCTTGAAGTATAGTTTGCAAAATGTGTAACAGTTCCTGGGTCATCTAAACTTCATACACCCAAAAGTAAAATTCACCTATGAAGGCGAAGACGATACTCTGGCTATCTTGGATGTTAAGATCACGAGAAGTGACAATACTCAAATCTATACACACGGACAGATCCCTACCTCACACCATCGCGCTGAGTCAAGCGTCGCTCGTGAATCGAGCTCGCGACCTATGTATGCGACACTAAATATTTACCGCAGGAGTTGAAACATGTCAATAATATCTGTGGAAAAAATGAATACGGAAAATATTACGACAGACGCACACGATCCAATACAGACAAAACTCAGAAGTCACGAGCATTCTTATCGAGCATACGTTGAAGGCGTGACAGATCGAATAGGTAAGATCATAAAGAGATTCTATACAAAAACGATCTTGAAACCGACCCAGAGTACAGCTCGATCTCTGAGGCCTGTAAAGGATTTAATATAACTGGAAACCCCTGGTTAACATCGAATACAGCTGTGGGCTAGCTTACGTTGGTCAAACGGAGCGACCTATAGCCACTCGACTGATGAAGGCGGTTAAAAACGTCCAGCGAGGAAAATCGGCGATCTGAAAATACATTTTGGACAACGGAACAAACGACTGGATGCAGTTTCAAAACCCATCATCATATTTATTATATGAAAGATATGAAAAGTCCAAGATTTAATAAAGACGTATATTTCAAACTCTCTACTGCGTATAACCCTCTTCCGAAAATGTTTTGAATGCCAATCGCCAAATGCAAAAGACGCGAAACAAGACAAAGTGTGTTGTGTGGATCACGCGAGAAAATCCGTTTTTAATTATTTTGTGATACAATCAATTGATTAGTTTTATTATTCATTTAGTTTATTTATTAAACAAATCAACATTACAGTTAAACCAAGTCATCGATATGCACCTTATAAAATAAGAATTATTAATAATTACAAACAGAGATATAAACTATTGATGTGCCGAAAAGTGATTGAACCTGATGACAGATTATGCCGGATATCCGGATAATATTAAACCGAATATCTCGTCAACCGAATAGTTCATTTATTAGTAATAATTACAGAAAAGCAGAAAGAGGTCACGTAGAGGAAAACTGTTCGAGGTGGTGGGTGGTAAATAAGAGGAACATGCAACCGCACATTAACGCAATTTTGTTTTACCTATCGTTAGTTTAGCAGTCGAGCATGATACTTCTTTTAATGTATTTATACTTACTACGTACTGTAATTTGTTTGTGTGTATAATCACTATGTACCAATTTTGTTAAACATTTATTAGGCAGCGAGATTAGGACGGTACCGGTTCATTCCCATTAGTAGACAGTAGGACCGCCGTTATCCGAGTCTTAATTAACCGAGTTCCGGGCAAACCGAGGTCGAAAAGTCATGTTTTTACCCCCAAACGTCACCCCTCACTACGTTTACATTGATTTTACACTTTATGTATGCCCCTCCCCCCAGATTTACGTCAGAGTCCGTGTTATACGAGTTTTCGATTATCCGACGTACCCTCGGTCCACATTTTCTTAATCAGCGAAATCCTATTTGTATATGAAGAAAAATGTCATTATTATATATTTTTAAATCAACTATTATATTACTGTGAAAGCTTCAATTTAAGAACCCCTGGTCACAGAGTGGAGTCTCGAAACCGGTGCGTTTGAAAAACATCATATTTCATCTTACGTGCTTTTTCATGATTCAAAATAAAGTGTACTGGACTATATAGTTCACGACTACACCTGGAGATCATAGCACTCCAAATTTCTTTCGTAGAAGGATAATGCCCTATTTTTTGCATATGTCCAGTGTTTGTGCGATTCCAGTATTTTGGAAAAACTTATCAAATTACCTCTATTCATGGAGTTATTACTTTTCCGGCTGACCCCCCGACGAGAAGGGAAAGTATTGTGAATGCGCAATTTTTTTTTTCTCGAGATGAAGGCGGAAATATCTATTTTGAGCCCCCCGTGACGATTAAGACCAGTTCCAGACTGAGGTTTGTTTATGTGTCTGTGTGTATGTATTCCTCCACGATAGCGCCCAAACGCTTAATCCGACTACGCTGACATTTGCTATGCAGGCATCATTTAGTCATGGCAAGAGTTGAAAAGATTGTCATTGAAATCGCTCCATCGGTAATCGGTGCATTAGTCATATATTATCGGTGCATTAGTCATCTACACTAAGAAACTTGAAATTTACTACCCAGATGCTTTGTTGGACCGAAATCGGATTGTAAAATTTTGGTTTGAACATCTCATATAGAAGCTGCATTAATAACATTTAATTTCCTTCGCGCGTTTGATATCGCGCGACGCAAGTTCGAAATTTAAATCTTCATTGCGTTGTGTAGATCGTTCGAAATTCGAATGTTTAACGGTGAATTTTACGGCGACGCGCGTTTGCAATACGATTTTTAAATTGAACGAGGTGACGTCCTTGGCTAATTGCCGGGAAAGTATTGGCGTGACCCTACCGATTTTTAAATCTCAATAAAAACTTCCATGTATTGAATGGAAAAAAATTACATTACATTATTCTTAATATTATAGATATTAAAAAAATATAATTAGGGACAATAAAACAAAAGAGTTTGAAAATCGAAGCAAATAAATTATTGCGCTTATTATAGGCAATACACAGCGACGCATTGTATGTATATCGCTTAATCAAGACCAAATTTGGGAGTCCATATAAATTTTTCGGCCCAGCCTTGTTTTGAATTCTGCCAATCCTCTTTGCCCACACTTCCCCGATATGAATGCCTCGTTCCATAGTTTGCCAAAATCCCTCCCTACGCTTCGGTGCGATTAAACACTGTCCTGCGCCTGACTTTTGGTCGCGTATTTAGACCGAGGCCGCATTTTGAGGCCAAAGGGAGGAAAGAATCTTTAACGACTTATCTGGCCACGATTTATGATTATTGCTATCTTGTTACTAGCACTGATTCTGAAATCTAGGCTACGGAGTTGGGTTCTTTTTTTTCCAACTCCAATAGTGTGATCGAAAGCAATCATTATTGTTAAATCTCGTTTATATATTTTTTACTAATTTAGATTTTTATAATTAGGTAGGTATGATTTTATTACTGTAAGTTTAAACAAATATGATTATTTAATTACTATGTACTTGCACATCATTTTTATTTATTTTGATAGTGTATACATAATCTCCAGCATCTGTCCCGGAGGCCTGTAGCAACCTAAACAGGCTGCTAACCTTCTGGGACAGCCTGGGTTGGCTGGAGTAACATAAATAGAAACATGAGCCACGCACAACGGCCCAATCAAGAGGCCAAGTACGGGAAATAGCTCAGGAAAACTAACTAACTAACTAGTGTATACATTCTGTCGTGTTATTGTATACATTCTGTTAGTGTATATATTCTGTCGTGTTATTGTATACATTCTGTTAGTGTATACATTATGTCGTGTTAGTGTATATGTACATTCTGTCAATTTTATTATGTTCTCTTCATTACTTTGTTATTATATGGGCTCAACTATTTACAACAATTTAAATCCTCCTTAGAAAAGGCTATATAGGCGGCAGTCTAGCCTATAAAAAAGCTAGGTGATGGCAACAGTTTTTGACATATCATGTGATCAGTTTTGTGGTACTGGATTTCCGTGTGTGATTTTTTTATTGTTCATATCAATTTTACTGTAAATGATTGTGAATTACTTATTAAATAAATAAATAAACAAATAAATTGTGTGGGAGCAGTCTTGCCAAGATACCAAGGTCTGGCATATTCGAATACCTCGACATTGGTAAATCCGATATATTTAAATTCTTTTGTGTATTCGGTAATTTTTATGACGAGTAAATTGAGTCATTAGAAGCCAATCACCTGTTTAAATAATCATAGCTATTTTCCAATTGAACTAATCCGGTTAGCGAAACTGGGCTCACCTCTAATATAGGAACTTCTGGGTAATTTAAAATAGATTAAAGCCCCTTTGTGACCCCTGGTGACTTGTGTCCTTAATTTACACATGTGTCCTACAACACGCGATCAGTGAAACTGTCACAGGAAATACTGAGTGACTCAGTCTGGTTTCTTAGAAAAAACCTATTTTTAATACTCTGACGAACGATATACATTTTATTAGCCTTTTCTAAAAGTGTGTTTTTGATTACTGCTGTTCTATCTGTCTGTTATCAGATATGTATCTGAAATTACTACGTAGTCCGATTTGAATAGAATTTGGCATGCATATAATATAAGAGAGAATATCTCCAGATTGTTTTTTTTTCTGAACTTAAAGTTCATATAGCCCCTAGAACAGATTTTTTTATACGCCTAGAAGGACTTCATGATGATGTTTTAAAACAAAGTAATAAAAATGTTTCAGTGGTTATCCAGGCAAAGACCTGGTTTACTGGGAAATTAGAGTTTTATTTATCCATTTTTCCATACGTAAGATTCTGTGTGATCATGTTTGTTCAATGAAGATACAATTGAAAATAAGATTAAACAAATACAAATTACTAGGTGCGTATGCATCTTGTCAGTCAAGATCGTCGTATATGTCACCCTTCAGTCTTGAGTCATAATGTCGTGCAAATGGAGAAAATAAGACGTTTGCTGCAAATATTATTCGTTCGCCACGGAATAACAACAGCTGTATGTGGATGGTATCTTATTCGCTGCGGTAAGCGCTTTCTTCGACCGAACATATGATCGCAATTGATCATACAGTATGTTCGCGACTGTCCAACATTCCTTTCAAGGGTTACCCATATAATTGTCGAATTTTGAACTGGCATCTTTGGGATTAGGATCGACCCTCATTATGAAGTCGTAATAGCTAACGATAGTAACGGTCGATAACTACATTTTCAAACCATAGGTGCGAAAATGTACTAATAGTACCTACGAATAGTTGTACTTCCGCATAATCTTGATCGCTTCGAATTGACAAATTTAAATAAGACGCGCGTATACTTAATAAATATGTCTCCAGCTGTAAGAGCTTTCTAATAATAAAATATTTTAGGGAGGTCATATATTTGCGTTGTTACACTAATTACTCGTGACCGAAACAATTAATCGCTTTAACATTTCGGTTTAAACAAAAATTGCATTGCAACGAACTCAGTTAATAGCGTTTCTATAGAGAACGCCAGCGATGTTTTATTGCTATATATTGTGAAGTGTAGTCTTATACTTGAATTTATATCCTTTATTTTTTTCATAAGGCTCCTTTTACCCGAGATATAAACTTTCAAATATTACTTGCAAAGCGTATGCGACGTCAGCTCTTACGTTACAATGCATGTATTTTGTTTTATTTCAATTGGTTTCTAACTTGGATTCTAACGATTCAGCTGATGATACACATGAAGGCTTCTTCTGTACTCGCCGTTATGTTCCTGTTTTATCTGGCAGTAAAATAATAATAATTCAGCTGTTGTTGGCCGATGCGGAAGACGAAGATTTTTTATTAGGATTCGTGTTTCATATTTGATGAAGCCATATATTTAATATTATTCGATTAGGATTAAGGCGATTTGGTCCAACCATATCAGGTATTTAGACCCTTGACAATAGGTGTGAAAATGTGCCGAGCTCCTAATGACAAAAACCTTCTGGCCTATATATATTTCACCTACTATAAGTTTTTAATGCAAAATAATATCCTTAACTAAAAAATCGCTTAATATCCAGGAACATGTTTATTCAAAATAAGTTAAATTATAAAACGATTTTATTGTTTAGTTATACATTAAACAAGGTTTTGTTTATTATGACCTGTTTTGGAGAAACACGTTTCTAGATATTAGGAGTTTTTTTGTAAAAGATATTACTTTACATAAAAATCTGAGTTGAAAGTCGTCTACAACTTTTTTTTATGGCTCTGGCCTAAACCAAAAAATATTTTACGTGTCTGAATCCGATATTTCATTTAAATGAGGAATGAAGAAGGTTTATTTTTTCGTCCCCGCTCTTGCACCGCCACATCGTATTACGAATAAATTAGTCTTTCCCCGAGCACCCTTCAGAGTGACTAAAAATATAAGTGGAGGAAATACGGCGTATATAATAATATCAAATCGGTTAGGCATTTACGCAGTGCTTTCCCTGTTGTTCGACGACGCATTAACACCTACGCAGGCACTCTCCCTACTGAAACAATGAACAAACACGAGCCTTATTTGTGCAGAATTACATATTTGTTATTATTGAAATGATAACGGTGGCTTGTCTGGACATTCCGAACCTAATTGCGACTCAAATAAGACTATTTTGCGATGATATTTTCATGTTCGATTTCGCGGCGCGTGACTCGTGTAAAAATCCCTAATATACGAAAAAAAAACGGTTGTCGCCCCAAGACTTTCCCGGCAATTAGCCAAGGACGTCATCTCATACAATTTAAAAATCGAATTACAAGCGCGTCGCCGTAAAATTTGACAAACACTCGAATTTCGTCATAACGTCATAATGTTATAATGTTGTCATAATGGATATATTCGGCTTGATCTCGAAAAAATAATTTTGCGCGTTCACAAGACTTAACCTCCTCGTAACACTGTTAGAACATTTTCAAAATCCAAAAAAACATAAACTACGTCATAATCCATCGATTAAACAACCTATTGACTGCGAACTGGTTTTATTTTGTTTTGGATTTACAAGGGTTTGAAATGTATCGTAAAAAAAATGTCTTCTTAGTTTTTACTTAACTGCTACGCTAATTTTTAGAAAATATTTACCAAACTACTACAAATAGAAAGGCAAAATTCTGCTCTACACAACTGCATCAAAACATTCTGATTAATTGATTGAATTGTGGAAATAGAAAATAATTGAAATGATAGATTAAAAATAAAATATTTTTTATCATTCTTTTTACTGTAACTTCTAACGAAGGGAGACAAAAGTTTTTTTTAAGCACCTAACACATTTTATCCACACTTCAGGCGATTTTAGCCACAATTAAAATGATTAATTAAAATGTTTTCACATAGTAACAGAGCTCATAGTATAGATAGAGCATACGAAAGTATGCTAAGATGAAAATCTTAGCAATCATAGCAGTTTGCTGAAAAGTAACAAGGAATTTGAGTAACAACGATCTAGCGCATCTACTACTGTGACAAGTACTAAGCCCGAGTAAACCTAGCAACACTCGATAAGCGAACGACCCTCGTCAAAATTTGCCGCCCACATCCTCTTCCGGTAGAGTCCCTGCGAAAACGAGCACAACGCGTGACGGCCATACTGGAATAGAAACATGGCTCGCTATCTTATCAGAACTAATGGCGTATTTTATTGAGCGACAATTAAAGAGATAATACTGAATATAACCTTGACATAGGCACGCGTCATATGTACCCACTTACGGACACGACTCAAGGTCGTATGACATTTAGGTATAATAGGTACCTAATTTTGTTATTCAATCGCGAAGTAAAAAAATAGGACTATTAAATCATGGACATATTTATTTTTAAGGTTTTCTTTTCAGAATTTTATCATTTTTCCTGATTAAGCCTTCGAAAGTCAGTCATGCTGACGCAAAATTTGCGTGGTAAAACGACGCAGCGTCTTTGTATTTTTGGTCGATTTTGTATATAAATACTAATAATATTATTTGTTAATGAATTCTCTCTTGTTTCCTAATAATTTATCTTCTTAGTCATATATATTATATATTTATATTTATAATACTTCTTCCAGAGTAGCTAATTTTATCAAAAAATCGATCGTTTCCCCAAAATATGAATAAAAAATTGTTTTTGACTTATTCTGCTGTTATTTTATATTTGCTATTTATTTATGCGTAAACCTCGATAAATATGACACATTTCTAAACAAAAGTCTTGTTCGCTTTATAAAAAAATAATACTTATAAAAACAACTTGAAAAGCCGAATACCTTTAAGTTACGACGTCATGTTTTCAACCCTCGAAAATTTGTTTTTAAGGGGTATTAGTGCACGCATACTAATATACAACGGTGGTTAATTCAATGGCAGGTGACTTTTACCGCAGTGGAGGGAGAAATATAGCCGATAATTGCATGAATGCGGAGATCGCCCGCCGCGAATTGTTACGACTGAAAAACCACGAATTGGTGGGTAATGGCGTCCCAGAGGTTAAGCAGGCGTTGAAATAAAGTAATGTTGAAAATAATATGACTATTTTTCATCCACACGGTTCAAGGGAAAACCTTATATAAACCATCTCTGCCAATTTAGGTTAGAATACTGAGAAACTGAATTACATATGCAGGTCCGGGCGTCTGCCGGTTCCAAAATTAATAAAGGATTGTGTTTGATGACCGTTTGAAGGTAAAACGCCTTGCGGTCAAATGCAAATCGACTAAACGCCTGCCACAGTCAGAGACAGTCATAGCGAGATACAGACAGACAGCTATGAACAGCCCGAGTGGTAGCGCAGTAACCGCTGATCGGACAATATATTTTCAATGCCGCGTCCTTGCCTGGGGACACGAGGCTTATAGAACAAGGGGTTGTAAGTTGTTTTGCTAAGACGATTTAGTTTATACTTTCCCAAAAAAAAAATACACTGTGATCACGAAGTGAATTGATGTTTTAAATTAGGCCACAAAGGCAACGGTTTTTGCTCCTTCTGTAAAGTAGCTATCGGTTCTGATAATAGAGGCCCATTCAAAAATCACGTCTTTGAAATCATCAACTCTGAAGAGGCAGTTAAAAGCGCCTTCAAATCAATCATTGATGGCAATCCATGTGGATTTTGTTCTATGTCCCAGTCTGGGCTATTGTGTTTTTATAACGCAGGTGTTTTTATTTATTTGACCATTTTTACATTTTCTGACTTTCCTGCTCAGTGCTATCATGAATGCACTGCCCAGAAATAGTTGCAAAATCTCACGAAGCAGTGAAAAATGTCTTTAGAAGCTACATAATTCAGCAATAGCGGTATGAATCAATTATCTATATAAATCTAGCAATGAAACTGCAGAATATATTCAACAACAACAAACCACTATTTCAACGACAACGGCAATTTTATGGGATTTTTCAAGAATAGTTCAAAAATAGGTTACGGCATAGTCTCGTCATGGTCTGAAATGGATCATCAATTCTTATTGTGTTTTATTTATTTACATTTTAATCTATTATATTAATTTGTAAAATTTTCCATTGCTTTCGCAAAGGTCGCTATTTTCGAACGCTTGAAACGAGGTGTTGAGATGCTTCCGTGTGCATGGGGTATTGTAAGTTGAGAAAGATCTACAAACTAGATCGTACATCGTACAAAAAGAAGTCATATTCCATAGTTTTTTTTTTAATTTCCTTAAATATGTTGAAATATGTAGGCACCTACGACTTTTTAGACTGCTGTAAGATTTTATAGAAACATTCCTGATGACCGTGTAACGTGCACCGTGCGCTCTCCATGTTCGGTTAATATTTTCTGTCGTTGTAGAAATCAAACTGATTTCGCAAAAATGATGATGACATCTACAAAGCGTATTGTAGAAAATTATGGCAGCTAACGGTTCCAGTGCAGTTGGGCCACTAACACCCGCTCTATACCTAGGGCCACTAACACCCGCTACTTTACAGAAGGAGCAAGTCGGCTCAACTCCCGGTTCAACCCTTAACTGTAGCCTCGTCGTACCGTCATCCTTAAAGTCGAACCTGGAAAGGACTTTCCCCTGTTACGGTAGATGGATCAGTTTCTCTCGGGGATGATCTTTAGGCACTGCTGGGAGGTTTGCGCACTGTGCGGTGACAGCCTATCGAGTGTGCACTCGGGACAATAACCAGGGGGGAGGTGGGATCTGGAAACGATCTTATACGTTTTCTAAGCAACGGGAGTGGTTCATCACCTGATGTCAGCTACTCTTGAAACGACTCGTTGTCCACCCGATCCGGCGTTAAAGACGGGCAAAGAACGCCACTGTTAACAATAAATTCGAACTGAATTACCGCTAACGTCAAGTAGAGGCCGCATAAGCGACTTCGAATCCGACCAAATCTAGCAGTGAGGGAGCGAGGCTGCCCGCTGGATTCACTTCCCGTGCCACGCGGTAAGACGTTGGTATCTCGCGGGCTTGTTGGCGGAGCTAGACGGTGGGCTGTCTTGTCCCCTAAATCTCTGCGTTCACCCCACGGTTAAAAGAACGATTATATATCGTTATACCTCCCTGGAGCAACGGGTTCGCCTGTAATAGATTACAACTCCAAACTGTCGCAAATATATAACCGCTTTTAAAGCCAGACAGGGTAGCGCAATATTGGCTCAGGTTCTAAACACCGGCTCAGACGTCTGGGTAACAACGAAAATGATCTTGCTGAAAAGACGTATCTCTTTCAATTATATATACTTTGTCCTTTTATCCCCTTCAAAGAAGAAGACAGACTAAGCGCGTTATTACGAATACGCCTGAAAAATACTAGATCATATGTTTTCATAATAAATTCCACGCTTCTTTATAATTTACGAGCTCTATATACAGGGCGGTCACCTTGCGCATACAATACAATACAATACAGTGATAATTCAATTCAACAATACAAACGAATGATAAAGAAATAACATAAATTAATTAATGTCATACGTGACGGTATTTGCTCGACTATGGCTCGCTTTCGCGCGAACTAAAGAGGATATTCAATCAGAATAATAATCGAGTTCGTATCTCGTTGTGTTCGGACAGTGCTCTTGCTTGAATACGCCGTAAACAAACACATAAATACGGTCTTTGTGTCTCATGAAAGACCGTGAAAAGTGATCGGAATATAGAGGAGCGCAGACACGGTTGAGAGGACGGCTCAGCACAGCGGGGTTGTGCTCTAATTATAAATCAAATGTACGATATACGATTGAAAGAGAATAAAACCGGTCACATGCAAGTCTCACTTCCCTATCCCAATTTCTCATAACCTATGATGGTCACAGACATATTTACTTTTCCCATATTCGACAGTCAAAGGATTTTTTAAATCTTCGAGTAGATAGATCTTTGGAGATAAGGGAGACAAGAAATCCTTTATCTTATACGGTTTTTATTATTTTATATTAAACAGAGGTACGGAGAAACAAAATCAAGATTAGAAATTAAACAGATGAGCCCTTTAATACCATACTCAATTCGACTGGGAGGAAAAATCAGGTTCAGGCTCAGTTGCAGGCCTGCAATTTCTAATTTCTAAGACTGTACTAACAGAGCGTGTCATAGATATAATACAGACTTTTTAATTGTGGACATATTACACTCATCAAAAACCTCTTATAAGAACTCAATTAAATAAAGTCTAGAGTCTATCTAGATGATCACAAAACATTTATACATATTAAATTTCATTTAATTTAGTTCATGGACATAATTTTATCTCAAGTATATTCATTATAATACCTATATATCATACCTAAAATTAAATATAAATATATTTATATACTTACATAATTATTTTTTTAAATCTATTTTGTCTCTTCCTTACACCTCACTTCCCATCCTGATTCCCCCCCATCCTCAAACGGAAACAATATACAATTATAATTCGTTCATTTTGCGTACTTTATATTCGGAATCACATTAATGGATTTTTGTCACTTTTAAATAGGTTTTTATTGCATTGTATGTAGTTCTCTTTGGTTCCAGAATAAAATAACATAAAAAATAAAAATAAAGTTTATGTTGATAGTATTAAAATTGAGCGAGATAATCAACGCTCCTAATAAAGCCTTAAGTAATGGTTTTTTTTAACGACGTGCAGCTGCTCTACGGGATTCTTCCTTTAGTAATCATTTCTTCCTACAGAAGGTAACTGTTCCTGTATGTACTATGTCTCTACGGTAGATATCGATACCTATCAATATTAATACTTTTCCTTCAGCAAAGACCGAAAAATCGACTCAAAATATAACCTGGAGACACTTCATTCTTCGAAATATATAATATCTCGTTGAAACATTGGTTCCCGTCAGATCATCGAAGATGAGCAGCGTCGGGCGCGGTCAGTACTTGGATTGGTGACCACCGTCACGTGATATTATAAAAAGACGGCTACCTGTAAGATACTTGTCGTTAGATATTATGTTGGTCAGTTACCGTAAGGAGTATAAAGGATAAACAAGTAAGTATATTTAAAAGAATAAAAAACACGACTGCCGTTACAGAAAGTGAACTATTGTATTTATAATTATTTTTATTACGGCCTTTTTATTAAATATCTGTGTTCTATGTATGTATCCACATAGATACATATATATTTTCAGAATGTACTCAATCATACCTTTCATTTGATACTAAATACGATAAATATATTGACATTTGGAGATATTGACATTTAGACAACTATTTACTTGATATTTAGACAGTTAAGGGTACCCGATGACACTCGGGATGCCCTAACGATTCTAATGGGGACATTGTTTCCCTTGCATGCTACTTTTAGTGAAGCACTTTCACATTTCACTTTCAGTGAAGCAAGTACAGCCATGTTTTTTCTTCAAGTTTTCGCCTCGTCATTTCCCTTTATCTTTCTTCTTTTTACCTCTTTTACACCAACATTTTTACGTCAATTTATTTTTTAGTGTACGATATTTGCTTGTGTTACGCCAGCTGAGCACTCCTGCGGCGATTGCTTGCGGCCGCGCGGCGCGGGCGATATTGATAACGCGCCGCGACTCGGGGTCGCCCACAAAGGCGCAGCGACCTTCGCCGGCTGCCGCGGTCGCCCCGCGACCGCCCCGCGACCGCCACGGGAAAAAAGTCGCTCGCGCCACCGCTAATGTGACCTACGGATGGATAGAAGACGAGACGAGGACGGAATGCTGGGCCGTTTACGAAATCCACCCCTCTCACGCCACGTTCAACAAATTACATGATTGCGATGACGTGAATTAGAACATAATATAATAGTGAAATAAGTACACTGTGCAAAATATTGGATTTCTTGATACAATGTCGTTTTGTTCTTACGGTTTTATACAGAATAATGAAGTTTCAATCGTAAGTGTGTTGAATTGCGAGGAATTTTGTTGAAACTCGTGTCTCGATTATATGTTCCACCATGCTCCGCACGGGTAAGACGAAAATAACGGTATAATGTAGCTTCAACGTGATTGTAACTGAATATAACCTTACGTATGTAATAACATGATGTCATATAAAAGCAAGATATCGTTGTCCGCCGTAATGAATGTGCGTATATTTACCAAGCCCGTGATATGGTAAATACACCGTTACGTGACATGTTGATACATACGTTTAGACCACAGTACATGTTATATACGTAATCTCTTTGAACAAAAAAATCTTCGCCGTACATGGAGTCTATCTTAGTATGGCTATGGCCTAATTAGACAAAAACAATGAAAGGCAGGCATTGAAAAACACATTCATAATCTATGTTATTATAGATGGCCAAATATAATAATTGCTATTAATTTGGCCGTCAATGCTGTCAGCGACACCTGCATGTCACCGTGTAGAATGGGTTGCCAAATCGTTTTATGGGGCGGATCAGTCTAATACACTATATAATCAATCCCACTACAAAAGCCAAAACATTGTCTCTTTTTATTATATAGGATATCACAATATTATTGGTATGGCAAAGTTACAATTTAACAATCATAACATTCAATTGGATCAATTTAATTCAATCATTCAATGCAATCATCAATTCAATCAAATAACATTCAATTCAATCATAACATTCAATCATAATTCGAAAGATAATGAAAATTATATAGATGAGTAATCTCATAGCTTTTTGTGGCCGTGTTAGGAAATATTAGTAAAATGAAAACTAACATTTGAAAAAAAATATTAATATTCTTTATTTATCCATGTAGAATTGATTTCTTTTTAACCATTAATTGAGTTGAACTCGGACAGTGATAAATTGGTGATGATGACGATGTGGCTGTTGTGACTCTTAACTTTGCAAGCTTTATTGTCATGATTATAAAATACCTAAGATCTTTAAGGAACACTTACACTACTGGTCAAAGCATTGCAAGATTGAAAATTCTAACATTTTCTTTTTGATCTGCCATGGCCCAAAAACTCGGCAAATTAATCCTATTAAGAATTTATGGAGTATAATTAGCAGGAAAATATCGCAAAATCATCCAAAACAAAACGAGAGCTTCAGGATACCGTAACTAAAGTTTGGCAAAATGAAATACCGAAAGAAGTGTCGCAAAACCTAGTTGATTCCATGCCTAAAAGAGTGGCTGCTATGGCCAAAGTCAGAGGCGGTCCGAAAACATATTAAACACTATTGGGTTAAGGATTGGATTATATTAGGATGTCAAAATTTTCAATCTTGCAATACTTGTTTCCAGTAGTTTGCATTTTTTAAATATAAAATTGTAGTTATGTATCTTTCGAAAAAGGCACGGGGCCTTGTTCTACATGCGCTTAGTCGATTCAGGGACCCGGGACCTCTGCCACAGCGCGACAAGGGCACACACCTGTAGCCGGGTCACACACCTGGGCAAAGGCTCCTCCAACGGCCGAGTCACATAATTTATTCGCCCGTGAACGCGACGCTTGTGTCCTTCTACTGTGTGCACCTTTGTCT
The DNA here is from genome assembly GCA_944548615.1 of Micropterix aruncella. Lineage (NCBI taxonomy): Eukaryota > Metazoa > Arthropoda > Insecta > Lepidoptera > Micropterigidae > Micropterix > Micropterix aruncella. The sequence continues at coordinate 10,490,038 of OX155954.1, read as the reverse complement.
CATATTTACATCACTTTACCACCACCACCACCACTAATAAGACACGCGCTTGACGTTACCGAGTAGTGGCACTTCCTAATTAGAATTTGGCACCAATCGGTGAAAAATCAGTCGTTCTAGCCCCGAAACCTACATGGAGAGAAATAATTTTAATTTCGTAAATCTGCATATTACGCCATGTTTACCATGCTAAATACCCTCAGTGTATTATCCTACCGATATGCAACAATTGCAGGAAAAAAACGACATTGACATTCCGCATTTTTCAATGCATAAATTAATGATTTTTCTGAAACCATTTGTTTGTATAAAAGGAGTTTTTGAATTCTACAGAAACTTCCTACTTCCTTGTGATAGAGCGCCGTCATAAAATAGAAACGGGTTGCACTGAAGGCCTCGACCAAACAAAGTATGAACATGTACATTATTTGGCAAATGGAGTTTGAGTTCAGTAAAGTGCATTTTCCTCCCTAACTTGGTAATTTTTATTATATTTACTGCAAATGAAGAGGAGAGCACCAACAAAGAACGCAAGTGACATCCACGGCAACCCTGGAACCACTACGAAGGTTCCTAGTAGTAATAGTAGCAGTAGTAAACGGAGTGGAGGGCTTGTTTCCAGCCCTTGATGTCACCTGGATCTATAAGGTCTTTTGTAACTACCCACTTTGTGGCTGGGTCATTGGTCTGCTAGTAGCCCGGTACTGCTTACCAGTCCATGCAGATCACTGGCCTTCAAGTTGGGCAGATCGCTGGGCTCGATAAAGGATCTTCCCTGTAAACTGTGTCTTTTTGCGGCCAGGCCTGGGCAGTGACCAACGATGTGTCTGCTGTCTTCAGGTTCTTCGCCACATATTCGAAGGTTCCTAACGGAACCAAAAAAAGAAGAGCGACAAAGCGGGCCCAGTACCAGGCTACTCTGCAACAGGGATATGGTATTCAGCACATATTTTACGAGCGAGAGGTACACAACGTGGCAGACGTGCGCTCCTTACCGATCACGAATGGACACGTCAAATTTGTATCGCAGCCCGCTCGGAACGCAGCGCTACATTGAAAAGAGACGGGTATATACGATTCGCGTGCAGATAGAAATTACATCCCGACGCGTTCGATTCCCGTCGCGAATTCGAAGCGTGAGAACGGGAGAGAAGGACGTAGCGGGCGGTTATTTACAAACTGTATATGTTTATAAACTCAGGTGAATTTATATCGAGAAGCGAATCAACCTAGAGCAGCCAAACTCGGTACAAGCATCCACGAAAAATAAAATCATAATCAAATTTTAGTCGCGGTTTTTTCTTCGAACTCTGATGAACGCCTTCAGCCACAAACGACGTCCACGATGAAAAACCTCGAACACACTTTCGCGAGCTTATGGTGCAGTAAAACTTGCGATAATATTTTACAAAGTGTGCCTAGGGTAGTTCCTTCCGTTATAGATTTGTAGTGTTGTACCTGCAACAATACGAAGGCTAATCGTCTATACCGAAAGTATAGAGTATAGACGATTAGCCTTCGATCAACAACCGACTTTTTGCACTACGCACTACTATAAAAAAATATATTACAAAATCTCCAGCGCTGTATAAATGTGAATTAAATTACACATTTAATTTATATCGGTTCTAAAGGTCAAACATACGACCGCCAGTGGGCCGCCAGCCTCCTTGAACTTGATCGCCGGCAAATCGATGTAGGCGCGATGCACTCCTCGTTCAGTGTTATATGTAGGTATCTCCCCTCACCCGTATGCGGCGTCATGTGGCGAAAATTGTATTACCCGAAGAGCTATTTTAAATTTTCACATCTGGGACTTACCAACGTAGGTAGATATTCCGTTGTTACTTACTTAGGATTTTTCTGTAACTGTTACAAAGAAAAAGTTTTTTCTTGTAACATAACTCCTGAAGTTTTTTGAAAATGCATTTCAAAACCTTATAAATCTAAAACGAAAAAAAAACATACAATTTATATTTTTTGTCGATGGATTTTGGCATAGTTATGCTGACAGAGTTTGATCATGTTTATATATTTTAATTTATTTGTTTCAAATATTATTCAAGAGCATTACAGACCCAATCGTGAATATTTAATCTAGAGTGTAAGTCTATAATAAGTCTATAATAAGTAAACTAATGCTAAAATTAAAGAAAAAAAAGCATAAAAACATAAAACTAAATAAAACAAAGATTATGATTAACAAGAGATAGCAGGGAGTTGCCTTTTTAGCTGCCAAAGGGATATACAAAGATGTCTATTCAGTGGGTTAGTGTGTAATTAAGGAGAGCTATAACCCTCCCCACTGGCATGTCTACAAAAATATTTGTACGATGGTACGGCACATTAAACAATACATAGATGCGATCTCCTCGCTGTGCAATTTACCGGTACGTACAATTCAAACTTACATAGTATCTCTGGCAAATAAATAGTTCCTTGAATTCATTTATATGCAAAAATATAATTAGCAAAATATATCGACGCGTTTCACGCATATCTTTGTTGTTGGGAAAGATCAGACTGTAGATATGCATGTTTTTCACATGAGAACGCTACTTGCTCGTGTCATGAAAATAATAGGTTTCTAAAGCATTAACCATCATTGAAAAATAGATGAACCTGCTGAAAATAGCAGTCATGATAGAATGGGTAATTCGTGGTTATGCTTACTTAAGAAACAGTGTTCTTCTCATCCCGATCATATTAGGATCATTAAAGACTTGTAAAATCGATTATTTAGGATAAATGTGGTATCCGCCGTTTTCTAAAGTTTTCTTAGGTTGTCTTTCTTAGCCAACATTATAGCAATAAAAAACATAATGTAATTAATATAAAACAATTAACATGTTGAAGGACTTGCTTGACGTCGATAGCTGCACTAGCTCCGTGAATTTCCTGCCACCTGATCTGATATAATTAAATGCGATTTAATTGAACTAAGTGACATTGAAAATGATTTTCCCTGTCGGCACATATGCGCCTCGGCAGCGGTTCAAACCAGTTGCACTGTGACGGACGGTGCGCGGTGGCGGATTTATTTGTGGCAATTTTCTTTCGTTTACACTTTTCCTGCCAAGTCGAGGGTTTATGTTCGTTACACAATAATTGCCTCTGTGTTTTTAAATTCCCGGGGCAATTGAAAAGCGATGACTACTAAAACTAGAAAAACTCGTAGAATGCACAACGGAAGATAAATTCCCACATCTATATATAAAAAACAAAGTCGGGTTTGTTCGAACACTTATAACTCGATAACGAATGAACCGATTTTCATGGTTTTTGATTTGTTGTATTTGTATCCGTCCCGAATAGCAGAATAACTATTAAAAACAAAAATTGGAAAATTGACGAAAAATTAAAATACATGAAAAAACATTTTCCCATACAAAATCTAAATCCGTGTTTTTCTTATAGTCAGTTGTACGTGGCATATTCACGTGTCGGCAAATCATCCGCTTTATTTGGTTTTGCGCCTGGCAAAAAACAAAAAATGACGTAGGTATATCACAAGGTGTTTCAATGAAGAGAATTATACCGAGTGCATCCCATGCTGCACAATATGTAAATAGTTTAATTTAATCATGTCTTGCTGACACGCGATTGATATACTTAATTTTTGTACTTTTATGTTTCTTATTGTGTATCTTAATAAAGTAGTGAACTTAAAATTTATTTTGTATTCATTTTATTACTTTCATAAAATCATGAATTAAGTTCAGCTAATCTGTAACACGACATTCATTGACTGTTAGGCGGTACGAAGTGCGCCGGGTTCGAAGTTCGAAGATAAATTGTAGTTTTCTAAACACCTTTTCACACTAATAGCCACTGAATGGAAGTATTTATTGTATTTTTATAACAACTCTTAATCTCCTAAACAAAATCATTACGTAATTAATCGAATTTAACATTTATTTGAACGATTTTGGACGCTAAACAACTCAATTAGTGTTTGAATGATAATCATGGCCATTAAGCGAAGGATCTCGCGCAGAATACGACAAGGAAGAACAATAATATCAACTGCGTGGCCACCTGTGTTGTCTGCCATTCATAAAAAACTTATTGAAGACAATAACCTTGAAATTGAAAAAGTATTGGCTATAATATGTGTCATGTATTGTATGATAATAAACAGTTACGCAGTCCGGAATTATCTGTCCGGAATTTCGTTTTCTTCTTTAGGTGTCTCGTCCTCTTTTGATGGGATGTATGTAATCTTTACTGCGTATGTAAACTTTTGAACCCAAAGAATTTCAAACAAAAACGTTCTCCTAACATGTTTTCATCGGCTAGAATAGTGTGAGAGTATACTATGAGTGAGAGATTAAAAACGTGGCAATGAAAGAAAGAACTAGTATCAATTTTCAGCCATAGTCTTGAACATTGGTTTTCTATGATAATAGCCGTGCCCCGCGGTTTCACCCGCCGTTTAATTTAAAAGAAATCGGATTATTTAGAAATAATTTAGAGTACCTACTTCGTCATGGAGAATATTTTTAGTCATATTTTCGAGTGGTAATAATATATACTGGTTTTCGCCGCAACCTGGTCTAGATAAGACAACATATAATTGTCTGTGTGTAAATCAGTATTCTCTTAAATCTATTCCGACATGCTTAAAATGTTTTCTCTGATTTTTATTTACCTATAGTGACTGCAAACGATACATTCACAGAAAAATTTATTCTTTTAAAATTAATGGTAAATATGTGGGTATCATCGGAAAGGGAGGTATTTTAACAGACGTCTACAAAGGGGAATATTTTAACCAATATTAAATATTATCTACCCTAGTTCCCCTAACTATTACAGACAATGCTTTTCTGAAATCACAAGAAAACATCAAAGTAATTCCACCCATAACTTTATTTGAGCTTCTTGTGTCTGAGAGTCTACGTGAGATCTATGAGCCATAATGCTTACATCTCATATTATTAGGCTTGCATCTTGCGAGACCTTGCCCAATGGGCTATTTTTATGCATAGAGCACACACTGTCTCTTTCAAGTGATACTGTAAGGGGCAGTTTAAAAGTTGCTGTTGCTGTTGCTGACGACGCAACGGTTATATGTTTTTTTCCTGTGACCTAACTTTCGCTAATATTAAATTGGTCACAAAAGTCGTGCCAGTACCACCTGGAGCATCTAAACAAATGTTTTGCCTTTGTCAGTAAAAATGCTTTTTAAAACAGAATTATAAACGAAAAGTTGATCACGTACTAACTATATAATTATTTAATTTGTTCAAAACATATGGTCTCCGCAAAAAAATCTAGAGGTCCACATTATTAGGATTATTGCGAATAGGTGCTGGGAGTCCGAAACTTATAAGAGATTTTTCGCACATTTCATGAATTTAATCGTCTATCAATGTAAGCACTTCATTGTGTATTTTATCATTAGTAGATCATGATTTTCGTTTCGAACTCTATTTAATATGTCCTCACACAAATGATTACATTTTTTCAATAATTCGATTGGCTTTGATGGCTGACAAAATATTAGGACGATACCAAATAACCCTCTAAGTTTTGCTGCTGTCTCAGAAATAGCTGCGTCTGAAAGAGTATTTTACCAATGTTCATATTCTTCTAATAATCCTAATTCTTCGCAAGCACCTTGATATGTTGTCAAAATAATGGCTAAGTAAAAACATTCCGTTTCAGTTGGACGGACATTATAAACACGGTCTAAATCAGCGTATTTTTTTAAACCAGGGTATCCAACGACATCTTGGCCACATCATCTTTTCTAGAAAATGTATTTCTTTCCCAGTTGTAATATTAACGAACCTCATGGTATAACATAGTTTTTGCAAAATCGTCGTTCCTGCAGCTCGAAATCCCAGTGAGAGTCGATGCAGGAGGATTGTTAATGCGATCCTGAAGGTTTTTATAATTAAAGTACATTCTTTGTCCATTTTGCGAATGGAATGCTAAATGAACGATTGCAGGGAAGCGTTGACGATTAGGAAAGTGAAAAATTCTTCAAACAGCTCCAGAAAGGCTAATATATCGACCATTAAGATATTTATCTACCTTTTCGTTATTATTTTGCAAAGTAAAAAAAAGATGTTAGATAGCCTATAACTTTCCTCAAGAATTGGTCTATCAAATCCAAAAACATTTTTTCAAATCCGACCAGTAGTTCCAGATATTAGCGCAATTAAACAAAAAAACAAACTCTGTGTAAAACACGAAATTTGCAGGGAATGACTTCAATATGATGTTAAAAACACGCAGTCTTATGCCACTACCTCGGGTCCGATGTATAGAATATTTTATATACCGAACTCGCGACGAAGGGAACATATTTCACTAATCGATTCCTTGGATTAGTCTGTGTTTGAAAATTTTGTCAAAATCCCTAATAACGTTTTAACTACTTATCAGAAACCTTTTCAATACGGATCGGATCTCCTTGCTCATATCCCAGTTGTGGTTCGAATTGAAGCCCAAGTAAATGATCAGTCTTCTCCAGTGGAATTTCGTAAGCTGTCGTTGTAGCCTCACAAGCACAAAAGCCATATAAGAAGTGCCGAATATAGCTTTAGGCTGATTAAAAGTCACATAAAGGCGTTCAGATTAACTCTCAGCTATGTAAAGGTGTCATTTAAAGGAATTTGGCTTATATTACCTTTTAGTCATATAATTTTGTTGTATAAAGCCTTTTAGTCGAATAAGGGTGGTATAATCAATATAAAACATACTAATTTATACCTAACAGCTGTATAGTAGTCGTATAAATAAACTGTATAGAACAAACAAAACAAAAGCTACTACATTACCTTTATTCCACCAAAGGCTGTATAATGGTTACAAGACCCACCCTTATACCGCTTGTAGTCATATTGTGGTCACTAGGACCTCACTTACACAGCTTATAGTTTTATAAAGGTTATATTAAAGTAGCAGATGCCATATAAGCAAAGCGGGCATTTTTTCTCGAATCTTTATAACCTAAAATTTTTCTATTATATTTTTTATGGCATTTTTAGTCATACAATACACTTATTATAGGTAAATCCTATTTGAAAGTGTGAACAATACCCAGCAAGTGTTCTTTTTTACTGCAAAAAATAAACCAAATTTACAAAAAAAACTTTAAACCATAATTATGAATTAAAGTTGAGTTAAAATATTAATATTTTGAAGGCGCGTTAAAATTTTGTTAGACATGTTAGGTACTTAATATTGTCGATGATGTCTGCAAGAGAATTTGGTGTATTAAACTACAATACAATAATTTTAAAGTCAATAAAATGCAATATATTAGTAGCCATTAGGAATTCTATGTTTGCGACGGCAAATGATTATGCAGCTTCCTTTCGTTACCATTTTATATCATTTTAAGGCATTGCCCGAATAGAAGTTTTAATAAAGTATCAATTGGAGACACTTTTACAGCCGCTGGCTTATACCACCAAAGGTAGCCGTTATGACCGCTATTCAGCCACTATTCAGCTAAAAGCCGTATAAAATGCGCCTAATGCGGTCATATAGCAGTCATATAAACGTTTATATGACCAGCTCTTGTGACTAAAAGCTGTAGAGATAACGTTGCCGTGACTGTTATATAGCCAATTTGTGCTACTTGGGAGGTGTGTTTACGGGTACTTAACTAACTATCACGTACTTGGTATTTGTGGTGTTCAACTTCAGGCTATAATCTTATAGCATTGCCAACGAGGAGCTGGAGTACTTCCAGCCTGGTAACAATTAGTACAGTATCATCTGCATATCTCATATTCTTGATATTTACGCCATTTACCTTGATCCCACTTTAGGGTTTATGTAGTGCTTGCTTAAAGGTGAACTCGGAGTAAAAATTGGAAAGCAGTTATGATATTACGCAACCCTGTCTGACTCCACGCCGTATCTCCACCTCGTCAGAAAGATTGTGGCCAACCTTGATGAGCTCATTGGTGATGCGCTCTTTGGTGGCAGTAGAGATTAGTAATAATACGTAAGTCTTAGCCATCTATTCCCACATGTTGGAGGATTTGTGTTCCCACTTGTTAGAGGAGTAATGTGTATTGTATGGTATACTAAAAAAAAATGCAAGGTGAAGCAATCGCTGCCCTATCAGTGGCATCCCTACCTTCACCTAGTGTAGCTGCAAGATGCTAGCGGGCACGCTCCAGCAAGTCGATTTGTGTGAAAAGTCTGCACTGTTCGCAGTCAGTAAGCGCTAAGCGATCGCAACCTTGACTCTTGAAATAGTTGCTTCCGCGTCGGCCGTTAGCGATGATTAAAAATACACACTTCAGCAGTGACGCGCGCCACTGCTGAAGGTCGGCCGTGATACGCGATACTTTGGTGACCAGGCATAGGATATTTGCACATGAGACACTCATCCTAGAGAGACAATAAAATTGCAGTTCTGGCAGGAAATACCTAAAACAGTCGATTTAACTTATTTGAAGTGAAGATATATTTTAATTCAAACGCAATATTTATTTATTTATTTATAAGTATTTATTACAATGGTTACGACTAATTATACCAAACAAGTTCAAGAATCAAACATAAACAGTTCAGAGAAACCGTCACATCGTGTTTGGCACCTGCCTAAAACTCATCTAACTAGATCAACTAAGGCCTGTATCTAGATGAGCTAATTACAATACGTATAATGACAATGATAAGCACGTCATATCAGGTAACTACATATAACTAAACAAAATATTTACTAGCTATAATATCTATGCATTCAAATATGCATTTGAATTATTATAATAAACGCTCAAGAGCAATGAATCCGGGTCACCAGCATAAACCCTATGAACGCCAGCTTATTCGAATACAAAGAATGCTAACTTATTCAATAATCAGCACATTAATAATGAATATTGAATACTAGGTGCGATCATGTTATATTTTTTTTGTGACAGAACAGAAACAAAAGCGAAAACGAATGCAGTGAATTCGTAATTCGATCTAAAATATCTTCTATTTGGTATTTTTATTTATTTATTTATTTTAAACATAACATGCAGAATTTATAAAATGGTCATACCAAGTAATGGTGCGAAGTAAACGACGACCCACATTCACATGACCATGCTCAGCGCATGCCCAACTAGGCCGAATATAGCCTGTATCTGGGCATACGATTTGCAGACTTGGGTGGAGAAGCATAACTGACGTATGTACTCATACACATACATATACACATATATAGATACATATACTTAAACACACACATATATAAATATATTTATGGATATATATATACACATATACACATATATAGATACATATATTTAAATACATACATATATAAATATATTCATAGATACACATTCACATATACATATATATACACATATACACACATGTTAATTATCTTTTTTGGCTTCTTTGATGGCATTACTTTACAGCAGTGCTTCCCCATTAGTTTTTCCTGCGTACTAATTCAAGAAAGATCTCGAACTCGCGTGCAGGAATGATAAATAAAAATGAAATCACTTTTTTTTTACATTTAGTACAATCATAATACAGTTGTTAACGGGATTATGTGCATGTGTTTTTTTGCACAACTGTGAAACAATTTAGCCAAGAGATGGCCACGCGTACCCCTTGATGCAACTTCGCGTACCCCTGGGGATACGCGTACCACTAATTGGGAAACACTGCTTTACAGTAAACCAAGAAGTTTTATTAATTTTATTTGAGTAGTATTGAGTAGTTTTTTTATATATAAGACCTATTTGGATAAGAGATAATTCTTAGGTTACGAGATATTAAGGTTTATGTTATTGGCCGAGGTAAATGAAGGTAAAGGAAGACTATGCAAAGTACTTTGAGTAATAATAAAGCGTGTAAACTCTTTAGACAATACACTTTTATCACACAATACAGTTTTCACGTTTATAAAACCATTCATTATACTATTTAATCAATGATAAAACGTCAATTGTCCGAACAGAACAATAACAATAATAGCATCCGTCACATTTCCATTGTTTTGCCAATAAAAATTAACAAAGAAAGAAGCTAACAGTCCTATTCAAACAGCACACGGCTGCCAAGCCCCAGCGGTCATTCATTGTATCTAACTAACTCGTCTGTTGAAAGCGTAGATAGCCGGTGACTGTGATTTCCAAGACAACTTCTTTGGCCACGGAGATGCGGATATAAAGTGGGACTGATTTATTTATATCAATATTGTTGACCACAAAAGTGTACCTACCGTTCAAAAGAAGCCGATTGATTTAACAGTATTAAAATCATAAAATGTATACAAAGACATAATCTGAGTATTAAAAGAAATTAAAACTCCAACAGTATCTGCTAGCAGCAAAAAGCCACTTCAATATTCTGTTTCTAATTGTTTCTAACATAGGTGCTGACAAGTCAGAACTATATGTTTCAATTGACGGAGGAGGTCACTAAACTCCCGAAACTACCAACCTACGAAGCGTTGTCTTGAATATTTTTTTCTGCATCCCAAATAAAGATTAAATGTCATGTCACCCTACCAATATATCGCGATTCACACGCCACGCGACAAATTTCGCTTGTACATGTATCCTATCTAGAGCACGCGACTAATTCTGGGGGTCGAGGACATTTTTTTCAGAAACTTACAATAATCTCATATCGTGCAGCTTTATTTGGTTATGAGATAATGTTTAATTAATTGTCGATAACCTCGAACTAGCACAGGTTACGGTATTTGTAAGCTGATGTAATTCTTTAAAATAATAACCTTGTCTAAATGTCAGATAGATTGATGCCGTCTTGATACATACTTGCGATACTCGATTTATTACAATATATATATAATAATATATTATAATAAACAACTGGAATTTAGGGTTAACGAAGTGTATCAACGCCAGAGTGAGTTCTAGCAGAGAAAACAGCAAGATTCTATAAAATGCTAGTCACAGCTGACGATATTGATGTAATATTATTAGATCACAAGAAATTACATCGTTAGCATTTAAATTAAACATATGTTGTGTCGCTCCTAACTAGGCAGAGCATGTTCTAAGAAGAACACCAATAAAAACGATTATAAAAATAAATATTTTCTCAAAGAAAATTTCAGAATTAAATTATATTAAAAATTAAACTTTCGGTAGACAATAATTTCACATGCACAAACAAGTTCCTTATAATAAATAACAATTAGTAATAGGTAATAATAAATAATATTCATTAACATTACGTATATAATAAATATTCAAATAGAATAAATATAAATATATACATAGTAAAAAAAATGAAGTTGTAAAATAACTTGGGATGTTTTTATCACTGAAGGATGTTTTAAAATTTTGTGTCTTTACTTACATACAGGTACTATGAGGCTGATAAGTCTGAACCTAACACACCTTGAGCTTCTGTGAAGTTTAAAATATGTTGCCAGTATGTTTTTAAATGCGTTAAACATGCTTCAAACATTTCAGCCGGTAAACTGTTCCACTGGTCTATAATCCGGTTGAATAGTTAGTTATCCTAGGATAGCTAAAGAATCGGGTTTCCTCTTTAATTCCTAGCAGCAAGTGATGCACGTGGTTCCTTGTGAACACTGAAGATAGCTTGGGGCAGTTCTAATATCCATTGATGATCTTGCAAGTGTATATTAGATCACCCCTGAGTTCCCCCGTTCTTTCAGTGTGGGCAGTTGTAGTCTTCGGACCTTTTTTGGGTATTCTAGATTTTAAAAAACATTGGCAATACATTGGCAATTTTTAAAATACATTAAGAAGATGCTAGTCATTGATATAGAAAAGATTATAAATTTGGAATCAGATGTCTAATTACGTGATATACGAGTAAGTATATTTGTGTAAAGATAGGATTCCAGCTTACCTCACTTGCCAGATTCTTTTGCTAATGGTGTGATGAACAGTGCAGATTCGTCAATCATGTCCACCTAAATTTTTCATTCATTTTTAAATTTTATCTTTTTTTTGCGGAGAGTGCTGTGGTTAGATTCGCGAATAGTTTTGTATGATGTGTGAAGAAACTCACGCTTAGTGTTATCTGCATTCAGATTCGAGATAAATAAATTAAACAGCGTAGGACTTCACACCCCACTGACGACGTCGTATTCCTCTGAGAGAGTGTTTCGCCGCTCAAATGCGAATTCAACTATGTACAACTATGTATATCCTACAAGAACAATTTTACGAAAAACTCAAAAACTTTATATAAGATGTCTTCGTGCAACAAATTTAGTTTTAATAAAACTGCGCTTTGAAGCGAAACAATGATTGAGTCTATTTCGAATTTCGTCATATTTCGATTTCACGTTTTTTAATTTGTTATATGGATAAAGTTGGGCTTGCCCAGACATGTATGGATGTAGTACCAAACATTCCAATTTGTGTCCTTCCATTCTCTAGATATTAGACAAAAATTGAAGTTTAGGAGCGCTGAAACTGTTATTTAACTGGGAAGATTATTTGATGAAGTTATCGCCGATTTATCTTAATATGTTTCTATTGTGATATTTTATGTTCTGGGAAAATAATAAAGAAAAAGTAAATATATTAAAAGGAATAAAAAACATGACTGCCGTACAACAAAAGTGAAATTCTGTATTTATAATACATTTTATTACTTATTTTTTTTCTGAAATACTTGTGGTTTATGTATTTATCTGTAAAATAAATATAAATAATATAAATACATACATATTTTCGGAATGTACTCAATCAGACCTTTCATTTGACACTAAACACGATATATTTATGTTAATTTATTGAGATGTGAACATTCGGAAATTTAGACAACTATTTACTTGATATTTGGACAGCTAAGGTACCATATGACACTCGGGATGATATAATGATTCTTACAATACCAAATACTTCTAAATCGGTTTAAGCGTTAAGAAGTTATGGTGGAATAAAGAAACAGAAAACATACATAGATGGACCCTGAACACACCCTGAACTCCGTTTTTTGCTGGGCAGTCGTGTAAAAAAGGAATAGCACTGCCATTTTTCTACGTAATGAAAAGACCCTGCCACTGAGAGAAAACTTTTAAAAACATCTTTAAACAATTGTAATTAGTAATAAAAAGGTTAGACGTGAACGATTTTTAATAGGATAAAGGTTTTTAGCTCTATCGTTGCAGTTCGGTATCAAAATGTTAATTTCGAAAATGTGTACCTATAATTGGTTTTGCATTTGAGCTATTTAAATATGATTCTTACTCTAAAAGAGAAAGATCATTACGGCTTGCAACCATCTTGATGCAACCATGGATGCGGTAAATGTGGAAAGCATGTCCCTTCCTGTTGACCTCACCAACTCGCTGCTATAAAAGCCGGCAGTGAACTTGCAAAGCAATCGTCTAATCGCCTAGTGGAGGTTAATTCGTTCGCTATTCGTAGGTGTACGAGTATGTATACTCATCTGTCACACAACAGGCAGGCGACCACACCCGGCGGCCGCAACTAGATCGTTTAATTTATATTAACTATAGGTATTTCGGCTGATGCGCGAGTGAAAAGGAAATACGAAGGTCGGCGGTAATGGCTCTCCCACTTCGGCATGTCCGCGAGCGCTTTCGATATTTATAAAACTACGCGTATTTTTCTCGACCGGAAAATTTACAAACGACCAGGCGACAGAACAAAAATGGAGAGATAGGCGCTTGGATGAATCAGCTTGCAGCTGTTTTTCCTATTTTAAAAGACGCGAAAGAGTGTCTGAGACAGACTGAGATGAATCAGATATCGTCTGTGTCAAATTAAAAGATTTTCGACTTTAAATATAAATTCATTTTTCGCTCCATTTATGCATGTAAGTGTACCTACTTAAAGAGATCGTCAGTTTCGTCATTAGCAATACGCGTGTTGTAAACAGGATCAGTGTTATTAATAAACCCAGACTAATTCCTATTCCGCGCGTAATCCTCGGAATAAACGAAAGTGCCATTAATAAACCTGGAATAGCACTATTCCGTCGCTAATACTACTAGACTATCTCCTGTCAGTTTAGTCCGTGGTGTGAGGTGGAATAGTGCAGGAATAGCGGTGAACAGTTGCGTGTTTTGCGACATACCAGCGATTTGTTCAGATTTTGCGTTCGTTATTAGTGATATTCCGTGAGAAAATGGATGAAATGAATTATTTTCGTACCGTCAACGTTTGCGAGTTTTTAGGCTCCGAAAGCCGAAATTTTACAAAAGGCGCTTCGACCCATAATATGTCAAATTGCCGGATTAGGAATTTCGCAAAAAGTATCGTTTCTGGAAGGTGAGTATTCTAAAAGTTGTGAATATGGTACGTCCTGAGGTTCGAGGCGACAAAAAAGGTGGATACAAGAAGCCCGAGCTGCAAGTCGCCGCGGCAATCAGTTGGTTGTAATAAGGTTAGTTTCTCTGTAATTTGTTTCTTTCTATATATGTTTATACTTTATAGTAATATGTTATTGCGTTTTACTTTCAGATTCAAGCTTAATGCGCAGACCTAGGTTATCGACTGTATTCCAAGAGTCGGCGGAGAAGCTGGACAAAACTATGTCAATCGATAAAACTATTTTTTGATCAACAAGGTTATGGTTGCCCTTAATAATAAATAAATAATTAGTAAGTGCATAAATATTCTTTCATTTTACTCATTAAAACCAAGCAGCCGACATAACAGAGGTATTGCGAATTGAGGTTATGTCGCAGTTCGAATGACAGCTGAGACCTAAGTCTAGCCAAGTTGACAACATAACGAACCGAATATGACAGTGTTACTATATGGAAAAAAATGTTTTCACGGATTAGAATCCGCCGACTAACTAGTCTAGGTTTAAAGCTGGTTTATTAATACCATTGCTTTAATACCCGAATTAAGAGATAATACGCGGACTTAGTATTCCGACGATAGTCTGCCGATTAAGGAAATCTATTTAATAACACTGGATGAGTTTAAATTTACAAGCATCCGTAAGCCTTCGTATACTAGTGACTAAATCTCAAGTGCCCTACTAGGCGAGGTTTGACATACCCGAAAATAAAATGAAATAAAATCAACAGATTAATACTTTATGACAGCTATTAATAGAGAATTTATTGTAATAACTAATAATGAATAAGTTCAAGTAAAACACATATTTAATAGACGTTTATTTTAATAGACGTTTATTTTAATAGACGTTTATTTAATATTTTCTCAACCTATAATCTATTAAGTCTTTTCTTAGGAACTCATAGAAAAAAGCCACACTAGGTGAAGTGTGTGATACCCAAGATCACTTCATTCACGTGTCGCGCGCTCTGAGACTGATGCCAGACTGAATGAATTGCACTAATCAGAACGGCAACGTCGCATTTGCAGCTACTAAGAAAACGAATTCGGGCATCTTTGAAGTTTGAAAATTATCACGACTTTTTAACTCCTGGGGTGTGATATACTCCACCTCGTACACAGGTTAAAGTGAATAAATTAGTAGGAGCAAATAAATAATTTGTGATAAAAAAATGGAAAATAAAAAAAATATGTAGGTATTTAAAAAAATCGAAAAACTATATTTTGGGAAAAGTATAAATAGACGGCTAGATAGTGCAGCATGCTCAACGCTTCTTAAACTTTATTTTTTTAAAAATACTTTCCAAAAAAAAAAAAAAATATTTTTTTTCAATTTGTTTATAGTTATTTATTTACCCACTTCAAGGTGCCGGTAAATTTAAACTCAACCTGTATATTTCCAGCATTCAATTTCTTTGTCCCAACTGCGCACGCGGCGCGGGAGAACGATATTGATAAAGGTCAATAGAAAACGCTTCCGCCTCCGCGTGTATGTTTCGATTATCAGCCAAGGTCTCGAACGCACAGACCCGACTGTGAACACAAGTTCGAGGTGACACAATATTCGCCAATAGGATAATGGGTACGCGGCTAAAGAGCCAAGTGCGATATAGTTTCAATACGTCCCAGCACACTACGCGGTCTACGCGGCCTAGCCGGGTACAGGAAGTTGAGATAACCAAGCGTCGGAAATTCGATCAAATGTTTGCAAAATGTTTGGTGAGTTTTTATGATCCGAGAATACCAACATATTATCATGCACGCAAACGAATGCCGTTAAATAGTACTGTAGCATTGAATCTGCCTCGATATAGCTCTGTAAAGACCGCGATCCTTTGCACCTTGAGTCCTTTATTTTTTTCTCCTGTCAAAATTAGATGCGCGGACTATCTCGTGTCTATCAGATATATCCAATGAACTCCGTGAGTACATCAGACAGTGAGGTCTTCCTCTAAATTTTACATTATATTTTTTCATTTCTCAACAATTACTTTACATTTTTATCCTAACTTTATAATTGAAAAATGTTTGTTCGTTTGTGAAATTCTTCATTTATTATTATTATTATTTTAAATAAATTAATCTTTATTATGAATTTTTGTTTTATAACTATTTTATACCCATGATATTTTTAACTGATCTTATTTTTCATTATTTTTGAACATTTTTATTTGGGATTTTCAATTGTTCATAGCTATAATCAACTTTTTAACTAAGTAATAAATAAATTTGCACTTTACCTTTTAGATTTTTTAACGTATTTAGCATTCGCACACTCTTTAATGTAACTTTGTTTATAGAGCACAACATCGGTCAGTAAACATCTTATAATAATCGAAGGATGACGGAGAAGAACGATCAAAGTAATTTTTTAAAGATTTTTGGTAATTCCATCTACTCTAAAATATGACCTTTTAGGCAGGGGTTGTTCCAGTGAGAACAAGATACATATAATTGGTATGTAAAACAAATATACTATAGTTTCTAAAATATATACATTTTACTAAAATTTATACTCCATAAAAAAAGGTATCTTATCTTAAAAAGTCAAATTGACTTTGATCGTTCTTTTCCGTAATCCCTACAGTTTAATTTTATTATATGGATTATGTAGTAGTATTGTATTTAGTATTGTAGTTGTAGTGTAGTTACGTAATATTTTATTTGATGTTTTTAATTTGTAATATTTATAATTGTTAATTGCTTTACATTAAATAAATAAATTATATATATATATATATATATATATATATATATATATATATATATATATATATATATATATATATATATATATATATATATATATATATATATATATATATATATATATATATATATATATATATATATATATATATATATATATATATATATATATATATATATATATATATATATATATATATATATATATATATATATATATATATATATATATATATATATATATATATATATATATATATTCAAATTGAAATTATGTTTATTACTAAATAAATGAAATGATAAAATAATGAAAGGGCACTTATCTGGTCTGTGGTGACCAGGAGTGACTCCACGCCTTATTCTTCTCTTCCTTCAGCGCTTGCTAGGTGTTTCCTGCTGTGGTATTGGAACTTGATTTAAATGGTAGCGGCAACACAACAATGCGAGACGAGAATGAATGCTGGAAAATAATAGGCGATTAGTGTTTCTTAAATATTAATGATTGTTATAAAATGTATATCAATATTTCGGCTCAGCCGTCGTCAAGATATGTGACATTTCTGAAATCGAACAATTCGTTGAAAATTTAAATTCAAGGAATCGAACAAAAAGAAATGGATTAATAATATTTTACACGATTTAGTTAAGGTACCATAACCAACCGTGCAAAACGTTATTTTAAATGAATGATTATAAATTAAAATAAAAAGCATTTGATGATTATGATAATATGATAAACCTTATTAATTTTGCCTATTGAGACCGGAACCTTTGCAAGCGCCTAAAATATAAATATAAGCTAATTCCCAAGATTTGACGTCCCTTTCCTTTGCATTATCACCCAGGCATTTTATTATTTTAACTTTAAAACATTGATCAAAAGATAAATTATGCGCCCTGGCATGTAAAGATATTGGGAGTTGGCTTTCATTTCCTACACTAGCCCTATGATTATTTAGTCTAATATTAAGTGGTGTTGTTGTTTCACCGATATAAAAGGCATCACAAGTCCTGCACAGAAGTTGATATACTATATTTTTTGAAATACAACTGCAATGAAAGGGAACCCTGTAACTATTAGTAGTATTTGGACTGGTAAAAAAAGGACTTAGATCTAACAAAGGACAAGTTTTACAACGTGGACGACCGCAAGGTTGAAGGCCAAAAGTATTATTACCAATAGAGAAATTTTGATTATTTTTTGTTTTGTTTAATATTGATCTAATATTAGGTGGTCTGCGGAAAGATAAAATTGGCGGTGAATCTAAGAGATCCTTAGTGGATGCATCATTAGAAATGATGGGGAATAAATCTGATAATATATCTCGCAGTTTCTCAGCACCAGGAAAATAAGTGGTGCTAAGGAAGATTTTATTATTATTATTATTTTTATTTTTATTTGAAGTAATTTTAGGTTTTGGTATATATTTTACTTCAGAGTTTAGAATATGTTTATCCAATAGAGGAGCAGGGTATTTTCTTTCAAGAAGAGATTGCTTTAGATTATTGAGATATTTATCTAAATTTTCTTTGTTGTTAACTAAACGGTGTCCGCGAATGGACATTGAATAGGGAATGGATCTCTTGGTGTGCAATGGATGACAGCTATCAAAGTGTAAATACTGTTCTTTATTTGTAGGTTTTATATGAATCGCGGTTTTAATTTTACCTTCGGAAATTGTTAAACGAACATCTAAGAAAGTAATTTGTGATTTAGAAATGGTATGAGTGAAATTCAAAGGGCCAAAATTATTTAGGTCGTCAACAAAGTAACACAGCCATCTTTTCTAAATAGCCTCAAGCCAACATCAAACTTGTCAGTAGATGAACGTGCAGCTCTTGAGAGTCTTAGCAAGGATACCAGCATCGTCATTTTGCCGGCTGATAAAGGTTCCACTACTGTCATACTTAACAAAACTGACTATGTTACTGAAGGCTTGAGACAACTTAGAGATGAAACTTTCTATAAAAAACTATCCAGCGATCCAAACAAAAATTTTGCAGTGAAAATAAAAAAATATATTGAACAAAATAAATCAAATGAAAAATTATCAGACGAAGATGTTAAAACTTTAATTCCTGATCCTATCCGAACTCCAAATTTTTACCTATTACCTAAAATTCACAAGCTTAATAATCCTGGACGACCGATAGTCGCAAGCTTTAACTCTCCGACAGAAAGAATTTCGGCTTTTGTAGATTATTTTTTACAACCTTTTGTGAAAAATCTAAATTCTCATATCAAAGACAGCTATCATTTTATTGATATTTTAAATAATACTGTAATTCCAAAGTCAGACGACCTATTATTTGTTACTATTGACGCCATATCCCTGTATACCAATATTCCTCATAATTTAGGATTGGAAGCCATTTCTTATTTTCTTGATGAGAGACCTCATCCTCAAATACCTTCTACAGATTTTCTTTGCAAATTAGCCGAGTTTGTCTTAACGTGTAATGCTTTTTCCTTTGAAGATGAATTTTATCTTCAAATTAAAGGGACTGCTATGGGAACTCGAATGGCACCTTCGTATGCCAACCTTTTCATGGGATTATTCGAGCAAAATTTTCTTCAAACGCAAAATTTAAAACCCATATTATGGTATAGATTTATTGACGACATAGTAATGATTTGGCCACACGGACAAACTACTCTAACAACCTTTCTTGACGACCTAAATAATTTTGGCCCTTTGAATTTCACTCATACCATTTCTAAATCACAAATTACTTTCTTAGATGTTGATTTAACAATTTCCGAAGGTAAAATTAAAACCGCGATTCATATAAAACCTACAAATAAAGAACAGTATTTACACTTTGATAGCTGTCATCCATTTCACACCAAGAGATCCATTCCCTATTCAATGTCCATTCGCGGACACCGTTTAGTTAACAACAAAGAAAATTTAGATAAATATCTCAATAATCTAAAGCAATCTCTTCTTGAAAGAAAATACCCTGCTCCTCTATTGGATAAACATATTCTAAACTCTGAAGTAAAATATATACCAAAACCTAAAATTACTTCAAATAAAAATAAAAATAATAATAATAATAAAATCTTCCTTAGCACCACTTATTTTCCTGGTGCTGAGAAACTGCGAGATATATTATCAGATTTATTCCCCATCATTTCTAATGATGCATCCACTAAGGATCTCTTAGATTCACCGCCAATTTTATCTTTCCGCAGACCACCTAATATTAGATCAATATTAAACAAAACAAAAAATAATCAAAATTTCTCTATTGGTAATAATACTTTTGGCCTTCAACCTTGCGGTCGTCCACGTTGTAAAACTTGTCCTTTGTTAGATCTAAGTCCTTTTTTTACCAGTCCAAATACTACTAATAGTTACAGGGTTCCCTTTCATTGCAGTTGTATTTCAAAAAATATAGTATATCAACTCTGTGCAGGACTTGTGATGCCTTTTATATCGGTGAAACAACAACACCACTTAATATTAGACTAAATAATCATAGGGCTAGTGTAGGAAATGAAAGCCAACTCCCAATATCTTTACATGCCAGGGCGCATAATTTATCTTTTGATCAATGTTTTAAAGTTAAAATAATAAAATGCCTGGGTGATAATGCAAAGGAAAGGGACGTCAAATCTTGGGAATTAGCTTATATTTATATTTTAGGCGCTTGCAAAGGTTCCGGTCTCAATAGGCAAAATTAATAAGGTTTATCATATTATCATAATCATCAAATGCTTTTTATTTTAATTTATAATCATTCATTTAAAATAACGTTTTGCACGGTTGGTTATGGTACCTTAACTAAATCGTGTAAAATATTATTAATCCATTTCTTTTTGTTCGATTCCTTGAATTTAAATTTTCAACGAATTGTTCGATTTCAGAAATGTCACATATCTTGACGACGGCTGAGCCGAAATATTGATATACATTTTATAACAATCATTAATATTTAAGAAACACTAATCGCCTATTATTTTCCAGCATTCATTCTCGTCTCGCATTGTTGTGTTGCCGCTACCATTTAAATCAAGTTCCAATACCACAGCAGGAAACACCTAGCAAGCGCTGAAGGAAGAGAAGAATAAGGCGTGGAGTCACTCCTGGTCACCACAGACCAGATAAGTGCCCTTTCATTATTTTATCATTTCATTTATTTAGTAATAAACATAATTTCAATTTGAAAAAATAATAATTTACACATTTACAATCAAATATATATATATATATATATATATATATATATATATATATATATATATATATATATATATATATATATATATATATATATATATATATATATATATATATATATATATATATATATATATATATATATATATATATATATATATATATATATATATATATATATATATATATATATATATATATATATATATATATACTTTTTAGAATTGATCAATAAGATGATTATAAAGTAAATAATTATCAAATATTTCAAAATATTGAATTTTTACATATTTTATGTTTCGTTCATTGTAAATAATCCATTTAGGTTAAAGGTAATCTTTCCAACTAATAGGAAAGAGCTGACTGCTTCCTTTCATTGATATGAGGGCATGTCACGCTTTTAGTTTTAAGTTTTCAGCTGAATATTGATCGCAGCTTCTTTATATCACACCTTTAGAAAATAAAAAAACGAAATTCGAAATTTTAAATTCTTCCATCTGTCAAGTAGCTCGTCTTGTCTTGTTATTTCCCTTGAAATAATAGGAAATTGAGTGAGTTTACGTGTAAAGAAGGATTGTAGCTTAATTTTTGAGATAATTGGATGAAGGGTGAGCGTTACTAGTTGTAAAATGGGCCCAACTTAAACCTACTCCTCTTTCCGCAAGTGAGAGGCATTCATCATTCTCGTTAACACCTAAAGCATTCCCGAATCCGATCAAGGGAATCCTTCGTCACGATGTAAGTGGCTTTTATAATTATTTACTTTATAATCATCTTATTGATCAATTCTAAAAAGAATATATACACAAAACTATCAAATATTTCTATATATATATATATATATATATATATATATATATATATATATATATATATATATATATATATATATATATATATATATATATATATATATATATATATATATATATATATATATATATATATATATATATATATATATATATATATATATATATATATATATATATATATATATATATATATATATATATATATATATATATATATATATATATATTTATAGCAAGTTTAAATATGCCTATATTTGTTCGTTTCGCGCCAATGCAGCCAGGATGAGCAGCGATATTGTCTATGCTTGATTGTTTATTTCTACTCTATTGTGAAACTTCTTGGTAATTCAACACTGTACCCGCTGTTAGTTAACGTTTATTTTACACAAATTTATTGAAAATCGTCCTATTTAAATTTTCCTGCTATGAGGCACTGTCAAGGTCGAACCCCGTTCTCCCCCCTGTCGACGTCACCCTCCCCCCGCTCTTTAAATTGCGCGGTGTGGAAAGTCACGAGGAAAATACACGAGTTAATATGATTCATCCGTTTAACCGACTGAACCAATCATGCAGAGTAAATGATCTGGCAGTCGTACACACTTGATACATTGGTCTCTGGTCCGAAAACATTATTAATATGATTATGTTCATCTGCACCAAAAAAGGCACGAATAGGCTGGTGCCTTGTGGGTAAAATAAAAAAGATATGTTGAGATAGAAAACTAGGTATGTAAAAAAGAGTCTTATACCATATAATTAGGGATATCTTCAAGCCGTGCTCCATCTCCAAGCTATCTCCAAGCTTGATTTCCAGAACATACATTTTTGAAAAAAAAATGACATTAAATTACATACAAAAATCGTCATAGTCACCGAAAATAGGACACAGTTGGGACACAGAAGGAGCCTCCCCTAAGATTGAGCACATTTTCAAATGTCTAGTCCGCGATCATAAACAGGGCGTCCCTGGACACGGTGAGTCTAAACTCACCGGCCAATCCTTCTACCACCGGGTCAAAAGACACTGTGGCAAGATGCCGAGCCAATCTTGTCCGCTGAAGATGAACAGCGAATCCGACATGAGACTATGGAACACTGCAGTATGAAAACTACCCCCTATCCTGCCCACAGCTTTCAACTCCCATCACATATCAGGACTTGCAAGAGACGAACGACAAGGCCATCCAGGCCGCGTATTTTCGCAGAGACGTGTCCTAACCTGTCCCAGACACGTTAATTAACTAACTAGTCACCTAAAATCCGCTCCGATCTGATGCCATATAAAAGCCGATACTACCCCTAAAACTAATGTCCTTGTATTTAGGGATGATGCTTAAAAACTGGCGTGATCGCCTGCCATTGAGACCCAGTTGCTCACGAGATCGCATGGAGTAGTAGTAGTAGTATAAATCTGCAATATTTTTCCTGACGCATAATGCCACTTCCATAATGTTCATGAAAGACACAGTCAGGACAGAAATTTGACGGAAATATGGTTCCGCTGATGTAGATACATCAAGATATCTATCCTGCAGGATAAGATATAGGATACTTGCGATCGTACGGACAGCCTGTTTTGCTTGACTAACTAGCACGCAATCCCAGAATTTGATGCCGTTAGATAGGCATTATTACACACTTTTGTGGCAGCAAACAATGTGCATGCAAATATTGTGGGGTCTACTAAGTGAATTAAGCCCATGGTTCACTTGTAAATGGCCTAGTTAAGCGCAACTAAGACCAATCTAATTTATTTTAATATGCCAGTAACCCATTCCACCAGCATAAACTGCTACCGGTGACGTCGGCCAAGTTTTTGGGTTTCATTGTTAACAGTGACCTTCCATGGAATTTGCTCACCTGGGACGTGATTGCTACGCGATTTACAGGTTACCTCCGATTATGTGTAAGGAAGCGCTTAGAACATGCTATTTTGGATAAGTACAAGCGCTTCCCTCTTATTTAATTTTATTTTATTTTATTTTATTTTCATTTTCATTTCATTTCATTTTATTTTCATTTTCTTATAAAGTTAAACTGTGGGGTCGCGCGGCAGACCGTGATCGCATCCGTCTTTTGGAGAATTTTATGACATTTTATGGAGTGCCACGGCAAACCTTGATCGCATCCTTCTTACGGAGAAACGGGTTGTGCGTACATTGTATAGAGTGTCTCCGGGTACTTGCGAATGCGATTAGTTTCATGATTTGGGGATTTTTTGAAGGTCCCCCGTTTACGTGAGGAAACACTTCGACGTGAATGGCTTCTTCCACGTATTATCCAAGAAGATCCCGCAATCAGCTCCGGTCTATTTATCACTCTCTCAGGAAGTCCGAAAGCTTGGCGAGCCATTCATCCCGAGATATACAAAGGATTAAACAATAATTGTTTAAATAAATTGTTATACAATTATTGTGTATAGTCTGCACCAAGTAAGGCAATATTCAAGAGAGATCTGAATATTTTCTCATAGGTATTGTTTTCTTTAGCAGCGATGCTAATTATGATGTATTTAACTTATACTATTATTATGTAATATTATTATATAATAGAAATGACATATATATGAGCTATATATGAAATAAAATATGGACTATTAAACCATATTGATTGAACCATAAATATAGTCAATCAATGGGCTCAATTTAATTTCTTTTCTTCGTGAACTAAAATCGAAAAGGAGTTCATGTGAACGAGACAGGGCATTACGTCAGAGCGGAATATGAAATAAATAGTTGTCACTTTTCCGCATTAAAACTATCCACCCACAATAAAGAAGCTGAATATCGCACGAAATGCTTTCAAACTTATTTGCTATAATTTCGACGGGTAGTTTTGGTGCGGGAAAATCGATGATCGTTCATTCAATATTCCTCTCTAATGTATTGCTCTGTCTCGTTAACTTGAACTAATTTCCAATTTTAGTTCACAAAGAAACGCAATCGAGCCCAATATGGTGAATCAATATGATCGAATAATCATTCTAGACCGTCACTAATATGACTAAGCAAAGCTAGACCGATTGAGTATACGAAATGCATAAGCTGCGTATTGAATGTATACAAATGATAAGAGCAGTGATTACAGTCTCTCTATCAGGGAATCCCAGGGGAGCAACCTTGTCATACAACCAACTATTGCGTGATACAAACTTCAACCTTTCGGTATTAAGTATGAGTAAAAGAGTCAGCTCCATCTTGCAACTTATATACTCAAGATATGCAATAAACAGCCGCGATATCTTTACTGATCGGCTCCTATAACCGACATGACCATTCAGCGCGTGAACAACTTGCCACCATTACCAAACACAAAACCACAAATTTCCAGTGCATTTTCTCTTATTATTCTGCGGTTGTATAGAAACGGTTAGGAATGGCATTTCGATCAAGATCAATTGGTATATGGACCATTACAAGAATATGTTATTAATTGAAGATTTTTACAACGAAAAATTTGTAGTTTTTTTTTAGAATGAATACTTGTTAATTTTATTATTATGGTTTTTTCATTTGTTTTTAAATTGTTATCATGATTATTTGATGTTTATTACTATAATTTAGATTATTTTGAGTTTAGATTTTTTGATTACTTTAATTTAATTAAATAGTGGTGTCCTATACTAATAATAGGTGTGTCCTGAAAACCAGGTTAAAATATATCCTGAGGATACCCCTAATTTGCAGAGTTTGTAGTTGTATTACATACATAGTGATTGTCTTTTATCTATTATATTCAATTTCAATTTTGAATTTTGTGCGTTTTTGTTTTTTTTTATATAGTTCCAAGCTGCAAATTCCAAAAATTCATTATTATTTTCTTATTTTCACCATTGAGCTCTGCACTCTCGTATTGTCCACCCCTGTCATTCATAGCATATCAACGCTCTTCACATAGAAACCGAATGAGTGTACGATACGAAGCACTTATCAGCAGAGGACGAGGTGAAATTGCATATAATGGATTAAGCTGGTGACATCACCAGGGTCGGTGGGTGAAGTAGGTTGGGGTGGGGGGGGGGGGGAGGGGGGGTTGGGCTGATTTGAGAATTTTCGCTCGCAATCGCCCGTGATGTGACATTGACAATGCCCGCGCGAGCACGTGCTCGTACGAACGCTTCACGTAATTATCATAATAAATATCTCGGCGCGGATTCCAAAAGATTTGTTCAGGTTTAAATAATTCAAGGTCGTGGAGCAGTCAAGGCCGCGCGGTGCGCAGAGCCGCCCGCGTCGCGCCACATCTCAGAGCGGCGCACTGTGGGCAAGTAAGCTGGCATCAAATCACACAAAATTCGATCGGATTTCTAAATTCTATTTCTAACGATTTCTATTTCTAACGATTTTAAATTAAAAGCTCGGAAGACAGCCTTCGCGCTTAAAAAACTGAGCCGCAACTTTTGTTCGATTTTGTGAATAAATAATATCATTTTCGGGTTTTCATGAATTACCTCTTGTTATCTAGTAATAAATTTTGTTTATTTATTTTATTTATTTATTTAAGCAATTCACAAAAATATTACAAGTTTCAATTAAGAAACATCAAATAAAATATCGTATAACTAAAACACACCAAAAAATTAGACTCAATTATTAAATGATGCCCTTTGTCAAATGTCGCCCAACTAAGCAAAGCTTGTGCTTGGGCGGACATTCCAAAAACATAGAGTAGTACGTAGGAAAAAATACATGTAAATGCGTAATCATGTATTTTATATATCTATATAATATATACGGGGAACGGGGGCCGACCGAAACGGCTACGCGCGGAATTGTCAAACGACGCAAAATTCCTAGGCACTGTCGGCGTCCGACGGGTTAAAAAGTTGCTTGTGGTGTTAAATATAAATCATATATATTTGAAGGGCTACGGGGAATTATGATCAATATCAACTTTTTTTTAATATTCCATTTTTTAAATTTACTAACTTAAAAAAATACATTTTAGCAAGGGTTTGAGTGAGAAAAAAATACATTTTGTACGTAAAACAAATATATTTGAGATGCTAAAAAAAATACATTTTGCTTTAAATTACACATCAGAAAAAAAGCGAAAACTGTAATATAGGAATAATATAATAAAAAAATACGTGTGGCACTCTGGGACTGCCACGGTAAAGCTATTGCATAGCATTTTTAACAACTTATGCAATTATAATTATTTATTTATTTTATTTTTTCTGATATTAGATAACTGCGCTCTATCGGAAAACGTTGAAATTATTCCGAATCATTTGCGGCTGCGGAAGCAAATGATTCGGAATAATTTAAACGTCTTTCGATAGAGCGCCGCGCACGAATTTTTTATTCAATAAAGCAAAAAACGAATTATTCGAAAAAATTCGTAGATAAAAAGATAGATAATTAAATTATCTTTAAAATGGTGCAGGTTTCATAATAATACGCCAGATAGTATTTGCGTAGTAGTCGTTTTTGTGTTCGGTTAGACCTAATTTCACAAATTAATTACACTATGTAATATAAACAAAATCTAAAATATTCAAAGCTAAGAATATTAGAAAATTTTTCTTGTTTAACATATATTTTTTTCGAATCGTAAGCAGTACTCGTTTAAACGTGATTATCAGTTTAAAATCATTAATTTTCGTTAAGAAATTTCTTCATTCGGTCGCCGCGGTGGCCTAGGCCCGCGATAAAAGCTATGCAATAGCTTAAAAAACTATATAATTAAGATTACCTGCAGTATTGTTTTCAAAATACTTTCATGTTTACTGGTCGACATTTTCAAGTCTCTTTTCCACCACAGTCTGTCGCAAATAATACAAGAATGACCAAATAAATTACTCGTAAAGTCTTTATAAAAATCAATATGACTTGTACTGTGTTTATGATAATTTGTGTAAACTGGAATAGTACCATCAACAATAAAATCCATAATTTTTTCACCAATTCGATTTTCTCTATCAATCTCAATTTCATTTTCATGATTGTTATTGTTATCTTCGGTAGGATCTTCATTATAATTGTCACGCAATAGTTGAATATTGGCATCAACATGGGCTTTATTTTGGGTAGCGTCTTGTATTGTCTCCAATAAATCTGATACTTCATAAAAAGGTGTGAAATGTTGGTCACGAAGATGAAGATGAATCCAGTTTTGTGTATCATTCGCTTTAAAATGACAAAAGATAGTGTCTTGATGCGTTGTAGTTATGTTGTAAAAACAATAATGTACACAAACATTTTGATTGTACATTTTTGAAAATAAGTACAAACAATCCAAATCTCCGTAATCATTCGTGCTTGATAGAATTTTATATGCTTCTTGCGGATTGTGGCAGCAGTTTAAATAGGGTGAATCGCGTAACTGATTTCTCAATTCACAAGTCTCAATTTGAAGTTGCAAAACACTTATGAGCGAGTGGAATAGACAATTACCATCGCCAGGAATTCCTGTGTTCCTGTATAGAATAACTTCGGGAGTAATGCATTCATTACGCTTTTCATAAATTTGAAGTTGTTGGCTGTGAAATTGATTTTCTTGTAGCGTTACATTTTCTATATTTTCAACAGCTCTACATTGCACGACATTCTCTTCATTACTGTCCAATTTTTGTCTTTTCCTGTGAAAAAGAAGTAGAATGTCAAGTTCGAAATTCAAAGCACAATACAAAATTTCGAAATTTTAATTCGAATTCCGATATTATCGAAATTTAATCGAAATTCCGAATTTCAAATGTCAAAATGTCAAGTTCGAAATTTGAAGTAGAATGAATATTAAGTTCGAAATTTGAAGTAGAATGTCCAGTTCGAAATTCGAAGTAAAATGTCAAGTTCGAAATTCGACGTAGAATTTCAAGTTCGAAATTCGAAGTAAAATATCAAGTTCGAAATTCGAAGTAAAATGTTAAGTTCGAAATTCAACGTAGAATTTCAAGTTCGAAATTCGATGTAGAATGTCAAGTTCGAAATTCGAAGTAAATATCAAGTTCGAAATTCGAAGTAAAATGTCAAGTTCAAAATTCGACGTAGAATTTCAAGTTCGAAATTCGAAGTAGAATATCAAGTTCAAAATTCGAAGTAGAATGTCAAGTTCAAAATTCGAAGCACAATTTCAAGTTTGAAATTCGAAGTACAATTTCAAGTTCGAAATAGCATTCCAAGTTCGAAATTAGAAGTAGTAGAAATTAGAAAAGAAAAGGTTTAAAAACTGACAAATTTAAAAAAAAGACTGTCTACCTACAGCGTTAGAGTCAGTCAGTGAGTCAGATATGCGCCTAACTATGTTATAAGTAGAATTATTATGATTACTATTAGATTTTTGGCTAAAAACCACAAAATGATCTTATTGCCACAAATATGTACAACCCCCTCCAACCAAAGTATAATTTACGTCATACTACGAAAATCACGAATGAAATTTTGTCGCTTTATGAATGAATTTAGCAAATCGACGGTTCAACTTATACTTATGTGTAGGTACTTTTACCCGTAGGTTTCATATTGAAATCGACCCTAAATCGATTTTCAAAATCAATATTCAAGTTTGATCTGTAATCACGTCAGTTTATGAAATAAATGACGTATTTTATTTTATAACTGTTAATTAGTTAACTTGTTGCACGAAGCCTATTCGTCTAGTCACATGTGACGTCAGGCAAGGAACGTCAGAGCAGAGAAATGGTAATAATATACACGTAATAATTAATACACGTTACTTACCTTAATAATCTATTTTTCTCCAGTATACGGCGTTTATGTTGTAAAAATTTTGATTTCCTGGCCATTTTGTTTTTTTAATAACGTAATTTATTTCGACTTCTTTCGGAACACAATGTCAGAATCCTACCGTAACAGTGCGGTCAATGATCGCCGCGGTCATACTGTATTAATTCAATTTATTTCTGATATCAGATAACTGCCCTATATCGGTAAACGTTGAAATTATTCCGAATCATATGGGGCTGGGGAATCAAATGATTCGGAATAATTCCGATAGAGCGCCGCGCACGAATGTTATTCAATAAAGCAACAAAACCGGATATTATTCTTTTATTCTTGACTATTCGAAAAAAATCGTAGATAAAAAGATAGATAATTAAATTATCTTTAAAATGGTGCAGGTTTCATAATAATACGCCAGATAGTCTTTGCGTAGTAGTCGTTTTTGTGTTCGGTTAGACCTAATTTCACAAATTAATTACACTATGTAATATAAACAAAATATAAAATATTCAAGGCTAAGAATATTAGTAAAATGTTCTTGTTTAACATATATTTTTTCCGAATCGTAAGCAGTACTCGTTTAGACGTAATTATCAGTTTAAAATCATTAATTTTCGTTAAGAAATTTCTTCATTCGGTCGCCGCGCTGGGCTAGGCCCGCGATAAAAGCTATGCAATAGCTTAATAAGAATATTTGGGTTTCAAAAAAAGAACTTTCCTTAATTTACCTCAGAGAAAAAGCGAAAACGTGGAAAAGCCATCGCCCTTGATCGTTATTTCACAACACAGTTCCTCCTGAGCGTCAACCGGAGGGTCATTGAGGTACTCTACCTTTGGACCTGACGGAAAAGAATGATCAAGGTCCACCGTCAGCGCGTGGACCTTGATCGCTCTTTCCCGTCACTCGTTTTTTTTTCTCTCTTTATTGAAGGGCAGACTATGTTTGGTAAATAACCACAAGATTAGTATCTCATTTTCGCAAAGACATGATATTAATATTTTTTTCCCGTAACCCTTCAGATTATTAATAACTATTTTATAAGTACCAAAATAAATATTATATAAAATCTTAAAATACCGTTGTTGTTAATTTTCAGAATTCGAAAATGGTCGCATCGTCACTCTTATCTTAATCGTCACCTTCACCATCAACATTATCATCAACATCGCTATCTGAATCACCAATGGCCTGTATTGCCGGAAATATATGTACAGTATATGTTGCAGTAGTGCTTCTTTGGAATAAGTTCGTTTTTTTAAATTTAGAGTATTGTGTTTGCTGGGTACGAAAAAAGAACAGAATTTGTTTCCTTCGACTACATTTTATGACGTACTTTCCTCTACACTTTAAAATATTTCATCTCCGCCAATTGACCAAAGTAGCGATGGAAAGGATATATTATCTGGTCCGTGTATTAAATAATATGAAATATATGCGGCATTTTGTATCAGAGTAATTTTGAATTAAATATTTCGCAAGGTTTTGGGCGAACGCCACCACTTTCTTAGGTAACTACGTGTCCAGGCTTCCCCAGTAATTCGTCAGAAACAACACTGCTTTTGCAGAGCGCACTGATCAGGGCTTGTCAGAGGAAACTTAACTTGAAAATATTTAGGATTAGTAAAGACTGAAGACGAAATAGATAGGACAACGACGACGACTCGTCTGATCTCATATAATCATCCAGACTTCATCACAAATAATAGAATCGGTCATTTCTAAAACCTCATTAAGTCAAATTTTGCACATCACTGTTTTTTGGATACGGATGGTTTTTAGTAACCAAGTACTAAAAACCATCCCCTATACGTTTCCAATCGAAAACAGCATAACATTCGGGTCATTGATGGTATAAATGCCACCTCAGCTTCCGAGTCATTTTGATAACACCACCACAACATTTTGATAACACCACAAATGTGATTTCAATTTATATTTTTTTGCAAAACTATCCTAACCTAATCTGCGCTGTAATTGAAATATAAAAGTTAGGAAAAATAGCACAAGAAAATTCACTGTTTCATTTGCTACATGGAAATATGTGAATTTCTGATAGTCGATTCATTTTAAAACCTCCACACAAAATAAGGACTTGTTTAGGCATTTCTTGTAAAAACAACATAGGCGATATGTTTTTTGGAAAGTATTACATTTTTCACTGTTTTTACTGCGTAAATATTTCCTAAATGTAATAATGCATTTACTTATAATAAAAAAAAACAAAAAGTTGTAATGTTTTAAGAAAATCACTTTTTATTTGTCTACTGCAAAATTCTCTTTTTAGTACTTATGTTGGTTTCAAAATGACCAATTCAATTATTCAGATGCCCTAAATCCATATCGATCATCATTCAATACTAAGCCAACCTTCATTAGTCGTATTAAAAAGCGTTTAACCTCAAAATTAATTTCTGCTGTCACATATGCTAAAGCAGAATTTAATTCGTGTATCAATTCGGACCGTATGAATTGAACCTTGCGGCGAATCACGGAAACGTTTGCAAATTTGATACGACGTGTGTAAGTATTCGTCGCACCGAAGGTTAAACATTTAAAAATCTTGTTCAATGAGGAACTGCCACACAAGGTTGACGCGTATAAGTGTACCGTTCGATGAGTCGATTTGCTACTGTGTCCGATCATTGACGCTGGCGGCACGCATTGATATTTTTCAGCAGCTGGCAGCGCCAGCCCGAGGAAATTTGGCGCCCTAGGCGAATGATCACTAACACTCGAATCTATAGTCGAGTATTGATCATTACTTGAGTCTTTACTCAACCAAGTATTACTCAGGTGCCAAGTAGTACTTAAGTATTGGATGCATTCTATAGTCGAATATCGTTCATCGACTCAGCTGAGTAATACTCGAGTAGAGGGAAAACATGGGGAAAATAAAATATTTCGTAATTTATTCGAAAACAAATTACTAATATTTTATTTTACATCTAAAAATACGATGAAGATTTACAGAGAGTGTTTATACCCATTTTATTGTTGTTTTTCTACAAAATATGAATTAAATTTTTCATTTTAATTCATAGCCGGTGATTTAAAAAAACGCCAATTTGTGGTCGCCACGATTTGAGAGTTCAATTCTAACTTCATGAATTCTTTCAAAGCGCGCGTAAGAATCATCTATCCTGATTTTCCGCGTAACGCCCTCATATCGGCTTCTGCGTTTTATTTGGGACTTTGTTTTATTTGGACTTCGATATGGAGAAAACCAATTGTGCCCTCGAGAGCGTGCTGCCGTACCACCGACCACGAATATTCTCTCAATTTCCTTCAGCCCTTGTAGAAACTCTGCCATTTCATGAAATAATACGTAAATACTATACGTAATACAAATACGTACGCATGCGCCAATGCATATAAACGAATAGTTTTGATAGCTCCAAGCCAAGTAGCTCTTAAGTATTGCCAGACGGATACTCAGCTCTGAGTAATACTCGAGTATTACTCGCCTTCTCAATATTCAACTATAAAATGAAAACTGGTCCTCGAGTGTTACTCAAGTACTGCTCGGTACTCGAGTAATGATTAATACTCGACTATAGATTCGGGTGTTAGAGTTGTCAACTACTACGGGCGAAACCGCCACCCTAGGAAGGTATAATTATGTCGATCATTCTTTCAACAGTAGAGTCGACGCGGAGACATAGCTAACTACGCCAACAAGCTCGTGAGAGTCGTCAACGCCTTATTGGATGGCAGGAGAAGAGAACACTGTCAGATTTGGCCGGATTACTCCATCGTCCAGTCTGGTCGCAGGTTCAAAGTCACTTGTGCGGCCTCTATCTGATGTTTTTGATCGTCTTTCGCAAGGGATCGGGTGGCCAACAAGTCGTTTCAAGAATAGCTAACAACAGGTCAACAACCACCCCTGCTTCTTAGGAAACGTGTAAAGTCATTCCCCCCTCCCTTCCCCCCGGTTATTAGCTGGAGTGCACAGTCGATTGGGGATGTCCCCCTCCCCCTTTTTAAATGATGTTTTTGCATATTGTCACGGACGGATTTCCTCATCCGTGAGAGAACATTTTGTAGATTATAATGACCCCATACGGATAAAACCCCTAAGCACTGCAGACAAAAAATCGTGAAAATGCAGAAAAAAAATCGTCAAAAAATGAACTTTTTTGTATTTATTTGATAGATGTTGGCCTAAAAAATTAAAAAGATCTAGCATATCTAGTACAATCGCCTTTGGCGCGTAACCTGTAGTTCTCGCACACACTTCCTACTATTATAATGCGGCTGCGAGTCGACCTACACGTAGGGCAGGTGGAGGGCGGAGACGACCCGCATCGTTCTCCAGCCTACTACTGCGTAAGAGTCTGCGCCATAGCCCACTGTTACAGTTGCCTTATAAATAAAGATAGTGAATATGGGCAATGTAAGACAGTGATAGTGTGCTATGATATGGACAGTTTGGAATCAGCCACTACGGGCAAACCCGTTACGCCAAGAAGGTATAACCATATGTTATCATTATTTCAACCGAGGGTTAAACGTAAAGACTCCGTCTAGTCCACCGCCCACCGTCCACAAGTCTACCGTCTAGCTACGCAATCACACCCTTAAGAAACCAATGCCTTACCGCGTGGCACTGGGTAGTTGAAAAATCAGGCATCTTCGCGCCCTTACTACCAGATTTGGCCGGATTTCTCCGTTCTCCCATCTAGTCACGGGTGCTAAGTCGCTTGCGAGGCTTCTTCTTTGATGTTAGCGGAATTTATGGCGGTCCGTGGCGTCCTTTGCTTGCCTGTTCACTCGGGATTGGGTAGCCAAAGAGTCGTCTCCGCTGCTTAGGAAATGTATAAGATCGTTTCCAGGTATTCGCCGGAGTGTACAGTAGATTGGTTGACGCGGCACGATGCACAAACCGCTTAGTAGCGTCCAAAGGCCATTCACCAGAGGAAGTAATCCACCTGCAGTGGCATTGGAAACAAAGTCCATTCCAGGTTCGACCCTCTTCGAGGAGGCTACTGGATAGGCGCTGAGCCATGAGTTGAGCCGACCAGGTATAACAAGCAGGTCTTAATGGTCCACTTGCACACGAACCATTAGCTACCGTATGATCGGGACAGTGGGCCGCCACTCCACATAGCCCTCCGTCGCTCCTTTCCGTCGGTCCTTTCTCTTTACTGTAGGCTGTTTGCCGGCCCCTAGATTTAGGCGCCCTAGGCCGTCGCATAGTTTGCCTATATGGAAGGACCGACTCTGGTAGTTGGCAAAGAATCACGAAATTAAATTTATTAAGGCTATTGTATTTTTTGACCAGAACTTCATCTTCTTTTGTATCCATACGTTACGTATTATATAATTTTGTTTCCACGTACCTGTCTGTTGATGAATTGGTCCTATCATGACATTAAATAGTAATAGTCAAAGAGGTTTGGAACATTGATACATAGATAAATTCCAAAGCCTTTTCACTAAATTGATCAATTCAATACTAACTGAAGCTCTAGGATTGCATCTTTATGGCAGTCATTTGGAAGAACGAATAACTTACATTAAAAGATATAAACCAAAAAAAAAATGCCATGTCATTCGAATACGGAAAAGTGAGTAAAATATATTATTTCGTATAATTGAAAGTATAGTGTTTCAGGAAAAAAATAAATAACAGGAAAGGCACAGATGTTTTAAAATCGTTAGTCGTAGAACATGTCATTTTAAATGCATTTAAAGTTAAAATTTCAATGTTTTAATCTTGCTTGATATTTCCTTTGAACATTTAAGTAAATTCTGATAATTTTAATTTTCGTAAACTAGCAACACTGAGTTTCTAACACACCCAGATTTCTGGATGGAGATTTTGGACTAACGGATAGAGAACTTCCGGGCCAACATGAAAAGCTCGACGACATAACTCTGGAGCAAATTTTGAATAAAAATTATGCACAAACTGAAAACGAACTTGCTTCACAACTTGATGTCACAGCACTGCAATTCAAATCTTACCATTTACATCAGTTTGGAAAAATTCAAAAAGTGGGTAGATGGGTCCCGCATAGTTTAAGTCCAGAGATGAAGGCGCGAAGATTCGATACGACACTTTCGTTGTCCACCCGTTAAAAAAAAAGGATTGTCTGTACAAAATCGTTACCGGTGACGACAAGTTTATATTATATGACAACTCTAAACAAAAAAAATGTGGATGGATCTAGGAAAACCGTCAACGTCGACTGCAAAGCCGAATATTTATACAAAGAAAGTTATGCTGTGTATCTGTTACGATATAAAGAGTGTGGTGCATTATGAGCTATTGGATCCTGAAAAAAATGTTACCGCGGATATTCATTAGTAACAGCTTATTCGTTTAAGTGGAACATTAGAGCAAAAAATACCTTGTAAGTCAGTAAGTGATTTTACATTAGAACAATGCTCGACCACCTGTCCCAAAAGTGACTCTGGATGTTATCTAAGGTTTGAGCTGGGAAATTCTCCCACTCGTGGCTTATTCTCTAAATTCCGCTCTAGATTATCTTTTATAACACTTTAGATCGATTTATGATAACACTTTTAAACACTTGGCGGCGTCCGAAATTGCATTGATACCTTTATCAATTCGCCAAGTCTTTTTCGCGATGGCGTTCGTCAGCTACCAGAAAGATGGGCTGAAGTAAAAGAATGCAATGGCAATTAGTTCGAGAATTTAGATGTATATTCCCCTTAATAAATACAATTTATATTTTATTAAAAAAGGCACCGAATTATTTTGTTCGCCTAATATTATTCATAGTGTGTACAAGAAGATACAGTCACGGACGATGTCATGATTCATTCATTCATAAAAGCAGCCGTATAGGGTTTCAGGAAATGGCATCTGGGCGGAATGCCACGTGCGCAAAGCGAGAAGCTGAAGCTGAAACCACGGTCGATCTTGACGCCGACATTCCTGAAGCTACGATCACAACGCGGCGCGACGCGGCGCTAGTTAGAAATAGCGCGCCAATGACTCAAGCGGACCGCGCGGTCATTATATTTAAAACAGGCGCGAACAGCACATCGTAAACAATATTAAGGGGTTACATAATAGTCTAAGAGGCAAAAAGACATGTCAGACATTTGAGACAAAAATATTTATCATGTTCATGGATATCTCAGGACTAGTCTGTCTACCGGGAGCGGTTACGTTTACCGGATATCTGGAGTCTACTATGGTGCGAATCTCTAAACAACTAAAATCCATAGTTGTAGCCGCCTTATTGCGTTGTACACCTCAGATATAGTGGGGCGGTGTCGACTACAACGGGCGACCCGTCACCCCAGGCTGGTATAACGATATGTGATCGTTCTTTCAGCCGTGGGATTAGCGTAGAAGACTTAGAGACAATA
This sequence comes from Micropterix aruncella, assembly GCA_944548615.1. NCBI lineage: Eukaryota > Metazoa > Arthropoda > Insecta > Lepidoptera > Micropterigidae > Micropterix > Micropterix aruncella. Next base: position 10,453,027 of record OX155954.1, on the reverse strand, counting down.
CAAATCTACTGTCTAGCTATGCCAACATGCCCGTCAGATGCCAACGCCTTACGGCGAGGCACCTACAAAGGTACCCAGCGGGCAGCCTCGCCCCCTGACTACCAGTTTTGGAAGGATATCTTCGTCTGGAATTAGGCATCAGGATACATCCAACCTCCCGACTGTCTACAGGTTCGAAGTCGCTTGCGCGATCCTCTCCCTAGTGTAGCGGAGATCGGTGTCTACCGAATCTATCGCGGACCACGGCATCCTTTGCCTGGCTTTCTACCGATATCGGGTAGCCGAATGGTCATTTCAAGGGCGGCTGATACAAGGTAAACAACCGTCCCCGCTCTATCTACCCACTCTCTATAGGAGACAATACTGTTTCCAGACTCCCCCGGCTGTCAGTCGGAATGCTCAATCGATTGGCATACGCCGCACGGTGCGCAAACCGTTCAGAAGCGCCCGAAGGTTGACCCCTAGCGAAAACTGGCTCGCAGGCCAGAGTCCTTTCAGATTTTCAGACTTTTCCGACTTTTTCGACTTATCAACTTTTCGATTTTTGTGTCTGCTGTTGACCGTTGACTCGCACTTCTGCGTGGAGACCGCCGGATGGATGTTTAGCCGTGAATTTGGCCGACCCTAAACGCATGGGTCTTAGTGGCCTAACTGCAACAGGCCTATTAGTTCCTACACCTCAGATATATAATAGTAAAAATAAATTAATAGTTTAAAAAAAACACTAAAAACACTCTTTTGATACGATATTCACATACCCACCGCTATGATACGATATTCCATCATGGAATGCCAGTGTCTATCTTCCGGCGTTATCATCAGATCTTGAAACCTAATCGTGGTCAAAGTTCATTCCAAGACTTTTCTAACAAGTCCAAACACAGCTATGATACGATGTTCCATCATGAAGTTCCAGTTCATATCTTCCGAATCCAACATCAGATCGGTTCGACAGTACCATATTATTGCATTGTCATCAGAACTACATACAGCTGACAATTTTCTTGACGCTACGTTGGAAGATGGTTAAAATAGTTACCGTAGATTCCATTACATAGTTACATACAGGTCGACCTAATAAAAGCGTTTTAAAAATAAGAACCGTTTTTTTTATTTTTTCATTTTATTAGTTTCAAATAGTATTCAAGGGCATTACAGATGAATCCAATTCGCCCTTGAATATTAAAGCTAGAGTGTAAATCTAAAAATAAATGACTACATAACTAAATTAATGCTAACATTGAAGAAGAAAAAAAAAACATAAAAATATCAAACTAAATAAAAGACAGATTATGATAAACATGAGATAGCAGGGAGTTGCCTTTTTAGATGCCAAAGGGATGTACAAAAGATATCTATTTCTGTGGGTAAGGAATTAAGAAGAGCTATAACCCTTCCCACCGGCCTGTCTACAAAAATATTTGTACGGTGGTACGGGACATTAAACAATAGATGCGATCTCCTCGCTGTGTAATTTACCGGTATGTACAATTCAAACTTACATAGTATCTCTGGCAAATAAATCGTTCCTTGAATTAGTTTATATGCAAATATAATTAGTGAAATATATCGACGACTTTCAAGACTGTTGTATCCTACTATTCCTAGCACAAAATCGGACGGAAATAAGTATGGATAAATATTGTATTTTCTGTAATAAATATATATTAAAAATTTTCTTTGAATACGCTCTACCATCTGAATGTATTTGTTTTTACTTGTACACCAGATGACCGAGTTATATTCTTACTTATATAATTATATATTACTTAAATAATTTGTTTGCAGAATGCAGACGATACTCATCATAGATCCCGACCGGCTCCGTAGCTCTGCTGAGAGTCATATAGGGGTTTCAAATAGGGACGGGTCGATGTTGACAGTCTGTGCAATAAATCAAGCTGTATGTGAGATATTAACGAAATTATTTTTTTATTTGAAAGGCCTGTATATGCCATTATTTATAGAATATGATATCGTTCAAATGTCCACTGCGAATCAGAGGTACAATTTTCAACGTCTCTGCCGCATAGATACGGCTGAATTTGAGCAATGGTCTTTGAAGGCTTTGGTCGATTGCGGCTTATTGGCATGTACTCCTTCGACGTCAGAAATCCCCACAAGAAAAAGTCTAGCGAGGTTAAATTGCACGATCTTGGTGGCCTATTCATGTCACCTCCGCGAGAGATAACCATGCAAAAACGAACACTCATTTCGATAATAAAGTTTTAACGTGCTCATCAATCGTCTAACTTGCCATGGTAGTTTGGAATCAGTGACTGAATAAACAACAGATTTGACAGACGCCGCCAAAACAACATGGCCGCCACAAATTGTTAACATTCATCCGCCCTTATATAAAAACTCTATATAAGGGGAGTGAAATGAAAACGACACAGATGATATAATGACCATGGCTCGGAAGTTGTTAACACAGGTAGGTGTGTATACTAGTGTAGCTTCTTTAACGATTCCAGATTGTATGGAATCAGCTGCATTCCATACAAAGGAATTCCATTAAATACAAGGAAATTATTATATGCTTAACGGCCATGGTTTCATATATGTAGTATTTTTCAAGATTTTTAGGAATATTTTCTGTAAATTTAGCAATATGGCTTCCTTGTAGTCTTATCACGTAGTCTTTTATTGATATGCGTTTTCTGTCTCAGAAATTAAGGAATATTTATTGCATTTATTTTGCTACAAATTCGTATATTTTCTACTTATTAGTCAAACATTTATTAAATTAAAAATGAAGCTGAAATAACTAAACAGCTGCAACACAATTATCTTGCTGATTTGGAAATTTATTTTTTATAAGAAATATTAAGTTTTCTGTTGCAAAAATTTGCTCGTTCGCATGAAGTAGATTTGGAAAGATTATAAATTAGTTTTTTTTTCAATTTCGTCCCGAATTTTCTGCCGTTTTCCACACACCTACTTCACGTAATTTTCGCAAATCACAACTTTGAACGTTCATCGACAAAAAACTCCAAGTATTTTTTTTCACCATTATTTCTGTAATTTTAAGATATTTTCGGTGCTAGCTCTTAAAAACTGGGTGTAATTTCGGAGTTTAGATGAACTTTTATAATACGAAATAAATAAGAAAATAAAACAACATTTTCAAAATGGAAACCACGGCGGTAATGGGAATGGTCCAAGTTTGTCGGAGAGGATGTACTTTGCTTGGATTGTGTGGCTCACCAAAATTGACAGCGTATAATAGCTTATTATTAAAGTAACTAATTGATAATTAAAACCATTAAACGCTATATTTGTTACAGGTTACTCGAAGGTCATCCTACCAGACCCGACCTATTAAAACAATACTTTAATAACCGGTACCGGAAACCGCAAATGATAACATTTATTTGGTCAGACACATATGTATGTATAAATTGTCAAAGTTAGCACTATAACATATCCCTATTGTTTTACTTGTTTTACTTCCTAAACAATAATAGTTGGCATGACGTTACGGTGGCAACTTTTAATGCCAGCTAACGTCAAATTTAACTTCCTAAAAATGGTGAATCGGGTAAATTGAATAAAAGATATATTAAATGGCAAATTAAAAGTTGAGTTGATAACTAGGGAATGGTGCGTTTGCATACTTCACATAATATACAATGTTAATAATATTTCCAAGGGCAGTCATCAATGTTTGATGAAGTGTATTGTTATCGTGAACACGAGTCGCTCGGGATAACATTCACACATGCCGAGACATGTGAACGGTTTACATTGCTATCCTATAATATCTTATATAATAATGAAAATATGGTTTTCTTTCGGCACGTATGATTTGATTTTACATAAATTGAATAAGACAAAAATATACTGGGAGAAATAGTGGTTCACAAGGAAGTTATTCATATATAATTTATTACTGTAACTTTACTTATTATTCTAGTATTCTCAATTGTATTTTGTTATTTGTTCTCACATGTACGAGAAAGAAAAGAAGAAAAAAAATACAAATTTTATTCTCCTTCGCACCTTGCACTTTAAGCAGCGCTAGATAAGATGGTAAATTGCAGTGGCTTTGCTAAATATCACTTGAAAATCGTATACAAAGAGAACCGGAAATGTAAGAATTTGCAACACTACAAAGAAGGCTCAAACAGGAATCAAAGGATCTCTTATATCGTACCTATCGGATCTCGTATCTCCTATATTGTACGCAAATTTTAAGATAGAAAAACGTTAATAATAGGCTCGATTGCGTTTCTTCGTGAACTAAAATCGGAAATTGGTTCATGCGAACGAGATAGGGCAATACGATAAAGCGAAATGTGAAATGAACGGTCGACTCTTTTCCTCATTAAAACTACCCACGAAGTTGGAACAGCTGAATCTAACACTGCACGAAATGTGTTCAAACTTATTCGGACGGCTGTAAGTTCAACAGGTAGGTTTGAAGCGGGAAAAACCGACGATCGTTCATTTAATATTCGGCTCCAAAGTATTGCTCTGTCTCGTTCGCTTGAACTTATTTCAGTTTTAGTTCACGAAGAAACGTAATCGGGTCCAATATCAAATTGATAGCAACGAAATAAATAAAATGCAATAATAAATAGCAAACAATAGGTAAATGTCAATTAAACGTTTATTAGTGATATTCGTCTATTACAAATTTGTAATCATACAATGCGATAACTATCTCGCTTTAATCAGCGCGGTATTGCGTAGCGTGCGTCGATGCGTGTTTATCGATGTGACGCACGACGAAGACGGCTTTTGGGATGGAGGAAGATGAGGAAATGCAGAAATATATTATTATGCTTGAGATTCAGATAAATGTCAAAAAATAGTCTGGGTATGTGTAGTATGAAAACAGATAATTTGTCAAATAATAACCGGTAATAGCTGGTTAAAGGGGGAGCCTGGTTTAGAAGGCCAAAAAAAAACATGTTTTTCATGTTTTTTTAAACAAAATTTGAAATCTGATTTTTTTTAGTTCATATAGAAGAGAATTTAATAATCATTCTATATTTTTTTGGAACAACTCAATCCGTCAAGTAGTTTTTTCACCGGCGCGGAACAGAAAAATATGGTTTTGAGAAAAACGCGTTTAAAGTTTTCTTTAAAGAACAGTAGTAAGTTTTTTACACTTACATCAATCTGCAACTATCAGCGTTTAAGAGGTAAAAGATTCATGAATAGATTTCAACTTTAGGTTAACCCTTCCTATGTGAGCTAACCATTCTTGGTTAGCTAACCATTCTTGGTTAGAAAAAAAAACATGAAAAACATGTTATTTTAGACCGTCTAAACCAGGCTTCCCTTTAAGCTGTAGAAAATTACCCGTTTAGCGCATTAATCGGTCGATTTTGTCAATCTGAAATATATTCGAGATTTATTTTGTAATAAATTTTCTACCTATATTTTTCCAAACAATAAAGTATTATACTGTTTTCTGTATTGTTTGTTTTATTGCACCAGTATTAATCTGCGTCTCAACGGAAGTCTCACGCAGAAGCCAGATGGCAAGATCGGCCATGAGCAAGCTAGAAAGGCTGTGGAAGAATCGGGGCAAGCGGACTAAGGTCAGGCTGGTTCGAGCTCTGGTTTTCTCGATCTTTCTCTATGCATCGGAGACATGGACCCTGAAGGCTCGGATACGCACCAAAATCGATGCACTGGAGATGTGGTGTTGGTGTAAAATGCTAGGAATCCCATGGACAGCACGCCGCACCAACAAATCTGTCCTGGAAGAACTCGGCATCCAAGTGAGGCTCTCCACCGTATGCATGAGAAGGGTCCTGCAGTTCTTCTGTCATGTTGCCAGGAGAAACCCAGAGAATCTGGAGAAAATGCTTTCCGGGGGTCAAGTGGAGGGAAGAAGAAGCAGAGGCAGATCACCGGCCAGATGAAACGAACTCATCAAAGAAGTTACAAAAGGGTCAATACAATCTGCGACCCGCCATGCAGAAGACAGGTCGAAGTGGAGGAGCCTCGTAGGCAAACTGTTGTCTAGTGGCCACGATCCTCAGTAATGAGGGAACGACGGAGAAGAAGATTAATCTGAAAATAATATTGGCCCGTTAACTGGTTTAAAGCCTACTGTAATATAATTAATACGTAATAAATATCCCCGCTCTCTTTAAGTTTTAGATAATTAGTTATCTATTTCGAAGTATAGGCGGCCTATGACATAAAACTATCGCAAGGTCGCGGCCACCGGTTTTCATAATAGCAGCGAGTCTAGTGTTTATGCAAAAAACTAAACTATTGGCTGTAAACTTCAAGGTCTGTTGAATTTTAAACACGAAATAGGTAAACACTTTTTTTTGGAACAATGTACATACGTAGGAATTTCATTAGTAGGTACTAATAAATTCAGATTTCAAGAGTGGCTATCTTCCTTTAGTTCAAAAATATGAGAAATAATAAACAGACTTTCTTTATGTTTGTTGATTGGATATTGTGATGTCAATATAAATTATCAAATGATTTGTCATTTAATTTATTACAAAAACAACAGTTTATTTTTTTTATGGCTCATACACGCGGATATGATCAAGTCTCGATTGTTATCATGACGCAATTCGTAATATCGTGGCGAGCTGATGTCCGCTTCAAGGACCAGGCGATAACAAAATGCACGATCACTGATGTGTTGTTCGTTTCATTACCGCTATCCCCGCCTATGAAACTGACGCGAATTAAATATTCTCTTCACTGTTCTTATGAGGAATTCACTAAACCTGAACTTTTAGTTTTATATATTTTTAGCTACTATGTTTAGACAGCTAATGGTTCTCTTGCATTCTATCCTATAAAGCATTCTTGTTATCTCTGGTCGGCTCAACTCACGATTCAACTCCTATCCAGTAGCCTCCCCGAAGAAGGTCGAACCAGGTAAGGACTCTGTTTCCCTTGCCGCCGCAGGTGGATCAGTTCCCCTGGGGGATGGCCTTCGATTTGCGCACCATGCGCGTTCGCAAATCGATTCTGAACTCCGGCGAATAACTGGAGGGGTCTGAAATTGATCTTATACGTTTCCTAAGCAGCGGGGGTTGATGTTGACTTGATGTCACCCACTCATCACCAGGTCCCGAGTCATAGAGGGGCACAGGACGCCACGGTCCGCGATAAATTCAAACTGTATTACCACTAACATCAAATAGAGGCCGCGCAAACGACTTCAACTTTGGTGTACAGATGCAGTATATTTTGTTTAACTACTCGAAGTTAGTTTTAACGTTTGTCTTTGTATGCGGGAGCTTGACGTGTAAGGTAACCGATCTACAATATGGAATTTATTTACTATTTAACTATGTTTATTTAAAGATCTATGACTACTTTAGGACTTACATTAAGAACAAAACAAAGCATACAAAATAAGGATAAAATGAAAAAAAAATGTAGATTATTACCAGTCTGTATTAGATTGATAAATTATTTATGAGAATGTATTTAGATATTATTTTGTAAATATTTATAGACTCACAGCCTTACCAATAAACGAGTTGTAAAATTTATACCTCTGTTATTACTAGGTATAAGAAAATCTGTGACCAATAAACGCGGTATAGCTTACACCGCTGATCATCTTGGGTATAAGCATGGAATAGTGGTACTGGATTTCCATCCGCACTATAACTCCGCTATACCACCCCTAGGCCAGGTATAACAGCGGTTTGACGGAGTATTAACTTAAAAATGGCCGACCGGCGTAACAGCTGTTTCAAACTGACAGCCACCTGACAGCTGCGGACGTGGAGCTTCTCGTTCGCGAATCGTGCGCTTTCATTGTAATAGCCGTGTTACGACGAGGATACGCCTTTTATACTGCTGTGAAATCCTGCGTTTTAGCCTAATAATGGATTTTGTCGACGTGGATGATATGATCGATCTGGATTTATTGGAAGAAATCGAAATGCGTCGTGATAGGCGACCAAAAATTTACAAATTGCGATACGACCCGTTCGATTTAGATGATTACAATTTTAAAACTAAATATCGTTTCACTAAGCCATACGCCGCAAGAATCATCGATATCCTGAGAGCTGACCTGCAAAATGTCGACGGCATAATTTCGACGGCAACTGTTCGCGATTGAGATGGAAATACCACTATTATTTCGATCAGCATTCGCGTAACAAAACAATGGGCACGGGCTTTCTGACAACAAAAAGTGACATTTCATGTGCATTTCATGCCGCTTCAGTTGGCCACACTGCTTCCAAGTGGGCGTTGCCATGCTAGAAATATGACTTGTCTTTGGTTTCAGGGAGTAGTTATAACCGCGTTACAACTGATTTATTGGTCACGATTTTACAACTTCGTTATAACTCGGCTATACCGGGTATAACAATAACAAGGGTTTAACGCGGTTATAATATCATTTTATTGGTAAGAGTGTTATTCGATAGGAGACTGCTCATAGAAATATTAAAAAGTACTTTCGCTTCAGCCAGAAATAAGATGAAGGAAGGGTAGTTGTTTAACAGTGTATAACCAAAAAACATATGGTCCAGCGTGCAGTCTGCGGAGCGGAGGTCGCATTGATGCCATGATATTACCCTAATACGGTGAGAGGGTGTAGACTGTAGAGCAATGCTCTATTCTCATTCTGCAGAGACAAACGATTTCCTTCCGTCGAAAAGGTTTTTTTATTGTACTAAGGCTTAGGCGCAATCTGAGGGTTGATGGCAGAGTACACCTTACCGGGTCTTTATGGAAGCAAAGTTTTGTTCCAATTATCAACTTATTATTTATGACCGGATAGAAATCTGTCACAGGCAGCGGGATCTTGGGGAGGATGCCCTTAGATCGTGCACATTCATGTTTGCCTGACACTTTCTTCGCATCAAGAGGGTATTATTATAAGATATGTACTTAGAATATTTAATGTTTCTGCGGACTTGAAAGTATCGTTTTCTTGTAATTTCATTTCTTGTGCATTAAACTTTTGGCCTGGGCACAGACAGATGTGTGCCTAAATTTAGAAGCATATAGCGGTGTTTTATGGTTTGTACATTATATTTCTTTTGTGCTCTTGCGTTTGAGTGTATATGTAATGAATAAATGAATACCATGAACTCCATAATCCTAGGCTGGCAGAATTTAAATTATTGTACTGCGTTTTAGGTGGCTGATGACACTAATCGATAAATAGAGCGAAACATTCTTCCACGTCTGCATCAAAACTTGTTCAGGAGATTTTTGAAGTCTACTATATACTTGAGAATTAAGGATCTTATCAATTTGCATGGTGCTTATCTCGTGGGTAGAACTATTTGCATTAGAGACATTCGTTGTCGGGGGCGCCGTGATGTTGCGTGATGGGCGCCTGACTGAAGTATATAGATCGAGTTAAAGCAGTACGAGAAGCTTTCACATACTTCCTTCTCGTCTGTATTTTTTATCCAGATAGAGTCATACAGCTAGGGATAAAATTATTTTTATGAATGCTTTTCAAATATGTCCATAATTTCTTAGGGTCATTGGCTATACTTTCTTCGCAGCGATCGATATACTGCCGATAGCATTGCCTTTGTGCCTTCTTCTGTCTAGTACGTTATAGTATAAAGGTATCTTTGTCCAAGGGGTTTTTGAAACGATTCCATTTCCAATGATAATTCGCTTTTTCTTTTATGATATGAATAAGTGCAGGTTAATACCAAGATGAAAAATCACGCCGTTTCGAGGATCGTGATGGAACACGTTCATTGATAAAACCACGAATTAAATCATAAAAACTGTTTACTGAAGCATTTAGATCAGCGTCTATAAGTACTTCCTCCCATACGATGGAGTCGAGGAATGTGTTGATTTCTTGGTAGGCAGCCTTTGAAAATAGGAAAATATGCCTTAGTACTTCGCGCAATGGTGATGCAGAGGCATTTTCGATAATTATATCTAACGATGGTGGCTATCTTCAGCAACGAAAGGTTCATAGGGGCGCGAAACATTTAGGTCTATGGTTGACAGTATCAGATCAAGTACATCGATCGATTACATTTTTAATCGATTGTAAACTGTATTTGGCCATTTGCCAAGTTTTTGATATTTTTGCTCAATTCTCTGCCCCCTGAAAGCCGACCCTAATAATACCTAGCCTAAAACCTGCCTGGAACGATTCTCTACATATTAGTGGAAACCGCGTTGCGATCGGTTTATGAATTTGTAAAAAATAGCGGGTCCATACGGCGAAGAGCACCATTTGTCTTTTAGTGATTTTGTCAATTTGTGAAACACACAACTTGGGTTGTCGACTACAGCGGGCGAGCCCGTCACCTAAGGAAGTTTTAACGATTAGTCGTTCTATCTCCCTGGAGTGAGCACAGAAGACTTGAGGACAAAACGGTCCACCATCTAGCTACGTCACAAGCCCGTAAGAGGCGAACGCCTTAACCGTGAAATAGCCAGGAGTGTTACCCGGAGGACTCGCCCTCCGCCCACGTACTCACGCCCTTACTTCCAATTGTGACCAGATTACTCCAGTCTCTCGATTGGTTTACGAGTTCGAGGTCACTTGCGCGGTCCTCTCCCTTACGAACCGGTGAAACGGTGTATACCGAATCTATCGCTGACCACAGCATCCTTTGCCCGGCTGTTCACCCAGGATCGGATCGGGTAGCCGATGGTCGTTTCAAGAGCAGTCGCCGTAAGGTCCGCAACCACCCCCGCTCTATAGGAAACAGTACTGCTTCCAGACTCCCCCGACTGTTAGTCAGAGTGCACAGTCGATTGGCTTACGCCGCACGGTGCGCAGACCGTCCAGGAGTGTCAGAAGGTTGATTTCCAGGGGAAACTAACCACAATGCCAGAGTCCTACCCAGGCTCGCACTTCATGCGTGGAGGCCGTCGGATAGGTGTTGACCCGTGAGTGTGACCAACCCTGAACAGAATGGGTCTTCGTGGCCAACTCAGCAAGGGCCCATTAACTCACTGATTCAATAACTCCCATAGAAATTTGTGAAACACACAATTTATCTTTTATATAAATGTATATAGAGAGATTATGTTTGCAAATGACCGACGAATATTATGTCTGTGCTTGCATTTGTTATCGCCTCTTTCGATAACCGTCCTCATTATTTGTGCTCTGAAACAATGCACCTCTTCCAGGAACAATGCGAGTCATTTGACACTCAACACGTTCGACGGAAGCTGTTATTGATATTACAGTGATGAAGCCGTTATTGATATTACGTGCCATTTCCCAGACTTCGGAATGTAGGTACTGGTTGGTACGCAAGACCTTGAACGGAGTTGCTGATCTCATCAATTTTGATCGTGTCGCTTCCATATTTAATTAAAGTTTGTGACAAGAAGAACATCGTGAAACGAGAGCAATTGACTCCTACCATAATACGTTATGCTCGTACGCACCGTCTGTTTGTAGAGTCGTCCTCGCGCATTAATGTTACTAAATGGAATACGTTGGTGCTTGCGATTTGCCACCTAAATAAATGAATTGCTCTCAACAGCACCAGATCTTTACATTTTTGTTGCTAGCCCTCTTCGGATTTATTTGTTTTACTGTCCATTACTTAATTACGTCTGAGTTTTACCGTTTTCTTTTTTTATTGCTTCGTGTTTATTTAAAGTATTACCTAAGTTCAGGTGTTGTATTTATAATATTATATGTAATAGAAGCTATATAAACGTAACGTTTATAATTTGATTACTTATGATTAGAGGTTCGGAATTTTCGTTTTTACGAAAAGGATGCGAATTTATGCGAAATTTTTCACTTTATGCAATTTGAAATGAAAAAAATGAACAATTTTTTTCTAAAAATAGAAAAAACTTTTTCTAAAAATTAAATACGATAAAATGCCTACTTTCATATTGGTCAGTTATTTGGCCAAATGTAGTTGCAAGTCACCACCTTAAAATAAATTACATTACTCGAAAACTTCTCAAAAATCTTTTATCAGAGACCTTTCTTAAAATGTGCTGATTGATGGGTTTACTCACTTTTACCGCCAATCCTTCAAACAGTAAATAGGAATGAAGAAGCGAATGTTAAGAACATGTTCTGGAGTACTAAATGCTGCTTTTCAACCTTTGCTGAAGCAGCGTTACGGAGTTAGTTACTTCTACGCTGTTAGTTGCACAGCGTAGAAGCAGAACGCTTCTTTATTAAATATAATGTCGCCGTTGCGGACAGAATGTTTCTAAATGGTCAAATATTGGAAGTAAACAATGCTATCTTTCAATTGATATTAAACAATTTTTTTTAGGTCTATTAAAAATTTGTTTTATATGTAGTAAATGCGAATTTTAGCGAAATTTCGATATTTTAAATATTTTTTTTTGCGAAAATTACTCTACTTATGATTTGTCTTTTATTATTTGTACCCGCGCCAACCAAATAGTCACAATATTGCTACTAAGCGATAGGCCCACATATTTTTTTTTGTACTTTAATGTAGAACATTTTTTTAACAATAACAACAACTTTTACCGTCATGCTTACTTTTAGCAACCTGTGTGCCCGGTATTTCTAATTCAGTCGTTTGCCGCTATATTTCTTAAATTGTCAGACCATGTAGGAGGGCGTCCTGTAGGACGCCTTCCAGCCCAGGTGATCTGACTACTTAAGAAAGATAGCTGGAAACGACTGCATGATAAATAGACCGCACACCGGGCAAAGTAGTGTACTCCCGGTGGGAAGTCTCCATTCCTCACGGCATTCGTCCCCTACTGCTGTTGGCTCTTCGGCATATGTGACTGGTCCACTGCCATTTAAAGTTACAAAAAAAACGATTGAAATAAAAAACGATTCGATGGTGATTCTGATAAATTTAAAAGTTTTTAGTAAGTAAATAAATATTAAGTGATGAGTCTTGCCTGTGATGGCGTACTATGCGGAAACTTGAATATTGACTGTGGAGCATGTCCATAAATATAAAGTCCTCAGCGAGCTATGCTCGGAATCTCTCTGAGGGATATGATCCAGAACATAGAAATCCACCTAAGAAACAACGTGGTGGAAGATAGACTCAGAGGAGTCTTAATGAGTTGAGTTCACTCTCCTCTGTCAACAGTTCGGACCGGTATTTCCACGGTCTTCTGGTCGGGTGCCATTCCAGTACGTTTTTAAAATTTTGTTTACTAATAGAACCCGGGATATTTGCGATGCCATATATCTCGTCGAATTCTATTATGAGGTTTCAGAAGTGCCCCATAAAAAATCACCATATTAAGATGGTTTAGTACTAACCATTACATAGCTCACGTAACTCGAGAGTGCCTCGAGCACTATAAAACTAACGACTCGATGTACTCTCGTATATACCCATCTTGCGATTATCTTTTTCGCCAATTCACATTGTCGAAAGCATGTGAAAGTTTTCAATTTGATATTTCAACTAACTATGTGCAGCACCGACCGTTGCATAACGACCTGTTTCTCTCCGGTGTCTTTTCACGCCTAGAAAAGTCTAAGCGAACGGTACTTGATGCAACGTCCGCCATTAATTACTTGACGATGGAGTTTCACTCGCCAGCTTCAATTATATTATTGCAATGACGGCAGCGTAAGATCTACAAAACGATGAACCCAAAATGCCCGCCTTATTTTCGAATTTATAAAATATTCATGACGATCGGTTTAACGGTATAGAAGTTAACCTGCTGCAGCGCCATCTAGTGCCAAGGTACAGCGACGTGGATAGCGCGAAAATATTATCCATGATCCATGCAATTACCTATGTCTACCAATTTTCACGGCGATTGGTTGAACGGTATATAAGTTGGCTGCAGCGCCATCTGGTGGCGAGTTACAATACAGTTAATAGCGCGGAAATATTATGCGGCCTCAAATGTCTATGTGTACCAATTTTCATGACGATCAGTTTAGCGATATAGAAGTTGATGTGTTGCAGCGCCATCTAGGGGTAAGCGCCATCTAAGCACAAATCATAAAACCTTCTCCATGCAAAAATACATAATTTTCATGGTCAATCACCAATCGTCAAACGATTTCGGAGTCTATTAAGCTCGGACAGACAGATTCATTTTAATACCAACATTCATTTTTAAATACAAAGATTTATTACTACTAATAAAATTAATAAAACTTCTTGGTTTCTGCAAAGTAATGCCATCAAAAAGGCTAAAACAAAATATATGATTTCTTGAAATTTGATCTACGTATTCATTACATTTGTTTTTGCTTTTGTTTCTGTTCTGTCACAAATAAAAAATATAAGAAGCGTTCCTGGTATTCAATATTTAATATTAATGTGGTAATTATTGAATAAGCCAGCATTCTTAGTTTTGTGTTGGTGACCCAGATTCAGCTCTCGAGTGTAGATGAATCAAAAAAAATGTTTGAATTTCAATGAGTGATCATTACGTTATATTCAAAATGCTGACTAAAGCAGATCTGCCATTTATTTTTCATAAACATAACGTAGGTATTTACTTTTGTAAAAATCCGCTTTAGTTTTCATTGAATTAAAACGGCGCTGTGGTCTATTTTAAAATCTTGAAACATCGCATTATATTTTCTGAGAATTGTTTACGCGTTGACTGAGCAATCAAAACGGGTCCAATTCGTGGTGGGTGTCAAATAATTGAAGGTCAAAATTTGTTTGTACCGATCACTACAGATATCGACTCGTGGAACTTGCATCAACGGAGGACGCAGACTACGACCAACCTCAAAAAATGTCAACTATAACAGCTATAGGACGTCTTAAAATGGCCGCCGACCTTGCAGCGGTCGCAGTCATTTGTTAAATCGTTTGTTAATAAAAGCGGTAATCAGGAAACGATATGTCACATGCAGTCATACGTCGTAGCTTTGTATTACAATCACTTCCAACCTTGAACTTTGCCTCTGGCAAACCACAAGCAATTGTGCTATCAATATGCCGTCGAGGAAAAATTAATTTGTTTGATGAATCATTGAGATAATATGAAATTATGCCGATAATATTTGTAATTACGTCGCTTTGTGATCCGTTCTTCTCGAGTGATATGCGCCATCTCATGGTTGAATATCTAAAGCCTTTCCGTGTCCTTGAAATTCCTAATTGCTATGCTTAATTAATTAACATGAAATCAATTATTATTAATAAAGATTTTAACGATTATACGTTCACTACATTATTTACTATACGTCCACTACATTATTTACAGTATATACTACTGTTCACTACATTATTTTATGTGAAGCAAACTTCGAATTTCTTGGATAATTGAAATATTAAACAGATTATTTTACGGTTTTTTAATTAATATAATTTTCAGTTTATATATATGTAGATTATTTTTTATGCTAAATATTATGTAGATAATTTTTTATGCTCTTTAACTGTTAAATTGATTTACTTTGATTTGTTATTTTTGAATGGCTGCTGTAATTAAAACTATAATAAGTAATAAACACAAAGAGTGATCTATGGTTATAAAAGATAAAGAGTATTTATTTCTAATACAACCATTACAATTGTACAGGAATGACATTAAATTAATCTTAAACTAGCTACTCAATTTAGCAAAGAAATCATATTCAGTAAATTACTTTAAACTTTCCAGTTTACAGTTTACAAAGACTATAACATAACAATTAACGATAAAATAGAAAAAAAAGTATATTAAATGAAATTTGTAGGTACGATGCTATGTATTTTCACAATATTTTAATATTGTCATATTAGTTTTAAGCAGATACACCCTGATGGATCCCCCTCCTGAAAATATCGATGTTTTAGTCGCCTTTAATTGATCAGGCAATTTATCAAAGAGTTTAATGTAGAGGCTAATCGCCTAAAACTTGGCCGTACGTGGTACGATCGGTTGAAGGCAATGGGTTGTATTCCTAGTGTCATGCCGATGTACTTCCTCGTGGGATATTGCCGAGCTGTTATTGTAATAGAATTTGCAAAGAGCTTCTTGAGCAAAAATCGCATTTACGGTCAAAATCCCTAGTTTCAGTTCCCTAATCCCAGTAAATAAGTAAGTTGTAGGCCCTGTGGGCAAACTGTATCGAACCATTTTTTACCTAAACATCTGTATCTCTAAGATAACATGCAATAAAGAAAGATCTATCTATCTATAAGCAACCGACCTTTTGAAAAAATGGAGTTCGCTCTAACAATAAGCGAAATTATTATAAGTCTCAGTAATTAAATTCTGACTAGTATTTCTTGTTCTAAAAAACCGATTTTGGCGAATTTCATCCAATTTATTTCTAAACTGAAAAGAATATCACCATTGCGTTGTGCTATCTCTATTTTTTCCGCGGAAGGCAGATGAACCGTGTGAAGAAACCAACACGTCCGCCTGCCGTAAGAAAAGCTTTCATGCGGACATCAATCACGTTTTTCTGAAGCACTTTTTAAAGTTAAATTCTATAAGAGTGGCGTTGTTGCGTGAAGAAATGGCCCGGGCTGTAAAAATAAGCAAACTACATATATACGATAGACACCAGACCCGCATCAAATTTAAATAATTATACAAAATAAGATGTTAGCTAATAGAGGTTACCTATATTTCTGCTGATTCTAGCATACGGGAATAGAACTACATCTCCAAAGCTATTTAGCTTTTTAATATTCAACATTCTATCATTTAATGTACTAAGCACCATCCCTCAGAAATAGGTAAAGGCAAAAATAATTTTATTCCTATTAATCCTATATCGTTTTTGAATATGTGTTCAACGAACCAACGCGGCAACAGTAGCCATATATTTCAAAAATTATTCAAAACACTTTAAAAAAAATTGACGAGATTTATGATCAAATACATAACATATATGCTGCCATAGTTTTGGCCGCTAGTTCACATTTTGCTACACAATTTAATATGTATTCGTTTGTGTATTTATTTATCTATGTAACACATTTGGTAGGGGTTCTACACTTAGTCGAGGCGTTGCGGTCCAATATATTCGATTAGGCATTACAGTAATATGAAAAAAATGATTAGTATAATATGAAAATATGATACTGTGCCCGATTGCGTTTCTTTGTGAACTAAAACTAAAATTAGTCCAAGCGAACGAGACAGAGCAATATGTTAGAGCGAAATATGAAACGAACGATCGTCGATTAATAACTACCTGCCGAACTTATACTCGTCCGAATAAATTCGAGCATATTTCGTGCGGTCTAAGATTTGACCTTGGCGCGCAGTTTTAATGCGAAAAAGTGACAACCGCTCATCTCACTCTCCGCTCTAGCGTATTGCCCTGTCTCGTTCACACGGACTAATTTCCGATTTTAGTTCACGAAGAAACGCAATCGAGCCCACTATGAGATATGAAATACGAAGACAATCATGATCTAACATACTGTTATCTTCAGAGCAAAACAATTCGTAAATAACACTACCTACCAACTTAAAGAAAAAGCAACGAAAAGAGAAGAACTCAATTTGAGTCTCATTTTAGATAATCGATAAGAGTAAAATATGAAGATAGATAAATTCTGAATAGTAACATAGAAATAATCGTTGGGAGAAAGACAGGTACAATACATATTAGTCGTGACATGACAATAAGAGATTCGCAATCTCGAATTTGAATAGTCAAAATAACTGTAATTAAGCGGACATGTATTATTTTTAGTATCGTTCTATGGATGCGTTCTATTTCGGCAGCCTGTATTATATAACCTGGATTACATATCATGCTTCCGTGCT
Organism: Micropterix aruncella; assembly: GCA_944548615.1. Classification (NCBI taxonomy): domain Eukaryota; kingdom Metazoa; phylum Arthropoda; class Insecta; order Lepidoptera; family Micropterigidae; genus Micropterix; species Micropterix aruncella. The sequence continues at coordinate 10,435,402 of OX155954.1, read as the reverse complement.
CCAGTCTACTTCTAACTGAAGAAGTAAATAGGAACACGATGAAGCAGTCATCCTTAAATCATTTCGCGATCCTTCAAATGAAAGTTAGTAGTTGGTAACACTCGAGATGCGGGATGAAACTAAGCTTATAGTCGAAGATGATGAGTCGGCGACCTGAAAAATCTATCGATGCTATAAATGAAATGTAAAGGTTGCGGCGATCTCGAGAAGTTCGTGGTTTTAAACCCAGTCCTATCCTGTCCAGTTTAAATTCAAATTTCATTTTAAGTTTTATCTGTGTATTTAATTTGTACACAATTGGCAACTCCAAACATTCCTAAACATGTTTCATTTCGTGCTTCAATCCCAGTAAAATACACTCTTGCAAAGTCTGCTAACCCGAAATGCAATCCTTCAAGCGCAGCATCAAATGTGCTCGCCAGTAACTGTAAAATTACCACTTCGTAGCGGCGTTCTTAGTTTCCTGCGGGCAAACCAGAAATTTGGTTTACTCAAGCTGAAGCGCAATGTTCCATGTCTGACGTTACTATGGAATCAACCAATTTTATTTTAAGTAAACATACGACAGCTAGCGGAACGATAATCGTTACATTAAAACTAAAATCCGAACGTTTCCCCTGCCTTTCGATATCAGAGCAGCAGAGAGTTTCAACGATGAAGATGACTGAGACAGGCAATTTTTGCAGGTCTTTTAACGTCTCCCGTCTCTTACTAATTAGATCATTACTGTCCGAACAAGGTATACTCCGTCAGCTGAGTTTGCCCCACACGATATCGTTAGCTGAAAGCGAAGGTGGAATATCGTAAAAAAATGTTTTGAGATAAATGAATGCTTAGTTTTGCTTAAGTTCTAACTTCAAATTTTAATTTTAATCAAGTTTTTGACGGACAAAACACTCATGTTCTTTCTTTAATTGTTTTCAAAAATATAAACCTTAATTTGATGGTAAAATTTATGAAAATCTGAAAAAAATCGAGAAGTGACCCACTGTTGCATTAAACTTTGGCCTAACAATCATTTCAGTGAGGTGGATTGTCTCATGATTACCCCCATATAATTCAAATTATGATTTGTTTTAAATTATTATTCTGTAATAAAACATGAATTCTGTTTCAAACTGTATTTATAGTAATGCCTTAATATATACATAATTGGGTTGTGTTTCGAATTGCGTAAATAACTCAACTAATTATTGCCTTTCACCTTTCGCAATTATTTTAATGCAATATCGGGCTGTGTTTGAAATTGCATAAATAGCTCTTTTTTTGAAGTTCAGGGTTGTATTTGCATATTGGGTTTTGTTTGAAATTACGTAAATAACTTCAACTCAGAAATTACCTAAATAACCTCAACTCAGAAATTGACATTGAAATGTTAAAGTCGTCTTTATTAACCCAGTGTTGCCTTAGTAAACCTAACATTCGACAATGAGTTAACGGGATAAAGTGCGCAAAAAAATATTTTCAGGAAAGCCGCGGTTGTTTTTGATATAGCTTGTTTTATTCGTCATTTCTGTATACTTAACTTAAAATCGACTTTGCGTAAATCCCTCTGTCGCTTTCAGCTAGCGATTAGTGTGATTTAATTATATATACTGTGAAACTGCCCTACCACTGGATCCGTCTCAGTTTTACCGGATTCGTCCCCGGTCAAGATTCACTTTTTACGAGAACTGCCTTGAACCCGCATTGTGAAAGTATGCGGTCGCCGTGCGAGATGCTACTATCTCGTTGCCGCGTCAAAAAAAATCAAAAGCAAGTCGTTCGGCGGTTTATGATTTATTTCGGATTCGACCGGCGAAAGTTGGTCAAGAAGATGGAAGCAAAATGTCGATCGCATCTACAAACAAAGAAGTCGCCAACTGCCCTGATCTCGATCGATCCAAAAACGCTCTTATCTTCTTAAGGCAACTTGCACCAACACCAGTTAAGAAAGATCATTTCGGCTAACAGCACTGTGAGGCTGCAAATTTAACCATTTTCTCAAGGTCCAAATAGATGATCTCCAGACCACTGATCTACATAGCGACATCATTGTTGGCGTTCGCATAGAGGAGTCCTGTCTCCCTTATTATTTTCCATCTTCATTAGTCCCATTACGGCAGATCTTACTTCCTCCTACCGTTTGTATGTCGATGGCCTGCAAGTATATAGGTTTTTATTCAAATAAAGATAGCAAAGAAAGTAAGAAGATTTGAGGTACATACAAAAAAAGTGCAATACAAGAAATAAACAAAATTTTGGTTCACCTTTCATGAAAATAGTACATATTTGTATAGACCGAAATATTCCAGCATCAAATATTACAATATGTAGCCAAAGAGTTAAAAAATAAAAAAAACGAATAATCCGTTGAATGATGGCCTTAAGAAATTCCTTTTATAAAAGTCATTTTATTTCATAAAAGAATTTAATATTATATATTAAAACATATAATATAAAGGAACACAACGATTATGAAAAAGAAATATATTTTACATTAATTTTAAATTTAAATAACCAATATGTCACTCATCACTCAGGGAGCATCACTCCCGTAATATTTCCCCATCTACCGTTTTCCATTTTCTGGTGTTACTTATAACCTGCCGATTGCTATTTTGATCTTGTTATTCATGACACATAGCGACAACTTTCGTATGACTTCAAATGACGTCATTGGTTGAAACCTTAAGTGAGGAGAACTCAAACATAAATTGAGGAATGGAGGATGTTTCTATGAATGACGATATTGAAAAACTACAAACTGGTACCAGATAGGATTGTTCACATTACAATCAAATATGATATTGGTTTAGCTTTTAAGTTTACAGAAAATTTAGTGTTTAGCCTTTATCTAGCTTTCAAAAATGGTTAGTTAGGATTGTCCCTCGTGTCCTGTTAGCTTTACATCGGCAAGGTAGATGAAACGATGGAACTGAAAGTTGCATCGATAAGGTTTTTTAGGATCAGAGGGATTGATTTCTTTAGGGTCTATCTATCCTTTAAGTGGATTCTTGCCAGGAGAACCTTCTCAGTTACCACACCGCAATAAAATAAAAATGAAAAATTGATTTTAATTGAACTGAATTAAACGAATCGGCAGGCGAAGTGGTATCAATCAATTCATTGTCAAATTCTTCGAATTTTCAATATAATCATGAAGAACATCGGTGAAGTATTCTCTTACTATGTGATTCTTCCACTTAGCTCAAGTTAAAATAATACCCTTTGCATACCACATCATAAAACCACATTCTTCTCTTAGTATTTTTTCATACAAACGGCTCGGCTCTGAAATCAGGTCCCTCTAATTATTATAGGCGCTAGTTAACTTTTAACTTTCAAACAACATTTTCTAACTCAAAAATCTTTACCCACATTTCCCGATCTTTTACCAATCTTTTTCTGTACATTACAATTGTGTCAGTTTATTTAGTTGTTTACTTATGTATGTGTTTATATAGTTATTTATTGGATGTCTTATTTATTTACAATATATTTTATATATTTTTTATCAATATAGCAGTATTAGCGATTACAACAATATAGCAATAAGTCCGCAGTTATTGGTGCAATTAGGAGATTTTTCATTTCATTTCAACTGATGTTACGGCCTTCACTGCTTTAGCAACAACAGCCTTCACAGGCTTATCGGAGCAAAATAAAGTAAACATCGCGTTAAGAAAATCAAAAAGTGTATTATTTTCAAAGCATATATGCTCGTAAACGTGACTCGGAAAACTATAAATATTGTTATATTTAATTTTACTATTGTCGATTGTGTGTTTTATTACAAATTGTTCGGAAATATAAATGTATATTAAAATTTGGCATTGACAACTGCAAAAGTAGGCGAGTTCGTAAGTGAATTCGCAGAGCAAAAAGTACTTACAGTTAGTGGTGGACACTGGACTGGATTAAGTTTTTCATTGTCATTACGAGAAAGTCTCTTTATTTTCGAAAGAATAATAAGTTGAAACAAAAGATAAAAAGCCGTAGGTTATAGTCGCCATATAACAAGAGTATATGGCAATGGACAGGTCATATATAGGCCGCGCCAGATTTCTTGGTCCCTCGCTCACATGCTTAGATCACACGTATTGCATTTATTCAACACCAATGCACTGAAACCAAAAAGGGATTGAAATCCTAATCCTTTAAAGGATTTCTATCCCTTTTTGGTTTCAGTGCATTGGTGTACCTACAATAAATGCAATACGTGTTATCTGAGCATGCGGGCGAGAGACCGAGAAATTTGGCGCGGCTTGTAATGGTTGGTTAGTTAGAAAAGCTGGTTAGGAAGAGGCATGTGTCAAGATGAAGTCATGACCTACATCGAATTGCTCATCCTCAGTGGATGAAGAGTGCCGATAACTGAGGAGTGTAACATAAAACTGAAGAAATATTAGGCATCAGCGATAGTCTATAGTTTAGAAATAAAACTGATGTTACTTCTTTTACTCTATTGGGCTAAAGATGGGTATGGAGTATGTGTCTTTTTAGTAAATTAAAAATATTAAAAGAATAGGAAATGTTTCCTTGATAAGGGAGGCTGGTCCAAAGAAGAATGTAGGTGGAAAATGTTCAGTAAGGCTTTAAGCGGAAACATCCTTTGTCTGAAAGTAGTCCTTATGTATCTCCCACTCTACTATCACAGTACGTGGCAAAATCCCTGCTTTGTAATTCTTACGTATTGCATTTCTAATTACTACCTTCTGTAAGGTATATTTTGTTTCAAAGTGCTATTTTCGTGACTGCGATGTCTATTATCTAGGGTATACCTGTGTCTCTTCTGTTTTAGGAAGCACCACTCTGTGTATTTTTTTGATCACTCCCGCAGCTATTTACACCTACATGTTATGCTTGGAAAATCATGGAACTTATATTTTTTTCTTTACAACAAGGGATTTATATATTATATCGATGCCCTGTTCCAGCCCATATGTTTATATTGTCTGATATCTTCAGATTTACCAGCTCCCTAATCTCAAGCCATGTACACAGGTGTGTCATATTGTCATAATGAGTGTATATGTAGCCATCATCAGTACCGGATAGTCGTCATAAACTTGCTCAAGTTCCCTTTTAGTATTCCAGTCATAAAAGCAACATTATTGTATGACGAATATAACGGGCAAATTTGTATTCCTGGTTATATCAGGACTAAAGAAACACCAGTCTAGCTACCGGGAGTGGTCGCGTTTGCTGAGAATCCGGAATCAAATATGGTGCAAATCTTAGAACCGCTAAAATCGACAAACGCTAGTTATTAGTCGCATTTTTTTTTGTCTGAAAATGACAAAAGTGTATTTATTAATCCGTGGTGAAATCGCCTGGAGAAGGTAAGTGAGAGTGCCCGGTGAAGGTGAGAACACAGTAAAAGTGAAATAATTATCTCGATATCTTGGAAATGAGTTTTTAAATGGTTATATTTTATGTTGCAAAAATTATCTCGTTCGTGAAAAGTATATGTACGTAGATTTTATATTAAAATATTTTTTTTAGATTTTCTTCAAAATCGTGTGGCTTTTTTTTGTTTTGCACGCTTTAAACGGTCAAAAAAAACTATTTTTTTTCAAAATATCGAAATAATTATTCCACCATTATTTTTGCCATTTTCAGCTTGATTTTTAATATTTAGCTAGCTTCTCGTAATTTTCCTTTTCTTGTTATTTTTTCGAGCTGTTTTAACTATAGATACGATGCCAGACTGACATTCTTTTGCTCCTGTAACATACGAAAACACAAATATGGTAATACATTTTGTCATAAACTTATATGATATTAACTTGAAACATATTGTAACTAAAACCAAATAGCCTTTCTTGCTGTAGCTTGTTTTATCGAAAGGAAATAATTAAAATTTTCGAATGTGTCTAACATTTAAAATATGACACTATTAGGCTGCGTTCGTTATAAACGAGCCATTAAATCGATATAAAAATACTATGAATCCGGGACTATGAATCCGGGACCAGACTGGAGGACGGAGAAATGCAACCATATCTGGTATTGTGGAAGTAAGGTCATCCCGCTCTTTTCACATCATAGTGCCTCGCGGTGAGGCGTTGGACTCTCGCGGGCTCGTCGATGGAGCTAGAGAGTGGACTGTCTTTATCCGCTAAGTCTTCACGTTTACTCCACGGAAGATAGAAAACCTGATGTCGTTAATACTCTCTGGGGTGACGGGTTCGCCCGTTGTGTTGACACTTCTAGATGCCTATATATTTACTGTTCTTTTGTTCAATTATTTTTAATTTTATTATATCTTACTTGATTATAGAAATACTATTATTATGTCACTGACTTCCTTATTAAAATTGCGCTATTTATCGTTTAAAGTTATTCGATAAGAATTTTTGTGTTATATCTTACCACTAACTTATCATTTAACTAAACATTTACAAGGAACTTAATGGAGTCGATTTTCGCACGAGCTTCGGTTTAGATAAGTAGGCTTTGTGCCTTAGCTTTTAAAGCATTTATTTTTTAATTAATAATAACTATTATTATTGTTATTATAAAGGAGTAGAGAAGCAAGTTACGCACGTGAGCTATCATGGAGATCTATCGGACATTGACATGGTGTGACACTGTAGTACGTTGCAGAGCGATTGTTCGCGGGCGGGCGGATGGCGCACAGTGCATCTATCCAAATAGTCTAGAAAACGACGCGACCAAGCTCAATAAGCAACAATTTCATTGATCTCACACAGGGGTACCAACTATTAGAAACTTGCTACTTAGATTCCTATTTTGTGTACATCTGCGACCTGTGATAAGGGCTTTCTATTTATACCGCAGGTGAATATTTTCGATGGATTAAGTAAGCAGTGTCTATTATTACATGTAGCATTGGTACCTACACTCATTCGGTATGGTAGTGGAACTAAAATCTCCAAAACTATTAAACCAATTTTGATAACTTATAGCTTACAGCCAGAGGTGCGTAATTTGCGACTAAAATAAAGTTAAGTTTGCAAAAATAATAATTCAAAATGTCAAATTTCACATTTATTGGCAAAAACTAAATCAAGTTATAAACATTACTCAGAGGATTGTGAAATTGCTTCTTATTTTACAAAAATGCAAGACTTAAAATTAGGCATTCATGATTCTACTTAACTTAAAGTTTATCAATAATATTTTTTTTTATTTAAATGCTAATACTGTTAAAATATTTTCTGTAATATAGATTTTAAAGTATAAGTCAGTGCCATTTTGCATTTTCAAAAAAGCGCTTTTTGTGTTAATGCTAGTTATTTTATAAAAATAATTTCATGATCGATCTATAGTTGTAGTGTTTTATGTTACTATACTTAGATTAAAAGTTAAATTCATGTAGACTGTGACACATATTAGTTGTATTATTTTCTGTCTCTTTATAAAATACAAAAGCTAAAGATTTTCCTTAACCTTTTACTAAAGAGATGTTGAGGATTAATAATGAGATATCAGTGTCAATAGTAGTACAATAAACCCTATTTTTTTCTCTTGTAGAGCTTACATGGGACAAGGAAATTTGGAAATCGATAGAATGAAATTTAGGTATGGATTTACCTAATAAAAGAAGCAAGTAAATGTTTTAAAAAGAATGAATAAGAGGACTGCCGTTACAGAAAGTAAACTATTGTACAGGGTGCGGCAGTGAGGACGGACGGTTTTAAAAAAATCATAAAATAGTTAATTTTTACTCAAAAATATATTTATTAATAGAATCAGGTTCGCAAGGAAATAGCATTTGAGACAGTCAAGTGTGGAAAATCACATCAGGCATGTGGTGGCCGAAATCGTTGATGCAGTGCTGGAGGCGTTCTTGGAAATTCGCGTAGACTCTCTCCAACATCGCTCTTTCAACTTGGGCGACTTCCACGCGAATTGCGTGGAATGATTTTTTCTTATGGGGACACCTCAAGGCTAGAGTATACGAGAACAAGCCCCGAACTCTGGACGTATTTAAAATTAATTTCATTACGGTTGTTTCATGGAATATTTGTGTTTTATATATTTATCCATATAGATACATCTATATTTCTTGAATGTACTCAATTAGAACTTTCATTTGACACTAAACATGATATATTTATGTTAATTTATTGACATTTAAACATTTAGACAACTACTTACTTGATATTTGGACAACTTGCGGTGTCAACTACAACGGGCGAGCCCGTCACCACAGGACGTTTTAACGATTTTTCGTTCTGTCGCCCTGCAGTGAACGTAGAAGGCTTGGACAGAACAAATCCAACGTCCAGCTACGTCACAACCCGCAAGAAGCCAACGCCTTACCGCGAGATAGCCAGTGTTACCTGGCGGGCCGACCCTCGCGCCCTTGCTTCCAATTGTGACCAGATTTCTCCGGTCTCTCGACTGGTTCCGAGTTCGAGGTCGCTTGCGCGGTCCTCTCCCTTACGAAGCGGTGAAACGGTGTGCACCGAATCTATCGCGGACCAAGGCGTCCTTTGCCCCGACTCTGAACCGGGATCGGATGGCCAATGGTCATTTCAAGAGCAGTCGCCGTAAGGTAGACAACCACCCCCGCTCTATAGGAAACAATACAGTTCCCAGACTCCCCCGATTGTTAGTCGGAGAGCACAGTCGATTGGCTTGCGCCGCTCGGTGCGCAGACCGTCCAGGAGCGCCAGAGGTTTGATTCCCAGGGGAGACTGGTTGACCCAGTGTCCTACCCAGGCTCGCACCCCATGCGTGGAGGCCATCGGATGGGTGTTGACCCGTGAGTGTGACCGACCCTGAACACATGGGTCATCGTGGCCACCTCATCATGGGCCCATTAGCTCCCCGATATTTGGACATCTTGCGGTGTCGACTACAACGGGCGAGCCCGTCACCACAGGACGTTTTAACGATTAGTCGTTCTGTCGCCCTGCAGTGAACGTAGAAGACTTTGGACAGTACAATTCTACGTCCAGCTACGTCACAACCCGTGAGAGTCCAACGCCTTACCGCGAGTGAGCCAGGAATAAACCCGGCGGGCTCGAGATACTCGCGCCCTCACTTCCAATTGTGACCAGATTTCTCCGGTCTCTCGATTGGTTCCGAGTTCGAGGTCGCTTGCGCGGTCCTCTCCCTTACGAAGCGGTGATACGGAGTGCACCGAATCTTAAGCGGACCAAGGCGTCCTTTGCCCGACTCTGAACCGGGACAGAGTTCAGAGTCGGGCAAAGGACATTTGGACAGTTAAAGTACTCTATGATACTCTGGGATGATATGATTCTGACAATACCACTCACTTCTAAATTGGTTCAAGCTATAGAAGTTATGGCGGAATAAAGAAACGGAAAACATACATATTTTGACCCAATAAATTGCGATTACTTTGGCCGTTAATGCTATTGGCTCCACCTGCGTTTCGCCGTATCGTAAGTGTTGCAAAATCGTTCTACAGGGTGTGTTTTAATTACCCGTTATCCTTGAAGTAGGTGAATCGGTTCGAGCAAAAATGCAACTTTTAATAAAAAACTATTTTTTTGCAAAAATGTTCATTTTTACATGTATTCAACTTCATTCAACCATGTATTCAACTTTTACATGTATTTCATTCAAACATGTATTCAACTTACTTTTGAATACATGTTTGAATCTAGTGTTAGCGAATAATCAATATTCGCGATAATTTGCCTACCGCTAAATGGTGCAGCGCGCTCTACGTTTTTTATACTTTTCTTCTTCTTCTTTTTCATCAGCGCGCATTCGCCCACCGTTGGGCATACGCCTCTCCAATCACTCTCCATCCGGATCGGTTGTCCGTTTCCCTCATCCAGACAGGTCCAGCTGTCTCCTTGATGTCATAAGGTTGTACTGTTCATCACGATTGGAGGTATTTAGCCCGATACCCGCCACGTCGGCCACACGTCTTGGCGAGCTCCACACTTTCAGGAAATTATTTCCATTTCCTAGGTTTGTGGCAACCTGGTCGGGTTATACTATATTAACTAAATTTATTATTTAATTATTATTTATTTTTGAGAAAATTTCAAAATATATGTTGACAATTAGAATTTAAATTTCGAATCGGAATTTATACACTTCTATCGGAAAAAATCTCAAATAATATATTTTTTAATATGTTTTTTATTTTTCCTAAATTTTCCATAATTTAAAGTCGCTTATTTGCTAGTACTGATTCACCCAATTCAAAGATGCCGGTTAATTAAAACTCAGCCTGTATAGAGTTGCACTCTTATACCGTATACAGCTATAATCAATGGCTCAATCAAGCATTGCTATCCAATAAATAATGTGTCGGATCTGGAAACTCCTGGATGAGAAAGCACAGTATGTCTAATCAAATCTATATTGTATGAAATGTAACACTGTGCGATGGCGGTTTGGCGAGGCTGTAGGTTTCCCCGCGGACACGGCGTATACAGTTATTTTCGCGGCGTAACCGCCGCGCCGCGCCAGCGCGGGTGTCAACGAACCCGCGCCGATATTCCGTTGCTCGCTTCGCTTGGCGTGACCCATTATTTGGTCGCCTTGCTGCGAACCCTGGCCGCCCGCCCGTACCCACTGCCGCTCTTCTATACCGTACCATACCGGATACCACGCCGCTCCTTTGTTCCGCGAGCCTCCGCATACGCGGTCTGGAATTGTATCACTTTAGTAGAGCATGACAATGCCAGGTCACATCAGTAGATAGGGAAAAAGGTTGCTGGACTGACGATGTTAGGAGGCAGCCAGTAGAGATGAATCGAACTTGAGTAAGGAGAAAACACTATCAGGAGATCGATGACATACGATTGTAATAAATCACTGGAGCAATTTTTGAAACAACAATAAACGAGAAGAACAGACATCATATTATTGCGAAGTGCGAAGCGCACCAGACAGTAAGAAAAAAATAGTGACTCACATCCTGACTTAGGCCATTTTTGACATATCTGTTACTTGATACTGGACAACAAATACATTTCGATGATTATTTTAAAAATATATTAATAATATTATATTACATAATTAGATTTACAATTTTATATGTGCATGTTAAGAAACCTTTTTAGACTACTTAATTTATTAATCAAATTATTTGTTTATTTGTTTATAGATTTATTTAATTACTTGTTTATATATTTTCGTATATATGTATTAAATATAAGTTATTTATTTATATATTTAACTTAATTTTTTAAAGAATGAATGAACGATCGGAATGAATGAATGAGAAAAATTTAAATAAAAGTGGTCTTCATCCTTTTCTTCTTTCTCCCTCGGCCTGTTTTAGTCCACTCCTGGATGTACGCCTCTTTCTTCTTCTTCCATGTCTATCTATCAGCTGCTGCCCTCAGCCAATTGGTCCCTGCTGCTTTTCTGATGTCGTCCAGCCATCGTGGTTGTGGTCTCCCTACGCCTCCCTTTATGGTTCTTGATCTCCACTGTACAAGCATCTTCGGCCACCTCGCGTCATCCTGCCTTGTGACGTGACCTGCCCAGCCCCACTTCAGTCTAGCGATACGTTTCATGACGTCTATCACCCCCGTGCGTATTCGTATCTCTTCAATGCGCATTCTGTCGCGGAGACTGATGTCCAGCATTGCTCTCTCCACGGCCCTTTGGCATACTCTGAGGCGGTTGGCACTGCTCTGCGTTAGAGGCACTGTTTGAAGGCCGTACGTTGCTACTGGCAGCACGCATGTCTCATAAACTTTCCGCTTTAGGTTGATAGGCATCGCTGGGTCTCTCAGGATATAGGCAAGGTTTCCGATGGCCGCCCAAGTCAATCCTGCGGCTCTGGTAGCTTCTGCACGTTGGTTGTCTTTGTCCAGTTTGAGTTTGTGGCCAAGATAAATGTAGTGGTCGACGACTTCGAGTGTTTGGCTCTCACCGGTGATCTGGACTGCGTCTGGGCTCAGGATTTTTGTTTTCTCAAGATTCAGCTTCAAACCCACTGTCGCTCATGCTGCGTGGAGTTCCCCGAGCATGGTCTTGAGTTGCAATGGGTCACTGCTGATCAGAACTATGCCATCGGCGAACCTGAGGTGGTTCAGGTATGGCCTATCCAAGCTTAGGGGAGATGGTGTCGTCCTGTCGTACGCCTCTCTCGATCCGGATCTTTTCCGTCACCATGTCGTCATCAAGCTTCACTTGCAGCGTGGCATTGTCGTATATGTAGCGAATAAGCTTTGAGTATCGGGAGTCGATTCTCGCCTTGTCCATTGCTGCGAGAACTGCCTATATTTCAACAGAATCGAATGCCTTCTGGTAGTCGATAAAGGCCAAGTGGAGTGGGATGTTGTACTCAGTCGCTTTCTCGATATAGATATACAATTAGTGGGGTGATAAAATACACACATATGTAATTTTATCTGATTCGCAATAAAAAGTTTTTAAAAATATTATTATTTATACTTTTGTTTTTGCCAAAATAATTTTTTTTTGTATTGGATAATTTTACAAAAAAAAAAAAATCAATTGCACAAGTTGCCATGTTTATTTTCGTACCCTTTTCTAACTATAACAGACTTTCAACACTATTGCTTCCGAGACTTTATAGGTCTAGGTTTATCTTGCGATATCTCGCAATCTACGCGCAATCTATAACGATGCTCATTTGTTTTTAATCCTCGTATCTGTCGTAACAATTTCATTACAGCAATCTAGAGCGGCCGAAATTTGGCGATATTTCGCATTAGTTTTCTCAATTATTATTATTTTCAAGGATTATACACCGTGCTCACGATTTAATAGCAAAAACTAAAAAGTAGGCTTATATATAAACAATAATAACATTTTTTTCGGAGTTTCATTTTATCCTGAAAAACATGTTTTGGATATCAGGAGGTTTTTAATTCAAGAAGAATACAGCGGTAGAAATGTATACTTCCTTCCGCTGAGGAAGGAGCCCCGGGTCCGAAACGTCCACATTATATAATACAAAAGTAATTTATTTATCCACCCTCTCACGCAGACTGAAAAATAAAAAAAAAGGAGGACATTAAACTGAACCAGAAATTAGAAAGATGAAATATAAAAAACAAGTAAATATATTAAATGGAATAAAAAACACGACTGCCGTTACAAAAATTGAACTACTGTATTTATACTTTTACTGTGGTTTTTTTATTGAATATTTGTGGTTTATTTATTTATCGATATAGATACTTTTATCTTTTAGGAATGTGCTCAATCAGACCTTTCATTTGACACTAAACACGATATATTTATGTTAATTTATTGACATTTGGATATTTAGACAAGTATTTTTTGACATTTGGACAGTTTAGGTACTATATGACACTCGGGATCACCTAACGATTCTAACAATATGACACACTTCTAAATCGGTTCAAGCGTTTAGAAGTTACGGTATGATAAAAAATTACGGTGTCATTATTAATACATACCGGATTTTTCCGAGTACAATTGCGTAGTTTTATAATTTTACAAAATGTTGGATTGGAATGAATTCTTAAGAACCAAAAACGGTTATTTAAAAAACGGTAATATTTAGGTTAGGTTAATCAACTAAACAAAATATAAGGTTAATAAACTAACCTAACATTTTGACAACTATTTACTTGATCTTTGGACAGTTGGGTTACCCTATGACACTTGCGATGACGTAAAGATTCTAAAAATACCACATACTTCTAAATTGGTTGAACCGTTTAAAAGTTATGGTGGAATAAAGAAACGGAAAACATACATTGATGGACCCTGAACACTTTACACTCCTTATTTGTTGGACAGTCGTGTAATAACTGTATTCAAGACCTCTACATAAATAATTACTGAAGAATGTTAACGATGACAGTAATCGGTAATCGCCTTTGTTAGATGTTGTCATGTTGCTGTAAGTGTCAGCGTGATCGCTGAAATTGACTGTCACTTTAGAAGTGGCTTATATTAAATATCGTTTGAGTTGTGGTATTTCCTTTAAGAAGATGAATACGGCCTTAAATACTAAACTGAAACGGCCTTTTAATAAAAACTAAATATTTTCTATAATCGGTAGGTACAATTCGGTAATGTTACGCTATCTCACGCATTTTTCTCACTCGTGTTTGGAAATCGTTGAACCGTGAATTCTAATAAATAATTATATCCTAGCGGTCCATTATTGCTAACAATATATTATTGTTCGCATCTGTGGCGGGTCAGTGCACTCTGGCGAGAGAGAGACCTCGAGAATGAGTAAAAATTCGAATGAATGGTCGTCGATCCGCCGGCAAAAGTGTGGGTGCAATGACTGGCATTGACGCCTTGTCTCACATACGACACCTCTGTCACAATCGACTTGAGTTGGGCTAGAAAGTTTTAACTATTTTTGATTATTCGCTTCGGCTGGAGGCCGCTTTGCCTTTCGAAACAGCTTAACAGCTAGAAGGTTTACTCTTTTTCGAATTCCATATCCGATGCAGAAATTGGTATTCTATATTGTAAAGTTTTTTCTATATCATTTCTATATATTGGTATTCCATATAATCTCGATGCCTTGACAGATCTGTTATTTCACTAAGAGGTCGTGAAGCCTCGTGGTTGCATTCACGAACTCTGGCATAAAAATACCTCAGGAAATAATTACTATGTACAATAAATTAATTACTATACTTAAATAAATTTCTCATTCCTATGTTTCAGAGATAGTTCCTAAACAGAGATGGCATTTTTCAACTCTATGATATTTTCAAAATAAAGGAAAAGAATCTTTGAAGATCGTAATATTAGCATGTACTAAGATGGTCGGGCAACTCAACTAACCAAAACCAAATTGTACGCCTGGAGGCTATTATTAAACAAATGTTATACTCAACAAAGTATAACTACATCAATTGTTGAGTTGTGGTTACATTATCATAAACTGTCCCATACTAAATAGGATTAAATCTATGTACTTTATAATATATGTACTTTCCATTTAACATTAATCAATGAACGCCGGATTTGAAAAAAAAATAATGGTCTCAGCTAATTCCTCTACGTACATACAACCTTTGCCCAAAGACAGTTGTATTTCATCGCCCCAAAAATTTTTAATACTTTAGAAGAGTCAGTAAAAAATTTTCAAAATGTACACCAATTTAAGATAAATGTAAAAAATGCCTCCTTTACGAAGTAGGTCCTACAAAGACTAAAAAAGAATTGCTTCTTACAATAATTTAAAATATGTGTGTATGTAGATGTATGTGTGAGTGTTATTATATATGTATGTATGTATGTTTGTATGTGTATATGTGTATATATGTATGTACTAACCCTTTATCATATATATTTGTATCAATATATGTACTCTTTTATGCCATTATCTTAGTGTTAGTATTGAAAGTAGTCTATTAGTCAGTACTACTCAAACATCAGTACTATTAAAAAAAAGGCTATATATTTCGTATGCCCAGATACAGGATGTTCGGTCTAGTTGAGCATTCGTCTAGAATGATCGTATGGGTTGTAGGAAATGAACACAATATTTTGCTTATATAAATAGTTACAAATTATATCTGTACGATCACACTATTAACTCTCTACCAAGTTGTAACAAATAAATAAATAAAATAAGCTAATTGGTTCACCATTGTATGTTATTTCATAAATTTGTTATGTTTTTGGCATTTTGGAAAGCGTATTTTTGGAGTAAAAAAGTTTTTTGTTAAAATGCGTGAACTCCAAGATGTCAAACTTGTATAGTTTTGAACTTCGTCAATAAAAATACATAACCAACTGTCGGTTTTTGTGCCTCCCGTCCATCATCCCCATTAAACATATAAGCAATCATGCTAAAGTTTTAATCAATCGATCCATTAATATAGGCAATAACAAACCCAAATCGTCTCCATAGTTACTCAGCCTGTGAGGAATTATAAAGTGAAAGCGCTATCCCCATAAATTATGGGAAAGGTTTCTGGGGGCGTGAATTTGGGCCCGAAACTGTGTCACGCGATCAACAACTATACAAAGGAAAAATAATATCGGAGGGAGATTAGGACAAGGACAGGATATTTTGTGTTCGCTCTTATTATTTCGCCTCCTATTCACGTGCACAGCATGTGAGAGCATGTATTGAGGTCATGTTAGACATTTCGCCAGCGACAAATGAAACATCAAGGAGACACGAAGGAAAGCCTCGCGAGGCTCGGCTCGCTTGCGCGCTCATTACACTCTCGTTTTTAATATAGTATATTTTTAGCGGGCACTCTCTTATTCAGACCACGAAAAAGCAAAAAATGTGTAGTTCTAGACGTTTTACGCTAGCTAAAATCTGAAAAACGAAAAAAAACCTGAATGTGTGTCTGTCGCGCGATATCTCAAGAACGCATTGTACGATACGTATCGGCCCGTATTCCGTTTCTCGCAGGTGCCTAACTTGGGGGTCTAAAAACGCGCTAAAATGACGCTTAATTTTAAACTAACGTTTATTTTAAACTAAATGTTATACAAACGGACCCTAACCCAATGCCTGCTTCTTAAAAAGCTGTATTTGCCAGAGTTTTCTAATATCTTCTGACATCTCTGACAAGTTTAGAAAGAAATAAAGAAAAATTGTTTTTTTTTACATTATACAATAGAGAACAGTCTGCTAAGTATTTCGACCATAAACTACTTCGCTAACGAAGGAAGGCTAACAGTAGCATTTTCATTATTGTTTCGAATTTAAAAAAATATGAGAAATCGGTCAAATTAAGAAATTGATAAATCGTAATTATGTATTAATTGGTTTAAAACCTACACAATAATTTGTACCTAGAGTTTTAAATTTGCGATTGATAAAAACATGTGGTTTTTGATCAACCTTACTGCAGAGCTCTCCACAAGTCTCACTGCAATTAAATGAGCTACTTTCTCTGTTAGAATAGCTATAGATTAATTTTTCTATTCATGGGTACATTTTTGCATTTTTAAAACATTTTTTATTTTTGTTTCCTGAGTATTTTATGTATGTATATACTTCTATGTTTATATGCTCTAGAAACGTTAACATGCAAACATTTCAGATGCAATGGTAAACAATCCACCGATTTGTTAACTACGAAACCACTTATAATACACAGTAATATTCAGTACAGAAGGTAAAATCACACTGTTTACGAAAATGCCCAGATTTTTTTCATAGCATATCCAATCCACGGCTGGATCTTTCCCTTTCTATCTCCTTTCCTCAACATAGTATGGATTTTACTAATTTATTTATTTAATCGTTTATGTTATGACAGGATCAGAAATTCTCTTCTAAGTAAAAAAAATATTATAATTAGCCGCCAATCAGAATGCCTAAACCGATTGAGATAAAAGAATCTTTAAAAATATTTGTATTTTTTTCTACATGAATATTTATATCCTACTAGACGCCAATCCTGCATTCCTAGATACGGGTATTTTTGCTCAGTTAGGTGTGAGGTGAGCCAATGTCTATGGGTTTCATTCGTTTTTCCTGATCGATTAATAACAATATATACCGAATATCATAGCCCTTCTGCAGTAGATCTTATTGTTTGTAATAAATAAATAAATAGATAAAATCAGAATATCCAAACTTGCTTGAAATAAAGGAACTTTAAAAAGCATTTTCATTTTATCGCAGTTTAGACATTCTGATTGGCAGCTAGTTATAATTCTCTCCCACTCAGGAGAGAATGTCTGATCATGTCATAACATAAACGATAAAAAATAAATAATCTTTCTTTCTCGATCTTTGTTTTTTCACTCTAGGTAACACACACCCAGCGATGGAATAATCACACATAAGGTGTGCAGACTGCTTATCTACCACCACCGAATATTTATTAATATAAAAAGTAAATTCTGAGCTTGCCTCTATGCATAAACCACGTTAATATCACGTCGAAAGAGCTCGCAGGCCACATCGGACTTACAGTGGATATAAATAATTTTACAATTCAATTTAATTCTGCTCCAGTAGGTAGGCTTACTTACCTACACTTGGATGCGTCATTGCGTCTAAAATTCAAGTAATGTAATTAGTCAAGGAATATTATATTAACTATCTGATAGTTGGGACAATATAAATTAATTTTAGTAATTTATAATCGGTTTGAAAGTTATTAATAAATAGAAAAAAAAACTAATAATGTAAATTGCTGATCAAACGTAGAGCACAATGTCTGTACTGTAGCCATAATTATAAAGGCAATAATATGATAGTCATGAAAATATCGCCATATACAATAGAATAGATAATCGTATAGGTACTAAAATATCAAAATTTAAATTAATTGTCAAATCTAGCAATATAGCCGTCGTCGATAAAAATTTAAATTACACTCTTTGGCAAAGTTAATTACCAGGAATTTTCCATTATTTTACATTGGGATGATTCAGCATTATCCCAATCTCTTAAGTCATATACTGGATTCTTGACAGGCATTAAATAAGATTTTTTTCGAATTGGTTCTCTCCCAGACTTCTGATATGCGGTGGGACCTTATTATAATAACATAGGCTTTGGTGGAGGAAACTGTTGCCTACTTTAAGATGCAGATCCGCTGCCGACTAAGATGTAGAGCAAATTTATTTCTGGTATTGTGTTGATGAAAATCGCTGTTCGCCTGGACCTCCGGTATATGCTTACGAGCGAACATAATATTTTGGTGGATATAGCACGTCATGATTTTCGAATCGATGAAAAACGGCTTACACGATGTTCTTGTCATAGTGAATAAACATCAAACACAGTCAATAAACATCAAACACTGAGCCACTGTAACAACTTTGTATTCAAATTATTGACTAATAGATCGGCCAACAAGGCACCAAGTTTGAGCATTGACTCAAAAAAAATCAAAATCAAAATGTTCTTTATTCATATAGACACAATTAAATATAATTTTTAATTTATGTTCTTATGATGCGTCCAAGCCTTACTCCCAAGCCGTTTTGTCATTTACATAATCAGATATTGTATAGTATGCTTTTTTATACAATTTTGCATTGACGGTAGCTTTAAACTTATTTACAGATAGTTCTCTAATAGTATGAGGAAGTTTGTTATAGAAGCGTATACATTGTCCCAAAAAAGAATTGCTTATTTTGTGGAGACGAGTAGCACGTACAACAAGGTTATGCTTATGTCTAGTATTAACATTATGAGTGTCGCTTTTTTTTTTAAACTTGTCAATATTCTTGTGGACATACAACAGATTTTCGTATATATATTGTGATGCAACAGTAAGAATATTTATCTCTTTGAATTTTTCTCTAAGTGAAACTCGAGGACCAAGTTTATATATAGCTCTTACAGCACGTTTCTGTAGTATAAAGATGTTATTGATGTCCGCACAGCTTCCCCAGAGAAGAATCCCATAGGACATAATGCTATGAAAGTAACTAAAGTATACTATTCTTGCTGTATCTACATCAGTCAGCCGCCTTATTGTTTTAACTGCGTATGCCGCAGAGCTAAGTTTTTCTGGCATTTTCTCAATTTGTGGGCCCCATTGTAATTTGGAGTCAATTGTTATCCCTAGAAACACAGTTGAACTAACTCCAGATATGGCGTTTAATATAATTTCAATTCGAATCGTTCAATCTTTTCCCCTAGGAATACGAAGATTTCCAGTTTGAAATGCTATCATATAAAGCGCATAGTGTCTTACATCCGCGAGCGACAGAGTAAAGCGGTCAATGCTTCCAACCGACCTCCTTTTCCCTCCCCGATGAAAACGATAACTCGACCGACCCACGAACAAAGACAACTCTTCCAGTGACGAACACGCATACTATATCTATTACTATATCTCCACGTTTTATTTTATATATCTATATCTTATCAATTTGCAATTATATTCATACATATCTATTAAACTCAATTAAACACGAACGTGTATATTAAAAAGGTCATGAGTAATTATTTTTGAAAATGCTGACAAGGCATGTACCGCTTGATAGACACGTTTCGAATTTGATAATAATAATAATATTATCTACTTATCTTATTAATAATCAATACGTTCATGGTAATAATATTATATACAAAACGATTTTTCGAGGTAAGTCGTAGTTCTTCTACGTTATTTCTCGCAACCTTATCACTAAAATTATACTTTCCATAAATCTAAAATTAGGGATATAGCGATTATTAGTATACCGATGACGATTCCGATTCCGATTATTTTTACACTTGTGATATGGTTCATTCATAATGCATAAATTTGTGCAAAATATGTATTAGATATGCAAATATGTAATAGACAAATAAAAGTAGATAGCTTCCGTGTCGTACGTGCATAATAATCTAATTCGATATGTATATGTGTGTGTGTGTGTGTGTGTGTGCGCGTGTGTGCGTGCGTGTGTTATAAACCTACTTGGCATTTTGAAATGGAACTATTTTATTTTTGAAGTATTATTAGGTGCTTGGTTAAGTGGTAAGGACATATAGTTAAAATTAATCTAGGAAGGATTTTAGTCTTCGTAAGTAAATATAGCATTTGTAAGTTATTAGGTGAGGGCCATTTCTTAAATCACTCTGGATAAGTCCAAATATTGAAAATAGTCTCTCAGATACTACTGAACTTACTATATTTACGCTAATATTGTCGTGGGTTTACGAACAGATAATTACTATATTTACGCTAATATTGTCGTGGGTTTGAGCTTCGCGGAAGATTGGATGCATATAAATAAGAAATTACCAGAGCTTACCATCTTACTTGCAATATTCCATCTAATCAATTTAGATGTCATCGCCTAATTCGGAGGAAACTGAGAATTTATTATTATATCAGATTATAGTTTATTATAAGATTTATCTGTTTTTTTCATAGCCTGTTTCTTCTGTTTGATTCAGCCTATATATAATCAGTAAATAATCGGGGCAACCAACCACGATCTCGATTAATCGGTAATTATACTAGGTTGCATCCCCATCAGGAACTGGGGGATTTGTCTTAATATCGAACTACTACTTCTGGCCGGGAGCTAATGGGCCCTTGCTGAGTTGGCCATGAAGACCCATTTTGTTCAGGGTTGGTAACACTCACGGGTCAAGACCCATCCGGCGGCCTCCACGCATGAAGTGCGAGCCCGGGTAGGACTCTGGCCTTAGGACTACTTTCCCCTAGGAGTCAACCTTCTGGCGCTCCTGGTCAGTCTGCGCACCGTGCGGCGTAAGCCAATCGATTATGCATTCTGACTAACGGGGGTCGGGGGACAGTCGGGGGAGTCTAAAAGCAGTACTGTTTCCTATAGAGCGGGGGTGGTTGCTGATCTTACGGCGACTGCTCTTGAAACGACCATCGGCTACCCGATTCCAGGTCAACAGCCGGGCAAAGGATGCCGTGGTCCGCGATAGATTCGGCTCACACCGTTTCACCGCTTCGTAAGGGAGAGGACCGCCCAAGCGACCTCGAGCTCGTAACCAGTCGAGTGACCGGAGTAATATGGTCGCAACTGGAAGTAAGAACGTGAGTGTAAGCCCGCTGGGTAACATACTTGGTTATCTCGCGGATAAGGCGTTGGCATCTTACGGGCATGTGGTGGAGCTTGACGGTGGACTGTTATGTCCTAAGTCTTCTGCGTTCACTTCACGAGAGATAGAACGTAAATTTCGCTAAAACTTCCTGAGGTGACGCGTTCACCCGTTGTAATTGACAACTATAGTTTTACTACTTCTGACCAAGGATCCGAAACCGTCAAACAAAAAGAAAGTATTTCTCCCATCTACGTCTAATTATCTCTGCACGGCATTCCCATTTGCAGTTGAAGCAATATTTGGAGTTGGGCTGCATTTTAACACTCATGCATATTAATTGTTTTTTTTTTCGTGTGGCAATATCGAAGCGGCGACTTAGCGCAGTACTGCTGCTCTCCTTCAATTGGGTTAATACTCTGTGGAAAGTGGGTTTCTTTTGTTCGCCTTGCGAGCAACTTTTACTTTTATCTTCGCCGTCTCGAAACGAGACGTCCGCACCGCGCTGTGCAGTACAGTCAGTACACAGCCGTATTAAAGGCGGATTTCAACTTTAATACGTCGAGAAAGCGGCAGCCCTATATTATACGACGGTGCGGGCAAAAGGTGCTGCTCTTGTAGCGCGGATGTGACCGATTTTGGACGATGAAAGGCGCTTTATACTGCACAGGGTCAACGACGACTGACAACATTTTTACACAGTTCCGAAGTTTTATCTAGCACGCATATTTTTTTTATTTTTTGTTTTATTTTATTTCAACTTGAAGTAACTTAGACCATATTAATTCATCGCAATGTTACACTCAAAGATCTTTGGATCAGGAGGTCACCATTGATTGGCTAGTCTATTGAGACGTCCTTGAAGATCCTCCCACATGTATAATCTTCGAAGACATGACTTCGAACTGGAGAAAACACGATTCTATACCAATCCCAGGAAAAATATCCTGCCCACCGGACGGACTATGGACCAGTGGAACAGTTTACCCTCTGAAGTGGTTGAAGCCTGTAATGTCAACGTGTTTAAAAATAAACTAGACGTACCTTTTTAAATAATATTGGACTTTAACTCAGTGTTAAATTTAGACATATCAGCAATTATACTGCCTGTCTGTGAAACTTATACTAATAATAATAATAGAAAATAAATACAATAAAAATCTGGTTGATTCACAGTATCACATTTTTTTCCAAATTTGGCGGGGGGGGGGGGGTTAGGTGGCTTGTCTTTTTTCTGGGAAAGTCTTGGGGTGACCCAACCGATTTTTTTAATTTCCCGGGATCTTAAAACATGGAAATCCGGCGAAAACTCGAATTCCAAATTTCGCTCGAAAACACGACTTTCTTCTTTTTACACACTTCGTGTAACGCGGTGTATTTTTTGGGAAAGTAAAAAGAAATAATGAACTTGATAGAGTCTAAGTGATAAAAACCATAATCACCGCAAATGGGGATGCCCTCGATCTGTCAGACCTGGTTTTCAGGTCACTCCTCGTCGGCCACAGAATTTCTTAATTCTGTAGAAATAACAAAATAATATATAAATATATCTGACGAGATCTAAAGTCTAAAGAAATAACAAGAAAAAGAAAAATAGAAACCACAAAAACTACTTTTAATTATGTATTCCTGTCCAAGAAGAAGTCTCTTACATTTACCTTCCATTTCCATTCCCTTATTGTACTTATACATTTAAATTTAGAAATGCTTCTTTTTCCTTTTTTCCTTTTTTCTTAAAAAAATGCTTATAAAATTATTATCTTTTAAATAGGTGCTTTATATTAATTGCTAATTTGAAATGTATTAATGGCTATATTAATGTTAATTTATAAATACATTTAGCTAATAAAAAATAAAAAAATAATTATCAATAAAGTCCGCAATGTCGCTCCCAATCGTTTTCATACAACCGCTGAATAGTAAAAGAAACTTCCTTTGTAGCTGGTTGCTCTGAACTGCGGAATCATTAAAGATGATCGCGCGCTCGAATGATAGGCTTGGCGAATACGGGATCATGTTATCATTTCGTACAGATAGCTCAGTTGCTCAGACCGCACTATCTTAAACAACACATGCGTATGCCAAGTGGAGCTTCGCGCTTTGCCCCATATTCAACATGAATATGGTGAATATGCCTTAACAAAGAATGGTGTGACGTCATGTCGGGAAGTTATTGAGAACAAAATCTCGCATATTCATTCTGCAACCTTTTTAGCCTCCGCTTGGTCTTCATGTACAGACACAGGGCATACCACACAGCAGTGTGGTATGCCCTAGTCCAGACTAGAAGAAAAAGCCATAGCCCAGACTAGAAAGAATTGACAAGAAGAATTCTGATTTCACGCTGAGATATTCCTATCTGTACAGGGCCTTAACCCTTTGTGGACCATATGCTTTGCGGTAGAGTATGGAAATTTTCGGCACATAAAACTGTTAAAGGGCGACTTAAATAACATGTATGTCAAGTTTTGTGAAAATTGGTTCAATAGATTTTGCATAAATTGATGGGATGTAAGTGTCCCTGTGGTCCATAAAACTGCAAATTTACAACTTTTTCCAAAATTTGATTATGTTAATATTTAACGCAGAAATAATACGTACTAAAAAACGTACTTTGAGAAATAAAATCAATTTTGAAAAAATCGTGATAAATATTTTATTGATTTTTTTAAAACCAGCAGAGTTCGTTGTTCATTTGCGATATTATCAATTAAAAAATGCGGTATATTTTAAACAATATTTATTTTTTTCTAATATAAAGATTCTGATGTCTCAATAACATGAAAAAATATATAAATTATTAGTAATCAATATTTATAAAACGATTTTTGAAGTAATAGGACACATAAGATGTCCCATGGTCCTTAAAGGGTTAAAGCGATGAGGAACCCCAAACCAGCTCGCTTGCCTACGTGATCCTCGAACTTAAGCTTGTGATCGAATAATAATCTATTCTCATTTCATTCTATTCTCCTCCACTCCATTCTATTCTCCTAGCAATTTTACGAACTACAAAAATGTGGCGTGTAAATAGTACATAGTATAATAAGATAGAACGTCAAAGTTTGTTGCTTAAAGTATGCAAGTTCATTCATTCGACCTTTATGAGAATGTTTTTTTTTTAATTTTATAGTTTATGTAACATGATATAATTTAATTTAATTCTTTATTTTGTAAATCACACAGTATTATTGCGAATATTTACATTAAAAATTACGGCCTAATAAAAAATAAAACCGGTTACGGATTTTAATAAAATTACAGAAATAAGCTTTAGCACAAGAAATCTCGAGCTTTCCCTTCTCGAATGGGAAAGTTAATCCGAGTCGCCACAGACTGTTTATTTGTTGTACTCGTTTTGCTTCCTTTTATCTGTTTCGCTACACTTGGCGAAACGCGCGTGAAATGGATTCAATATTTGCATATATGCGTTGCATATATGCAGTGACTTGTTGCCGCAGCCTTTGGCGCGAGACTGCAGCTGCTGCACTCAGCACAGCATACATTAAGACCCAGAACATTTAGCGATTGGAGACAGAAGACGGGACTAAGGGCAAGAAATTACATAATTGCAGTTTATTTTACAGTCGTTTGTTTATGCTAAAAAAAATGTAGCTAAGTTAGAGTAAACATTTCAGGGCCAGTCAGACCCCGCAACACAAAGCTTCTTGCATTTACCTAAATATATTCGAAAATAGCTTTTTCTCAGAATCAAATTCCTCCACGGTTTAAAATATTTAGAACCAGAACTGTATGTCTGTATGTATGTCCAGTCTGTATGTATGTTTGTCTGTCTGGGTCATCATTATCTCAGGAACACGTTGGCCGATTTCACAAATTCTTTCGCCGATCTATTTTATTCTTTTTAGGAAACACATGCTTTAAGGTCCCGTACGATAGAAATGGGATCTGCCATACAAACGCGCCACTTCAGTGATATTTATAGCCGTGCCTTGTCCAATTTCGAAAATTCTTTCGCCAATAGGTTTTATTCATCTTATGTATGACCTGATTAGAGCTGCCCCATTTATTATTGTGTGGGGCTTTTCTAAGGTCTTTATGAGCCTTATAACACTGCGACCATTGCTGATCTATTGTGTTCGAGAGCTGCCACATACAAACCAATGAGTTCGGCGCTAGCGTCTTGAAAAGTACTTAAACCTTTCATTTTACTACTAATTGATATTTGTAAACTATGTACTTACTCTTTAACAGTCATCAATTAACTAGACAACAAATGATAAGACTGCATGAAATCGAAGACTATTGCGGTTGTTTGACATTATAAATAACTTTAAAACCGCCGTTGTCCAGGGTAGACTGAAGTGTTGTCGATCGTCATCCGTTGATCTGCGGGTAGGCAGCAAACTTCAGTCTACCTTGTTCAGCGGCCGTTGCAACATCGGGTGCTACAAACTTCACGAGGTAATTTTTTTTAACCTATTTATAATAATAAGACTGTTCCATCTAAGCACTGAAATGCCGATATACGAGTGTACGGAGCCGCAACGATAACAATGCAAGAAGTTACACAGTACCTACACATCAAGAGTATGTAGGCACAAGTCTACTGCCCAAAAATGGCTTTAAATTTAAGAAGTGCACGCACGCTCAGTGGATGCAGTCGAGGAATATGTCTATATCCAGAAATTAGGTATTGTGCATATATTGTCCATTGACTATGGACTAGTCCATATGTTTAAAGTAGGTCGAGTCGCTTAGCGAGTTGTCGAAAGTGCTATTTGGAATGTATTTAAAGAATAGAATTCGAAACACAGAAATTCACTCAAGAACGAATTGTAGTGGCCGAAGACTGGACAATCGTTGGATAACAAGGGCTATGAAATTGATAAGATGCACATGAAGACCCAACTTTAGACGCCCCCTAGCCCGTAGGAGTGGAGAGCATTGATAAAGACTTATATTCATCAGTGAAGAGACACGGGCAGGTAATATTAGTATATTGTTACTTTCTATGATTATTGTCATAGAAAGTCGCACAATAGGCAATGAAAAGAGACACGTTGGATATAAGACTGCAAGAATACATAGGCATCATAATATAATATTAAGTTTGAATGCCGCTAAAGAGGCCGAAGGGTGCACGAACTAGGAAAAAATGTAGGCCATAAATATGGAAAAAGCGGCCAAAGCTTGGCGATAAAACTGCAGCAGATGTTTAAAGAAAACCATCTAAGTTTGTTTTAAAGAAGCGTTTCAGCGCACTGAATGAACCCACGGCTTGGCCGATCCACCCTTCGAGGTATGTGATGCAATAATCTAAAGAGAAAGCTAAACAGTAATATCAGTGCAAATAAAGCTATTATGCATTTGTTAATAAGACCTATAATACTAAGAACAGCAAGGCCAAAACACGAGTCAGACTGCAGACATACGTAAGAGACAACCATAGATTTAAGGTTTTAATTGAATACCAATTTCACACTATGTGAATCTTTAATTAAGGTAGAATATTAGTTCATGTAAATGAGACGGGGCAATACATTAGAGCGATATGAAATCAACCGAACACTGTCCAATAAAACTAACTAATATAACTACCCACCGAGGGTAAAGCAACTGAATCTAAGATCGCACGAAATGCGTTTGGATAGTGTTAGTGCGGGTGAATCGACGGTCGTTTATTCCATATTCCGCTCTAACGTATTGCTCTGTCTAGTTCGCCTGAACTAATTTTCAATTTTAGTTCACAAAGAAATGCAATCGGACTCATTGTAGGTTAGTTACAATTCGAAGATAATAACATACGAATACGTTATTGGTTATGAGACGGTAATGAAATTGGAAATGCAAAATTCTCATCAGCGAACCAGGAGCGCGACGTGGTCTTTCTTTCGTCAACATGCATGTGAGGTTTTTGAGAACAGAGATTAGCAGAGCGGTCAGTCCGAACAGTCATCTCTCTGGTCACGTAGTGTAAGTATAGGCGAAATTAAAGTAAACTTGTAAAATCGATAAGCAAACACAAGTCTAATCGGACGAGACGCTGCAAATGTAAATCCCTCGCAGTCCGCGGCGAAAGCGGACGGAAACACCGTCAATTGGGCCTTATTCCCGAGGCAGGCGCGTACAACTGCCTCTGTTTTCACTGCGAGTTTGGGATTTTTATGCAGACCTGGCGTCAAAATGATGTCTCTTCGTATGCTTGCTGCGATTTACGTATGTTCTGCTGCTTTGGGAATACGCCACAACGTCGTATACGGAGGAGGCAGCAGTTGATCAATCCGTGGCGTCGGTCTACAATAAAATAAATGTCAGAAAATGAGGCTATCACTTGAGTCGAATTTCTGGTAATCAAATAAAAACAGAGAAAGAGAGGAAGAGAGACAGCAAAACGTCGCTCTATATGTGAGACTTCGTACACGTCAACAATCAAACTTTCCGGGGCATGGAAAAAACTGAATAACTTCGATCACGAGATGTTTTTTTTTAGTTGTGGAAATGGGACAAAATTGAAAACAAATACTAGTTTACTATACGCGATTAAAATTGACAAAGAGTTACTACTAAGCGTTTAAGAGGTATAACTGGTTAAAATCATCAACTCATGACTACGAGGTGCCACTGCAATGAGAATTACAAGAAACTAAGAGGTTTAAGTCTTCGTGATATAGACAGAACGTTCCGGAGCGTGATTTTACACCAAAAACAACAAGAAATGCGAATTCGATTTTTTGACGCTTAAGAAATATTGGTTCAAAAACTATAGAGGCACCAAACATTCTGCAGCGCAATTTCAGAGGTAAACAGTAACTAAACAGGATGCTCGATCGCCGTTCAACTGAACTGCATTCACTGCTCATATAGACAGGCAAATAACTAACTACATGCGTGCGGGCGCCTACATGCAATAAGGCACTGGTTCGGACGAGCGATTTCCATTTGCGTTGAGGAAAAAGTGTCTGTAGTAAGAGGCAGATTGGTGCGCGCGCGCCCGTCAGTGTAGTCTCGGCGCGTCCGTCTTGGCTTGGCTGTCGTGTCGAGTGAAAGTGCAACCCACTTTGCCGTCGTTATGTATGTTACTTTCGGTTTCTCTCGCGGCCTACAAACGCCACATAGATTGTTTTAATCTGTTGTTTTTAAGGTCGATACTTCTTCGTTTCCCTAGCGTCCACGCATCGGGTTCTTCGTTTCCCTAGCGTCCTCGCATCGGGAATGAAAGCAGCAAAAGCCAAAACTTCTGTGTCATCCTTTCTTTCCTTACACGACCTTCATATGATGTATCCTAGGTCGTGGATCTCTAATAATGAAATCTTCATATCAGAAGCTATAAAACGCCATTTTCTCCATATCACTAGAGAAGGGAGACGTGACATATTCGATCAACGTACAGAATATTTTTGTAGTTTTTGGTGGAAGTTTAATTATGAAATGCCCTCTTAAAATATTAACATTCTAATTACAAGCAGCGTTCACATTTATAGTTACACTTTAATAGAGACAATTTATTACACAAATTACCATTTAAATAAACGAAAAATTATTATGCTCCACTTTCTTTTAAAATCTCATTAAAATATGATTGCTAATTAGAGAATTTCTCAACTTACTCCTAAATATTCACCCATCCATTTCCCTAATATTAGGACTTGGCGTAAATTACTTCTGTCATCTTACCGCAATATAACATCATTTGGAAAATGGTGGAAAATCACATTCGCTTTTATTTGTTAAAATAAACACTAACCACCACAACTGTTGAAAATAGAATAAAATAGAATAACTTTATTGTGCTAAATATAACATTACATAAGGAACATTACACTGGTTTTAAAAATATATGCACGAATGGCGGACTTAATAGCGGTGGTGGTTTCGTGACTTGGACATAAAACCAGACTGCAGGGAATCAAAAATGAAGTTCATTGGGAAAATAAACCTAAAAACACAGATATTCAAGCTATGTTCCTATACCAATAGGCGTACTCATTCAAAGAGTCAGCATACGCAAAGTATGCGGTAGGTTGGCTGAATAATTCATTGATATTGAACTTTGATCTCTAACCTGGAATCCATTCCGCATTTTTAATGTTATGCCTGAGTAAAAAATAGCCTTCACTATGTCGTCCAGCGATGGTCGACTACAGGATGACATTGATATATTAAGCGATACCGGTGAGCGACAGTATCCGGAATCGATAAGAGATTTTTTAAGAGACTAAGACAAAATATTCACCGAGAAGTTCGTAATTAAAATAGAATTGTATTTCTTGTATTCAAAAGTGTATACATGAATTTAGTAGGTCATTTTTGAGAGTTTGTAAATGTTTTAGAATTCCTTCTTTATTTTGTATCAATTATCATGAAGCCATTTCTAACACCCCACGAAAACCAGTGTCTTGGTCGTTGGTAATTTACATCCATATATAATAAATACTCGTATGTATTGCGTTTTTTAAGCCTTGTATGGCCCTTTTATTTCGTTTTTAAAACTGTTTATATAGAGAGGGATTTTGTGGTTCAGCATTCGTATTCCATAGTGGTTGGCTACTTTCGGCAAATCTAAATATTGATTTACCACATTCCTAGTTTTATACGATAAGTATCTTATACCTTCTCATTATAGGTATTTTATGCTATAAGTTTCTAGTTGTATACTTATGGTATACAAATGGAAAAGTTGCATTTTATATTAATCATCCTTGAAACGATCCATTATTATTTTTTGCATGTTCATTTCGGTTATTGGCAACACTTAAATATATTGAAATATTAATGTTTTTTTTGTCTGGATAGGAATATGCTTTGGTACTAAAAGTTAAAATTTTGTCAATGTATATATTAAAAGTTAGACCATGTATTTTGTCAATGTATATATTAGAAGATATATATTGTCACTGTATATAGAAAAGTATATAGAAAAAGTTAGATATTGTAGATTTTGACATTTATAATGCAAATTGAAATAAAAAATACTTTCTAAAAAAACATCGCGTTATACGAGGTATATAAATAGGGTGTCTCGTTTTCGAGCATAATTTAGAATTCGAGTTTCCACCGGATCTCCATACTTTAAAATCCTGGAAATCCAAAAAAGTGATTTCTGGAAATGTATGTGTGTCTGCGTGCCGTGCAGAATTCTAAGACACCCACTGTATTTTAAAAAACTATATATGACCAATTAGGACCAAATTACGTACAAAAATAGTCTACCTTAATACCGAATTTCAAAGATGATGAGAGCTATCCGCCATTTAGGTTCAGAAAGGCGGCCTTTCCAAAATTAAAAAAAAACATAAATCAGTTTATATCATAAATCATTAGTCCTTGAAAAATAAATAAATGTATATTTCTGAGGATAATTCTGAGGATATTGCCTACAACTCATACTTACGTCAATTTCGATATATTAAGGGAGTTTTGAACTAAAAATGTTATTATTAATAATACAAGAATCAAAAAACAAGAGTATCAAAAGTTTGAAATTCGAATGCAAATTATAACGTTTATTATAGCCATAACCTAAAAATGCAACGCATTGTACATATATTGCTTCATTAGGAAGAAATTTGAGGAAGTATATTTACCTTGCATCAACCAGATTTTTTTAGTGTAATGTTACGAATCCTTTTGAAGCGATTCTTCAAGTATGCTTTTCGGAATTTTGAAAGACAATATTTTTCGAAGTTCTGATACAAAATGTTTTGAATAATGTCTCGACAAAGTGAAAGGGACTGGGAGAGATAGTGTAAAGTTCGGTACCGAACGCGATGACATATACCGAACGTACACAAATGCGACGTATAAGAGTCATCCTCAATTTCTCCTGCGTCGAAAAGGAGAACGAGGTTAATCTGAAATGAGGCTCTACTCAAGATGAGCACCTACTCGTAGTGGGTGCGTCGTCGTCGAGCAATGAAAGTTAGTCAATCAAGCGGTGTGTGTATCGACGCTGAAACATCGAGTATGATAATTAAATATAATGGAGCGATCAAAACCGGTCTGAAATAATATTTCCAAGGTTGGCCGTACGCTGGCCGTCTGTCGTAGTCTGGATGCGATGGCGTGACGACGACAGCTAAAGCCACCGCGGACATTGGAAAACAGCTCATCTTCAGGATGGGTGGGCTGCGCATCTGCGATGTGGCTCAACGCTGTTGATGGTCTGTGGGACATCACAACTACATAAATTACAACTGACATATCGTCGATCTCTATGTGAGACCTTGCACGCACCGAATTTGCGTTTGTTTATATTGGCGTAAAATCACACTCCGGATGATGCTGTCCATGTCCCGAGGGCTCAAATTGCTTAGTTTTCTTGTATTCCTCAATACAGTGGCATGATTTTTGTGGGGGTAATGCCTTAAATATAACCGATATTTTTATACTGCAAAAAAGGGCAGTGAGACAAATCAGAGGTATAGGACAAAGGGAATCGTGTAGACCTCTATTCAAAACACTACTTATTCTCACACTCTTTGGCAAATATGTTCCTGAATGTTTATGTAAATTTCACAAAACCAAAAATAGTTATGTAACGATACGAGGAATAAATCCCTACACGTTCAGGCATCTCTCCCATCAACTGCAAAATTCCAGCGTACACCCTTCATTTTTATATTAAGATACCAGAAAACATAAACATATTAAAAATTATGAAAAATTCAGTAAAGAAAGAGGAGAATTATTAAATTCAGAAATGCTTATATGACGTTAATGAATTTTAATATATTTAATAGATTAAATTTTCTGGAATAGTTTCAAAATCTATCGATATCAGTCTTATTTATGATTTATATATTTATTCTTAATTCTTAAATTTATTTTCGGACTCTAATCGCTTTAGTTTGATTTTTATAATTTATACTTAATTTAATTATTAAATTTTTATTATTTTGAGATTATTTTTCTTTTTATTATTATGTTTTGATTGATTTTTTATTAATAATTTTTAATTTTGATTGTAATAACTATTTTTATAATTTTATTCGTGTTATTTTTTAACATTAGTCCTATCTTTAGTTAATGTGGTTTCTCACTCTAGAACTCTCTTTGGATGCTTTCTATTTTTCTTTTTTTTCTAGTTTTTTTTATATTTTTGTTACCAAATTACAGATTTTTTGTGTTGTTTTCATTATTTCTATTTTTGTGTTATCTAGTTTATTGTATTTTTTTACTGATTTGTTTATGTGACAAATTGTCAAATAGGATTTCGTCGACTATACGTGGACAAATTGTAAGTCTCGAAAGAAAGTTGTGTGAAGCGGTATCAACCTAAACACCCGAAAAAATATTTAACTACAAATGTTATATAAATATAAAAGTCTAAAGTTTCATGTGACTATAGTTTAATTTAATAACCGTTTATATCTCCTGACAAATACGCAGATAAATATCGATAAAACAAGGCAAAATGACTACAATGATTTTCTGATTCCGATTTCTGAAATATGTCATAGTGTCAATGTATAAATCAATAAGCTGATAAATAGAAATCTTTCGAAAGTTATTAGTTTTTCAATATGATTTCGAAAAAAAGGACAAAAAAAAAACAAAGTGTTTTTGCCTAATTTTATTAAAAAGTAATATTCAACTCTTTGGCTCTGAGATTTACGAAAGATGTATAATTTAAATATCTATAGCGATTATTATGTTTCCCACAGGAAAGCCTATTTTAAGAATTTTACCGAATTTCGTTGATAGATTTGTCACTACATAGAACATATTGCGGTACAGAAGTTTATTAACATCGTATCCTGAGCTTTTGTCTACTTATTTGTTTAGCTGTAGCAGAATCACTGCTTTTGCTCTAAGGTAGAACAGATGTATGGAGATAATTTCCGTAGTTCTATTTTAAACTTACGTTTACTTTCAATTTGATTTAAAGAAATTGGTAAAATGTTACAATATTTAAGGTCGAGATATTTATATATGATTATATACGAGTAGACGAGCGCCTTGGTGGCCTGTGTGTAGTCCA
Organism: Micropterix aruncella; assembly: GCA_944548615.1. Lineage (NCBI taxonomy): Eukaryota > Metazoa > Arthropoda > Insecta > Lepidoptera > Micropterigidae > Micropterix > Micropterix aruncella. The sequence continues at coordinate 10,402,094 of OX155954.1, read as the reverse complement.
TCTTGTGTCGAGTGAAATGAGAGTGGATTTGACTATCAGTGACTGCTGCGTCTATCTATTTTATCAAATCGTCTTTGTCTATATTAGTACCATCAGTAGCCACTATGAAACACCGATTCTAGTTCGTTGCCGAAGTTTTGCAGCGTTGGGTGCGATCAATGCGATGATGGGTGTCAGTCTGGGTATGAGCGCGTAATGATACTCTATGCCCGCCTAGAAAATGGTGTTATTAAACGAAAAGATGGTTTCCACAGATACGGAACTAGTCTTTGAAGTCGTGAAAAGAAGTCACAAATTACTTACATCACAAAGTTACATATTATCAATATACCCCTCAATGATCGTTTCTGTAGAATGACATATCGGCAACAGAAGGCGTTCTTCCACAGGCGAAAATTCCTTATCTCAGATGAGACACCAATAAGGCGCTAAGCTGAAATAAAGTTTAAATCCGATAACGTTTCTATCCGAGATATGGCATAGATCGCCGAGTGGAGTTTGTCTATTAGATAGAAGCGCTAATCATGATTATCATTATCCATGTGATCGCAGAGTAAATTGGCATTGATCTCAATGAATCTCAATGAATTTATTATGGTGCAAGCAGTGGGGCGCGTCAACTACAGCGGGCGAACCCGTCACCCCAGGCTGGTATACCGATATCGTTCTCTCAGCCGTGGGATGAGCGTAGAGACTTAGAGACATAAACAGTCTATTAATTAGCTCCGCCAGGACCAACGTCATACGCGAGACACTGAGAAGCGACAAGCCTACCAGTTACCAGTTACGGCGGGATTCCGATTACCAGTTACGGGTTCGAAGTCGCTTATGCGGTCCTCTCCCTTATGTAAATGGCGATTCGTTCGAACCATCGCGGACCGCCGCGTACTTTGCTTCGCCGAGGTCTTTTTTATGTTATTTTCATCGAAGATGAGCTCAACGTATTCGAGCTCGACTCAACGAGAGCTCGAGCAATTTCTCCCGCACCATATTGCTCAAGTTCTGAGAGAAAAATATCATCCTGGACACAATCTAACGCCTGGGGTCACAATAAACCCTGGGTTGTATAAAAGGAACTTCATTAAATACACTATTTTGATATTTTATTATTTTTATTCATCCATATATCAAACACCACTAAGGAACCATACAAATAAGTAAGTAAATAAACATATCATTTATGCATATACGAATTATTCGTATTTAGCGCTGATTGAAACAATATAAACTAAAATTACCTGTTATACGGGCTATAACATTACAAAGGCGAAGGCTACACAGACAAAAAAATATGTTTATAAAGGAAGTTTTACGAATACGCGGAATTTTATGTAGCGCCATGACATTGTAAACAAGTTTAGGTACTTCTAGCAAGGTCACTGAAAATTCAGATTTAAGACGAGAAATTATATCGATATATTTAATTTTAGTGTTACGTACCAAAACGTACAAACGGAACCATATTATTGAATATCGTCACAGTAGCCTGTGCGGTCGTCTATCTGTTTACTATTATTTCATACAATAAAAAAACATGTAAGTAGTAGATTTTATATAAAAATAAAATACCAGTAAATCCCAATAGAGTAATTGGATATATTTGAATTATTGAAAATAATTATATGTCTATTTACATAGTGTAATTATTTTATATAGCAGGATAAAGAATTGAGAACGATTTAATGAGTCACGGGGATTAATTATCACTATCAACTTTTTTTTTAAAATGGTAATTCCATTCTCAAAATTTATTAACTTAAAAAAAATAAATTTTAGCAAAGGCCAAAAAATATTTGTTGTTCATAAACTAAATGCATTTGAGTTTCTAAAAAATACATTTTACCTAATTTATACCTTAGAATTAAAGCGAAAACGTGGAAAATTCATTGACCTTGATTCGTATTTTCCATCACAGCTCCTCCCTAGCGTCAACCGGAGGGTTATCGAGGCACCGTCCACCGTCACCGCGTGTACCTTGATCAGTTTTTCCGGTACACGTTTTTTTCTCCTTCATTTAAGGGCCAAGTATGAGTTTTCTTTCCAAAATCAATAAATGCTTCGATTCGTCTGGGAGCAACATGGCATTAGTCTCATATTCACAAAAAAATGTCATTGACCAGTTTTCTCCGTGATCTTTCATTTATTATTAAACTAGCTGCGCTCCGCGGTTTCACCCGCGTGGTGATGGAAAATTGTGATAATGATAATAGAAAACTATATATCTTAAAAATTATAGCCTATGTATTATTCTGATGTGTAAAGCTATATTATTGTAAAGTGTTATCAAAATCCATTCAGTAGTTTTTGCGTCTAAGAGTAACAAACATCCATACATACATTCTTACAAACTTTCGCGTTTATAATAGTAGTAGGATTAATATAAGTACATAATTTGTAATTATTTTTTTCTTCGTATGAATTCTTCGAAGGAATAAAATGCTCCACTGAGTAGCCATGATTATAGGATTTTAAAACTATATTATATGAGAGAAACCGCATTTTTGTAATTAAATTATCATTACCTATACAATACCTTTTACTAGAGTTGTCAACTGCAACGGGCGAGCCCGTCACCTCAGGAAGTTTTAACGATTAGTCGTTCTGTCTCCCTAAAGTGAGCGCAGAAGACTTGGACAAAAACAGTCCACCGTCAAGCTCCGTCACATGCCCGTAAAAGACCAACGCTTTAACCGCGAGATAGCCAGGAGTGTTACCCAGCGAGCTTACACTCACGCCCTTACTTCCAATTGCGACCAGATTACTCCAGTCTCTCGGTTGGTTACGAGTTCGAGGTCGCTTGCGCGGTCCTCTCCCTTACGAAGCGTTGAAACGGTGTATACCGAATCTATCACGGACAACGGCATCCTTTGCCCGGCTGTTCACCCAGGATCGGGTAGCCGATGGTCGTTTCAAGAGCAGTCGCCGTAAGGTCCGCAACCACCCCCGCTCTATAGGAAACAGTACTGCTTCCAGACTCCCCCGACTGTTAGTCAGAGTGCACAGTCGATTGGCTTACTCCGCACGGTGGGCATACTGTCCAGGAGCGCCAGAAGGTTGATTCCTAAGGGAAACTAGCCCTAAGGCCAGAGTCCTGCCCGGGCTCGCACTTCATGCATGGAGGTCGCCGGATGGGTGTTGACCCGTGAGTGTGACCAACCCTGAACGGAATGGGTCTTCGTGGCCAACTCAGCAAGGGCCCATTAGCTCCCAAAATTACTTTCAGATGGTAGAGTGTATAAAACTTTCTATTATATGGCATTCGAAACTCGTATGAAATATTCTTAGGATTAGGATTGGAATATCAATAGGCTTCTAAAGCTCTTATTCCAGTCAATGTATCATGGCAAGCAGGAGGTATGCTAGTGAAAATCGTACGCTACAAAAAACTCTAATCTGTAACTTTAGCACAATTTACTGTGTTTTAATACTATCGTAGCATGGTGATTGTTTTTGTTGTTATCGCGTTTGACCTTCGCGGTAACGTTGCGCGCCGTTTCCTTGATATTTTTATTGACATCGACCACAACGTTAATGCTCTTATTGTTTTTATATACTATTTGTAACTAACACAACAATAGCATACTACACTTGAAGTCAATCAGCTGCTATTGATCAATCAAACGTATTTGAGAAAATTGGGTTATAGTTGCATCTTCTTTTAGAACAAATGTTCATTTTCCAATCATTTTTCCAAATTCAGAAGCATGAAAGGACATTGTGGAGTTAGGGGCGATGTAGAGTCATTGAATAACCAGATAATACCATTCGCAGAGGAGAATACAAGAAACTTTCTGCGAGATGGATTATGTTTCTTCTTTTTGTTTCGTAAGGGTGACGTCTGATGGTTGGCCACTGCCCGATAGCTCCGGTGTCTGAGGAGATGCATTGTGCCGTTCCAGGTGTCTGGCTTTGGGACAATCACGGTGGTCTCGAGGGTCCAACATCCGCGACCGGTACTCGAACGACACTCATATTTTTAGCCTAAAGTTGGCTAAAGCACGACAATCGCATAAGATTTAAATTAGTCAAATTTACTTTTCCACGTTTCCTGCAAAGAAGTTGCGAGGTGGTTTTCGAGACTAATATGTCCTGTCATTAGTTCTGGCACTGTTTATATTTTCGGGTTTTGCAAGTTTGAGAGAATTGATTAAAATAGGTGCATGATTTAACAAACTTTAGGCTAGCGAATCGTGAAACCATGAAATCGTGAAACGCGAATCGGGTTTTCTCGAAACCATATTTTACAGTTTAGCGCCGGCGATAAAAAAAACTACTTGAAGGATCGAGTTGTTCCAAAAAATATAATGGAAAAATTATTTAATTCTCTTCCAAATGAGCTAAAAAAAACAGCAAAAATTTTTTTTTTAATAGTTAAAAAAATGGATTATGGTTTTCTCGTGAAATAGAAAAAAAGATCGAGAAGAAACAAAAATCGATTTTGTATCTTTAATTTCTTGAAAAAAATATAACTTTTAGTTATTTTTTTTTTGTTTATCTACAAAAACACATTACGTAACCAAAAATATCATGCTTTTTTTTTGTTTCAGAGAAAATTACGCTTGCTATTACTGGCGCAAGCAGATACAGCCGTAGAAGCATTTCTGCACAATTCATAATCTCAAAATTACAATTTCTTTTTTTTATGTAAAAAAATCATGAATAGATTTCAACTTGAAGTTTCAAAAAAAAAACATGAAAAACATGTCTTTTTTTGCTTTCTAAATCAGACTCTCCCTTTAAGAGGAATGTAGGTTGGGAGTTTGGGAGCCATGTTCTATTTGAGGTTAAGCTGCAATTGTCCTTAATGAAAGACTAAGCGTGTGTGGTCCGACAACCAGTGAACCCTCCAAATCATTCCCAGAGATGAGAAAATGAATCAAGTAGAAAACAGTTTTCCTTTACTTATTATATTTAATGTGAAAACTACTTACAATATTGATAGGAAGTATCCACGCGACAACAGCTGTGTCTCTATACTTTCGTCTTTCCTGGTTTTTGTTTATAGTTTTGGCCAAGTTTGTGAAATTTGCGTGATATATCGTCGATCTACTCTCACCCAAAAAATTTAGATAATGGCCTGCAAGAGTATCCATTGTTTCGAGAGAAAGCATGATGAGTGGCAAATGCCGCGTGCAAGACTCTATCAAGCGTTTACTTTTTCAGCCTCATTTAACTCTTAAAAGCTCTTCCTGTCTACTGTTGTGCTGAAAACATCACAGAAGATGATCTTGAAGATGAACATTGTAAGTATAGAAAATAAAGAAAAGGTAGAAGGTATGGAGGAAGCAGTGGGAGGGCGCAAATATAGAATTGGAAAGGGGGTTGGGGGGGGGGGGGGGGGGGAGGAAGGGTGGTACGGTCAATTAATCGGGCATTGGCGGTCTCCTCATAAATGACTCAGGCGAAAATTTTGGTGTGACATCTGTTTTATTGCCTTTTTAATGGATTTTTCTGAATTGGAGAACACTTTATTGAATTAATTTCGACCCTTTATAATCAGTTTACATTTTATTTTATATTAGCAATTAAAATATAAGTAATTCACTATATATATGATTCACAGCCTTTTAAGGAAAATTTAAAAATTAAGCCGGAAAATAGTTTTTTTGCAATAATAATTAATTATAATTAAGGAATATGAACCACATGAACAGTGTTTTCCTCCTAATAACTACGGTAGACCATGGAGTTATTTGACACCTAGGGTTTTTTTTGGAATACGTACTTAAGCACATCGTTATTTTAGTCATGAAGCAAACAAAGGAGCACAACAGTAACGGAAGCTGTTAGGTAGAGCATTTGCTCTATTTACTCAAAGCAAATGACACTGAATATTTAGTATGTGTAGACGAAAATAAAACATAACAATACAGCGACAACGGATATCCAAACAAAAGCAACGACGATATGTATCAGGAAAATGGCGATATGCCTTGAGAAAAGCAAGAAGAGCTGAACACCTGCCATAGGCAATCCGAGCAGAAGCAGATTTCTACAACCAGAAAAGGAATAAATGTGTTACTATTTGTGAGCACGAATTTAAAGTAAGTTGTTTATTTATTTATTTATTTATTTAACAGGGAAAACATACAGCGCTACAAAAAAATATTACAATTACATTAAATACAATATTTCTGGCCGATGACATGCTTTCAACAATAGTTTTAGTTAGTTAAGTCTCCAATACGCACAGTGCATTCTGTGGGGGTTGGGAGGGGAAAAGGAAAGGAAAAGGAAGGAATGGGTGTTAATAGATTTTAAATAATAATGTGCAGTACAAAAAATAAAAATTAATGTTATACGTTCATTGTGAGTTTTGGCTTCGAAAAAGAATCTTCTTCCATTCCACCTTATCCTGGGCTTTGGTTTTCCACTCCAAGTGCATTTAGGTCTTAAACTACAGAATCAATCCATTGAAGTTTTGCTGGCCCGACTTCACGATGCCTTTTAGGTTTTGCACAAATAATGCGTGCACATGAACGGCTGATTTGTCATCATTTCCATATGCGCAAACCACCTCAGCCTTCCGATTTTCTTGAATCTCACAACATGTACATTATATAGGATAAACAGTTTTTCGTTTACTTCGCTTCTACACATGCCATCCCCGACAACGAAGATCCTATAGAGTATTTTGCGTTCGAAGGCATCTGGTGCATTTTTTTCTGCTTTCGAGAGAGTCTATGTTTCTGAAGTGCTGGTTTAGACTGGTCTGGTGAGTATCTCGTAGATAGGTTTCTAGCTCTGGGATAGCTGACGGGATTTCAGTTGAGATTGCCTTCCGAAATAACACTTTTCAAACTTACTTTTCACCTTTTCATTGGTGTTGTTGTCGCTGATGTATGTATGCCAATTTCTCAACCGATCCAAAAGTTACCTTTTTGGCTTAATACTTCAGTTATTTTATCCATACGTGGAATCCATAAATTAAACAAATAAGTTAAATAGTTCTGTGGTTTGATGTTGATATTCTTTTTCTCAATGTGTCATCTCCTATCGGAGGTCGGCGGTCATTATGGCCACTTGGGCCCGTGATGTTGCGGCGCGGAACAACTCGGTGGTGCTTGAGTTGAACCATTCAATGAGGTTTTGCAGCCAGTGGGTTCTTCTTCGACTAGGTCTTCGGCGGCCTTTTATCTTGCCTTGCAGGATTAATTGGAGAAGGTGGTATTTGTTACCACGCATTATGTGGCCCATGTATTGTAATTTCTTTCTCTTTATGGTCTTCAGTAATTCCAATCCTTTGTACATTCTTTGCAGCACCATCTCATTTGTAACTATCCGTCCAAGATATTTTCAGTATTCTCCTGTAAATCCACATTTCGAAAGCTTCTAACCGTTTGCACAAAGTCTGGGTTAAAGTCCACGCTTCTACTCCTTACAGGAGGACGGAAAATATGTAACACCGCACTAGACGGCATAGACTACGGTTGCAGAAGAGTTGGTTCCATTCACAAAAGGTTGATATGTTGATATGATCATTCATATGTTGATATGATCATTCATGCGCAGATATGGGCAGATATGATGATACTTGAGTTCTTCGGTAAAATCACAATGTCAACGTCGGTATATCTTAGGCGGGAGAATTTACCCAAGAATATCGTGGCTAATTCTGGGAACCGCATCTATCAGCGTGACGAACGTCGTGCGGGCTGGAAAGTGCGACAATAAAGTCTCAATAAGTGATAGTCTGGAGTGGGCTCAAAGGCGTGCATTGTTTTGGCCGCAATTAGAAGACGTTAGTTAGTGCGCTTTGCACGATGAGCGTCCGCCCCCGTGCGCGAATTCGCCCCCGAGCGCAAGTGACGGAATGCACCGCGATTCGTCACGCAGTCGTACTCATTCTTTAAAGGAGGGAGTAGTCGCCGTTCTGAGGTATACAATTCTTAGTGTCCTATGTATAGTTTTTGTTATTTCTCCTGCTGCTTTTTGAAAAGCGCTACATCTAAAGATCTACAATTGGCTTTACGAATGATGACAAATTTTGAAAGATGCGCAGGCGACATTAATTAATCTTCGAGGAAACACCATTTGTAATATATGTAAGAGCGCACAGGACTGGCTGAGCTTAGGTAGCGCCAGAGAGAAAGAAAGAGCACAAGCAAGATAGCAATAGAAAAAACTTTAAATGTATGTATTTTTTATTTTATTTATTTATTTATTAGTTTCACACATTCAAATGCAAGAGCACACAAGTAAATATATTATAAAGAATACAAAACACGACTGCCGTTACGGAAAGTGAAATATTGTATTCATAATTATTTTTAGTACGGTTTTTTATGAAATATTTGAGGTTTAGTATATATATCCATACAGATACATAAATATTTCCGGGATGTGCTCAATCAGACCTTTCATTTGACACTTAACACAATATATTTATGTTAATTTATTGACATTTCTATATTTAGACAACTACATACTTGATATTTGGATAAGTAAGGCCTTTGATACCCGGATGACATAACGATTCTAACAATACCACACACTTCTAAATCGGTTCAAGCGTTTAGAAGTTATGATGGAATAAAAAACGCAAAACATACATATATGAACCCTGAACATTACACTCCTTTTTTGTTGGGAAGTCGTGTAAAAAGAGGAATTCATGATACAGAAGAATCCAGGTATATGCGTCTAAATTTATATATACAGCTGTCAGAGGCCAGTTTAAATAGGGCATAAGGTAAATGTTTGTTTTTATAATGTGCTCAGTAAACCGCATCAGAGCACGCCTTTCTGGGCACTCCTGTGATAAGGTGAGCTCTCTTTCTAAGTCTTATTGGAGTGACATGGTTCTGTAAAAAAAAACATATATTATAACCACAGATTATATACTTAAAATGCGAAACCGCCCTTTTGCCGTATTTATTGATGGCCGTCACGTCTTATTCATACGAACTTTGTTTGTATTAATGTAATATTGCCCCGGTATATTGAATGAAGGTAGGCAAATAATTTCAGATTCATCAAACTGAAATAAACTTCGAACGGTTGACGTTTACAGGGGTTCACAGCGGGCTATTTTCGAATGTATATACCACCTTCATACGAATATAGCTATTAACTAAATTAACCTAAAATTTTGTAATTACGATGCGCGTCAGTCACAAAGATACAGTTTCGCTTCCTTAAAAAGTCAACTATTCGTACAGTTCATCAACAGATAGCCTTCTTTACTTTTACCCGTCTTTTACAACAATTTTGACTCGATTGGAGAACAAAGCAAGAAGCTTCTGACAAATCAATGTGATACACAGCCTGACGTCCGCCGGGGACTCAAGAACATATCACTCTGCCTGAATAACTACAGAAATCGTATTGCCTCGTACCGTTTCCTGATCCCGTCGATTCGGTTGCTTCTGAATAAACCGATCGGTGACTTCATAGGTTTCGTCAACAATCCCAACGACAGATCACGCGGGCATATAAGATTAACGGTTGTTTGGTGCTATAGTGGATTGTAACAGATGATCATGATCATACTCAATGACACCTCATACGGACTTTGAAGTCAGACAGACAAACCACAATTTTAAATCAAATACAGCTTACTTAAATGGGTTGGGTGTGTAGAAGAGAGTGCCTCATACACTTCAAACTCACCAAGGTCGAAATCAGAAGCAATCGTTCTACAATATGCGGCTACGTTTATGAGTGAATTTTCTTGGAAATATCTTGGAACTTCGTGAACTAAAATAGGAACTTTATTCAACTGAACGAGACAGAGCAATCAATACGTTAGAACGGAATATGAAATTAACCTTCGTCGCTTTTCCCGCACCAAAACTACCTGTTGAACTTATAGCCGCCCGAATAGGTTTGGACACTTTTACTTGCGGTGTTAGATTTACCTGCTTTATCTTCGGTGGGTAGTTTTAATGAGGAAAAGTGACAACTGTTCATTTCACATATCTCTCTGACGAACTGCTGTGTCTCGTTCACATGAACTAATTTCCGATTTTAGTTCAAGAGCAACGCAATCACGCAGAATGTTGACTTACTTGCAAAAACGAACTAAGATGATTAAGATGCGGAGAGGGGGGGGGGCACCATCCTAAACGTCACATTGCGCGATAAAAACATAAGATATTATTATAAATATAAAAACTTAAAATGTTATAACAAATAGTTAGGCTATGAGGCATATGACAAATAAGCGGAGAAGTATAGATAAAAATGAGGCGAAATTACTATAATGATTTTCAGAGTGCGATTTATAAAACAACATACCACAGTGTCAATGTTCAAGTAAATAAATTCATAGATCCTCTGAAAGGGTTGGAAATCTTTCAAAAATGATTAGGATTTCATTAAAATTCAAGAAAAGTTTTCAGCAAAAATTAAAACCCCTAGAAAAAACAACCAAGCAATTGTGTGCCGATTTTTTGTAATAAAACAAACTTTAGTAAGGTTTCCCCTTTATACTTGACCTTTCCAAGAGATGATTATTATATACTCAACTAAGTTGAAAATAATATACAACTTTTCTACAACTACACCTCCAAAAAAAATCAAAGCAACAAAAAAGCGTAATTTTTTGCTTCATTTGACCTCAGGAGTTATTTATCAAATTTATGGCACTCTTTTCTGAGAAGCACGGTGTATCATCTCTCAGAAGCACATCTCTATATTTTCTTCTCTCATCCCTTCCTGCAGATAATGTGGGTATTGGAGACCTAATTAACTAATAGCTTAATTGTAATTTAAATAAATTATTGCCGAAAACTTGTCGTCGACCAGAAATACGGTAAACGTAATAAATATAGTTTTATAATTTTCAGGCCTGTACGTTTACCTCGATTAATTAAATAAATAAATGAAATAAATTCATGTCCTAGAAATACATGCGATATATGAAGGATTAAATGCTGTGAACTTTTTATGTATTTCTCCCCAGTAGCCCATTCGGTGTGCAGTTTGCCAGTGTGAAGATACCAAGGGCCGTGAACCGACAGGAGTGTTGACCTAGCCGTATCATCGCAAAAACAAGGCGATGGCCGACCACGTCCATATGTCCTCACATTTATTGTATTTAATTAGCTCAAGATACAATGCCGACGATTGAACCTTCACGAAACAGGCAGTCATTGTCGGGCGGAGCGTGTGCCTTATGCATTTTTATGAAAAATGTATTTTTAATTCCACTTAGTCGCGAACGTCACCAACTTGGCGTTGTTATTCCGTGAATTTATCAAAAACTAACACGGTTATGTGGGGACTGCGCGAACTCCTGACGACTAGATATATCTTTATTTGTATCCGAAACCATTCATTCTTGGAATAGTCGGATACAACTCCTTTCAGCTGAAATTAGCGGTGCAGCAGGTCTTCGAACTTCTCAAAATGGGAGTGGAGAATCGCAGTCTTTTAGAGAAGGTGAATTTGTATGTCCCGGATCACTATTCCCGGGCACGCCCTCACGACTTATTCTCGCTCCCTGATTCACACACATGTCTCCGTCAAGTGGGTATGCTGAAACGGTCATTAACCATCCTAAATGGACTAAGTTCAGCAACACCATAGAATGTAAATATGTATTTTTAACTGTAGGTTTAGAGAATTCAAATTAGCAACGATGAATGAGCTATTTAGGCACAGATGACGTAGAGTACTATTGTAAAATCAATTTTAATTTATTGAAAAGCAATTCTCAAATAATATTACAATTTATTACATCAAAAAAAAATATTTTATAACTATATTACTTAATCTGCAGCATGAAATTAAACTAGAAATGTTTATATGATGTTTACTGTCCGATGTCGCCCAACTAAGCAAAGCTTGTGCTTAGGCGGACATTTCAAAAACATAGAGTAAAATTAATTAGTGTGTGAATAAATAGTTAAAAATTAATGAAAAGAGGATTTCAACAATTACAAAATCTAAATCACGAAGGAATACATTTTTTTATTTTAAAAAAGAGCAGGTTATATAGTCTTAGTTATAAAATAACAACAATGACAAAAAAATCATAATAAAGACTCATTCATCTTCTATAGTAAAGAATCAATTTTCTATCCTGAATGTGCTTATGCTAGTACATTACGAAAGTGACACTATGTCTCAGAGAGAATCTGGCAGATTTTGACTTCAATCACGACTAAAACACACGATCTCGCGAGAAGCTGCGTCTCGTTCATCACTCGCTTGCGAAGCCCGAATGGCTGGCTGAGGTTGCCGGGCCAAAGATTTATAATATAGATTTTTCTGTTTTATTTTGATTCTATATGTGCGCTCACATAAACAAATCATCGCCATACAACGAGTCTATCTTAGTACGGGCTACGGCCTGGTTATGCAGAATCTGCAATAAAAACAAATTAAAAGTATTTTTTTAAATAAATAAATCATTATTGTTATTATTATTAATAACAGCACGAACGACAAAATTAAAAAAAATATACCTTAAGCGCATTTAAGAGAAGATTCAGAACATTTTAAATTGAAAATGCATTTTATTCCATGGAAGAATTCTATATTCTCTTATTTTTTAATACAGTTTATTTTAATATTTATTTTATATAATATGTTTTGTATATTTGAGTTATACTTTTGTATACTTTTGTAAATATTTACATGTATTAAAAAATATCTAATAAAAAATATATGATAAGAATATCCATTGCATGTTTCATTTCTTTATATGTAGATATAGAATGATTTAATACATTTACAATTGATATGATACATTAATTTTACCTCATCAGAATAATAATTATATAATAAGTTTGTTATTTCATTTCAGAATCTCTTTAATTTTTTAAACATTTAAAACTCTATATTTTATTTATGCCTATTTAACACTTATTTTTAAATCACTTCCCAAAGTACTGTTTTTAAATAAATCAAAATGAAAATTGAAAAGTTGCATTACAATTTATTAAAAATATTTATTGCAATGAGTCCTATTGATTCTATTGGGTAATCGACGTAAGTTTATTCCACCCGGGTGTCTAGACGTAGTTAAAAAGGTTCAGACGCATTACCCTGTAAAGTCGGTACTGTGATGTTTTTAAATAAATAAATACTATAGTTATCTTTCAACACGTGTTTCAAAGCAGCTAGTATTGCCCTCTCAACGTGAAATTTTAATCGTTATAGCTCAAATGATAAAATGATTACCTCCTAATTTGTTAGTGCTAAATATACGAGTTTATTACCATAACAGCGTTATTCAAATTCTTAAGCGAGTTTATCGCGAATTTCTCTAGTTTAATAGTTGTCGTTAATTATTATTAATCTTAGTAGTTCATAGGTTCATATCGGACATCCGTGCTGGAAGGAGTTTTATCATAAATGAATTGTTTTTGATGCTCTAGAATACTCTAAATAATTTATTTTCTGCAACTTGCCGATTAAAACCGTGACATCGATTCGTCAGAATTATATCACTGGTAACAGAGGCTGGTAAACCGGCTACAATCTGGTATCTGGTTTGCACATGGATTTATTCTACTCTGGCATAGATTTCGATTCTTATCGGTGAATCTGTCACCTTGATCTTGACTCGGCTAGCTGAGAGATACAGTATATTATAAATATATATATATATATATATATATATATATATATATATATATATATATATATATATATATATATATATATATATATATATATATTTATATATATATATATATATATATATATATATATATATATATATATATATATATATATATATATATATATATATATATATATATATATATATATATATATATATATATATATATATATATATATATATATATATATATATATATATATATATATATATATATATATATATATATATATATATATATATATATATATATATATATATATATATATATATATATATATATATATATATATATATATATATATATATATATATATATATATATATATATATATATATATATATATATATATATATATATATATATATATATATATATATATATATATATATATATATATATATATATATATATATATATATATATATATATATATATATATATATATATATATATATATATATATATATATATATATATAAATATAGGTATATACATATATATATCAAATTGAACGAACTCTCGGATTTTCAGACTTTTCCCTAAAATCTAGAATGCAAAAATATTTTTAACTAGCATTATCTCCTCTTAGATTACCAGACATGTTTACAAAAAAGCGTAGTCACTATTGTAATTGACCTTGGATATACTCCAGCGTATCGTTATTATTGTAGCTAACATGAAAATATGTATAACAAAACAAATATCGCAAATTGAGATTAAAAAAACCACTGTGAATACGACATAAAAATATCAGTGATTCTTTAAAACTATCAACAGGAAAATTATTTTTTCGCATTTTCCAGCACGCAATAAATAAATGTTTCCAGATTTAGAGTGAAAACTATAATTACGCCAGTCAACAAATTTAAACATTTTTCTGCATCTGGTTTTTTTAAATGGGTGGATTTACCTGATTGTGGGTCACTGTATTTACTGGCGAATTCACAGCACACAGCTAGATACACAGCAGAATCAAAAACAGTAATGTCGAACACTGACAGAATTAAAACAAACAAGAGATACATATTCAGAACATTAGAACTCAATATTATTTAATATGTATATATGAAAATGCCAATAGAAATCTAAATTATTTCACAACGTATTTAAAACTTTAATCTTCTTTGGTGTTTTAAAAATGTGACACCGATGCTCTTCTTTTGTTTACCGTTTCATCACTCTCTCTAACAAGATCCAAACCGTAGTCGCTCACTATCGAAGGGTTCCATTGACCTTGATAACGGTGTTCCATCATAAGGATGTTCTCGGTGAAAGCGCTCACTCTGCTCATCGCATATGGCTCCCGATTTTTTCGGGAAGAAATTAAGGTGGAAAAAAAAGGGATTTTAAGTGAAATTCTACACCCCACGTTCTTGTCCAACAGACATTCACAATGGAAACATAGTTATCATCGTTTCTGTTGCCCAAAAAGCCGATCACGATTGCTTTGAAAGACGACAAAGCAGCTAATTCGATATTTCTGAGTTTGGTATCAAAGATATTTCTGAGTTTGGTATCATTTTTTAAAAATTTGTGGTCTAAGAAATATACCTTCTTTAAGCCTTGCTTCAATCAATTTGGGATTTTTTTCTTTCAAATAATTGGTCCCTTCTTTATCCTAAATCCCCTTCTTTATCCAGAGCTTTTGTAGGGCCCAATTTAATATAAAGTGGAGGCAACATTACACTGAGAAAAATATAACTTTGTAATACACGGAAATACGCATTTTTCATCAAAGATTTCGTATATTACTCGAGGACTGTGGTCCATACGTATGAATTAACAAGAAGCGTAACGGTGTAGGCGTTACCGTGTCATAATGTTAAAACATAATGTTATATCATTACGTCGCGACCTAGGGATCTCGCTTCTAACATGACGACAGCTTGTAGTAGCATACGTACGATTATAGACATTCACATGAAACATGTTAAAACTACAGTGTACTGTTATTTCCGTATTAACCGTAAGTTAAATGTTGATACATATAAGGGGGCGTCCACATATTTCGTAATCACCGATGGGGAGAGGGAGGGGGGGGGGCTTGGAGCTGAGGCTTACGCTTGATTACGTGGGGGAGGTAGGGGTACCCGTCGTGATTACGTAATCGACTTTGGTCACCGCATCGCAATTTTTTTTTGTCTAAACCTGCACATTAAATGTGCATTTTTAAATGCATTCTTAAACATTATTTTTCTCTTTAATACCGTCTTTACAGCCACTGCGGTCTGAAGATTGGGATCTGTAAAATTAACCAAAGCGTTTGAGATTTTGTAATTAATTTGAATTAATAAAGTACATTTTTAAAAGCATTCTAAAATGTTTTTTTTCCCACTTACCGTCTTCAAACACTTTACAAACGCTGGGTTCACGATTCTTCACATTTTTCGTAAATTCGGTTGATTACGTAATCTTGGGGGGGGGGCAGGTGACTGATTACGTCTGTTGACATGGGGGAGAGGCAGGTCGAAAATACTAAAAACGTGATTACGTAATATGTGGACAGCCCCTAATCGAGTAATAGAGTTTCAACAAATTTCCTTGTAATTCGACAAAATTACGATTGAAACATCGTTATTCTGTATAAAACCGTAATAACAAAATGGTAATGTAAGAATCAATCCAATATTATTCTCATTGTATTTTATTGGGATCAACCAATAGATTTCATATATGCCTTCCCAGTAGCATGCTAAGTGTTAAAAGTAGATTCGGATTCTACACACCAAAATACGTTTAAATTGATACATCATATCCCACATGCAAAATGGTAGTAGACTAGTGTTATTAATATGTGTGGGTGCGCTTTAAAAAGTAGCATTTGTGAAAACGGAAGCGAGATGGCAAAAACTTGATGGATGCACGAAAACAGCATCGGTCGACCGCGGCGGGCCAAACGAAAGTGAAATGCGGCCGTAAAGAAACGCGATTCATCTCACGTCGAAGAAGAAATGTGCTAACGCGGTTTACTCTCACCGCGGCGACGGGCCGCCCCAGTCTCATTCTAGTTCGCTCTCTTTTGGAGAAATTTCAATGACATGATCGCAATAAATGTTAGCTTTGGCGATAATATAATAAGACGCGACGTGAGACGATTTCGTGCACATGTGTGAATTATTTGTGGAGTAAGGTCCCATCCCACAATGAAGTCAAACTTTATTAACATTATTAACAGTAGGGCGGTGACGATTACAACGGACCAACCCGTCACCCCAGGCTGATATAATGATATATAATCATTTTTTCAGCCGTGGGATGAGCGTAGAAAACTTGGGGACAAGACAATCTACTGTCTAGTTCACTAGCAACCCGTTAAAGACCGACGCCTTACTACTAGTTTTGGCAGGATATCTCCGTCTGGAATTAACCTTCAGGATACCTCCGTCCTCCCGACTGGTTACGAGTCCAAAGTCGGTTACGCGACCCTACCTGTTGTAATACAGCGGCAATTCAATTAGAATCTATCGCGGACCACACGGGATCGAGTGGCCTAAGATCAGTTCAAGAGTGGCATGACAACAGGTGAACATCCACCCCCGCTGCTTAGGAAACAGTATATTTCCATAGTCTTCAGACTCCTTCAGCAATTAGTCAGAATGCACAACCGATTGGCTTCGCCGAACGGTGCGCAAACCGTCCAGTGGCGCAGGGCTGCAATCCAGCCGGCAGAAATCGGTCCACCAGCTTTGAGGCCTAAGATACGGGAGTCTTAACCAGGGTAGCCTTCCACTTGAGGAGGATTCTGAATAGGAGCTGAATCTTGAGTTGAGCCGATCCGAGAAGGAGGTGGATCTTGTGGCCCAAGCTGCACTAAACCGTTCGCCAACTTATTTACAGTAATATCGATCCAAAGAATGAAGAGAGAGTTTAGTTTTTATTAATTGGAGTTTACTCCTTAAGAATCAATTTCATTTAAAGCCCCCGGTACGACAATTTGATGTATAGTTTTTACTACCCGTCAAATTGTGGTACCAGGGGCTTTAACAAAAAGTGTGACGTTAAATGTCAGTAAAGTTCGAAAATTGAAACGAAGACGGCGCGACGTGGATCGTTAACTTCCCAGCGAGCAGCGTGAGCTGTTTCGCATGCACGCGAGAAAGAGATGGAGAGCTGTGTTTTTTAACTCGCTTATCCCGGAGCATTAGATCGAAAATTGCGCAGCATGGACAGCGCGTGTCTCGTTTGCACGCACGCGAGAAATAGAGAGCTGTGTTTTTTACCAAAACCACAAATATTTCATAACAAAACCGTATTAAAAATAAATACAATAAATAGTTCACTTTCTGTAACGGCAGTCGTATTTTTATTCTTTTTATTATATTTACTTGTTATATAATAAATAAGGAATAGAATATATATTTTTTTCTCCATTTATGATGTTTATATAGAAATAATACTTTTTGACAATATTTGTTTTTCCTTCAATACCTAACAATAAAATACTTATCCTCTATCAAATAACTATCATGTTTTCCTAACATGTTTACATTAACGGATTGAGCAGGTATTCATAGAAGAAGAAACATTCTCAAAATTGCTTGATCCTACCGTATCAGAATAGTCAAAGTAGGCAAATCCGTTGGCCATGATAATATATATACTGAGCTTTTATAATTAACAGAAGATACTAACCTGGAATCTCTGGTCGACCTTTTTAACTACATCCAGACAAGGGTAAAATGCCTACGGACTGGCTAGCATCTACTATTATAAGAATGGCCAAACTAGCGAATTCGAAAAGATGTAATGAATACCGAACTATCTCATAGTTTTCAAGATTTTTCTCCGGGTAATGCATAACATGATCTATAAGAAATGCAAAAATACCATTAGCAACTCGCAGATTGGTTTTAATAGTGGCGTTGGGACAAGAGATACTAATTTTAGCTTTCAAGTGCTCGTTCAGAGATGTTGGTACATGGAGCAGCCAGTATTTGCATGCCCCAATGAATATGAAGAAGCCTTCGACAGGGTGAAACATAGCAAAATAATCGAGATTTTAACATGCCTACGCATGAAGTTGGTGGCAAGCAAGACGGTGTCATCGGCGCAACGATGGTTGTTGACGAGGACTCCGTTTAATATAATACCCACATTCCAATTTGCAAACGCCTCTTTAAAAACGACCTCAGAAGAGATATTATTTATAAGCGGCGACAAAATGCAGCCCTGACGTACACCTTCCGAGATTTTTATTAACATCGTTGTTTATCCTTCGACTGAAACATTGGCTGTTGTAATCCAGTAGAGATTGGCTATAAATTTGATATATATCGAGTCTAAGCCTAAGCCTTAGACTCGATATATATCATTATATATCGATATATATCGATATATATATGCTTAGGCTAAGCCTTGCTTACAATTAATTACAAATTACCCTACCTTCGTTGCGGTTGAGTTGCCCACACCAGCGCGTATGCCACTCAATTTCCCATTCTTCGAGGTAGACTATGAATGAGATGTTCATGTAAATTATTCGTAAGAGCTGCCGATCATTGACTACCTCTTGACTTAACTCGACTGGACTGACGGTTCAGCCAAGAAACAGTAAGCCTCAGCATCGTGAACCTTAAAGCAACAACAGCTGACCTAGAGACAATTCTAAGATATTAATGAATATGAATACTAGCAAGCTCATATCGGAAATATAGCAAAGGCGACCACAAGGAGAGATTGGACTTTCTAATGAAGACTCTAATTCTAGAGGACTCTATAATAATTCGTTATTATACCTGCCTGCACTTTTGAGCATGTGCTCTCCAAGATTTTACATTTATGTAGAGTAACCATTGCACTTTATGGAGGATATGAAGGGGCCTAAACATGGGCCTAAAGAAGTATTATGAAGGGGCCTAAACATCTAAGCCTCAGTCTAGTTCAAGTGCAAATATATATGCATTCAGTCCTTTTGTATATGCTTTCAATGTTAACCACTGGGTCAAGTCAAGATACCCCATCATTCTCATTTTCTCGACCTTATATTATTCAGTCGACTCAATCAGGCAACACAGAATCAATCAACAGACGAAGTTTCTTCGATACAGCCAAAACATGACTTTTGGTCTCAAACATAATTGACTTAATTTATGATTATGATTATTGCACCCAAGCCTACCAAAATGAAATATATAATTACATTTCTGCAAACGTGAATAGCGATGATGATGACAGAGTGCCCCAATAAACTTTCACGCGCGAAATGAAAAGTGAACGCTGCGAAAGCGCGCGTCACGAAAATGTGTCGCGGCGACTCGCAAATAAGGCGTTTTAAAGAGCGTTAACGTTTATAATAATTTCGCAGACAGCTTCACATACGTGTGACGTTAATCTCCCGGCCGATTTATAAAAGTTTTCAAAAACGAATGAATGATATATTATGTTGCTAATTTACTGCGGCGCTGAGGCGACGGGATCGCAAATTTGTCTTCTGTTTAGCGAGACACTTTGGGCAAACATTTCGCCACGATTTATTGTGATACTCCCCCCGACCTGTGGTAGTGCTGCAATTTTTCCGGAGTGGTAAGTCGACTGATTTTCGACCAGCGTATCGATATTTATTTAATTAATTAATTAACGCATTTACAAAGCATGTTTGTCTTACTCATATTCATATCCAATTATATTTATTGTTTCTTATTCATATTTTAAAATATAACTCAGCCGATATG
This sequence comes from Micropterix aruncella, assembly GCA_944548615.1. Classification (NCBI taxonomy): domain Eukaryota; kingdom Metazoa; phylum Arthropoda; class Insecta; order Lepidoptera; family Micropterigidae; genus Micropterix; species Micropterix aruncella. The sequence goes on along the minus strand of OX155954.1, from coordinate 10,381,843 downwards.
CGCATTATTAAATGTGTACTGCTGCCGCCCAACTATGTATGTGCCAGGACTTGTTCCATGGCAGCGAGCTTTTCAGTTTCGTATGTACATACATTCTAATTATTAATAACTAACTAATAATGACTATGAGAAATATCACTGCTCCTCTGTATAGATTTGGGGAGCTAACGGGCCCATGATGAGGTGGCCACGATGACCCATGTGTTCAGGGTCGGTCACACTCACGGGTCAACACCCATCCGTTGGCCTCCACGCATGGGGTGCGAACCTGGGTAGGACACTGGGTCAACCAGTCTCCCCTGGGAATCAAACCTCTGGCGCTCCTGGACGGTCTGCGCACCGAGCGGCGCAAGCCAATCGATTGTGCTCTCCGACTAACAGTCGGGGGAGTCTGGGAACTGTATTGTTTCCTATAGAGCGGGGGTGGTTGCCTACCTTACGGCGACTGCTCTTGAAATGACCATTGGCCATCCGATCCCGGTTCAGAGTCGGGCAAAGGACGCCTTGGTCCGCGATAGATTCGGTGCACACCGTTTCACCGCTTCGTAAGGGAGAGGGCCGCGCAAGCGACCTCGAACTCGGAACCAATCGAGAGACCGGAGAAATCTGGTCACAATTGGAAGCAAGGGCGCGAGGGTCGGCCCGCCAGGTAACACTGGCTATCTCGCGGTAAGGCGTTGGCTTCTTGCGGGTTGTGACGTAGCTGGACGTTGGATTTGTTCTGTCCAAAGTCTTCTACGTTCACTGCAGGGCGACAGAACGAGAAAATCGTTAAAACGTCCTGTGGTGACGGGCTCGCCCGTTGTAGTTGACACCGCAAGCTGTATAGATTTGGTATCCTAGGCAAAAAAAAGTATATTCACCATTTACTCGAAATTCACATTATACATATATAGCATCTGCATTTGATTCATGTGTGGGTCACTGGAAAGAAGTGAGATACACAAAATATATTGATGATTTTTAATATATTTTATTTCAAAACTTTTCGAAGTACTCTCCATCAGCTTCTATACAAGAGTTCATTTGCCTAAACAAGATTTAAACCACCCGAGAAATTCTCCTTTGGAGACGTCATTCAGAACAGACACCAAAGCATTTCGGATATCCTCTGGGCTGTCAAAGCGATTTCCACGGAGTCCAAGTTTGAATTTCGGGAAGATGAAGTCACACGGTACCAAAATGAGGATTGTTGGGCGAATGGACAGCCCTTGAATTTCAGTAGTTTCCAAAAAGTTGTTACTGAGAATGACTTTGTGAGGCGATGCTTTTTTATAGTTCAAAAGAAGTCCTCTCAATCCAGACCGTGGATGTTTTGATTTCAACTAGTTAACGATAAACGGCGAGTAGACTACACTGAACCACTTGGCATTGATTTTTTTTACTATTATCTAACGAAACTGTTGCCACCTGGCCAATTGCAGAGAAAATGCCGCCACCAATTTTTTTGCCACTGTTGCGTCCATGCTTGACTTTCTCGACGGATCCTCGCTTGGAAGCACTCAAATTGTCGACTGCAGCTTGGTTTCTGGGTCATATTGATAGACCCAGGTCTCCTCTCCCGTCACAACGACACACATATTGCTGCTTTCCCTGTTGTCGAATTTAGTGATCATTCCTTTGACCACGTTACACGAGGCTGGTTTTGATTTGAATTGAGCGAATGTGGGACCCAACTAGAAACTTCACGACCTCCGCGTCGTGTTGATGAAGGATGTCATTATTAACTGGTGTACAGTATAATAATATTGATAATATTATTAATATTAATACTAATAATAAAACGCTTTATTTGATAAAACAAACCGGCGAGCTTATTGCGTTATTGCGTTGAAGCAATATCTTACAGCCAACCTTAATCCAATGAGAAACATGTTTTGCGGTAAAAATATTATAAAACTTTTATAAAGCCTTTCGTATCAAATGTACCTAACATTAAAATTTAGCAGAAAACTAAACATAAATTTAAAATTTATGTGAGAAAAGAGAATCGGTTATTATTTACCTTATTTACCAACCCTTGAGGTTTTTCCTTGTGTTTCTCATGTTTCCTAGTTAGTATTCAAACTTTGATTCGCAGGATATGACGCCCAAACTTATTTGAGCAAACAATATTCCCAAATTAGGTTAGGTTAGCTGAAGGATATTACCCAGGCAATAATGCTGTTTTTTAAAATGAATAGAGCGTCTATTATTATTCAGAGTCGAGTTTGATTTACTAGGTTCTATCATACCCACCAATCAATATATTTCATTGTATATTAATTTGTATACATGACTAAACATTCTGTTCTGTATTAAAGATATCGATTATTTTATATTTAAAAAGCGCATCCCGTCGATTCGCCAGACTGGTCCCCCGTCACAAAAATGCAGTCATCCTCGACGCGTCGCTTAAAGTCCGAGAAAAAGTGTTTAGCGATCCGCATTTCTTTCGTCTTCCTTTAAACGTTTTATAAACAACGCCTTTAAATGGCCAAAACTCGCGTTTATAAAAAGACACCGCGATGAGCGTTTTAATTCGGGTGGTGTTTGATCAGGGTGACCCGGGATGGGTGACCGCTGTGGCGGAGTTCAAGATCGCGTGTTTCGGTCGTGTTCGCGTTTCGGAGGTTTTTTTATTCGTATAATTTAGACTGATTTTTTAAGTTTTAATGGGATTCATTCTAATTTAATGTGTGCGCAGTTTCATGCGGTATTGTGCATTATGCTCGTTGAAAACTTGCGCTTTTTCGTACCACCGCGAGTGGTTCGCAATTCTCGTACTTTTGAGGTCTCTTGCGCCGTCAACTACTAGAAGAACTCTATCGCTCACAGGCTGATGTGCACATATGATTCGTATCTCTCCACCACAGACCTTTTTGTAACCTTAACCAACGACGTTCGTCAAGGAACAACTCGAATCAATTGAACCGAACGAGCTTGCTAGAGCTTTCAAATGTAGGTTTCAATAAAAAAAACTACGTAAAACACTGGTTACAAACATATAATCTACAATATACATATTCTTAAATCTTAACAACATCGCCGAAACGTCGGGTGTTGCAAAATTCACGGGGTAAATTCCTTTTTATCTTATTTATAATGTCAAACAACCGCGATAGTATCCGATTTCATATTTAAAATTATCATCGACTGAATAAATAAAAATCACAATAATTAGGTGACAAAATGATAACTATCCAGTCAAATAAAATACAATTCAAAATAGATAGTCAAATAATTTGTGGCATTATAAGTCAATAAATAAATAAATAAATACATTAAATAAATTATTTTTGGAGTTCCGTACCAAAAACACAATAAAATGCGGTCTCTCGAATCGGGTGAATGTCCAGTAGAGTAACGTTAATTCTTCAACTCTCAGATTTCTCCAGTGCGAGTATCGACTCAGTAAATAGTGATATCGCACGACGAAAGTTCCACTATCTCAATGGCAATAGCGATAACCCCAGATTACTTTTCTAGATTCGATGAGGGCATTCACTTCAACAGATCTGGCACGAGCCATTGAAATCAGTTTATCACATTCTTTATGATGATCTTTAGGAATTATTATTATTATATTAGTTTTACGTTTTGAAATAGTTTAAAGATTATATGCCTCCAATATGATATACGTTTTCTGTACAATATTATTTTATTAACAGTCCCTATTCTGTTGCAGAATCTCCTACCGAATCCCAAATAATAAGACAAGGGCTCGCGATTTATTTTATCTACCGAGAGTCAATACCAATTATGGTCAAAATATGTATTTTTATAGACCACTTCGATCATATAACCAAAATTTTCAATATTTGGATATTTTTAATATATCTTCAAATACTTGCTTCGAAGAAATTAGAAATACGATAAACAGCCTTCGGGTTTAATTGGTATTTCTTCGGCCTTAGGTACGCAGGCTGTGGTAATGTTTACTACACTATAACAATGCTTTCTAGCCAGTATAATATTTTCTATAAAAGTCCATATGTATATTAACATTATAAATACATTGTGATTTATATTACATTATATATATATATATATACAGTAGAGCGTCGATTATCCGAACGTCGGTTAACCGAACGACCGCTTAACCGAACTGCTGCGGCCGCAGATTCTCGGTTAAAAACAGAACTCGATTGCCATGAATGTGATGAAGAAGACGTTCAAGAATGGATGAGGGTTGATGATGCAGATCCAGTATACCAAATCATGCAGGACAGCGATATTATAGACCTCGTTAATGATAATGCTGACGCCGCCAGCATCTCATCGACTAGTGAATCAGAAAATGAAGATGAAAAAATACCTACACCTTCTGAAGCATTTACATGTCTAGATACTATCTTGCGATGGTTTGAAGCTCAAAATGAAAGCGACCAGTATCAGATATCTGTACTGAAAAAAGTGCGGGAATTAGCTGCTCATAAGCTGGTAGGCTTGCTTCGACAGACCAAAATTAAGGACTTTTTAAAGCGTTAATTCGTTCCTCTTCATGTACATGTATTACATACACACATATCTATTTTGTTCACTGGATTACTACTCACTATTGTAATAAATAATAAAAGTTAAAACAGATTACATAGATAATACATATTATTATGTCCATATATGGTTTTATTAATACAGTTTTTTATACAGTTCGATTATCCGAATAAATCGGTTTTCCGAACACCCTTGTCCCCCAATTAGTTCGGATAATCGACGCTCTACTGTATATATATATATATATATATATATATATATATATATATATATATATATATATATATATATATATATATATATATATATATATATATATATATACTTTTTAGAATTGATCAATAAGATGATTATAAAGTAAATAATTATAAAAGCCACTTACATCGTGACGAAGGATTCCCTTGATCGGATTCGGCATTCCCGAATCCGATCAAGGGAATCCTTCGTCACGATGTAAGTGGCTTTTATAATTATTTACTTTATAATCATCTTATTGATCAATTCTAAAAAGAATATATACACAAAACTATCAAATATTTCATTTATATATATATATATATATATATATATATATATATATATATATATATATATATATATATATATATATATATATATATATATATATATATATATATATATATATATATATATATATATATATATATATATATATATATATATATATATATATATATATATATATATATATATATATATATATATATATATATATATATTTATTAACTATACTTTTACATTTTATTATTACCTTGTCGTATTATTAATATTAATTTATTATTTGTGCACGTGTATGTATGTATATATGTATGTATATTATATATCATCATATATCTTAAATACATCTAAATAACTCATAATGTGGCTTCCCTATCCCTTTCCCCTTACTTAAACCTGCATTTTTTTCATAGCTCGTTGCACTGTAACAAAAGATTTAGTTTAATTGTGAAAACTTTTATATGTTATAATAATATGTGTTAGCATTAAGTATAAAACGCTGTAAGTTTTCCGAAAAATCGTTCTACATCGCGCTACATCCGATTCAACTGCGCCACTTGTACCGCCAGTGTAATCAAAATATACACTGGCAATCATATTTTTGACCTTTACAACTTATAGGGTAAATTTATTTTAAATAAAGAATTCCCTTTGCAAAAAAAAATAAATAAATGTAATAATACTGCTGCTTCCTAGATTATTTTATGATAGGCAAACTTCTAATTCATTTGATAATTGAAATATGGTACAGATTTTTATGGATTTTTTAACATTGGTCTATTTTAATATTATTTTTGTTACGCTTGGATTACTTTGAATGTTATAATGATTATTTTTTAGAATCTTAAAATGATAGTATGATTGAACTTGATTGGTTATTTTTGAATGGTTACTGTAATAAAAAAAACGGTTTTGTCATCGCAAGACTTTCCCGGTAAGTAGCCAGGGAGTTATTTCATCTGAATATTCATTTCATAAATAAAGTCCATGAGCAGTTGGCGAAAATGCCTGCTGTTAAATGAATGTATGGCAGACTTTAAATATTATTTGTGTCGCTTGTATATGAGATATTCCTAAATGGCGCCTGTGTACTGATTTTCAAGTCTTTAGGTCCAACATTTCGAGATTGAAGTATGACTGGCGCGCCCTCTGGTGGACTGATTTCAACCACAATCTTTTCAACTCTTGCCATGAACAAGCGATGCCTGCATTGCCAAATTTTAGCAAAATCGGATGAAGCGTTTCGACGCTTTTGTGAAGGAATACGCAGCATGCTTCAATCTGAATGGCCTTAATCGTCTCAAGGAGAGGGGGGGGGGGCAAAATGTACATTTCCGCATTCATATCGAAAAAAATCGTGTTCACAATACTTTCCCTCCTGGTCAGTTGGTGGGCCGGGAAAGTAATATAATAAGTAATACGCACGGTTGGTGATCAAAACATCTATACCTACCTCTGACATACAGTTATACAATAAACATATATCTGTCTATCTATGGACACCGAAATTATCGATAGAATTAAAAGAGGTACGATAGATCAGATCAAACCGAATAGTTTCAAAGATATTAATAGAAGTGCAAAATTTGACCTGAGATTGCCCACCAAAACTACTAGGACAAGGTATATCGAAAGATCTCAAATAGTGAGAGAGTGATTAAGTCCTGCATTGAGAAAACCTATGTACCTAGATGGGCTCCCTAAACAACGATTACCCTAACTGAAATAATGGCCAAACATCAAACAAGGACATGGTTTCAGGAAGGCGGTACGCTATGCTTCATAATACATAAAGAATAATGGTGTAAGACCATTGCCGGCATGTCAAATGTCGTTGTCGAATTTGCATTTCTGGCAGTGGTTTCCGCACTGCATATCTGGAGCGGACTAGCTGCCATTACGTCAAAGCCGTCAGTGGTCTTGCTAGAATGTAGCAGTGTCCTTGTCGATTGTATGAGGCGTCATTATCGACCATTATGTATGTATGTACCATCTGGACTATCCGTTGCATTCGACTTATACTTTTATGGAGTACTGATATGCTGAAAAACGGGTAAGATGTAATCCGCACGACAAAATGCCCCTCCTGGGGGGTAATTTTAGAAAAAAATTGCATGATAAAATTGTATAGGGTTCACTTAACATACTCGGGCCGTAGACAAATTTAGCATGCTATTTTTTCAAGAATAGACTCCCTGAGGGAAGTTCTGGATCCGCACCTTAAAGCATAAGATATAAATTAGGAATTTTTCTAAAGGTACCTTCACGTAACGTTACAAATTTATTAAAAATAACCTAATTATTTTGTCTTGATTCATCTAATCATTCTTTTTCTGACCTTTTTCTTTCCGTAACTTTTCTCTTGACTTTCCTTTTCCCTTTATTTTAGTTCTAAGTCTATTTTTCTCAATATATTTTACGGAATGTTATATTCAATTCTGTTGCAAATTTAAATATTAGAATTGCGTTTTTTTAATGATTATTTTATGACCACATTTTAAGGCAATTTTGGTTTATGAGCGTTTACTGCAACGTTTAAATCATTTATTTTACTATTAGAGCCCTGTCCACCCTAGAACGGGTTATTCCCAGTCGGGTGAGAGAATCAATTTAGCATGAGTTTAGGATTTTGCCATTCGGTCTCTGTTATTTTTACAAGCTTTTATTTACCTTGCTATGTTTTTCAGTATGTTTGCTTAGGGCAAATCTTGCAAGCAGAATTAGAAACCCTTCCTCTTATCTCATGAAGTTGAAATTTTACATGTTGGTTCAGTTCCGATGATAATGCATTTTTGTGGTGAGCATGAACAGATTCTACCCCGGTGATTGGCTTCAGACGAGGGGACTCCTTAACGGTTGACAGCTCAGTCACGAAATTTTGTATACGCATTAAATTATAATAGCCCGTTATAAGTTCTGTCATGACATGTCTGCTGCGCCCAGGGTCGGTTCCCGACGAGGGGACTCCCCAACGGTCACCAGCAAAGACACAAAATTTTGTATACGCATTCAATCATAATAGCCCGTTCTAAGTTTCACCGCGACGCTTCACCCAGGGCTGGTTTCCAAAGAAGGGACTCCTCAACGATCAACAGCACGAACGCGAAATTTTGTATAGCCCGATATGATATCCCGTTCTACGTTCCACGATGACATGGCTGCTACACCTAGGGTTGGCTCGGGACAGAGCATTTTAATAAAAGCTTGTTTTTAAAAATGTGTTTTTACATTTAACTTATTGTAGCTAAAATTAATACTTTATAGGAATTATTTCCTAATAATTAAATTAAAAATAATCAGATAAGGTCTAAATATTTTGCTCCATTAGGATGTCTAGTTGACCCTTCCACCACAAAAAAATAGGCACCGATCTACGCCACTGCATGTATGCACAGTGACAATTAGCGGAATCAACCGCGACATTAGTGATTATAATTATAATTATCTGACCGGCCAAGGACGTCATTACGATTGCCGCGAGCCAATAAACCTTGAGGCGGCTCCGTGTTCTGCGACGCGACGTTATAAAGGGCGATATTAATCCGTTGGAAAAAAGCGTATTGAACTATGATCTTGACATTGGTTTTACCTTGAGCGTAGAAACACACTCGTTATCTCTCCGCGCGGCCTCTGCGCCTGACGGTTGAACCGTCGATTATAATGCTACTAGAAATTAGGCCCGTTCATAGCGGACTGATTGCTATGAATTGAGCCGAATTTAAGTCTATTAACCGATCGAAAACAGGATAACGAACCCTTCTCGAAAGGAGCTGTGCAAGAAATCGATCGCTTGGGAATCGCTCGAGACATAGTACAATTAATCGCGTTTATCTGTTTCGCCGTGGGAGGATGAAATTGTATGAAATTTTAAGGAGCCTTGGATAACGGGCGAGCGTGACTTGAAGTTTTTTTGAGTTCTAGTTTTTTTATATTTTTGTTACTAAATTACTGTTTTTTGTGGTTTTTCGCTATTTCTATTTTTGTGCATTTTCAGTTTTTATTTCTTCTCCTGAAATCCGAATTTTTATGTTATTTTAATATTTAGATTTTTTTTTGACTTTTTTATAATTTTGTGTGTAATTGGAAATGTAATTTTATTCGAAATAATTTTATTTGAAAAGTAATTTCTATACCCAGATCGGGTTTTGGAAAATAAATACTCACTTACTTACTTACTTGCTTAAAAAAAGCGTCTGACCGACACCTTAGCCTGACGTTGCTGGCACAGCATCCATGTTGACTGACTGACTGACTTGACTGGGTAATGTCAGACCCCGCGGATGAATGTTGCCAACCTTCAATGTTAACGTGCTAATCCATGGCGATTTGATAATACCATCGAGAAAGGCCGCATAAAATTTCTTCTTGCTTCTCATATATACTAGGAAATATTTTTTGGTAAATATATTAAATGTGTCTTTTAGGTATATAACTTCATTATTATCATATCAGAGATAGCAATGAAAGCAAGACCCAGGGTGAGTAATTACTCCCTTTTCCTCCAATATACATACTGCTGGAAAAAGTTCTAAGTAAAACGTATTTTTTTTTTAAATATATTGCCTATATAAAATCCAAAAATTACATATCTTCAATATGATATATATTTTTAACGTCGTAGATAATACCTGCTGCTTTTTATTTAGTCGTTATTCAGGTTGGGATTGATGGTACAGGTGGACCGAAGGAATTTACCAGTTAGATTTGTTATCTGAATCCGATTGGAGATAGATATTTTCCTACTGTCTATTCTTAAAAACTTGATCGATTGTACTAAACGATCTGTTGGCCAGTGTGGGAATCGGTCAAAGGGTGGCACGGGCCCACGACAACTCTGTCGCTAATACTAGGTAGAAACGCGCGTAAGCGACTACATGCCGTGGCCAGACTAAAGGGCGAAGAAATCCGTACAAATCCGGTAGGCAAGCGGGGGTCCCACTGGGTCTCCTTCCGAGTGCCTTGCAGTCTGAAGTAGGTAGAAGACCGCGTAAGCGACTTCACACCGTGACCAGATTAAAGGGCGAAGAAATCCATCTAAATCTGGTAGGCAGAGCCAGGGGGCCCAACTAGGTATCCTTCCGAGTGCCTTGAAGTCTGAAGTTGGTCTCTGCCGGGCTCGTGGCGGAACCGGACCTTAGATTGCCTTCGTCTAAAGTTTTTGTGTCGTTGATGTTAGGGTGACAAAATGGCAACAGCTGGTATAACATGGCGGGCACACCCGCAGCAATTACCAATTTAAAAAAGTTAGATCTTCTTTTATCAAACGACAAGCCACGTGGGAGGGCAAGTGGAACTTTCCAATGCGCCAACGTTACGCAATAGAAAATAGAATTAGTAATTTTCCGAGCAATCCTCTTATTTATTTGCTCAATTATGATAAAAATTCTCTAGAGTCGACGAGGGCTTTCCACACGATAATTGATATCACTCGGGAGAAATTTCGTAGTTATGATCGCTAGCTACGATAGATGACCGAGCGTGGCGTGGCCCGGCGCCGGCTTGCGAATGTGTGAGTCCGCGTCGGTCACGAACTCCCAAGAGAAATCAAATGGGCATAGCCGTGACCTTTAAACGCGGCCGCGGCCGCGGGCAGATTGGTTGCAGATCAAAGAGCTTCGAAAGAAAATGGGAGATTGGTCCGCGCTACATCCGATTCAACTGCGCCATTAGTACAGCCAACGTGATCAACATTAAAATTCATATTTTGACCTTTAAATCTTTAAGGAAATGTTAAATCTATTTTAAATAAAGAATTCACATTGCAAAGATTGCAATTATTTGTTTTATTATTATATTTTATGCTATTCAAGAAACAAATACTTTGAACAAGCATATACAACTCTGTTATATACTAAAGATAAATTAACCAATTATACGGAGTAGAAACGTGTACATTAACCCAGACTTTGTGTAAAAGGTTAGAAGCTTTCGAAATGTGGATTTACAGGAAAATATTGAAAATATCTTGGACGGATAGAGTCACAAATGAGACAGTGCTGCAAAGAATGCACAAAGGATTGGAATTTCTGAAGACCATAAAGAGAAGGAAATTCCAATACATGAGTAATAAATACCACCTTCTCCAAATAATCCTGCAAGGCAAGATAAAAGGCCACCGAAGACCTGGCCGAAGGAGAGCCCACTAGCTACAAAACCTCGTTGAATGGTTCAACTCGAGCACCACGCGCCCCAACATCACAGTGGCTATAATGAGGGGGAGTTCATGGGCCCTTGCTGAGTTGGCCACGAAGACCCATTCTGTTCAGGGTTGGTCACACTTACGGGTCAACACCTATCCGACGGCCTCCACGCATGAAGTGCGAGCCTGGGTAGGACTCAGGCCTTATGGTTAGTTTACCCTAGGAATCAATCTTCTGGCGCACCTGGACGGTCTGCGCTCCGTGCGGCATTGCCAATCGATTGCGCACTCTGACTAACAATCGGGGGAGTTTGGAATCAGTTCTGTTTTCTATAGAGCGGGGGTGGTTGCGGACCTTACGGCGACTGCTCTTGAAACGACCATCGGCTACCCGATCCTGGGTGAACAGGGGGGCATAGGATGCCGTGGTCCGCTATAGATTCGGTATACACCGTTTCACCGTTTCGTAAGAGAGAGGACCGCGCAAGCGACTTCGAACTCGTAACCAATCGAGAGACTGGAGTAATCTGGTCGCAATTGGAAGTAAGGGCGTGAGTACAAGCCCGCTGGGTAACACTCCTAGCTATCTCGCGGTTAAGTCGTTGGCCTCTTACGGGTTTGTGGCGGAGCTAGACGGTGGACTGTTTTGTCCAAGTCTTCTGCGCTCACTCCAGGGAGATAGAACGACTAATCGTTAAAACTTCCTGAGGTGACGGGCTCGCCTGCTGTAGTCAACAACCCTAGTGGCTATAATGACCGCCGACTTTCCGATAGGAGATGGCACTTTAAAATGATGATGTTTCCAAATGTTAAATGTACTTTTACTACTACTTACGTACTTTTACTTACTAGAATTGTACGTTTTTTTTAGTTTAAACATTACTCATCAAAAAGTTAGGTATTAGCGCTGTAAATAAGAGATAAATAAATAAATGTTTTGACCGTTTTATGGTAACTTAGGTACTATTTAAAAACTACATATTATATGTATTACATGAATGACGTAAATAAATATATTATGCATATAATAATATCTACACAGCTACATAAATGTGAATAATAAGTATACGTAATTAGGTAGTTTATTAAATACATGGATAATTTCGTATGTAACTTTTCTGACCTCTATAATTAATTAAAACAACAATAAAATATTTTAAAAAATAAACCGAGTATTTACTGTATCATAAAATCAAGAATTGTCTTAATATTAATTCTGTCTTTCAAGGTGTTTAATATATGGACACACCTAAAGTGCATGATTTTGATTTGTGCATGATTTGGCGTATTGACGTATATAGGGTATTTGACGTGTTGGTTGTGAGACAGTAATTATACGTGTGAAATATAATTACGCATCTCCATAGGAGCACGGCCCGTCATTCTTCGCTAAACCACTCACATGACACTAGAAATTAAGTAAAACAAGCTGATTTGGGCAGAGGCATTAAGCGTTTCTGGCGCCGCGTCTGTATGATTCCTTCTGGCGGAGGCTAAAGTGCAGAGTGCAATCAGCAGATTGACTTTGACGAAATATATTATTAAGTGGCTCATGACGAAAAGTAGAAGCCAGTGCGAAGAAATGGTGACTCACATTCTGACGTAGGCCATATTTGTTACTTGATATGATACTTGACAATAATTACCTTTAGTTGATTACCTATGTTTAAAAGAAATTAATAAAATAATACTAAATAATTAGAGTTATAATTTTATACGTGCATAATAAGGAAGGAACCTTCTTAACCTACTTAATTTATTTGTTTATTTGTTTATAGATTTATTTATTTACCTATTTAAATATTTTATTATGTATATATTTAATATTAGTCACGTGTTTATAATTTTTTTATATATTTACCTTTTAATTTTTAAGAATTAATGATCGATCGAAATGAATGAAAAAAATATAAGAAAAGTAAAGTCACTATGTATTAAATACTATCACCCTAGAACTGATATACAATCTAGTGTGGTGATATAATCCACAAAAAGGTAATCTTATCTGCTTCGCCAAAAAAAGTTGTAATTTTTTTGATTATTTATACATTTGTTTTTCCAACATTTATTTTTTATTGGATATTTTATAAAAAAATATATATTTAAAAAAATATGTGAATTATACACAAAGTCATTTAGACGTGAAAACGTCTGTTCGGGTTGATTCAAAATCGATTTGATGGCCCGGTAAAAAAATCTATGCAAAGAAAATCTCGAAAAAATCAGGGAGTAATGAACCGATACCGACCAATCGACTAAATTTACATAGCGTACAGTTGTACGATTTTAGCTAATACTGCTATTGCGGACGTAGGGTGAAAAAAAAGACACAAATATAGGGCCATGCATACCTTGCAGGCAGTTACATCAGCCACCGACTACACCCTGTAGCCCAATTACAGGATGTCCAGCCAGTGGACTGGAGACACCTGAACCCTCAAATAAACGCCAAGTGTGTATTGGGTAAAGCCCTTGTGTGCACACTACAAGAAGAGGATATCACAGGCAGTTTATCTCGCGAAGACATGAAGCTAAGGATGTTGGAAAGAAATCGATAGGCTGTACCTGAGCCTGCAGCGATATTGGCTTCGACAATAATTCGCGAAAGACGCGTGGCAGAAACTGAAAGAAGCCTGGGCTCGAGAAAAAACCAGTGTACGTGAATAACAAATATGTCCAAGTATAGGTAATATAATCATAATACGACTGTATTTATTTATATTTACCTATGTCATGTATTGGTCACGTGTGTCATTTACCTCACTTATGTCACTTAATATGTCTTAATACACGTCTTAATACGTCACTTAGGTCATTATATGGAATATAATTAAGCAAATTATTAAACAAAGAACAACGCCACCTATTATATTTCGTTGAAACTACTTCAAACAAAACCCGTAAAAATAGACCCGTATTATAAAATCTAATATTCGCGAATATATATGTAAAAATAATAAGACATATCTTTAAGAAATCAACATTAAGACTAAATAAAAGAGAAATATTCCATGGTACGCAACTTAACCGCAGTAGAAAAAAATACGTTTTTATATCTCAAAAAAGAAAAGACAAAAAGAAATGAATGGACGGACCCAATTTCGGAAAAAAAAACATTTTTTTGTTATTGGTTTTAATCGTGTACATGGCTTGTAAAAATATTCGTTCTTATCAAAGCTAATGCCCTTAAAAATATCGAGAATTTTTCGACAAAAATTAAATCAAAATATGAACAGAATCGAAGCAAACGGCTCAGAAGAAAGAGCGTCTCAAAGACCAGCACTGAGCGATCCAGAGTTACGGGAGCGCCGAAGAAGATTAACGGCGGAAGCATTTCAACTGTTTTTTTTAAATAATTATTTTTTAATGTGACTCCTCTAAACCGTCTCTTAAAGCAATGTAACTGTCAGCGGTACGAAAGTTCCTCGGAGACTCAGCCGAGAATAAGTCCTGTGTAGAGGTGGGCGTCGTCGTTATTGTTATTACAGGGGGTATTTTAGCTGAACGACCGCGCAAATATCGTCGCCTCCCGGCCGCTCGTAAAACTCCTGAAAAATGTCCGCTTTCGTCAACAGCTTTGTTGCTTTACTGGATTGTCGTGGCTTTGGCGTTAATCTGCCGCGCGGGAGACGCGCCCGCGGGGACGCCGCACCGCCATTCCGCGATATTTTAACTACTACCCGTCACGCCGGGGTCATTCGCCTCCGTTCATCCTCGTCATCATCACTATCTGCCGATGTTCGACCGAAATCGTTTGAAAGTATGAGGGAGATAATATGTAATTCCAGCGCTCCGACCCAGTAAAAAAATGTGTTCATAAGGGTTACAGGGAATAACAATCAATGTCAAGTTAAAAAAAAAAGTTTTTTTATATATTTTTTTTGCTAAAAAATGCATTTAATCAAGGGTTTGAGAGGAAAAACAATATTTTGCCTGTAAACCAAACTTATTTAGGCTTCTAAAACAAACATACATTTTAGTTAAATTACACAAGCTTATATTTCACTCCGCCAGACTGACAGCATACAGACTGAAGTGTTTGGGCGAGTGGAAGCGAGGAGGGCCCAATTACCCTGAGCTAAACCTCCTCCACAAAAGCCCATTCACCCTAACCCAGGATAAACTAGTAAATAAAATCATGGTAGAGAAATCCTATAAAATCCTAATTCCTACCAGGGAAGACTGGAAGAAACCACATTGGCTCCAAAGCCACAATACGGACGAGTAACAAATGGATGTTTTGGGCCACCGACAGATCAGGAACAAATGGACGTTTTGGGGTAGGCGTGTACGGATTCAAAACCAATCACAGAATCAGCATCCCTCTTGGACAATATACCATGGTTTTCCAGAATGAGGTGTTTGCCATATTGGAATGCATAAAACTACAAAGTCGACTTGAGGTAAAAAAATAGAAAAATCCTTATCTGCTCTGACAGCAGAGCAGCATTGGACGCTCTGGCTAAAGCCACCACAGAATCTTCTGTAGTCTGGGACTGTATGAAAGAGCTCAACAAACGGGAAAATCCAACAAAATCACCCCAATATGGACACCAGGCCATCAAGGCCTACCCGGCAACGAAGAGGCGACAGACTGGCAAAACTGGGCACACTAGAATGCCCGGCGGAGCGAGTTGTTGGGGTCCCCTTCGCCATATGTAAGAAAATCATCATAGACAGCTTGGAGCGGGAACATCGGGCGTCCTGGAAACAGAGCCAAGGATGTTGCCAGGCAAAGGCCATGATGGAGCAACCACTTCGGCATACATATCGTTGGTCGCTGCCCAGGCCTCGTCGCAAAAAGTCGCAGTTTACTGGGACGAGCCATTCTCGAATCCAGCGACCTGCCCAACCTGAATGTCTGTGACCTGTAACAGACCACTGACCCAACCTCAAAGTGGGTAGTTACAAAAAAACTTATAGATCCAGGTGACATCAAGGGCTGCATACAAGCCCCCCAGTCGGAAACGGAAACTAAAATATAACAATATTTGAGTTTCAAAAAAAAAATACCTAAATTATATCTCAGAAAAAAAACATGGAAAAGTCATTGGCTTTGATTAATATTCCCCATCACAGCTCCTCCTCAGCGTCAACCGGAAGGTCATCGAGGTCTGGACCCGACGGAAAGCAATGATCAATGTTCACCATCACCGCGTGAACCTTGATCGTTCTATCCCGTGACACGTTTTCTTCTCACTTCATATGATCAGACTATGATCTTTCTTTCGAAAATTCGTTGGGGAACAGGCCACAAGATGGCATTATTATCTCATTTTCACCAAAAAATTGACGTTGACCTATTATTCCCGTAACCCTTCTTATACTATCTCAAATTGTGTCATGATTAAGGGATATACAATGTGTCGCTGTTTTAGGTATTGGCTAAAATAAGCGCGGTTATTTACTTGCATACATTTTCAAACTCTTTTGTTTTCTTCTCTTCGATTTATCTGTTTTTTATCGACTACAATAATTGCGATTTTCAAGTTCTGTTTTCGAATTCTTTATTTTCTACCCATCATTTTAAAATTTGAAATAATAAACTTGTAAACCACTAAATATATTAGGAAATGACCCAGATTCTAAGGCACTTTTGTTTTACATTCTTCCTTTAATAATAATGAAGCTATGAAATATTCAATTTTTATATTATGACATTTTTAATTTAAACCCTGCTGAAAATGTCATAAAGTGACTTGATCAAGAGTTGTAGAATGTTCTCAGAGTTTTAAGTCACATTAAATATTTTTTTAAAACCAATGTTAACGAATATATTTTGAAAGGCCACCATTTCGAATCAAAATGGCGGATATCTCTCATCAGAGTTTGAAATCTTGGCACTACGATTAATGATTTTTGAACGTAATTTGGTTCTAATCGGTCGCGTAGTTTTTGAGATACAGTAAGTATAGGCATACACACACACACACACACATACACAAAAAACACACATTTTCCAGAAATTACTCTTTTGGATTCTCAGGATGTCAAAAGGTGGAGGTCAGTTGCAAAATCAAATTCTAAATTTTCCTCGAAAACAATTATTTCCCTATTAACTACATACTTCGTGTAACACGATGTATTTTTTACACGACTACCCAACAAAAAAGGTCTAAAGTGTTTGGGAATCATCTATGTATGTTTTCCTTTTCTTTTTTCCATGATAACTTCGAAACTCTTAAACCAATTTAGAAGTGTGTGGTATTGTTAGAATCGCTATGTCATACCGAGTGTCATACGATATCAAGTAAGTAGTTAACTACATGTCCAAATGTCAATAAATTTACATAAATATATCGTGTTTAGTGTCAAGTGAAAGATCTGATTAGGTACATTCTGGAAATATACATGTATCTATATGGATAAATACATAAACCACAAATATTTCATAGGGTACCTTAACTGATTAAGTATCAAGCAAGTAGTTGTCTAAATGTCCAAATGTCAATAAATTAACATGAATATATCGTGCTGTGTCAAATGAAAGGTCTGATTGAGTACATTATGAAAATATACATGTATCTATATGGATAAATATATAAACCCCAAATATTTCATAAAAATCGTAATAAAAATAATTATAAATACAATAGTTCACTTTCTGTAATGGCAGTCGTGTTTTTTAATCTTTTTAATATGTTTACTTGTTTGGTAAGGTAACAGAGAATTATTTAAAAAAAACACTATCCAAGCTAGAATTTCACACAGCTTCACAATTTTCAAATATGTAATTTAATTACACCCATAAAAGTACTACTTTCCGTGTTTTTTAAAAAAGCCGAATAAACAACATGTTTATCGCTTTCAGACAAGTTTTTTTTCTGAATACTACCAAATATGATTATTTTTATATCTTTGTTCTCAAAATCCAATGTTTTCCGTCATCGCACCGTTTTTGTTTGTGTTTTCATTTAAATGTATCCGATCATAGACGAATTTTCAAGGCTCTCCTCCGTAAAATTCCGACACACACACACACACACACCGACCTCGTGAATAACGATAATATTGACCGACGCTATATTTGGAACTTCATAACTTTGATTGTCACCACATAAGAACCTAGTAAACACTATTAAAATTTGTTCTTTGAACTTGTTATCCTTTTCTCCCGTTGATTTCGGAACGTGGAATGTTGTTCGTGATATTGAATGAACCGCGGAATATTGTCGGGAGACGTCCTAAATTGATGCGTAACGAGAATCGAAGGTTAAAGGGCAAGGTGGTATTTTCTTATTTATATACATATATATTTACTTAATAATTATACAGCTTCGAAGGAGAGAGTGAATGGGTGGTAAGGTGTACGCTCACATGTGGTAAGACAGCTGCCTTAAACCCATGGCCGGCTCTAGGGTTTTTGGCGCCCTAGGCGATCATTAAAGTGCCTTCGGCGGGGTCTATCGGGTATGGAATGGATCTTCGGAAAAACGTTTTTATTAATAATTGTTATAACAAAGAATTTGATTTTATAACCTTTGATTAATGAGTGGGATATGTAAATAACAAAATTTTTCGCCCCCCAAAATTTTGCGCCCTAGGCGGCTGCCTAGGTTGCCTATATGGACGAGCCGGTCCTGCCTAAACCTACCACAGCCGGTCGTTAGTCCGAAGTCCACCGCTCGCCCCTAGAAGTGTAATAATAATATTATGATGGGCCCGATTCCGGTCGGCGAATTCCATGGCAGCTCCGTTTGTATCTAATATACTTTTCTTGGCTTTAGTAGCCTATTTTTTCCCAGAATGGAATTTTTATAGTTTAGGTAAGTAAGAACCAAATTTCTTCTCTGCAGAAATAACATTGATCTAGTTTTAACGTTACTATTCTTATTTTTGAGACGGATTTTCATTGTTTAGGGTAAAGCATTTTCATAGTTCCTGAATATCATTAGAATTAGGTACAAGAAGTTCGTGGCATTCATGGCGCTTTCAGCTTTTTTTATCTTATCTGTATCCTGGAAATGTTAGAGTTACATGTTTTCTACAATTTACACCATACATTTCATTAAAATAAAAATGATAAAATATAATAACATTTTCTAAAGGCCATCGAAATAGTCGGTGTTGCGTGTTAAGATCGAGGAAAGTTGCCAAGCTAGGGAAAAATAGAGCTCGTAGGGACAAATTACTCTAGCGCAACAGGTGGATCTGTCAATTTATTGATAAAACCTGTATGTTGCGTGTCGTCGATGCTAATTAATAATCCAATTAGCAATGAACTGCCAGCAAACAGGATAATTACTTAATAATTGATAATCATAATTGTACGACGCGCATCAGGTGTCAAGACGACTGGTCGTTCTTTGGTTGAAAGCAGGGGTTGTCATTTGTCACGTGGGCGCGGGGGACGACGAGACACGTGACGGATGGGGGGCATAGGGCAGGGGGCGATATATCAAATGAGGAATGGGTGGGGGTTGGAGGGGGGGGGGGGAGGGAGGGCGTGGGAGGTCAGCCGGCCGCTATATCGACCCGGACGGAATGATGACGACGTCTGGTGACCTCGCTGCCTCCTCCGCGTGTACTGTTGCCGTCCGCGCTCATGGGTATAGCAACGACGGCACGCGAGCGAACTGTTTTCCTTGTTAGTTCTTATACCGGCACGACAACAGAAATGAGTAATTTGAATATGCCACACTTATCAACACATGAGTCCTATAGCACTTCTCCTTACCTCAAAGGCTTCTTTCAACCGCTGGGAAGTCATGGTATTCCACTCATACCAAGTCAGGACTATACACCATAGCAATACCATTACAGAAGACTTCTTTTTTCACCTACTCATTTACCTTCCATTCTGCTCGACGTTGGAACCAGCTTGCGCTTGTTATCCGACATGCAGTTTTTTTTACCCTACTTCATGGCGTTATTGAAAAAACATTTTCTTACTCGAATTATTTGTATAAAATTTTATTTCATGCTCTAAATTATTATAGTTTTAATCAGTAACGTCAAATAACATATTGTGTGCATTTTAATGAACACTTATAAAATCGAAGACTATCACGGTTGTTGGACATTATAAATAGGATAGAAACGAATTTACCGCGTGAAATTTGTAGCACCCGACGTTTCGGTGACGTTGCAGCCGCCGTTGTCCAGGGTAGACTGGACCCAGTCTACCCTGGACAATGGCGGATGCAACGTCACCGAAACGTCAGGTGCTACAAATTTCACGCGGTAAATTCGTTTCTATCCTATTATTAATGAACATTTTGTCATCATTGCATGTTTAGTAAGGCTTTTAACTAGTATTACAAATATTGTATGTTACGCTAGGTCAATAAGGTAATAATGAATTTAAAAGTACTTTATTCTGCAGTTTTTTTTACAGTAAAAGCATCTTTTGATATCTTTGTTGAAGGTACATATTATAATCGTAGATGATAATGAACCTGCTGAAACGTTTTGAAGTCAATAAACCTGATTTGATTTGATCTGATTTAAGGAAAATTTTCAACAGGAATAAAAATCGAAATCAATCGTTATAGAAAGCCGACCGGAGCATGATTGTAAAATGTCTCACACCGTTTTTCCTTGAACGGCGCAAGCACGTGTTCGTAGCCAACGGTTGGCCAGCAGTGTCTTACGTCAAATGAACGTCCGACAACAAATTATTAGCGAGACACGAACTGTATCGAGCGATCATTGCCAAGGTCGCCTCGATAAATAACGGGCACGCACGCGGCGCGGTGCGCCGCCGTGCTCTACTCGTCAAGGGATAAGGTGGGGGTGGGGGGGGGGGGGGGGGGGGGTGTCTAGGGAGTTAATGGGACGTTAACGTACGAGAACATACGCGGAAAGTTAATTTCGCACATGTTAAAAAACAGAAAAACTCATACATTAATAAAATATGGATATTCCAAACGTATAATAAAACGTAAACGTAAAATATGGATATTCACATTTTTATTTATACTACATAATATTTTGTATTTGGATTTATTTTATAATTATTTATTTATTGATTGTTTAGATTTTTTATGATTATTTTGTTTGTTTTTACTTTCTTGCGAGGGAAAGTATTATGAACGCGTTAAAAAACGACATAAAGACGGAAATAGCCATTTCGAGCCCCCATGAGACGACTAAGACCATTCATTTCCAGACTAAAGTCTGTCTGTGTGTCTCTGTGTTTGTGTGTAATCCTCCACGATAGCGCCCAAACGCCGATCGAGCTGAAATTTGGAATGCAGGCATTTTTTGGTCACGGCTAGGGTTCAAACGTTGTGGTTGAAATCGGTCCACCCCCCGCGCACTAGTCATATATCAACCTCGAAGTATTGAACTTAGTGACTTGTAATTTAGGTACACAGATGCCTTGTTGGGCCGAACTCACATTCTGAAATTTTGGTTGTAATATCTCATGTACAAGCTACACTAATAATATTTCAATCCCGCCATACATTATAATTAAATACGTTTTGCGTGTATCACCCTTATCCGAGAAACGAACCGCGCCGTCTGAGGCATCGCAATGGAACATAACCGGGATTGTCCGCCGGCCGAGAGAGGGCTTTATGAAATTAATATTCAGATTAAATCAGTCCTTGGCTACTTGCCGGTAAAGTGTTGGGGTGACCAAGCCGTTTTTTTTTAAATTTTATTATAACAATTTCGTAACCATTGTGATCTTAGCTTATGAAGCCTATAGATTAAAAAACATCATTATAAAATTACATTATATAAGAATGACGCAGAATCATTGTGTTTAAATAATTCTTATATATTTTCTTGAATAAACGAAATGAAAATTTGAAACGTATTAAAATGCATTAATTTGAAAAGCCGAATTTGAAAGTAATACCACACATTAATCAGGGCTTAGGATCTTCGCTTTAGTGGTCGAAAACGTTGTGAACTCTGGACACACTAAAACCTATAGTACTACTATATACATAGTATAGTAGTACTATACCCTCAAAATAGTCAAAATCGCTTTGGATAGTATTTTGGCCTAAATGTACCTTCTTTGTAAACACAAGCTTTCCACCGTTTCGAAACATTATTTAAAATCATTTTAACTTAGTCAGTGGCGTAACGTGCCTTGGCGGGGCCACGTATAAAAATTTGTTTGGGGGCCCTTAGGAAGGGTAAAGATTTCTCACAAAAGAAAAAGAAATGTTTGCATAAAATTAAAAGAAATATTTATTCATCATAATTATCTATGTCACTTTTTCCAAAATATTTACAATTAATTCAAATTAAATATACACTCTCCTTGCCTTTTTTTCGGCAAACTGATTTATTAAATCATTTATAGCCGATGATGACTTTAGTTTTTCTAAAGTTTCTGCCTCTATGGACAATAGTGACAGGTCTGACAGGCGTTCATGTCCCATCGAAGTTCTTAGGTAATTTTTAATCATTTTTAATTTTGAAAACTTCTTTCAGCAGTTGCAGTTGTAACTGGAAGCGCCAAGAATAAAAAGCATGCTGTTATTACCTCCGGAAAACTGGATTGAAGACTATTGCATTTTATTAGCAATAATTCAATGAGTTCCTTAATGGAATCAATTTTTTGAATTTCAGATTTTAAGCATGTTTTTAGAGCCTTTAATTGGTCATAAAGAATAACTGAGATGTCTTTATTGTATTTAGCCGACAGTTTTCCGTAAGCGTTTAATATCTCTTCGTTTGAAGAAGACAGGAGTTTCTCCGGTTGTAATATTTCGAACATACTACTCAGGTCGCCAGGTTAGGTCAGCTTGGGGGCCCCCGTAGTCCGGGGGGCCCAAATAATTGATACGGCAGATACGGCGGTAGCTACGCCCCTGGCCTCAGTTGAACATTGCTTCACAGTCCTTATATTTACTTAGTTTCATTCTCACACTATATTTACACTAATCAAGTATTCTGTCAATCGATTACTTACTTCATTTGTTGCTTTACACTTGTTGATTGTAGCACTATTAGATTGTAGCAGTTCGTACAATTCCCTACAATTCCAAAACTGTAAATAAAACAGAAATATTCGACAGGAATTTGTCTCGGGTAGCAAATTATATAATATCTGGTAATGTATTTTGAAGAATAATTGGCTTGAAACAACGTGAAACACTTTTTATATATCTATTCAAACCCTATTCAAAAAACTGTCAACTATAAAATGATCTAATTTCATCTAATTTCACCATGGCATGATCCCTGTGGCATTTTGCAGGCTTTGATTTCTATTCTGGTATAGTTATCTTAAACAACAGATTACTGATTAAGTAATCTCATATTGCCGATCCTAATATCTGAATTAAGGTATTCCCTGATTCGATACAAATAATTTAGTCTCGATCATGACAGAAGCCAACGCCTTACGTCGAGGCACCGGGTAAGGTACCCAGCGGCAAGCCTCGCCCCCTGTCTACCAGTTTTGGAAGGATATCTCTGTCTGGATACTTCACTGTCTGGATACTGATCGGGATACTTCCACCCTCCCGAATGGTCACGAATCCGGAGTCGCTTGCGCGACCTCAACCTGCCGTATATTTAGCGGCGATTCAGTTTGAATCTATCGCGGACCAAATGCATCTTTTGCCCCTTTCTGAATTCCGGATCAGGTAGCCTAATGGTCATTTCAAGAGTGGTTGACGACAAGTCAACATCCACCTCCGCTGCTTAGGAGACACTATATTTCAGTGGTCTCCAGACTCCTTCAGCAATTAGTCAGAGTGCACAACCGATTGGCGTCGCCGAACGGTGCGCAAACCGTCCAGTAACGCCGGGAGGCAATCCCGATCCACCAGCCGGGAGGCCTGAGACGCTGGAGTCTTACTCGGAGTATCCCGGACTTGGACCGATTCGAATACAAGTGGATCTTATGGCTCAAGCTGCACGAAACCATTCGATAACTCTTAGGCCAATAAGATAGATTAGTGAAGTCTTCGTTCATATTACAAACTGCAGAAATAGCTTCGAAGGATGGACGGAGTAGAATACCTGGCATCCTCTGCCGTTCCTAAAGGATGAAGTGCTCTTCAACTTCAAATGTATAAAGAGGGGTAGAGAATATGTGAATATATTGTGAACTCGTGTAATGATGGTGAAAGAACTCGTGTAATGATGGTGATGATAAGCGGTGAAAAATCCTGAAATTATGACATCGAAATCAGCAGGCCTCAATCGATTAACTCAAGCAAGTTGTATGTGGTTACTGGTTAGATAGTAAAGATAGTGCTACAGTGTATGGAACTTAGGGGAATGGGTTTCGCGAAATTGGCATTCTCGGATAGATACTTATGCTCAAATTTGTGCTCCACGATCTCTATGATACCCGCAAGTGAACCTCCTAAATGGGGTCATTGTACGTGATCCTACAACAGGTCCTAAAGCTAGCTGACGCCAGATACACAAAGAATAAAATATGAACAGCCCTCGTTCATATTTTTTTAATTATTTTTTTTTTAAATATGAACGTGGGCTCCTCCCTAACCTTAAAAGAGAATACGTCCCAATCGTAGAGACTACATGCCGAAAGAAAACACTCACTCTCTTCATTAAATAGGATGGCCAAAACTGGGCATTCAAACCCGACTTGTCTTCTATTTTTATGAAGAATTAATTATCAAGCCATTCATCGTTAATTTAGCTTTTTTCGGAATTTTCAACACCTATTTTCATTATATGTAAAACGAAGTGTGTAGCTAAAATGAGAGAACTTCAAGGTGGCTGGCAAAATCATCATGGGCTATGATAATCTACATTGACTTGCTTCGCGTAAGATGGCGTAAGTTTCTCTCTACCTGTGCTTTATCATTACGGGGGTACGCACACCGCCGCACACGAGGCGGTCCCTCATTGTAAAATCAAACAGAGTTTCAAATAAAAATAATATGGTAGGTTCTTCTATCTATAAACAACTAAGAATTCAGAATTTTACAACTTGGCTACAAGACTACACAACTAATTGTTGCGTTTGAATTTTTCTAAGAAATGGGATACCTACATTACATGACGGAAACATCTGAAAAAAGCGATAAATGGGTGAGTAAATGAGTACGTCGGAAAATAATTGTCTTTATAAAAAGTCGTCACGCTTGGAATGCATCATAATTAATTATTATAATTAATAAGTGATTGGAGCACCTGTTCGTCCTATTTAAAAAAAAAATATAAATTTTGACAAAAAGAAATAAATTTAACTGCCCTACCTATACGAACGTATGTGATACGTTCGCTATAGTATCGTCCGCTATAGTATCGCCCGCTATAGTATCGTACAAGTACAATAAAAAAAAACAAAAAAAAACGCACAATTATGAAATTGTTCCTACGATTCTAAATACAAAAAGGGTCGCAAAAGTGTAAAAAAGTTTTCTGGTATATTGTAAACAAGTAGTTATCAAGAAATCAAGCAGGTAAAAAAAGGTTTTTTTACCTACTATTTGAATAAAAACCCAAAGCTAAGGCGGTTAAGATACATCAAATTACTGACATCTGTCTGGGAATTGAGGAAGTTGGGAAATCGTGTGTATTAATGTTGAAGCGCCATCTATAGTCGATTAACTAAAATACATTCAGAGTCGATCTCGCTGCGCAGTGTCGCTCTGCTATCTATCGGTTGGTAGCGAAAAGATCCTCCAGGAATGGTTCATTTTAGCGATTTGGAAATAATGTAAAGAAATTATCATAAGACAAATATATTATTATAGATAATACGTAATGTTATAACAGAAAGAATTCTTAAACTACAATAACAAATAGAAAAATGCTGAGGTGTTGTGACATCGATTAAGAAAGAAATTTATTTAGTTAGGTTGATCTAGTGTTTATTTAAAATCAATGAATTACCATTGATTAATTTGGATTATAAGGGGTGTTCGCTACAGATCGATATACAGATCGACAGATCGATACTTTCAAGGACCATGTATATAGAACCATTGATTTTATAGTGTAAATCAATGATAGAACTAAACAAGAAAATTTCATCGTTTTACTATAGCTTTTTTTATTTTTTATATTTTGGATATTAAGAGTTTTTTGTACTAGGACTTATACTCAGTTTTTATGTAGATACATGAAAAAGTCAACTACATTTTTTTCATTTAGGCCTCTGTTACTAATAAGTTTCTAAGGAATAATAGTATACCTACTTAGAAAAACAATTATCACATTGAATACCGTTATAAAGTTGAATTAAACTTCAAATAGACAGCAAAATCTTAATCTCCAGATATTTTTTATTGTGTCAGTATAACTTACAAGTGAAAGTAATAATGTATAGGTATATCGTTTAACATAATAACGGCATTAAAATAAATTAGATAACATAATACCGTCATTAAATAAATAGAAAATTATACTCACCATACCATTCTAAATTCGTTTTCACATGAGCACCAAAGGGAAAAAATCGGTAATGTCACCCCTAGACTTTCCCGGCAAGTAGCCAGGGACCGATTTAATCTGAATATTAATTTCATAAATAAAATTGATGAGCGATGAACTCTCTCGGCCGTCGTATGAACCCGGTTGTTCCTCGGCTAGCCTCGGTTGGCTCGACGGTAATATTTAATTAAAATGTATGTCAGGATTTAAATATTATTAGTGCAGCTTGTTTATGAGATATTCCAAACAAAATTTCACAATGTGATTTCGGCCTAACATAAAATCTGTGTATCAAAATTCAAGTCTTTAAGATGTTATAAAACTAGTGCGCCCCTATAATCTTATCAACTCTTGACATTACTAAATTATGCCTGCATACCAAATTTCAGCTAAATCGGATTAAGCGTTTGGGCGCTATCGTGGAGGAATACACACAAACACACACACAGACACAGAGACACATACACACTTTAATCTGGAAATGGTCATAATCGTCTCAGGGGGACTCAATGTGGATATTTCCGCCTTCATCTCAAAAAATATTTATTTTAGCGTGTTCACAATGCTTTACACCCTCGTCGGTTGTTAGGCTTCGAAAGCAAAACGGGCAATGTGAAAAAAATATTCTGATATAATATCAATATAGGTTTTGAACCTTTATAGACTGAAAGCAATGCCTTTTAAATAAAATAAAAATACGTAAAAGTAAACGTATTTGGCTATCGATGTATAAAATTGTAGAACTTAAAAAGTAATTAAAATTTAGCAAAAAAAATATATAAATCAATTATAACATGAAATGAACGGGACATAATAATGGAAACAATAGAATATTGAGATGCATATCGACGTTTATTGTAATATTTATTATGTTTAGAATATAGAAAACATAAAATTAAAGAAATTGCACACTCGATTGTCACATAACTACCCTCAAAACCAAAATAAAATGACAGCTGACGATCCTCAGTTTTTCTCAGTTCGAGACAAACGTTCTTCGTTTTGTGCCCGCTTCAATTTTTCAATCATTGATTTTAGAATGACAAAATCTGGTTTTGCACAAGTGACGTGGTTTTAAATCCCATTATAAACTAAATTTAGCTAAAAAAATACATGGTTTCCACATTGTATGCACCCTCGGAGAACAGACAGTGTGCAAAAAAATCTTACCTACGTAGTACTGTCACTAAAATTATTATTTGTGTGTATGTAGGTTACTGGAGTTTAGTTGTTTTGTAGATTTTGTGAAATAGATTTTTTGTAAAATAACTCCACCTTATAATATTACTAGAAAATAAGCCTGTTCACAACGGGCTGATTGCTATGAATCAACCTTTATTTTGATTTAAAGTTAATGACCGATCCAAAACTGGATATAAAACTCTTTTTAAGTGTATTGTCCGAAAATGAATCGCTCGGTACTAAAATCGCCGCAATTAAAAATAAGCATCTAAGCCTTCGTCCGAGCTTGTCGACGACACTGATCAAGTAACCGTGTCAGCGCGGCGCGTGGCCGCTGACTGGCGACTGACTGTATTTGGCGGCCTGACTGCTTCGTGCTATACATACACACATACAAACACACACACGGGATTTTGTGTCGCGTCGCTCATTATCTCACCGCCAGATTTACTGCACTATCGGCTCATGAGTGCCCCCCCTGAGATCTGAATATAACGTGCTGTTCTATATCCCTGGTAACAGTAGTGACTTCTTCTCATTTTCTTTTAGCGTGCATATACATAGTTTGTCTCTAGAATGCTTTGCTTAAAAATGTGAGAATCGAGCTGTGTATAATATGCTTCAAGAACTCAAATATAGTTCAGTCAAATATATTGTTTTTACGTATTTTCAGGTAAAATTAGTATAGATCCAAAAAAAAACATGTTGGTATAGGTTAGGTCTAGAATATTGCCTCTAGGTAATAAGCTCGCCTTTCCTGTGAATAAAGCGATTTATTTTTATTAATATGCTGACTCATGGGCGTCAATTGCGAATCTTGAATGTGCGCGCAGCTTTATCCTTTCCCTGTCCCTGTCCTTTGCGAGACGCTTCTTTCCGGGCTCGTGTATATTCCTGCTATTATTAGGTAGGCTTACCTAGTATACTGCTTGTCGAGATATCTAGATTTTATCTGTGTTCTATGTATCGTCTCCCCCGTTCGTCTCAGTGCCAGGAGATGGAGTAGTATGGGTGGACCAACGTCATCGCTTGCCCCCCCCCCCCCCCCCCCCCTTCCCCACCCGTATCGCTCTCGCCCCCTGGCCACCTGTGCCACCCCCAGCCCGTGCACGACCTCGCTCCCTGCGCCCCCACAGCCAATGCCAATGCCAAGGTCGCACTCCGCAGGCAGTACTCTCCAAGTGCATTTAGCTGAACGGGCACGTGTATTATGACCATCGCGGTAACAAAATAAAGAACGGGAGTGCGAAGGCGGGCTGTGAGTAAATACGTTCACCGAATAGAAAGAGATAGGGGCATGTGGGGCCCTCCTCTATCCTTGTCTAGTTAGAACTCGAACAGACTTATGAACTCGAAGCGTTGCCATAGTGATATATACGCGTTGCCAGAGTGATATATGTACGTGTCTCCGTGCATGCGCGACTAGACAAGGATGGAGGGGGTACTATATGCTGCTGTCTCTTTCTATTCGGTTGACTCATTCTCAGGCTGGTCACGGGATCTAGTAGTTATATGTCAATGATTATGACACAACCGCCGGCTTTAGGTTCTTCTTCTTCTCTATGTTCCTCCTCTCTCCGGGATTGAACACCATCGATTGCATCGCATCGTGGTGATTAATTTTGGCTCTAAATTTCAAATTTTATCAAATCATCCATCCATTAGCACTTTTTCAATGATGAAAAACAAAATACCCAAAAACATAAAAAGTATGCGCCAATGGCTATTTTTTTCGTATCTGAAGCAGAACGCGTGGAACAATCCTCATGTACTTACTACAGCCGATCAAACATTACCTACTACAGATGCTGTCCAAATTATTTTGTCAAGTTGTCGTACTACTACGTACTATTCTATCAAGAGCACAACAAATCTAAAATTTCCTGTTACAAATCGAGATATATATTTTTCCTAAAATTACCATTTTCAGAAAAGCTTTTAAATGTATTTAACTCGATAACGGTAATTTTAGAATACAAATTGTGTAATATGTAAAATGAAATAATAATTTTTAAAAACACTTTTATATAACTACGTTATGATAAAAATAACACAGGGTCTCGATAGTATGCAAAAAAATGCAAATTAATACTGCAATATAAGCTGCAATTATAACTGTAGCAAAATACCACCATCTGTATTTTTGCAGGACAAAAATCTCTACCAGTTCAGAGAGTAAGGCCATAGAAAATGTAATTGAAACCAATTTGAAGTAGTCACATCTACACAGAAAAAAGGCCTAGTGAAGCCAATTGCTGATGTAGTAAGCGGATATTGCTATTTTATTTAATGCTTGTACACAAAATGTAGTTACAATGTAATTGCACTGAAGTACAGAGATAGAACATTGAAGAACAACAGATTAAGATCGACACAGCTCAAGTAACATCTAACTGGGCTTCTAAGGCCTGTATGTAGATGCATAAATGTGGCGTAAAAACATAAATTAATAGTATTTTTTTATTATTATTCGAAAAGAGAGAAAATACAAAAAGAAGGGAAAAAGTAACCTTTCACTGTTTTTTTCGATTATAATTAGTCAGTTCATCTAGATAAGTCAAGTAGATAATATAACAAGGAAATAATATAGGTTGTTTTCCTATACAATTCAGATATAAAAGTAAGACGTAATTGTATACTACTAATATAATATACAATAATGTATCTTGCCTAAAACCATAATTTATTTTTTGTGACCTTTCGAATGAGCTCATCTTGAATATGAACCTCAGCGAAATTTTCTTAACTGTTGAAATCTTACTTCAAAGAGTTATGACCAGTTGCGTTGCGGTACGTTTATACGCCGGACAGAAAAAAACATCTATTTTTTATAGTCCGCGTACTACGGTGAAAATTCCGAACTTATTAGTAAGTCTCTGCCATCGATCTGCGAAATAATTTCCGCAGTGCGTGGAATTCTATATAACTCCATAGTATGGAAACACACGTCCGGTGACGCACCGCAGTCAATCTGCAGAAATTCACAGAATTTATATCCGGACCGATTTTTTTCGTAGTGTGCGCGCTTTCATGTGATTCTATACTTCACAGATTTTCCGAAAATAAAAGTACGGAATTTTACCGCAACTAGAGCTTTTGACTGCAACAAGCAAATCCGTCACCTCAGGAAGTTTTAACGAAATTTGATCGTTCTGTCTCCCGTAAGGTGAAGAAAAGACTTAAGACAAAACAGTCCACCGTAAAGTTCCGCCACATGCCCGTAAAAAGCCAACGCCTTACCGCGAGATAGCTAGGTATGTTACCCAGCGGCCCGACCCTCGCGCCCATACTTTCAGTTGCAACCAGATTACTCCGGTCTCCCGACTGGTTACGAGTTCGAGGTCGCTTGCACGGTCCTCTCCCTTACGTAGCGGTGAAACGGTGTCTACCGAATCTATCGCGGACCACGGCATCCTTTTCCCGGCTCAAGTCGTTTCAAGAGCAGTCGAAAATTCCACCGATCTATAGGAGACAGTACTGTTTCCAGACTCCCCCAACTGTTAGTCAGAATGCACAATCGATTGGCTTACGCCACACGGTGCGCAGTCTGTCCAGGAGCGCCAGAAGATTGCGGCCTTCAGTGGGTATGGATCACTCTTTTGAGCTTGTCTACGGACACGGAGAAAAAACGGCACGGCGCCGCTGACGTATGCACACGCCGTATGCAAAATGCCGCCGGCGACAATGCGACGTACGGTGAAAAAAGCCGTGTCGTGGAAAAGGGCTCACGTTATTTCCACGGCGCGGATAATGCGCCGTGCGGTTAAAAAAACATGAGACCTACGTCTTGTGGTATAAAATACTCCCACTCTGCATATTAGGTTTGCAAAATTGCTACGCAGTTTATGCTTTCAGTGCGTCTGTACTAGGATGACCTTTCAGGAAGTCAACGCGCGGGCGCGGGCGACCCCGCTCTCTGATATCCCCCCCCCCCCCCCGGCCGCGCGGGGGTTACTCCCCTTTAGATTCGACCGTGACCTTGACATTCGCCCCGCATCACCCTGTTGACATAAGCCGTAGGTACTGTGTACGTATTTTCATAGGATCTAATGTTATTTCAACACGTAATTCTTTATATTTAGCACCTGCGATAAACAGCTTTTCAGAAGTGAGTAAGAGATTGTGTAAGAAGATTTATGTTTTTATTTTCTTAGAATGTTTATTAGTAGGTATACATAAATCAGTCTTGAAATATGGGAGAGAGAATAACTAATTCATAAACTTTAACCCTTTGCACTCGAGCGGCGCCGGTACGGCGCCCGGAAAGTTAATTCGTGGTATAAATTCGTGGTATAATAAGTGGTATAAAAATGGTATTTTTCAACATGATATTTAGAAAAAATCAGCTGGGTCATCCCCGATCTAATAGCCGTAACAGACGCTCGGGACCAAATCCGTTCTCGCAACAGACGACCGGACCGGACAGTTGCTCAAAGTATGTCGTCAAGTGTACACTGTCATCAAGCGGCCGTCGTCCAGGCACGCAAGCATTATATTGGTAGCTGCAACGTCACAGCCTCTACGAAAAACCCGGAAAAAAAAACAAAAAATGAGAAAAATTATATTTAAGCGAACTCGACGATTTTTTACATGAAGTTGATCACAATTTTATGTGTCGATTAATTTCATATATACCCGCGATTGAACCGCGAAACATTCGAGGAATTATTAAACATAGTTAAGCCTCTTATCACAAAAAACGATACTGTTATGATAAAAGCTGTTTCTGCCCAAGAGTTTCGAGCATCTCTGTTGCCATAAAGCTCTTGAGATGTATCCCACAAACATGGGAAATCTTTATACAATTGGAGAATTTCAATAATAATTATATCCCGTTCCGTGATTATTTCCATCCATAATAAAACATGAGCGCACGCCCAGCTTTTCGAACGCGACTTTTCGGAGCGACTTTTCGAACGCGACTTCGAGACGTTTCGAACGCGACTAGCCAACGGGCGGCCAGCCCTGACGGTCCCGAGCACTGATTTAGTACGGAGCGGACCATATCCGATGTGCCGGCCGTCCACACGCACGGATTTGGTACGCATCGGACAGCCGCGGACATAAATAATAAATATTATTGTCGCCGGACTACTCTACAGACGAACAGATATGTTTCGGAGCGGACCAAATCCGCGGTTCGGCCGTACCAAATCCGAGCGTGTGTTACGGCTATAAGATTTCTATGGTATTTTAGTAGATTTTTTTTAGTATTTTAGTAGTATTTTCTTACTATGTCTTAAGTTATGTTGTGGTGTTTAAAATGGTATTTTGTTCAATGTGATGTAGTATTTTCTTAGATGCGAAAAAGGCCTCGAGTGAAAAGGGTTAATAATACACTCGAGAGCGATCAGTCCGGGTCACCACATACAGTTATAAATTTATTGACAATTTAATGCTACTCAAATAAATTTATTAAAACTTCTTAGTTTCTGTATAGAAATTCTATCAAAAAGGCTAAAAACAAAATAAATGATTTTTTGAAAATTGACCTACGAATTCAAGCATTTATTTTTGCTTTTGTTTCTATGTCACACACATAAAAAACAAGTCACACACATAAAAAACATAAGAAGCGTTCCTGGTATTCAATAATCATTCTAAATGTGGTAATTAGTGAATAAGCTAGCATTCTTAGTTTCCAAGGTTTATGTTGGTGACCCGGATACATTGCTTCCGAGTGTAGTAGTATTTTTCCTAGCGTGGCCATATTTAGAAACTGAAAATACCACCGACTTAGTAAAAAAATAATCCATTTCGTGCTTTGGAAATAGCCAAAAATATTACCAATGACAATTGTTATTTATGAAATATGTTAATTAACATGTATAATTAATTTTGCCGATTTTAATGAAATACAATTTGGGCAAAATAGAACAATGAAGAGTTTTAAAAACACATGTCGCCCGTTACCCCGGTCGCTGTAGCTAGTAATAAAAAAAAAACAAAATCACTCACCAAAAAAGAAAAAACGCCGAAAGTCTTTTGTTTCGGTTAGTATTTATAATATATTACTTCGATGCATTTCACGCAGTCGCCACCGTCCGGCAAGCCAAGGCGAGAACGATTTCAACCACTAAATGATGCCTGCATGCAAAATGTCAGCTCAACCGGATGAAGCGATTGTGTGCTATCGTGGAGGAATACACATACGCATGCACATACACAGACACACACACGCACACAGTCACATACAGACTTCAGTCTGAAAATGGTCCTAATTGTCTCGGGGGGATATCAATGTATAATATCCGCCTTCATCTCGACATCAAAAAATGCCCTTTCACAACACTTTCCCTATGACGGAAAGTAAAAAGCGTCCGGCGGCCTGTCGCCCCCAAATATTTTATTTATGCTGAATTTAATTTTAGAGGTTGCATCAATGTGGTTTTAGTAATCGCAATGATTCGAGGTTGACATATTCTGAAAAGTGTTTTTAGTAAATATAGACTTAAGCTGGGCACACAGAAATATTTGGGAATCTATCACTTCGGATAAACTAGTACCGCAAATCATACCAACAGGTGAACACTTGTCTTTAATTGAGCTAACGCTGTTTAGAGGAAGAAAAACGTGTTATACTTAGGCACCGTGGCAGTTAGAAGTTGGCATGTCGATGGATAAAATAGAATATTTCCGCTCCATTTTATTGTAGATTATTATTAATTACAAATTAATTAAATTAAATTAAACAATTGATTCAAGCGAATGCAAAAATACATTGATTTTAACCTTTGGGTTATTATTCAAAAGATATGTAAATACTTTGTTTTTTTTTCATTAGAATTCTCAATAACAATACTTGTTTAAAATATACCAGACAAAATATATAGTAGTTTAATAAGCGGTTTGTATTTAGAGGTTTTATATAAATTTGTATTATATTTTTTATGTATTTTTATATATTTTTTCTATATGAAATTTAGCGGGCGTATCACGTACGTTTGTTTAGATTTAAGGGAGAGTAGTTCGAAAAAGAAAAACTATTATTTTGTCATTTTCAGTTTGTATTTTTGCCTATAACTGGTGTGTTCGGTTCGGATGTTATCGGTTCATGTAGACCGGGCCTAAGTGAATAACAGCGTCCCACGCGTATTCTAGTTGTGCGGTTGCCATGGCGACCGGAGATGCGCTCGGCGTCCGGGGGCGGGTTCCGCCCAAAGCGATGGCGTCGGCCGCCCTACTTCTCACCCCACTTCCGCCCTGGGTTGAGCCGCCCCAGCCGCGTGGGCGGCCCGCACGATTACTTCCAGGGCCGGATGGTCGGATGGTTCACTAACACCTGAAAAAATCGCAAACAATTCACAAACTTTGGTTATTTAAGACAAATACAAGAATTTCTCAAGGGATACAGCGACATTGTAGTACACATATAAAGATACTACTTAAGCGACGAAAAGTATTGAATTAACTGAAAAAAACTTTTTTTGCAAGAAAACCAAAAGTCATTCACTTCAGAGGTAATGCATTTTAATAATATCTAACAATATTTTTTTTAGAGAGAACTGTACTACATAGGTTGTACAAAAGAATGGGCCATACAGTTTTTCTATAAGTTGTACAATATTTTCTATAATTATAATTGTACTTATGTATACATTAATACAGGTGAGTTTTTTAATTAGTGACATCCTTAAAATGGGTGAATCAGTACGAGCAGATAAGCAACTTTTGATGTAAAATTTTGAGAAAAACAAAAATTGCGAATAAACAATATTCGCGAAATTTTACCTACCGATAGATAACGCAACGCGCTCAATTTTTTTATTCTATTTTTCAAAACATAAATTGTTTATTTTTTTTAAAATACCAAAATAGACATTTCCTACAAAAAAATCCTGACTGCGGGCATAGAGTTGGGCGGGTATGATTGTATGGCAGTCTATTTAGGATGCGTTCAGTGTATCGCTGTTGTGTTCACGCCGATTTACCTATGTTTTTTTGGTAATGCCATTGATTTTAATAAAATCAATGGTAATGCTGTGCGTCTTTAAACATTTTACAAACGCTGGGTTCACGATTCTTCATATTTTCGCAAATTCAGTTGATTACGTTATCTTGGGGGGGGGGGGGGGTCAGGCCGCTGATTACGTATGTTGACATGGGGGAGGGGGGGGGGGGGTTCAAAATCCCTAAAACGTGATTACGTAATATGTGGACAGCCCCTAATGGTATCGTCTAACCTAGTAATCCATTGATTAAAGGTTCTACCGCCAAAATAAAGGGGCGTTTTTGAGAAGCACGGAATTATTTTAGAAAGTCTCGCAATAGAGAACGAATTTAGATTCCTGTATTTAGAGTAGGTTATAAATAGCTCCTATTATTAAGTCTAAAATTGTTAGGTCTAATTATTAAATTATTAATTATTTACCATCTTTATTACCAATAATTATTTACCAAAAAAATATTCTTTAGATTTTAGACAGATTTTTGTAATTCTACAATTGCATATTCTATCACTGTGCGTCGTCGCCAAATTTGCGTTTCCGGCAGTGGTGATAAGCACTGCATGTCTGGAGCAGTCTACCAAAACGCCAACACGCCAAAAGGCATCAGTTGACTTGCTCGAATGTAGCCGTGTCCTTATCGATTGGATGAGGCGTCACCATCGACCATTATGGAAATGCGCACCGACTGGACTATCCATTGCATTTCAACGTATAAGAAGCACGTACGATACAACAGTGTTTTCTGGACTAGTGATGACGACTCTGTCATTTCGCTCTGCAGTATCATCATTAAGACTGGCGTCTCCACATTATATTGGGTTGAGATTCAGTGCAATGGTGTTACTGTATAATATTACGTGTAATTACGTTTATTTGATGTGTGGGGCTTTTCTAAGGTCTTTATGAGCCTTGTAACACTGCAAACATTGCTGATCTATTGTGTTCGCCACCTACTATAATTCTGCGCTAAGCCTCGTGTCATTTAAGAACCGCAACAGCTTTTGGCGTTATATTGTTTCACCTCCTCAGGTTGGAGGTAATGACCACCCAAGTGGGTGTATGTTTTACGCATCAGCGGGCCACACTCGCACATGATGTGCAGGGGTTTCCTCTGCCCCTTGGCAGAATCTGCACATTTTTGTGTCCCGGAGCTTGAGGTTGTACATGCGTTTGTTCAGGCCACAATGCCCCGTGAGCGCCCTCACCAGTATGCGTAGATTGTTCCTATTTAGCGATAAGGCCTCACTGGCAGTTTTAGGGTCGTGATCCTTAATTAGCGCTTTGGAATGATTCAACCGTGGCGTGTTGTTCCAGTGGTTAACGGATTGTTCTAAACATATTTTTTTGAGCATTAGATTTGCAAGGCTTTTTGGTACGCCACAGCAAGGTTCAGGACTGTATATGTCTTATCTAAAATTTGACGATAGGTATGTGTCTTTCTTAAGTTAACATGCCGTAATATACAGATTTACGAGTGCAGCAGAATTAGTCTAGACATTTCCGTTTCACCTCGACTGGTAAAATTACTTTTCCACGCATATGTAGGGTTTCATTCAAATGTCGGTCTTTTTGGCATATCAGCCAACACAATCTTGATGCGGCCCTGAAAGTTTCACAAATGGATAGCCATAACCGACACACCAACACATCCACGTGGCCCGCTCCCGAAGGTCTTCTAAAGATGGAAACTGCGCACCCAGAATATTGCGTCACATTTAATTAGCAATCGTTCCCAGTCCGATATCATCATAACTGAGGGAGTAATAAGAGGCTTGATTACTGCAGCTGTGCTGTGATATTTTACCCAGAGTCCAGAAAACATATTATATAAAAATAGTCATTGAATCTTTAATTTCCTTAATTTATTTTTCTTTGTGAATAAGAAAAAGTATAATGATTGACCTATCCTCTGGTAGCCAACGTATCGCAAAGGAGAAAGTCGGTTTAGAATTATTTAAAGGGATACCAACTACAATGGAATAGTATATTTTACCTAATTGACTAACCGAAAATATATAAATTGTATGTAGGAAAGGGAATATATAACAATTTAAGTGTCGACGAGGTTCGATCGTAGAACCCGATCGAAAGGCAGCCACAGGGCCTGATTGCGATTCTTTGTAAACTAAAACTAAAATTAGTTCAAGCTAGCGAGATAGAGCAATACGTTAGAGCGAATTATGAAACGAACGATCGTCGATAAAAACAACCTGTCGAACTTATACTCGTCCGAATACATTTGAACACATTTTGTGCGGTGTTAGATTCAGATGTTTTATCTTTTGTACCCGGGTAGTTTTAATGCGGAAAAAGTGACAACCGTTTATTTCGCATTCCGCTCTAGCGCATTGCCCTGTCTCGTTCACACGGACTAATTTCCGATTTTAGTTCACGAAGAAACACAATCGAGCCATGTCGTCCCACTGTCTCGATTAAAAGGCTAATATTAAAATAGAATTGTACGATTTTAAAGAATTGTAATGCGGTGACCGACAATTAACATTTCAATTTTCTTCATTAACTCTTTGTATTTTACCATTTTGTTGACTATTACAGAATATATTAATACGACTATTTTATTTTCTGTCCGACAACCCTTGCATTTTATACTTAGAGGACTACAGAATTTTGTATTTTATGACCATTTAATTGACAATTATCAAGTCATAATAGACTCATTTTGTAGATATTTTGTATAGTTTGTATTTTAATATTTTTTGTCTATATCTTGGGTATTAATTTTGAATGAATTTGTAATTTTAATTGTAAATAGAAATATATATAGAAATAGTTTTTGAAGACAATAAACTTTATTTCATTTGATTCGATTGATTTCGTTAATAAATTAAACTTCGCTAAACCCTAACTTGGCAAGTGGAAGCTAGCTTCCAAGTATATGTTCAATCAATTCTTGGGACTAGCATATATTTTACTGAGAAGTCTATGCGTATATCTCATTAGCGCACTCGGCAGTAAAGTCTGATTACTAAAATAAACATCGTACGAGGGTCGCTTTCTCAATATTTGTGAAAGCAATAAAGTGGGAGGAGTATTCAAGCTGTGGAAACCCTTGGCCTTATTCAGAGGGCAAAGCAAACGCAAAAGATATTCATTAACTATTCCGATTTCTCATGAAGGTCACGGGTGGGCGGCTGGGCTTAGGCATATACCCTAGATAGGGCGACCATGAGGACAAGTCCTGGTGGCACGCGGGACGTTGACGAGCGGTTGATTCTACATTCTTATATAGAAAATATTCTTTAAAATATTAGATATTTCATTTATTGAAAATGGTACAAAATTTTGTAATATTAACGTTTGTGGTTTTAAACTTTAAAAGATCTGAACATATGTCTATTTAATTGCTTATTTAAAAATATGCCACCGAGAAAAAATACATAAATATCATGATAGAATTTAATCGATTTGGAATTGTGTGTTGCGTACCTAAGACATATAATTTGTAAGCTGTGAGTAAATGAAACGTATAACTTTGCAACGTATGTATTTGGAATTACGTATGACTCTTCGATCATATACGTACTAACTTGCTTCGCTGCGGCGCACAGGTAAGCAGTTTTTAATACATAAAAAGCAACAGATGTTTATTTTAATTCCAGTTAGAATTTTAATTACAAATAATCCTACCCTAATATATAGAAATATCCTGATTTCTCACTGGTAACATTTTGTTTATCGTTTCTTTAGCTGTTTCTGTTATTTTGTTCAAGTTTTTAGACTTTAATTCTAATTCGACCTTAAATAGAAGGAATTCTATTAGGAATTAGAAAATTTTAATTAACCCCTATTTAGTGTTAGAGGGATTTTAAAATTACTATAAACGGCATCTGCCGGTCGAGAGGATGTAGCTCGTGGGGCGAACTAAGTGAAATATTGTGTGTCTTCGCTGAGATGCATAACGTCATTGCACGTTTAGCTTATTAGTTTTTTTTATTATTTAGTAAACAAGGTGTTAGTGGTGACGGACAAAAATATGGAAGTAGGTTTTAAAAATGGGCTAGCAGATAAGCTGCCTAAAGTCGATATATTTATGGTTGCCCAATATTTTTCGGAAAATAGTGACTGTAGCTTCTGAAATGCGTGGCGTGAAACTCAAGAGGTAAGCTAGAATGACTCATAAGACAGTTTTTAGGTAGTAGGTATTTATTGTGTTTACAAAAAGCAGTCGTGGCAAACATTTGGCAAAGTTTTATAAGTGCAAGCAGAAAGAATAAGATTTAAGATTAAGTGTTTGACGTATAATATTAACTAAACAATACACTTTTGAATAAACGGAGTGTTGGTGGCACATAAGACCTACAATACCGTGTTCGATTAAAAAAAAGTAACAATGTAGCTAGGGCCATATGATTTACACTTATTTGAAACTTACACTTATTTCAGATCAGGAAGAGAGGGGTACGGGGATGATGATGCTATTGGGTATGTACAGATATGTATTACAACATCCAATGAGGGTTGACCTTTAACATTAATACTAAAAGTAATAAATTTTGTTTTTTCTATATTTAAACTGAGCAGCGAATTATCTAACCAATCACTAACTATATTTATGCCTTTGTTGGCTTTTTCAAATGTCGTTTTCCAGTCTTCACCTTCAATTATAATTGTAGTGTCATCGGCATATGATATAGTTTTTCCTACTAGATCACATAGATTATTAATATAAATTAGAAATAAAATAGGGCCGAGCACTACCTTGGGGCACGCCGAACGATATACCGACAGTATTACTGATAGTATTATGTATAGCCGCGATTTGAGTTCCATTTGACAGATAGCTCTTAAACCAATCAAAAGCGACTGCTACACACCAATGTCTCTTTGTAATAATTTTTCATGCGAAACCGTATCGAAAGCCTTCGCGAGATCTAAAAATATAGCCAAGCATTCATTGCCTCTGACCAGGCTTTCACTAATAGAATTGGTCACCTTTGCAATGGCATCCATAGTGTCCATTCCATTCCTAAACCCGAATCGACTTTTTGACAAAATGTTGTTTTCATTCAAGTATTTCAAAAGCCTATTTTTAACTATTTTTTCTATTATCTTCGATAATGTGCTTAAGAGTGAAATCGGCCTATAATTGGCAATATCCTGCTTATTTCCGCTTTTAAATACAGGAATGATCTGTTCAATATGTTTGTGGCTAATCGTTTGCCAACACTGTCAAAATGGCTATCGACATAGTCTGCCAGTCTTTGTGGTTTCTCATTACTAGATAATATTTCGTTGCCTGTATTAATAGTGGGCCCGATTGCGTTTCTTTGTGAACTAAAACTAAAATTAGTCCAAGCGAACGAGACAGAGCGGAGTGTTGGTGGCACATAAGACCTACTATACCGTGTTCGATTAAAAAAAAGTAACAATGTAGCTAGGGCCATATGATTTACACTTATTTGAAACTTACACTTATTTCAGATCAGGAAGAGAGGGGTACGGGGATGATGATGCTATTGGGTATGTACAGATATGTATTACAACATCGAATGAGGGTTGACCACTCCGCTCTAGCGTATTGCCCTGTCTCGTTCACACGGACTAATTTCCGATTTTAGTTCACGAAGAAACGCAATCGAGCCCAGTATCTACTTTAAATTTAGGACTGTTTCTGTTTGATATTTCGTTAATGACTTTCCATGTTGCCTTTAATTCCCCATTAGATTCGTTTATTTTGTTTTTATAAAATCTAACCTTTGTTTCATGTATAATTTTATTGCATAGATTTCGATATTGTCTTATTTTATTTCATTGTTAATAGTAAAAACACATTTTAAAAAACAATCTTTTATTAAAATGCTCTGCCCGAAGCCAACCCTGGGTGCAGCAGCCATGTCATAGTATAACCATTGATTTTACTATAAAATCTGATTTTATATTAAAATCAATGGTATAACTATAACGGGCTATCATAACTGAATGCGTATACAAAATTTCGTTTCTGTGCTGTCGACCGTTGAGGAGTCCCCTCGTTGAAAGTCAACCCTGGGTACAGCAGCCCTTTCGTGGTGAAACTTAGAAGTCTATCATAATTGATGCGTATACAAAATTTCGTTTCTGTGCTGTCGACCGTTGAGGAGTCCCCTCGTCGGTAGCCAACCCTGGGCACAGCGGCGATGTCATGGTAAAATATAGAACGGACTATCATAATTGAATGCGTATACACAATTATGTGTCCGTGGAAGTGGAAGAAGAGCCTCGTCGGGAGTCGGTCCTGGTTGTAGCATCAGGTCATGCTCACCATAAAAATGCATTGTCAACGGAACTGAACCAAAGTGTAAAATTTCAACTTCATAGGATAAGAGAAAGTGGTTCTAATTCAGCTTGCCAGATTTGACCTAAACAATAACATGCATGGCAAGGTAAATAAAATCTTGTAAAAATAAAACATCAATAACTGCCACACGTTTTTCAGCCGTCCCCTCGGATTACGGAGCATAAGTAAGTAGTCTTGCGCCCGGTATTCCTTGGTCCTTCG
Organism: Micropterix aruncella; assembly: GCA_944548615.1. Taxonomy (NCBI): domain Eukaryota; kingdom Metazoa; phylum Arthropoda; class Insecta; order Lepidoptera; family Micropterigidae; genus Micropterix; species Micropterix aruncella. The sequence continues at coordinate 10,339,752 of OX155954.1, read as the reverse complement.
AACGCGGGGTCACCCGACTCGTTGTCAGGGTTGGGGCGCGACGAGAATACCTCCGTTTTGGGGACGAATAGGTCAAGGACAGTGTTTTCGGCCGTACGAACAATCGTAACGCAAGCATCCCCCGAGGGTTAGACGCGGTACGCCTACGCGCCACGCCGCCCGCCGCCCGTTCGCGCCCCGCGCCTCCCTCGCGCGCCCCTCGCCGCCTACGGCGACCTTGCCCCTGTCTTCTTGCCCTCAGAGGCCTACTGCCAACCTAACCTATCATAACCGCCTATACAACGTTTGGTGCGAAAAGCTAAAACAGAAAAACCGACCGTCAAATTTTTGTCAAAGTTGAACTAAAGCAGAATTTAAAGTTTATTCGAAAAAATAGGCCCATCACTGTGACTTAAGAAATCTTTTACTTTTTCAGCATCTTATCAAATCAGTAAATACTAATTAGGTGCACAAATTATTAACATATTTTTAAAAATGTATGTTGAGTATATTTTAACATTGAACTAACTACCAAAAATTATTTGACTTTGTTATATATTATTTTGACAATGAATTGTACTTTTTTGACTAGGTATTTTTATATTAAATCCTATATTACTTAACATATTTGCTTTTCTCACATATAACTTTATTTATATTATTTAATCGAATTTTATATTATATTTATTGCCGATTATATAATGGAATTGCATTTTATTTATTATATTATCTTTTATTATATATTTTTTAGTATAATTGTTATTATTATTATTTTTTATTTTATTTTGAAGACCACATTTTAGGGCAATTTAGTGTTATTAGCTTTTTACTAAAACTTGTATATTTGTAAGCAATCAAGTAATCAAGCAAACTTGATTTTAATATTAGAGTCCTGTCCACCCTAGAACGGGCCAGTCCCAGTTGGGTGACAGAAACAAATAAGCAAAAGGTTAAGGTTTTGCCATTCGGTTCCTATTAATTTTTGTATTATTGTAATTAAAAAAAATCATAACCGTTTTCTCAAAGTAATACAATAGGTATATTTTCACAAATGAGTTTCTAATGGTTTCATGTAGGTACCTCTTAGTGCCGGAGACATCCGCAAAAATAAATTTCTACAAAACGATAAAAAAAAAATTTTTTCAGCAAGCGCAAAATGGGGTTTTTTAATTGATACTTTATCCATGGATAATCTTTGATTCTGTGACCTGTGAGAAAAGTTTTATGACATTAGTGAAGAATACAGCGACATAATCAAGATACCCTACCAAAATACTGTAGTCATTCGCCTTGTATAAGAGTCGAAGACCCAATTATTATAAAATTGTAAATGTTAAATTACCATGGAAGCTTTTGTCAAAATATAGTTTTGATTTAAAAGTATCGTTTAGATAAAAACTCGCACAACTCAGATATTATATATAACTGATATTATATATAACAGATATTATAATATATTATATGATATTATATATAACAGATATTATATATAACAGATATTATATATCAGATATAACTCAGATAATAAACATGATTCGTATTTATAATTATCAGTGTGCGTTGAGATTTATTAATATATGACTTAAGATCTTACAAATATTTGTTAAATTTAAATGCAGTTCTTAGGAAACGTTTTATGAATAAAAATGTTCATCCTGTAAAAGAAGTTATTTGCTGATGTATCTTTCAGAGAAAAATGTCCTCAATTAGACTGCTTATTACTATTACTTAATTATTTTGTCATCGTCTATCTTCGCTTCCTGTCACCTCTCTTTGCGATCAACGCATGCTCTCATTACTAGATTTCCAAAGTTAGAAAAAACTATTTCTCCATTCAAACAACCTGTGGGAATTTTATTTTTTCATTTAGCTTCAATAAAATTTAGTTATAGATCCTACAAGTGTTGAATATATGTATAAATTTGTTTAATTTAGTTTAAATAAATTATTATTATTATTTTAAATTATAATTTCAAAAATATAATGAAAAGAAAGCTTTAAATAATAATTTGATAGTAGCTAAAATAATAAATTATTACATAGTTAAAAATTAAGTGATAATAGGTAAATAATCAGAATGTCAAAGAAAAGATTCTATTTTTACACGACTGCCCAACAAAAAAGGAATGTAATGTGTTCAGGGTTAATCTATGTATGTTTCCATTTCTTTATTCCATCATTAACTTCTAAACACTTGAGCCGATTTAGAAGTAGGTAATATTGTTATAATCGCTATGTCATCCCGAGTGTCATACGGTACCTTAACTGTCCAAATATCAAGTATATAGTTGTCTAAATGCACAAATGTCCAAATGTCAATAAATACCTATATCGTGTATAGTGTCAAATGAAAGGTCTGATTGAGTAGATTCCGGAAATATATATTTACCTATAAGGATAAATACATAAACCACAAATATTTCATATATAACCGTAATAAAAATTATTTTAAATAAAATAGTTCACTTTCTGTAACGGCAGTCGTGTTTTTTATTCTTTTTAATATATTCACCTGCTATGCAAGTATATGTATAATATAAGTACTAGTTGTAACCGTTATCACTTATTGATCATATAATTGATAACGGTTTACAATGGCGGCTATACTCATCAAAGTAATGAGTGACTCACTGAATCCTTGAAAACGTGGTTCGCTTTGTATGTTTCCATAACCTTGCCGGAAACAATATTTACGTAGTTACCCATATGTCATCAGATGAGGGGCAGAGGTCGCCTTCCTACCCCCGCAGTTGTTATATTTAGTAATGAGCGATTATTCGAAAATAGATAGGTAAACTACGCAGTCAGAACACGATCATGTCACGGCCGTTACCTACTGCGGATATTGATTAATTTAATGTAGAGAAATGAAATTGTGAAAATTACAAATTACAATGGGCACAAATATATTGGTGCTCGGGCCACCTCTCTAATAATAATAATAAAGTGTTTACCATTGGGAATATCTATTTGTCTAGAATATTTATGACTAACACAATTTACCTTAATTATGAGACGTTTCAGAGTTTTGAAGTTCGGAATCTTCTCAAATTCTAGCTAATTACACAAAACCCCCATGCCCATTATTTATTTAAAATATATTATTCGCAGGGAAGATCCATAAAATATAGTATATTATAATGTACGATCACTGGGCACACCATGTTAGACAGTGACCTTAGCATATTGCATACGTCAGTAAACAGAGCGGTAATGAAATCATGGGACACATTAGACAGTTCAAGCAACATATCCCAGTATTTCCCTTTCATATAATGCTGACAAACTTGAACATTCTTAGGAATATATAGTTGCACACAGCGCATGTATTATATAGTTTTTGGTATTCTGCGATGGTTTTCGTTTAAACAGTTATTAAAAATACAGTGCCTGGATGTGTTAGGTGCCCTGGGGAATATCAGGTAATTAGCCATGTTTAATAGGATATAACTCAGAAACGGCTCATAATTGAGAACAGTCGTGTTCTTAACAAATGTTCCATATATAGAGATCTTTCTATTTGTATATGATTTACAGCTATTGGAGAAGTGGGCCCAAAATGCCCTTCGTCTTTTTAACACGCTTTTATTAGGTCGACCTGTATGTAACTAACTGTGTAATGGAATCTAAGGTAACTAATTTAACCATCTTCCAAGGATCGTAGCGTCATGAAAATTGGCAGCTGTATGTAGTTCTGATGACAATACAATAATATGGTACTGTCGAACTGATCTGATGATGGAGTCGGAAGATATGAACTAGAACTTCATGATGGAACATCGTATCATAGCTGTGTTTGGACTTGTTAGAAAAGTCTTGGAATGAACTTTGACCACGATTAGGTTTCAAGGTCTGATGATGAAGCCGGAAGATAGGCACTGGCATTCCATGATGGAATATCGTATCATAGCCGTGTGCCCAAAAGCGTGTTTTTAGTGTTTTTTTTTAAACTATTAATATATCTTTTATTTATTTTCTGCGAGTAGGTACAATGGCAAAAATAAGGATTCTCGTGTTGGATGTGGGATATCTTGATGAACACATTATTTTCCTTTTTGGTCGGGCAGTCGTGTAAAAATACGCGTTTTGTCCCGCTTGTCATTGCGTTATCCGAAGTAGTAATGCTTTCTATGAAATTCAAAATTTGATAAACTCGAATTTTGTTGAGTTTTTTGGGTCAAACACTCTCTCTTTGCGACGTCCTTCCGGGGTGTATAGGATCGGTCGTCGGCCAGATGCCCCCGACCGCCCCCACGCCGACCGCGCGCGTCGCCAGATGAGCGCGGAAAGGTCGCGAGCGACACGCGCCCCGCGGCCGCCGCCACCCCGCGCGCCCCCGCGGCGCCGCGCGCGACCGCTCGTCGCCCCCGACGACCTCGGCCGACCTCCGAGCGCTCTCGCCGGTGACGCCGTAACCCTGAAAAAGCCTTTCGCGAAGGTCGGCCCGAAATTCACCTTCGGGAAGGCGGCGGCGCCTCGGCACGACTCGGCGAGCCTCGTCTCATTCCCCTCGAACCTAGCGTTAAATTAATAATGATCTCAGGAGGAGCGCAATACAAAAGGGAGGGCAATACAAACAAATATACTAAGGTACCTATGTAATAAAGTCTGGTAATCAGTGCCCGGTCGGGTACTGGTGCTCACCCCTCTTAAATTTATTTATTTAACATGAATAATACAGGAAGTCCCGAAGAACTGGACCGGCAGATTTTAGGTGGTGATAGCTTTGTGAAAAATCTGTTTGTAAAAGTGGTGCCACATTTGTTAACAATTCAACAAAAACTAGATCGAAAACAAATTACCTATTCAATGACATTTGGATCGTAATGACATTTGGATCGTTTGAAGTAGAAGAAAACTGATTTTGTGCGTAGTTTTATATCTATATATATAAAACAAAGTCGGGTTTGTTCGAACACTTATAACTCGAGAACGTCTGGACCGTTTTTCATAGTTTTTTATTTGATGTAATTGTCTCCATCCCGAATAGCAGAATAACTTGGAAAAATGGAAAATTGACGAAAAATTAAAATAAAAGAAAAAGCATTTTCCCATACAAAATATAATCCGTGTTTTTCTCATGGTCAGTTGTACGTGGCATGTTCACGTGTCGGCAAATCATCCGATTTATTTGTTCTTGTGCCTGATAAAAAAAAACAAAAAATATCGTATATCACAAGGTGCTTCAATGGAGAGAATTAAACCGAGTGCATCCCATGCTGCACAATATGTAAATAGTTTAATTCAATCATGTCTTGCTGACACGCGATTGATATACTTAATTTTTGTACATTTATATTTCTTTTTGTGTTATTATCTTAATAAAGTAGTGAACTTAATATTTAGTTTGTATTCATTGTATTACTTTCATAAAATCATAAATTAAGTTCAGCTAATTTGTAACACGCGTCATTGACTGTTAGGCGGTACGAAGTTCGCCGGGTCAGCTAGTTTATTATGGATGAGACTTGGATCTACCACCATAATCCTGAATTAAATCAAGAACGTTTACTGTAGAATAAAGCTGGTTGTTCAGTTCCAAAGCAGCCAAATCACGAACAAGCGGCAAAAAAATGGTTATGGCATCCTGGGGGTGCGGAAGGTATTTTGTTAATTGATTACGTTGAAAAAGGTACCTCAAACAATAAACTTTTAGATCTGTGAGACGAAGGTGCGTTTTGAGATGTTCTGAGTCGGGGTCACCACTGTAAGGGACCCTCGACCGATTTGAAGTGAATTTAAAGAATGGAGGGTACGTATTTGCCAGTGAGTAACGAGTGCTCTAATTACTTTATCGAGACGCGAGGGTTGCGCGACGGAGGTTATATGGGGATATTGGATATGGATTGTATGTGTGCTCCTAGTATCTTGTACTGGGCACGGCTCGAGTCTGTGGGATTACAGACTGATGGTACTGGATGAAAAAATTCGTGATAAATAGACCTGGTTTGCAGCACAAAATTAATCATTTTTCACCAAGACAATGCACGAGTTCACAACAATGTTTTGACAATGGCTAAATTCAACGAATTGAACAACAAATTGCTTGGGCATCCACGGTATCTACCAGATTGAGCTCCCTGAGTGACTACTACCTTTTCAGAAACCTAACTTAAACAATTCCTTAGCGGAAAGCATTTTTCGTCGAATGAAGACGCTATAGCCGCTGTAAAACAGTGTTTTGCAAGCCTTCCGGATTCCAAATTTACTACAGCGATGGAATAAAATTATTGGAAGAGCATTGAAATAAGAATTTAAAATAACAGTCTTTCACTTCTAGATATAAACTTTTCACGCGACCGGTATTTCTGGCAGGGCTGAAAACGGCCGCAATATAATTAAAGAAAAAAATACTGACCAAGTGAAAGTTATCTCGTTAAACTTAGTTTTTCAAGCTCTAAATTTCTTCTCGAGAGAATACAATTTAAGAGTACCTAACATGATTCCTCAGCTTCCACTGAAAAATTGCAAGCCCTCTGAAAAAATGACTGTATGGGTATTAAAAGAGAATGGGCATTTTGGGCCCACTTTTCCAATAGCTGTAAATCATATACCTACCAATGGAAAGATCTCTTTATATGGAATATTTATTACTGAAACAACTGTTCTCAATTATAAGCCGTTTCTGAGTTGTATCCTATTAAATATGGATAATTACCTGATATTCCCTAGGGCACCTAACACATCCAGGCATTGTATTTTTAATAACTGTTTAACCGCTCGGTTGCCAGTCTTCACTCGCAAAAACTATGCCGCATCTGTTTGGTTAATTTTGTAAATAAATACTGACAATATCGTCTTTTCATTAATTCTCTATGTTACCTAGTAATTAATCTTGTTAGTTGTGTATATTATATATTTAGGTATATACTCGTAATATATACGGGGACCGGCCGAAACGGTTACGCGCGGATCTGTCAAACGACGCAAAGTGCCAATAGGCACTGTTGGCGTCCGACGGGTTAAACGAAAACCGTCGCAGAATACCCAAAACGATATAGTGAATGCGCTGTGTGAGTACAAACTATATATTCCTAATAATGCTCAAGTTTGTCAGTAGTATATGAAGGGGAAATAGTGGGATATGTTGCTTGAACTCTGTAATGTGTCTCATGATTTCACTCCCGCTCTATTTCCTGATGTATGTAATATGCTAAGATCAGCTGTTCAACATGGTGTTCTCAAAGACCGTACATCATAATATACTATATTTTATGGATCTTCACTGCAAATAATATATTTTAAGTAAATAATTGGCATGGGGGTTTTCGTATTAACTAGCCATATATAAGAAGATTCCGAACTTCAAAACTCCGACGGTTCATAATTAGGGTAAGTTGTAAGAGTCATAAATATTCTAGATAAATATATCTTTCCAGTGGTAAATATGTTATTGTTATTGGAGAGGTGGGCCCAGCGCCCATACATTTTCGCACATTATCCTTTGTCGCCTCGTCATAGCATACTCGTACATGTCTGTTTTTGTGAAATTAAAGTCGGTCACAAGGTTAACTAACTTTAGTGGCCAGTTTTCAGCGGCAAAAGCTGGTATTTTATTCATGTGGTGCGGTATTAATATCGCGGTTGTTGCATGCATGCATGTACATTGTGTACATGTTGGTTAGGTAATTGCGGCCAAGACCCGCGACCTCAACATTGAACGCGACCGTGAATGGAGGCCAGCTTGACGGTCACGGTCAAAGCGACCCCCTCCGCATCCATTTTGTCCTCGCCCACCCCACGAACGCCCACCCATCCGCCCACAGACACGAACGCTCAACGCGACCTACCTAAAAAGCCCGTAAAATCTCAATAGGAGAACCACCCAACTCGAGAAAACGTCTAGGGGTAGGTACCTACACACACAATCAGTTTAACTGTACTGTTTATCGTGTGTGACGTCATAACTGAGCGATAAACCGATGAAACTGCGCAGATTTGACAGATTTTTACGCAGTCTTTTTGCCTGCACAAAAAACTCTATGCACGAAATCGCACAGTCTCTCTCGGGTCTTCTTCGAGAGTCTTAGTCGGGTCCTCAAGTCTGTTCCCGTCATCATGTCTAAAAAAAGAACAACTGTAGGCTTTCATAGACGTGGGGGGGGGGGGGTTACACGATCAGTCTGGCATCAGTTCAATCCGTGACCTTGGTCAGACTGACGGGAGACTGATCGTTTATCGCGTTGACTGATGGACTGAACTGATGGATTTTCATACATTTTAATAATTTCTTTAAGTCCAGTCAGTTCGCGGATCAAGGTCGCGGACTGAACTGATGCCAGACTGAACGTGTGAAGGGGCAATCATATTATCGGACGCGTCCGTAAGCCGCGGCTTACGAACGTATGCACAGTCGTCCGCGACTGACGTCCGATAATGTGCACGGCTCAATAGAAATTCATTACACAGATAACCTTTCAGTCGCGTCCATAAGCCGCGGCTGACAGTCGCGTCCATAAGCCGCGGCTGACGGACGCGTCCGATAATATGTTTGCCCCTTAGCACCCGTCATAGACTTGTATCATTGATTTTATACACTATAAAATCAATGCTTGTATATAATTTCCCCTCAGTCTTTCAACTCGTTCAATCGGCTTCAGGGTTCACTAGGCCTTTTCTTCAGTTTATTTTCTTCTTCAAGCAGCACAGCTGTGCAAACATACGATACACTGCTGCTCTTTTTTCCTGTCACCCATAGTCGAAAATATACAGGTAGGTACTATAGACTGTGACTATTCCTCAGGAAAAAACTGAGCAAACTAAGAACAAAACTGAGAGGAAATGTGAAGTAGCTCATACATAACGTGACCATACGTCCCGCTTTGGGCGGGACAGCCCCGCTTTCAGGCTGTCTGTCCCGCTGTCCCCAGCGAGAGCAAAAATGTCCCGCTTTCGCAAACACACCAAAAGATAATATAAGCCCAAAAGATGACAAAATTACAATCTGGAATTCTGAGAATGTTTCTTCTGATGACCTTGGGTGGAGTTGTTCAAACCCTTCCGTGATAACAATCTCAACTGTAGGTACTAACTTTCGTATAATTATTGAGTATGTACGTTTTATGTCTGCCTGGATGTAACGCATCTGTCGAAAGTGTTTTTTCTCTAATGAATACAATATGGACTAGCGAAAAAACACAGTTAAGTGTCGCCGTTTGGAAAGCCATTTTGATTACCAAGACTAACATTAATAAATCGTGTAATCAGCTCCATTTTACTTAAAAACTAGACCCGATATTTTGAAACAAATTTGCTCCTCCGAAAAATATTAAAAAACTCCGTAGATATTAACTTATTATTAGTAATAGTGTTATCATGTTTTTCATTTTTGAATAAAAGTAGTAAAAGACCAATAATTATTTTTTTTACAAAATACTGCAGGTTTTGACGAAGAAAATAAATGGTCACGTTACTCATACCCCTGAAGTGTATCGTGTGTGAAGGGGCCACACACACAATCAGTTAAACTGCACAGTTTATCTGTGTAAATAACCGAGTAAAAAACTTTACAGCTATCTGAACTGAAGGTGTAAGGGCTAAGGGCTAGAAGGGAAGGTGTAAGGGCTACTTCAGTTTTCTCCTCAATTTTGTTCTTAGATAGCTCAGTTTTTGCGTGAGGTATAGTCAGAGTCTACAGTACGTGTACATTGAAATAAAAGTGAATCGAAGGTTTTTTTAATTTCTTCACTACGTTTATTTTCTTCCTATGTTTATTTTCTTCACTATTTCTCACGATTTATTTCTATCACTTTATCGAGACACGTCAGGATCCATCCATAGGTTTCAGTTAGTCGATTTAAACATCGTACGCAGCCGTTTTCGTGTGGTTGCAGCTGTGCTGCTTGAAGATGAAAATCTTTCTTATACAATTGAAATATAAAGGACACTCTATGTCCCACAATTCGGGTAGACTTTTTTGCAAGCCTATGAAAGCCGCTCTACTTTTTGTTTGGACATGATGGCGGGAACAGGTCACGCAAGTGGCTAGACATGAGGACACAACTAGAAAGACTAGAAGCTGTGCGATGAACTGAGCTGACTGGGCAGTTTATCAGTGTAAGTCGAGCTTCACGCGCAGGCCAAAAGACTGTGTAAAAATCTGCCAGAACTGCGCAGTTTCCTCAGTTTATTGCTCAGTTATGACTTCACACATGATAAACTGTACAGTTAATAGATATATTTCTGTGAATGTTTAACACATAATAAATATGTTTCTGTGAATAAATATGTTCCTGTGCATAAATATGTTTCTGTGAATAAATATGTTTCTGTGAATAAATATGTTTCTGTGAAGCAGTGAATGTTTGCATAAAGATTATGTAGCATTTTCGATTTTTATTTTTCGATAGCCTGCGATTTCCCGGGGGTCTCTTCGCGACCCCCCAGGGGGTCGTGACCCACCGGTTGAAAATCACTACTTTAATGTACTACAGCATGTTTCTTCAGAAACGTGTCTAATGACGTCTTTCAGCAATATGATTCTGGAGCAGAGGATGCTTTGAGCCTAAATACATTGTCATGATAATAATAACGACTTCCATCTTATATAATTTGTTAAATGCAACTTTGCCAAGTTACAAAAATGTCTTTAAGGCATTCCACATCAATGCAAAAAAAATCCCCAAGAAATTTTAAACGTGCCAGGAAAACATTTTTTTCTCATATTAAAAACGCATTGTGTAAAAATGCTTATATTATTGATAGATAAAGGTATCTTTTTATTTCATAATACGATGTATTTCATAATACGGTCAGCATATTTTTCATAATACGATGTTTTCCTGTTTTTTCTTTTCTTTCGATTTCTAGTGCTTAGTGGCCAGAACCTCCTGGATGTCGACATTCTAATAGTCCGCAACTATATACTACCTGGACAGATGTAAGCAGCCAGCAACTAATTACGAAATATTAGAAAAAAAAATATTTCCTTTGCGATCACCCTTATTTGCAACTTCAGGTCATATTTCTCTGTGGATCGTGTAGGTAAGCCGTACAAAACGATCCTTTTCGAAAAAAGATCCGCTTGCATTGTTGCTTTTAGAGATTGAAATTCACGATTAAGTGTTTCATGTTTTGATTCGATGTCGCATAATTTCTTTTTTATTTCCGGTAGATTATTATTCTTTAATTGATTTTTCACCTCATTTACCATTTCAATTAGTATATTTATTTTATCCTCCATTGTGAACTGTCAAACTGGTCAAAGTCTTTGAAATGGTTTTTAATTAAGAGAAAAGTGAGTTCTGTACTAACTTATTCATAGATTTTAATATTTCTTCGATTGTTTTTGAATACTTCGCCTATTTTTCACTAATATTGAATAAATCACATAAACATATAACATGAAATAATATTCAAGTCGGCACACGCGTAACGTACGTAGATCGATCGTATTTCCAAATGACCCGGAATTACATAGGTACGTATTATTATAAATCTCAAGCCATTATTTTTGGCCGACAAAATTTTTTATCATTGACAAAGCCTTTGCCTTTGCCTCGCTTACAAATCAATGATAACATCAAGTATTGTTGTCCGTTGTTAATCCGTTTTTGGTTGACTGGAAGACATTGTTATGTAGCAATAAGTTCGCCATTGTACCTTCTTTTAATTGTGCTATAAAGAGTTTTTCATTCATTCAGTATTCTAGTTGCTAAAAATTAATACATACTCATTGACGAACATCTATCTTTCTTGCCGAGCACAGTACTGAAACCAGCAAACGTCACTTTCACGGCTTTTATAGCGTTCATTGATTTATATAAATTTTTACCAGTTGAAGTGAAACAATCTCTTGTGCAAACCTTGCTGTTGTCATTATTGTCCTAGAATGTTGATGCGTAATTTAAAAAATGATTTTTGTATTTTTATTTTTAAATAAATTTATTTTCCTGAAAATATGGCTATTTTTTCGGAATATGGTGTTCGGAAAGAACACCAAATTATATTATTCCCTGCTATTACAGAAAGTGGAGCTGTTCTGCGACTGGTCAGGCTGTATAAAAGTGAAGCCCTCCAAATGTTTTTGCCTTGGACTCGCCCGCATAGGCACAAAATTTACGTCCTATGACCCAAAATTGGTCTATAAGGGCTCTATTATCTCCCTTATAGACCCAAATAACCACTTCAAATTTCTCGGCAGAAAAATCACCTGCCAGGGAAAAGACCTCTCTGGTGATCATGTTATAGAACATTTCAGTAGTTGCCTGGAAAAGATAGATGCATTGCTAATTTCTGGCCCTCGTATGGCTTGGATCTATGACAACTATCTAACTTCACATTTGTCATGGCCCTTTCTTATTTACGATTTCACCAAAACCCAACTGTCTCGTCTGGGAGCTAATGGGCCCATGACGAGGTGGCCACGATGACCCATGTGTTCAGGGTCGGTCACACTCACGGGTCAACACCCATCCGATGGCCTCCACGCATGGGGTGCAAACCTGGGTAGGACACTGGGTCAACCAGTCTCCCCTGGGAATCAAACCTCTGGCGCTCCTGGACGGTCTGCGCACCGAGCGGCGCAAGCCAATCGACTGTGCTCTCCGACTAACAGTCGGGGGAGTCTGGGAACTGTATTGTTTCCTATAGAGCGGGGGTGGTTGTCTACCTTACGGCGACTGCTCTTGAAATGACCATTGGCCATCCGATCCCGGTTCAGAGTCGGGCAAAGGACGCCTTGGTCCGCGATAGATTCGGTGCACACCGTTTCACCGCTTCGTAAGGGAGAGGACCGCGCAAGCGACCTCGAACTCGGAACCAATCGAGAGACCGGAGAAATCTGGTCACAATTGGAAGCAAGGGCGCGAGGGTCGGCCCGCCAGGTAACACTGGCTATCTCGCGGTAAGGCGTTGGCTTCTTGCGGGTTGTGACGTAGCTGGACGTTGGATTTGTTCTGTCCAAAGTCTTCTACGTTCACTGCAGGGCGACAGAACGAGAAAATCGTTAAAACGTCCTGTGGTGACGGGCTCGCCCGTTGTAGTTGACACCGCAAGTTGTCTCGTCTGGATGCACTGGTGACAGCTAGTCTAAAATCCTGGTTGTCCTTAGTCAAACCAGCTGACCCCTCGACTCTCTTCAGGTCCAAACACAATTTTGGGCTAGCTCTAAAACTGCCCTCTCTGCTCTACGCCAACTCCAGAATAACCAAAAATTCGATTCTAAGTAATTCCAAGGATCCGGCAATATCGAAGCACGTAGTAAGTGGCCGTAGTGAGTCAAATGATCTACAAGCCCGCGTTGACTTCCACAAAAAGTTCCTAATCAGCCAGAATGGCACTGGTCTGGGGTATGGCAGTACAACCATGAGCGATGTGGACTTGAAGAAGTCTCTCTTGCGGGGAGATTACGACAGCAAAAATATGGCTCATGCTATTGGCCTTCAATGCCAGAATGATTGGACAACAATTGGAGACTTTTGCATTCCTCCTCCAATGCACTGGAAAGTAATGTTGTATGGCTGGACGCCAGAGATGCTGAAATTTTATTTAAATGCCTTTCAGCATACACTTCCAGACCCCAGTAACCTCGCTCGTTGGAGCTATGCCGAGGATAGTTCATGTCCCCTTTGTAGCAACACCCCTTGCACAGCTAGACATATTCTAGCTGGCTGCAAGGTGGCCTTGGATCAAGGACGGTACACTTACCGCCACGACAAAGTCCTTGCTGTTATTCGCGAGGTACTTAGCCTCTCAGTGGCTCGTGCCAACAAGGGTTCCACAGTATCCTCCAAACCCTCAATACAGTTTGTGCGGGTTGGCTCTAAAGGCAAAAAACATCTCACTGCAAAACCTTTCTCAATAATCGAGAAAGCTTCAGATTGGATTATGGAGGTCGATTCGGTCTCAATAGCAGTATAAATTCCCTGAAAGTCTCGGATGCACAGCCCTGCGTCCAGATATAACTCTTTACTCTCTATCTCGGAAGATGGTCCTTATCGTAGAATTAACTGTTCCATGGGAATCAAATATCCCAAAAGACCACGAGTACAAATTAAATAAATACCATGACCTCGCAAATGCCGTCACCCGGAACGGCTTCACTGTTCACCTTCACGCGGTGGAAGTAGGCGCTCATGGCCTGCCAGCTAAATCTTTGTTTCACCTTTTTAAAGATCTTGGTCTCTCCAGGAAAATAATCAACACCTTTCTAGAAAAATTATCTAAAACTGCGATTTCTGCATCTCAAATTCTATGGCTTCGAAGGGGGAGTGAATGGGTGGTAAGGTGAACGCTCACATGTGGCAAGACAGCTGTCCTAAACCTACCACAGCCGGTCGTTAGTCCGGAATCCACTGCTCACCCCCCAGAAGTGTAAAAAAAAAAAAATGTATTATGATGGGCCCGACTCCGGTCGGTGAATTCCATGGCAGCTCCGTTTGTATTTTATTTTTTTTAATAGGTAACTGCAAAACAGATCATCAATTTTATCCGAACAGGCCATCAATAATGATAACTAAATGTAATAAAAGTATTTTTTATTAGGTAAGCAGTATTTGGATTTTATACAATGCTTTACTTTAATTTCATAGAATTCACGCTGCTTGTTTTTTTCCGCCGCCTTTTTTATTGTCTCGTTTTTTAAATTGATTTTTTCCCTTGTTGGGCGTTTTGCTGCTCTTTTCCTTGGCCCTCGCAGCACGCATATCCTTCTTCATCCTCGGATCGACTACCTTGTACCGTCCTTTGACGCCAGTCGGTCTCTTCATCCTCTTACCGGTCGTGTGTTTCTTAGCCACCACATATGTGACTTCTTTCTTTTGGGTAGTCTGCGCCTTTTTATATAGCCTAAAATAAAGTATCACAAATTAATCGAACATACATATATTGATTGTAAATAATAGGCAATCAACGCTGAGCCAAAAAGGCTGGGAGTAGAAACCAGAAATACAGCATAATGTAACGTTTGGCTACTCAAGATTTTCCAAAATAGGAACCCGTGGGGAGTTGAAAATGTAGCAAATCAAATGCATATAGATAGTGGATAAGGAGATAGGTCCTTAAAATTCGGTACCCCTTTGAAAGTAAGAAACTACATGGTTGAGAAGGACCTTGCATCAAAAAGGGGATAGGGCCACATTTGTAAATTTTCAGGAAACTAGAATAACAGTTTTTAAAATCAACGCTCGGTGATAAAATCAAATCAAAAAACTAACTGGCAATTACTGGCCGCACCAGATTTCTAGGTCTCTCGCCCACATGCTCAGATCACACGTATTGCACGTGAACACTAATGCACTGAAAAAAAAAAGGGATAGAAATCCTAATCCTATAAAGGAGTTCTTTCCCTTTTTGGTTTCAGTGAATTAGTATTTAACACTTTAACAGCGGAGCACGTACTCAGTAAGTGATACAAAATATTCTTTAAGTCGCGACTCACGTACTGAGGGCGTGATCGATTTTCATACAGGTTGTCTAAAAATCACGTACTCAGCTCGTAATTCGCGTTGTACTAGCTTTGATTGCGTTGATTCCATAACACAAATAATATGGAGAGATTAGAATGCCATCTATTAGGCCTCTGAACATAAGAGAAGATTAATCCAATGTCTGGAACTATGGGTGCTATCTATCTTTCCATTGCGTTTCATAGTAAAATCCTATTTGCCAAAAATAGTATGGCATTGAGCAATCTAACACTCTATACAACAATGGTATTGTTTGTAAAAATTATATGTACCTATATTGAAGACAATAAATGGCATCGTATGGGCAGGTCCGTATCTGCCTCTGTTTGAAACCAATTGAAAATGGAGGCAGGTCTGAATAGTGGAATATCTTCCTCATTTATAAACAGATCTGCACCCCTTTTACACCAATCTATTTGGTTTTTTTTTTTACACTATGACACACCAAAAACAAGAAACTGCTAAAATGGATTTGCCCCCTTCCTGCAAGATCCTCATTATGCTATAATGGGGCCGATTGCGGTTCTTTCCATATTAAAATAATGGCAGCCTAAAGCCAATACGAATAAAAGGATACACTAAAATTATTGCGATTGCGTTTCTCTCAATTTAAGAACATGACGTGAACAATTTAAGAAGAAGAATGCTTGACATGGTGTTTGTCTATGGTAATTAAGGACGCTTCTGCGCCGGACCCACGCTTCAAACGTCAAACGGCCAGCGTGAACATAGTCGGATTGGACTTTTCTTGTATCGAGTTTTATGTTTTAAAATCTTCGTTTTTGCCATGGCACCGCAAAACAACAAAAATAAAAACAAATCCTCGTAGAGGCTGTCAATTAAAAAGTGCGTTTTTTTTTGACAGCCTATACAATTTAACGAATGCTACAGCAGGCACATCGAAAGGATTGGAATAATCCCTTGTGTGACGAAATTCCGTATGTCCTGCAGTAGCTCTTGAAAAAAGAAACGTATAGGTTATGTTGGAAATTTTGCTTTGAAACACCAAAATTATACACTCCTACCATTGCAATTCAGCATTACGTCTTCTCCGAATGAGTAAATATGCATTAGGCATCATTTTCTTAGAAAAGGTCACACAGAAACACATAGAAATCAAAGCAGGCACTTTACGGTCGCTCCGAACAAGAGCGTTCTAAAATACACGCTCTCGCATCGTTTTAACCAGGCAACTGTCAAAAAGGTAAAAACGCAATAGTGTTTCGGATATAATGACCTTAACCCTTGGAGTAAATGGGTATTTTCATGGATGCATCTGTCTCTTTTGCAGGATTTTCGGCGACATCGACTTAAAGTACTATAACTACGAAACTACTACACCAATCATAAAAAGAACAACTGTACAATGATTGCATTGAAATTTCGAATATAGAATATTGAAATATCATTTTGTAAAACAATTAGATAATTATGAATTAAATATGAGAACGTCAAAGAAGTGAAAAAAAAACGCAGAACCAGATCTGGTCGTATCATACTCAACGGATAATTGTTTCACAACCAGATTTGGTCGTATCATACTCAACGGGTTAACTTGGATCTACAAATTCATCATAATCGCCTGAGGAATGAAAAGAAATACATTCTAGAATTTTGTATAAAAAATGCCACGAAAGAGAGTGAGAATAGCTTAACATTTCATCGCTGAATCCCGAGCAAGGCAAGGGTATTTTTTTTATAATGAAAAATGAAGAGCGACTTACTGTTTCACTTGGCGAGCCTTCTCTCTGTCAGTCATATCGCCGTTTTCCATAATATTCTCAACCTTCTTCTTAGCTCGCTCCATCTTTTTTAACATCCTCTTCTTCTTTCTCGCTTTTGCCTCCATCACTTTTTTAATCGGTCGAACACTAATTTCTTCCATCCTCTTTTTATATTCCTCGGAGAAATTCTATAAAAAACAAGCAAATATTTAAAAAAAAACCAGAAAGTATATCTTTGTATTTGATATGTTGATCAGAGAGATGCAGACCTCGGGAACCTTTACAGGTCGTTTCATATTCTTGGCTTCATCCTCCCTGAACCAATCGGGTAAATTTTTGTCGTTGAACATGTAACGATTCCATCCATCATCAATCAAATCTCGTTTAAACTTTTTAGAGGTGCTTATCATTGTGCCCAATGTTAGTGTCTCCTCGTCCATCTTTAGCTGCCTTTTAAGACGCTTCAATTCTGAAAATGTAAGTCTTATCAGATATAAAACTATACTCTATCCAACAAGTCTGTGATATACTATATATACTCTTTCAAATAGTCCGACTGAAAAGATAAAGGGAATTAGCCTTGGCCGGGGATTAAGGTAGGATTTTTATTTCTATTATAACGAATATAAAGTCCTAAAATGTAACAATGTAGTAAAATTAATGGGAACCTATAAGCGAGTCCAATTTAATCACAAATATTGGCTCTATATTTAGTTTCTGATGAATGATGCCTCTTTCGTTGTCTAGTTTATCACTAATGGAGAGAAATGGACCACTGGGTCACTGTCACAAAAAATCTAAGGGCGCTAATGCGACTGTGTTTAAATAAGTATTAAAATGTTCACATTTATGTTTTCTAATAACCTTATTAAATGTTGTTCTTATTAAGTATCCTGCAATGAAAATGGCGATGGCGAGTGTGGTATTAACATCATGTTCTTTATTGTCTAATTCGATATTGTTGGCTTTCATCACAATTTCCATGAGATCCATAAGATCGTCGTGAAATCATCTTCACAGTTTTTGTATTTTAATTTTTTGAGCATATTAACCGGTTGGAAGCCAGCCTTTATGCGCAAAAAACTGCACCGCAACTTTTTGGTTGATTTTGGAGATAAATACTAACAATATTTTTTTTTCATGAATTCCCTCTTGTTAAATAATTAAACTAGTTAAGTCATGAATATTATATATTTATGTAATATATACATATATGGGGGGCTGCCGAAAGGGCTAAACGCGGATCTGTCGAACGACGCAAAATGCCTATAGGCATTTTTGGCGCCCGACCGGGTGAATGATAAATATTTTTATAATGCTGTCTTGAATTCGGTGCAAGTTGGTTCTGACAATTGCCACCATGAAAATGAAACTGTCTAAAAAAAACTAAACAATCTTGATTTAAGGATTGCATTAGTAAAAACTGATAACTTCTGCCTTAACTTATAAAACTGACTCTTGCATAATCTATTTTATTTTAGAGCTTTTAACAATTACAATAAAACAACAAAATAATCTACAGCAACCTTAGGACCAAGCAATAATTTACCTAGTACAAGTTTCATGTTGTCCAACCACAGTTTTTGTGTAGAGTTACTTGGGGGTGGGGATAAAATTTATAGGTACTTGCTTCAATATTATGTAAATTAGATGTCTGTGTCGGTGGTGACTTCTATTGTTATCTGTGTGGTCTAAAATAGATATCTATTGGTTGAAAAAAGATTGATAGATATTATTGACAAGGAACATAGACAACCCTATTTATGGATGTTAAAAAAAATTCAAATGAAATTACAAAATATACTTATATAATACCAAAACATAATTATAAAATATAGGTATATAATATACAATATAATGTCGTTATTCTAACACAATTTGTTAATTTCGTTATTCTAACAGATTTTAGAAAGCGTTTTTCAGATGGCGGACGCCGCACCACGAGGATGGCGACTGCCTTTTTAGGGGTATTTATTTCTTCACTGTTTGTCTCGCATTTGTAGAGCTGTAGTATCTTGCATCAGTTTTTTAAGAAATACTCCTTTAATTTATTTTTCTTTCCTTGTGGCGATATTTTTAGAGGTGCTTTGATGTGGAACCGTTTTTTCAAGCGACCTCATGGCATACACTAAACAGCACTAAAGTGGCCTTTTTCTGCAAACGTCTTTGTTATAGGTGGAGGCTATTTTATACTCAGGAAACTAGTATTACCTGACGGCAATTGGAAGTTTACTTTGCTAGATTGGCAAATATTCGTGGAAGTGAAATATACGCATTTTTTCGAGATTTTCACTGTTATTTTATTTTGGCATTATTGTTTTTAATGTTTGATATTGTATTTATTATTTAAAGATAAGTTTTATGTTAGTTAGCCTAAAAGTATTTAATTTATATGATATCACTAATTCCACTAATCCGCGATACAGCAGTTTTTAAATTTTATAAGGAATTTTATGTCGCAGTATAGTCAGTCAGTAATTAGTTAAGTACAATTACCAGTGCTCTGAGGAACAACTTCAAATGAGGTATCATCTTTTGCACTAGAGGCTTTACTTGACTTTGCTGAATTCTTTTGACGTGAACCTTTCATTTCCTCAATATCGTATTCACTATCAGTGGATTCATCATCATCGTCATCATTATCCTCCTCTTCACTGTCTGATGACTCGTCCGATTTCCCATCAGATTCCCTCGTTAATAGTGATGGTCCTTTCTTAACTTTTTCCTTCCGTGTTTTTGACTTTTCGTTGGGATCTGAAAATATCAGGTATCAAACATTTAGTTAATTGATCAAATTAAAGTCAGCATCTAAAAAGTTAAGTGGTATTGTGGGAAGAAATGGCAATTTAAACCTGAAGATCAATCTTCTATGTTGCTAAGTAGTCTCTAAATTACGGTATGGAGAAGACTGAAAATTAAAAATGTTCAGAAATCAAATGTGGGTCTGTAAGAGGATAATCTATTTAAGTCTTGCAAGTAATTGCAATGTATTTTTTTTACACATGGCAACAAGGGTGTTTCAATAAAACAAATGGTTTTTCATGCATTTAACCCTTCAGGCCTCGGCCCCTCAGCCGATAGACAAGTTGATGTCCCAAAAAATTATAGTAAAAATTAGTAAAAAAAATTGAATTATGACACTGTCTCACCAAAACATTAATTACTGCCAAACCACTGTACCCATAATTAAAATAAAACATATTAACATAATAAAACATAATAAAATAAAACAAATTTAATTAAAATAAAATTAAAACGGGGCCCTCACGCTGAATCGTGTTGTGGCCGATATCGGCCAATTGGGGCTCTAGGGGTTAAAGGCAAATGCTCTGCGTCTCCTCTCGCTCTACCCTGTTGCTTCTTCCCTCTCTATCTTGTTTGCCATCATGGATCCTGCTAGCCACGAGAGCTGGTTGAAAGAACTGTATGGCTGCTCTACAATGAAACGGAGTATCTGTTTTACTGAAGTTTTTTTTTCGTTGTGTTGCAGTATCAAGTTTTACAGGAGAGCCAAAAACAGTTAAAAACACTTCACAGATAAAGCTGTTCAAACTTTTCGGACTCATTTGTTTGCATCATATTTTTTTTTGCAGTATCTACAGGCTTGACATGGAAGTAGCCAACTAACACTTACTATATTCCTCACTAGAAATCAGCTTATATTTTGTTTTTCTTTAGAAATTACATATCAGCAAAAAATGCCCCTGATTTCAAATATACATAAATCTTAATGTCAAAAATTTGGTTAGTGTGTTGCGCCTTAGAACAGGCGTTGTAGGTTGTTGAATGGAGGACCAAGTATGGATATCGCTCATCACTGCCTTTTGACGATTTAATCGTAAAACATTCTCTATCCTTCCTACATACCACCCCTGTATGTGCAATTCGCTTTCAACCAAGAGAAAACCGGACACAACAAAATATTAAAATCACACTGGCTTTGACGTGGGTGGATCCAATCGTACAGCTTGTTCACAATTAAAATACTGATGGCTAAATACAAAATTTAACTATGCATATTTTACTGAATGGCAGCCCTGTGTAATTAAAGTTACTTGCCCCACACCATGCTTCTGTATGACTGTATGCATATTCGGTGACCACAAGACTGAAAAAAAAACATGCAATAATTCACTAACCGTTCTTTCCTTTCTTATATTTCTCGGTCATTTTATCCAAATCATAATCTTCATATTCGTCATCTTGGATATTCTTGAAAGTGTCTTTTTCGAACCATAATTCTGCTTTCCGAATCCTCCGCGATTTAGGGTCGCCTTCCAAGTTCGGTATCAAAGGATGAGAACTAATTTCAGGTCCATTATTTATTTTTTTGTTCTTTTTGCCCTTTTTTGTTTGGGGTGCATCCTCTTCAGAATCTGTTAAACCTGAAAGTAAACATAATATTTAAAATTATTTTTCACCTTGTTTTAGTTTACAGATCAATTGATATTTACCTAAACCTTCTTCTGGTACTTCAGATTCCAAATCAGATATTTCAGAAGCGCTATCAGAATCCCTGTAGTATTTTCCTGATTTATCGAGATGCGTTGATTCATTATCGTACTTCATAAATTTCTGCTTTATTTTAGGTTCACCATCGCTTTCATTCTCGGATTCAGCTAATATATCAGGCATTTGATCGACCGTATTTGTCAAATCCTAACAAAACAAACCCGATTTCAGTAATATTTATCAGTAATAATATATTATTATTTTATAAAAGAATGTACCTTGACTGTTTTAATATTCTTCAAATTAAACATATCTTCTCCTTCAAGTTGTGGACCCTCATCACCCTTTATCACCATCTTCAGATTCATTTTCTGTGCCAGTTTTTGTCGCTCTTTATAAAGGCGTTTTTTCTTGCGTTTTAGTTCAGTTTTCTCCTCGTCCTCGAGCTTAGAAATGTGTTCATCGACTGCTGCCAATTCATCCTCAATGATGACGGAGTCAGCATCCTCGTTGTTGATGTCTTCTTTCAATTCTTCTGTAGGCTTTTTATCACCAGTAGTCTGCAAAATGAAGCCTATTCATGAAGGTAGTAATGCAGTATGTACCACCTTGTTTGTCTGTTTGTTTCTACTTTTTAATGTGAAATTTCACAATGGGCGGGTTTATTATCATATGACAATCTCTTACAGCCCTACTATGAAGTATTTATATGTCATGTGCATGTAACAAGTGTGTAATGTTATTGCATTTATAGACAGAATGGAAAATGCGAGGGGGGGGGGGGGGTCAGGCCGCTGATTACCTATGTTGACATGGGGGGTCGAAAATCCCAAAAACGTGATTACGTAATATGTGGACAGCCCCATAGGTAAAACTCGAGTTTGCCAATGACAAAACGAGTTTCAAAATGACAACATTCACCCTGCTTATAATATAGGATTTAATGATAATTTTCAATATACCATGTCCATTTAATTAAACAAATAGTGCAGTGGCGGCAAAAGTTCACATTCGCTAATTTTATCCCAACGGAAAATGGTGACCCAGCTGGGATTCGAACCCGGAACCTTACAATGTAAGATCAGGAAACTTAACCTCTATGCCACCGGGCCCGTGTAAAGCACACCTAGCCTCCTAGGTGAAGTGGCCCTAGTTCTTTTGGCTCGCGGTGAAGTAAAGTACACATAACAGAAAAATAAATTAAACCACATCAAAAAGTTGTGTTAAATATCGTTGGTATTTTGTAAAAATGGCAAATCAACCATTTCTAGCAAAATGCATTTTTTTAAAATAATACCTACTGCCCTTTTTTACAAAAAACAGATGATATATATCACTGATGTATCACTGATATAATGCTATGAGAAGACGGTTTCTCGGTTCTAGGCTGAATCAATAAATTTTGTGACATTAGGAGTTCATATTGTAAGAGGAGGTGGAGGAGAGAGCTGTCATTCGAATTCATGAGATAAACGAAGTTATGCAGTGTAAAATTGATGTTCTGAATTTCAAAATGTAATCGAGAGCATGCGAATATGGAATATATCCATGTATAAAATGATTTCCTGATACTTTGGAGTGCTGAGGGGTTGGGGAAATAAAAATTGGCATAGACGCATTGTAAGTGCGGGGGAAACAGTGCCATCTCCTCCCATTTTACTACCTTCGAGAGCACATTTTAGAAAACCGAGAAGGCTTTAACAAATTTTAAATTACAATAAATTTAACATACCTGCTTTGTTTTCAATTCTTTCATAAGCTTAGACCATGACATCAAGGCTCTCAGATCCTTCTTGCCCAGCACTTTTATGTCTTTGCAACATTCTTTGATTTCAATTGTCGTTTTCGGGTGGTTGTTAATGAAATCATCGTCGAGTATTATCTGGAATGATTAGTATAAGGTATAGTTTCGTTGTATTGTGTGTGCAATGCCATTAATTTAGATGGCATGCGTTGAAAAACGCCTAGGCAATTGTAGCACATTGTAGTCTCTTTTAATATTATCATTTCCACCATTATATCTACATTCAACCATTAAAATTAAAATGCTTTAGAATTATTTCCGACGTTCAATGGACTACGCTCCTATGCTGACTGGCCGAAGTGGCCATTTCCCAAAACAAGGGAGTCCTAAGTTTATTAGATAGCTTCTCCATAAAGCGATCCGTTGGGAAAACATTTGTTAACCTTAACCATGGATGCATCTGCAGGATTTTCGGCGACATCGACGGCGCTCGACTTAAAGTACTATAACTACGAAACTACTACACCAATCATAAAAAGAACAACTGCACAATGATTGCATTGAAATTTCGAATATAGAATATTGAAATATCATTTTGTAAAACAATTAGATAATTATGAATAAATATGAGAACGTCAAAGAAGTGAAAAAAACGCGCGACCAGATTTGGTTGACTCGTACTCAACGGATAATTGTTTCGCGACCAGATTTGGTTGACTCATACTCAAAGGGTTAAAATAGTTTTCTCAGTCATCAAATGTTCGGAGGCATGTACCTTGACTGAAGCCATGTGCGAAATGGTTGAAGCATTCGAAATGTGGACATACACAAGAATGCTGAAAATATCGTGGACTGAAAATACGTAACAAAATGGGCAGCATGTGGAGGTGCTCCCCATTAAAAGGGCAATAAACATCTAGATTTTGGTCACTTGGTGTGCAATGCAAAGTACCCACTCCTACAAAATATCATTCGGGGCAAAATCACGGGGGAAAATGCTCCAGGTGGCAAAACTTGCATCAGTGGCTTAGTTAGAGCAATATATCTCTCTTCAAACAACCTGCTTATAGGTCAAAAGTTATGCTATTGATTGATATATCATTAGGTTAGGCTATATATAAAAGTACGATCGTACATACATATACTAGAAAATAATTATAAAGGGCTGTTTGTTATGCACAGGAGCCGGATTTTTGACCGATCCCAAAAAGAACTCTTATAAATGCGAAAATCGACCGCTCGGTAAAATCGCTAAAGACAACGCCGATAATCGATAATCGTTGTATGGCAGGTAAAAAGTATAATTATTTATCTAATGATCCGCTCCTCCGGACCGTCGGGTTTAGAGTCTCGCCGAGCAGTGAGTGAGACTGTTGGCTCGGCGCTAGTAGCCAGGTAGTCTTTAAGCCCCGCCTCACAGCTAAGCAAACATCGCCAACCTACAATTTCGACATGACCCTATCAAAGTTTAGTTACATTTTAATAGCTTAATGTATACGCTGGAAACGTTAGCAAATTTATAGCCACTGCGGTCTGAAGATTGGGATGTGTAAAATATGGTAAAGAAGTTAAAATTTTGTAATACTATGTCCATTTAATTAAACAAATGGTGCAGTGGCGGCAAAAGTTCACATCCGGTATTTTTTTGTTTATTTCATTTGAATAGCATTTCTGCATCATTTCCTATGAAAATACTAGTTTCCTTGGGAACAGGACAAACTATTTCCACATTTATTTTGATGTACTGCATTAATTCATACAGTGACTTTGTGCAGAAAAATGACTTTGTTGTTTGTAAAAAAAAAAAAAAAACTCAAGATCGGATTTCAAACCTCTGGTTTTTCTTCCCCTTGTTGATTTCCATACCGATTGTGGCTGCAGCCAAACAAGAAACTCAAAAGAATCATCTCTTACCTCAGAACAATGACGAAGAGCATCAATAACATCCTCATTCTCTATAAAATCACTAACAGACACTTTGTGATGTAGAGTATAGTCGTTCTCCGGATATCCCTCAGCTTTTGGTTTCTTCTGCTTCTCTGGGTGAAGGATGTTCATTAAATTCCTCTTTGACACCTCGAAATCTTCAAACACGTATTTAGGATCCAGGAACTTGCCGTCGATTCTATCCGGCGCTATATAATTCTGACAAACCACGAAAATTTCAGCGGACTCATTACGCGACGCCTGCGGTTTCGTAGCGTAAACTTTCTTAAACAACTGTTTAAACACCCATATGAGCGGGTGATAATCCTTCGATCGGAAAACCTTCGTTACGAACCAACCACCCTGTTTGAGGAACTGCGTTGCCAGTTTCAGAGCGCTCAGCGTCAGGCACGCTTGCTGGTATGCGTCATGGAGCCAGTTCAAACCGACGTTTGGAGCGCCGTCGTGAAGAACCAAATCTGCCTTCCATGTTTTGAGCTCTTTTGATAAAGACGCTTTACACTTGTCGGTGGTTATATCCTCGGTGATGGCTATGCACCCAGGGATCGGTTTGATGGGGAAGAGATCTATTCCCACAACGATGCTCGACAGTGGCATGTTCTGATGGGCTACTTGCATCCATCCTCCGGGCGCTGCGCACAAATCTATGCATATTCGCGATTTTTCCAAAAAGCCAAACTTTCTGTTTAATTGAATCAACTTAAAAGCGGCGCGAGATCTATAACCTAAAAAACAGAATATGAAGTGTAAAATAAGAACAGCAAATGCTTTCAAATTCATTTAATTCAAAGATTTAACCTGTTTCTTTCGCTAATTGGTAGTATTTATCTTTGCGCTGTTTTCCGACTTTTGTTTTCTTGCCCATCTTAGCTGTGAATGCAAAAAGCACCAAAAATAAAAATATTCACGTGCTACACCATCACTCGCGCTTTTATAGGTTATGTTTAAAATCAGTCTTTGACATTTTAATGCTAGGAAAATACTGGGTTGAAAGATAAGATGACGAAGTGGGAAACTAAAATGTAGTATGCCGTACCCATCGGCAAGGATAATTTTTTGGCAAAGGTAGTAACCTAAAGCGGGTGATCCATTTGCGAGTAAACCCGATGGTTTTCCAACGAGCCAGCGAGCCAAAGGTATAGACTGACAATGGAGCAACTACAAAACCGCGGTTTTAAAGTACCGCGGTATTGCTCGTTGGCTCTTCGTGCATGCTAGAAAACCTAATCACGGTGGATCAGCCGAGTCTGCGTCTGCGAGCCGACAGTCTTTTTCACGCTGCTGTTGCGAGCGCACGTGCTGCACGGCTTCATCCAGTAGCGGTAAAATGGCAGATATTGACGCTAACCAGAGTATTCACACAGAAAAATAATTAATGACGCTCTATACTATGGAACATTGAAACATCTCACTTCCACCAGCTGCCAGGAATCGGGGAGTTGCCCATAAGCGATCATATGGTGAAATTGGTACATGAAAAATGGTATCTTGTCTTTTTATTAAAGGGGACACCGAACCCAGTAGCTCAT
Source organism: Micropterix aruncella (assembly GCA_944548615.1). NCBI lineage: Eukaryota > Metazoa > Arthropoda > Insecta > Lepidoptera > Micropterigidae > Micropterix > Micropterix aruncella. The sequence continues at coordinate 10,312,970 of OX155954.1, read as the reverse complement.
AAACACTTACTCGGTCATCCTCATATAATTGCGATAATCGTTTGGTTCACCAATAAATTCTGCCACTAAATTTAAATGGGACAAGCGTTGTCTCTCTTGCAGCCAATTTTTGACCCACAATTTGTGGCGTCTTTTCTTTTTCTTTGGTTGTTCTTCTTGCAACAATATACCTAAGTAACTCCGTATGAAAACACGCCATGACTCTCCGGCGATCGAGAGTCGACTGTTTGTACGCCTATGGCCAACCAACCAACGCGAGTCTATAACCCAACGAGCTAACAGTTTATACCGTCAACTCGCCGGCTCGCCAATGGATCACCCCCTTCAGTCCTTCGTAACCCATCTCGAGAAATATACACCGTGTTCAAAAGCTGCTTATCTTCTCGTATTGATTCATCCAATTCGAGGATGTTGTTTATAAAAAACTCAGGGTTTATAAAAATATGATTAAATTAGAATCAGGGTCAATTATTTTATTAAACTTGAAAACATTGCGTACGTATGCTAAATGTCAAAATATATTAATAGTAATAATACTAAATACAATTATGTTTTTTTTTCCGACGTATTCTATGAGTTTCTTCACTGAAAAGAACCGCCAAATAAAGCCAGATGGCTACATTGTTTTATATCGATATTGTCTAAACACGATTTGAATTATTACAATTTTATACAATTCGGATTATTTCAAATATCTAAAATAATATATTTTCCTTATGTTTATATCCATATGTTTGTCTCCGTTCATGTGGATCTCGGTAGGTACTAAAGTGAACACCACTAAATAAGATATCCTATAATTCGACGTAGGAATATCGTCTTAAAGTAAAATAGTCAATAAAGATATAGTCAATATGTGGGTATAGTACTTACAGTAGGTATATAAGTTAGTACTTATAGTATTGAAGAGAACCATTGAGCAAAAATATTATATAGATTTATTTACACTGTGCATCTTTATCAGTTAGGTAGTCGTCTATTTTATATTATGCTTTTTAATACGAGACAGCGTTTTAATACGAGACTTAAATTGTTTCCCCGTAAAATTTAAAGTTTCTTCAGGAATTTAGTCAAGGTTAATATTAAACCGAATATCTGGTTAAACCGAATACTTCGTTTATTTGAAATAATTACTATCAAAAACGTAGGAAGAGGCCACGCGATGAAAAAAAAATAAGTAAGGGGTGCTAAATAAACAAAAGGAACACGAAAGCGAGGGGAATATTTATGCTGCATTGTTTTACTTATCGTTAGTTTAACGCGAAATGCGTCAAGCAGAGGGTAACATGACCGACTCTAGCCCTCATGGAGCGGCCGGATGTAATATTTCTTTTATATTTTTGTACCGAATAAGTTTTGTAATTTGCTTGTGTGTATAATATAGACAAATTTATGATAAACGTTTATTAAGTAGCGAGAATAGGACATCACCGGTTCTTTTCCATTAGTAGCATTTCTTCTGAATAAAAAAAGGATTTGTATTTTTTTATATCATACAATGTATCAGAAAATGTCGTTGTTTACAAAAAAACATGGCATAAATTCAATGATTAAATATAAATATACATTTATGTTTTAAAGGCGTATCTACTAGCAAGACTACGTTACAATCGCCACAAACAGCTACTATCTTATTACTTTTACAAGCTTTTCTCATGACATCTTTCTTTACTAATTTAAAATTACTGTAATTTTCTATGGGGATTCTGTATAGGTACGCATATGATTAAGTATCTCTGCAGTTCTACCCATGATAGCTCAGCATACTGTTCAATATAAAGTTTTATAATGACCTTTCTTTCTTTGCGAATTTCAGGCCATTTTTGTGAAAATTAGTGAGCCACTTTGTTTTAATTTGTCAGACTTTCTGTTAAATCAGCTGGCTAACTCAAAGTTTTTTAACTTAAACGTCATTTTAGCCAGGGTTCAGTAAAGCATAATCCTTTCCATTTTATCAGAAATTACATTTATTATTATACATTATCTATTACATATTATACAATATTATTTATTAGATATTATACGTACAATTATACCTTACGAAAATTAACGTACGTTTGACCACTGATCTGACGAACTTATTGGAATTACCGCACATTGATAGGGCGTTTACACTCTCGCGCGAGGCGCGAGGCGAGACGCAAAACCATATCAGTAAACAAATGGAACAGAGGCAAAGCTTCTAACGAGCGTACAAAATGTTTACCTACTTGCTAGAAGCTTTGCCTCTGTTCCGTTTGTTTACGCATGGTTTTGCGTCTCGCCTCGCGCCTTGCGCGAGAGTGTAAACGCCCCATGACACTTTCGCGTCCGCTTCCAGTGTCACTGTACGGCTAATAAGTCGTGATGTACGGCAATTCCAATAATTGTACGGCAATACATAGTCAGTTTAGCCTGTTTTTCATCGTCTTTTGCGCATCGAGCATGCGCCGTGACTTGTGTTTCTTTTATTGGTCGAAAGTGACGTACGTGTCGCTTCGTTTGTGTCGTCATTTATCTGACGTTCGTTACACCATTTTAGTTTTTATTATTCTAGAATCCCGTGGAACGAGCGGTCGCAGTTTTCGCGATTCCTATTAATAGTGAAAAGTAGATTTCGGTGATCCCCTGCTAAATCGCGATGGCGAGTGTGGGCTCGTTTGTAAATTCGTTCAACTCGAAATTGTGGGTGTTTGCTTATGTTTATGCAGTGAACTTTCGCCCTTTTGTGGCCCCGTTAATTATTTTTTTATTTATATTTTCAGGGAAGAGCCGGTGAGGACGCATTTAAAGAATGTTTACGCTTGTTTGACCATCACATCGGTGGCCGCGTCGGCTGGCGCCTACATAGACCTATACACCTCGTTTCAAGCTGGCCTCCTCACCACCTTCGGCGCCCTGGGATTGATTTTGCTTCTCGTGGCCACTCCAGACAATGGAAAAAATACTCATCTTCGTGCTGGATACCTGTTCGGTTTCGGATTTTTGTCAGGTGAGCAAACGGACATTTGCATTGAGCAGTATAACATATGTGTGCTCTATATCAATAGAAGATAAGCTTGTTGACAACTGATTTTTCCATGTCAAGTAGATATTTTTACATTGAAACGAGTTTCATTATCAGATAGATACAAGATTTGAGATGTCACCCGATATAATATTTCAAATCAAGACAAACCAGTTTTCATTTCCTTCTGATTTCTGCCATTTACATAAAAGACATAGTTAAATGAGGATTCATGCAAATAACATTTTATCAACATTAAATAATACAGATTAAGAAATCATATGCTTAAAATACCCTCGATTCTAATGCCTACCTGGTGTAGAATTCATCCACATTGGGTTAATTGGCAGAATTTGTATCCTCTACCAAATTTTCATAATTTCATCAGCAATTTGTACAGTAGTTATGGCATATTCTTTCTAACTTGCTATCTCACCGAATCTGGTTAATATCGGGAACCCATACTTTTCAATCTATAAAAGGACGATAGGCAAAAATATATGGGCGCTGGTCCCGCCCACCTCCAATAACAATAACGTATTTACCATTGGAAAGATCTATTTATCTACAATATTTATGACACTACTACAACTTACCTTAATTGTGAGCTGTTTCGGAGTTTTGAAGTTCGGAATCTTCGTAAATATGGCTGATTACACGAAAAAGCCCATGCCAATTATTTATTTAAAATATATTATTTGCATTGAAGATCCATAAAAGATAGTATATTCTAATGTACGGTCACAGGGCACACCATGTTGAACAACTGACCGTAGCAACAACTGACCGAACAACTGACGTATATTATATACGTCAGGAAACAGAGCGGGAATGAAATCATGAGGCACAGAAATCAAGCAAGATATCCCAGTATTTCCCCTCCTGCTGACAAAGTCCAGCATTCTTAGGAATATATACTTGGTACTCACACAGCGTATGTAGTTGTATCGTTTCGGGTATTCTGCAATGGTTTTCGTTTAAATAGTTATTTAAAATACAATGTCTGGATGTGGTAGGTGCCCTAGGGGATATAGGTAATTAACCATATTTAGTAGAATTTAACTCGGAAACGGCTCATAATTGAGATCAGTCGTTAATAGTAATAAATATTCTACATAAAGAGATCTTTTTTTGATTGGTATATGATTTACAGCTATTGGAAAAGTGAGCCCAAAAATCCCATTCTCTTGTTGACAGTATTGGGTCATCTCTGGCGTTTTGTTTGATGATATTTCATGAGACCATAAAGACTTGCGAACCATAAAGACTTGCCAAACCCTTGAGAAAGTTTCTATCTGTTTTGTGTGTAAATGATATCACTGCCCTGGTTAGTTTCTGAAGCTAGTAGCTGGCTTCTCAATATCAGCTAAAACCACAGTATTAAACAATGCTGTGTATTAAACGGTTGTGGTGTTCCAACAGCTGTGTCTAAAGGAAAACCCCACAGTATTTTTCCCAGTCACACCTGGGCTGTAAATTCGTACATCCCAGGTATGACAGTAGCGACACGGAATAAAGGCATAAAAGTGCTGCCTACCCAGTCGCGAAACCTTGCTACATATACATTTTTAAAATAATTGCACACAATTTGTGCACGCACACACCCATTCGCGGGACAAGCCACATAAGGAAAGAAGATGGCGGGCGCGCGTCGCAGCCCTGCGTTCGCCACGCTCGAGCGATCACAGCGCCTCGCGGTAAAAGCTGGAGATGCCTGGATGAGATTATGCAAGCATTTACACAAACCCATACACTTACGTCATTTCTTCTTACACTTACACTCGCATTGTCGATGTCATTGGGCACTTATGGCCGATTTACAGACACAGCTTTTATGCAGCGGTAGCGCAGTTGACACGAGATTGTGTCTTCGCTGCATCGTGTCACTTACTGCTGCGTCCTTCAAAACTGAAACATTAGATGGCACTATTAATTCTTTTTAACCCTTGGAGTAAATGGGTATTTTCATGGATGCATCTGTCTCTTTTGCAGGATTTTCGGCGACATCGACCTTAAAGTACTATAACTACGAAACTACTACACCAATCATAAGAAGAACAACTGCACAATGATTGCATTGAAATTTCGAATATAGAATATTGAAATATCATTTTGTAAAACAATTAGATAAATATGAGAATCATTTTGTAAACAATTAGATAATTATGAATAAATATGAGAAAAAGAAGTGAAAAAAACGCGGAACCAGATCTGGTCGTATCATACTCAACGGATAATTGTTTCAGAACCAGATTTGGTCGTATCATACTCAAGGGGTTAAAAGGCTTTTTCTTTTTCAGCAGATTTCTTCGATCCGTTGTGATATAACATTGTAAACAAAGGTGTATTTATTTATTTTAGTCTTTTATTAGTTTGGTGTGCATTATCAATGGTCGTTTAAAATGGAGAAAAACATTGGCAAATTCTGTCGACAGTATTATAAAAGCAACGCTATAAATGAAAAGATAAAAATACATGTAAAACAAGAAGCCCTCCCTGTCTGTCCTCATTAGTAATTATAATTTTTGTCTATTGGTGAAAGGTCGAATGTGACTGATGCAAATTAATTCTGTGGATATGTCTCTTTATATATGTGTTACATACTTTTAATCAATTCAGGAAAATCATCAATTAAGTTAATAATGTGATATATAACAACCCTAATCCTAAAAATAATCCTTTGCGCTTAGGGAGGGCTGACCCCCCCAGGTATGACCTTATTAGTCAGGGATTTGAGAATCACACCCATGGTCGGTCGACCAATATCGGACGCAAAACCCGAAGAAGGTCAATGAAGATATTGAGAGTGTTCGTTTGATAGTTTTTTTTTTTAGTTTAGTGATAATTATCATTTTCGATTTGCAGGAATGGGTCTGGGACCGCTTCTTGAGCACGTCATCATGGTGGATCCGTCAATTATAGTGACTGCTTTGATTGGAACAACTGTTGCATTTGTCTCTTTTTCGCTGGCCGCTATGTTTGCGGAACGAGGCCGCTGGCTGTTCCTGGGGGGAACCATGATGACCATCTTGACCGCCATGTCTCTTATGTCACTGGCTAATCTGTTCTTCAGGTCTACCATCATGTATCAGGTAATTTCACAGTCTTAAGTGCCTAATCTTGTTTTGTTTTCATTTGTAATTTAACTGTCTGTAGAATCAACGTTTTTAATAACTTTAACCCCACCCTAGTCGAGCAATACAATACAACAATGTAGACTAATTAAATATCAAAGTATACAAATTATCAAATGTGACCATTCATTTTTATACCTAGACTGTTTGAGAATGCATGAATTAAATATGTACTAGGGGCAGTCAAATAAAAACGAGACAGATGAAAAAAGTATATAAACTTTATTATTTCAAAAGTAACTGCCAACTGTTTTATCCCACTGTGAGCAAGACTGTTGATGCCTTCTTGGAGAAATGTTTGCGGTTGCCTACTGAATCATGATTGTACCCAGACGGCCACCTCTATCCAAATCCATAGTAATGTCGGTTGTACACATGACTCGCTGACCTCACTTCGAGCGCCGAGCACTCGCAAATGGCACAGCGCCCTTTCCACTCTAAGCCCTTTGCACTCGAAACTAGCAACTCGGGACGATTTAGGCTATATTAGAGAAGCGTTTTACAGGTGTTTAAAATAATTTTATACTCAAACAAACTTAGCCTTCTGTACTCGAGCGGCGCCCGGACAGTTTATTGCGAGCGGTGCTGCTACGTCGCTCGGGCGCAGTAATGGCGCCGCTCCAATGGACGCAATAAACGGCCCAGACGCCATAGCGGCACCGCTTGAGTACAAATGGTTAATTGCATTGTGCACATTTGGGAGCTAATGGACCCTGTGTAGTTGGGCCCTAATGACCCATTGTGTTTAGGGTCGGCCCAACACACGGGTCAGCACCTATCCGGTAGCCTTCAAGTAGAAGTTCGAGCCCAGGAAGGACTGTGCCCTACGGGACAGTTTTCCCTGGGAATAGTTCTTCGGGCGCTTTTGGACGGTTTGTGCGGCGTTAGCCAATCGATTGTGCGTTCCAACAGATAGCCAGGGGAGTCGGAAAGGCTTTGTTTCCTATAGAGCTGGGGTGGCTGTTTACCTAATGACAGCCGCTCTGTAAATGACCAATTGGCCACCCGATCCTGAGCGATGACGGGCAAAGGCCCGGTGCCGGGCGGTAAGGGTTGGTCTCACGCATGCTAATTGCCGGAGCTAGGTAGTGAATTGTCATTGTCTAAGTCTTCTACGCTCATCTGAATGAGCAATCACATATCTTTATACTAGCCAGGGGTGACGGGTGACCACGTTGAAGTCAACACTGGCCAACTGCGCACATGTAGTTATTTAAATAATGATTTGTATAAATATGCAGGTATGTTGTTATTTATTCGTCCTTAAACAATCAAGCGGTGAGAATGGACTGTAAACCTTGAATTCACACAAATTTAATTATTTTATACTACATAGCTACTATGTTGTAAAGTCCTTTAATTTGTTATTTTTTTCTGAAACAGCTCAATTTGCATTTATTTTCTCAAACAGCTCACTTACTACAGTGTTCTCTTTTGAATGTCTTTTTTATATTTTTTTATGTTGCATATCCCTATATATGCATCCATTACCTATGAAGAAAAAACATATTCAACCTCATTTAGTTATCCACAGGTAAAATCTAAAGCGTTTTGACAACTTCGGGCTTACTCAGGCGGACGAGTTAATCCTGGGTTCGTTGAACTGTACTTTGGTTAAATTGTACGTTGAATCCCAAGTTGTGCGCTAATATAGTTTTCTGATATTTTATATCCTGCGGCCACTGCAGGGTTAATTGAACTAATAACCTACTTTCTGATTCCATATTGTCCATTTAGTTAAGGAGCCAAAAAAGTGCAAGAGTTTTGTAAAAGCTGATACTTTCAGATCAGATGTAATTTTAATTAGTACCCCCAAAGTGTTTTGGAAAATCTGAAAATTCATTAGTAGATAGTGAATGCAATAAAGAACTCGAAACGAATGGTCAGACTGCTTAACAATAGAACGCGTGGCATCAGCATTATTCCATACATATCACAAAAATGCAGTCCCTGCAAATACGCCGGTACGTATTTGTCGGTAACTATTACGCATCTAATGTGCCGTGCAATATAATTGACTTCATTTTTGTGACATGTCTGGAGTAATGCTGACGCCACACATTCTATTGTTAAGCAGTCTGGCCATTTGTTCGGAGTTCTGTATTGCATCCGCTGTCTACTGATTAATTATCAGCTTTTCCAAAACACTTTGGGGGTACTAATTAAAATTACGCCTTTCCTGGTACGCCAGCGCTATTTGTCCCGGAATCTGGCCTGCTGACTACCCCAGCATTCTATGGCCAAAATATTGTCTGATCTGAAAGTATCAGCTTTTACAACTCTTGCACTTTTTGTCGCTGCCTCTTGAACTATTAAATGATTTTGTACTGCTTATCAGCTAAAACCCACTTAATCTCATTTGCTGTATTTAACCAAAGGTGAATCTCCTCTGTTTCAGGCCCACCTTTACATCGGTCTCGTGCTCATGTGCGGATTTATCCTCTACGACACGCAAATGATCATTGAGAAGAGGCGCGCCGGCAATAAGGACTTCGTTTCACACGCTCTGGACCTCTTCATTGACTTCATCGGCATCTTCAAGAGGCTCCTTATTATCCTGACCCAAAAAGTAAGTCCCTTTTTTATGATACTGCTCGATTCTTAATAGTGGAAAATTTTGCTTAACCCGTATAAAGACAGTATTTTTTTTTATATAACATTGATATAAATATTTGAGTTTTAAAAAAATACATTTTACTTGAATTACACTTCAGAAAAAAAAGAAGACTATGATAGTTTCCAAATAAATATAGGTTCCAAAAAAAATATATTTCCAGAATAGGTTTATAGGTAATTATACATTACTTAAATTATACCTCCAGAAAAAAGCGAAAATGTGGAAAGTCATTGGCCTAGATTAGTATTTTCAATCACAGTTCCTCCTCAGCGTCAACTGGAGAATAATCGAGGTACCCCAACCCACCGTCACCGCAAGGACCTTGATTGTTTTTTCCCGTGACACGTTTTCTTCTGTCTTCATTTTTGAGCAGGTTATGATCTTTCTTTTGAAAATCGATTCATGCTTCAATTCGTTTGGAAACAAGTAACAAAGTATGATTAGTATGTTATTTTCACAAAAAAAAATACATTTATTGTTTTTCGTCATAACTCTTTATGTAATTACCATTTATCTACAGGTTGAGTTTTTAATTAGTGACATCCTTGAGGTGGGTGAATCAGTATGAGCAAACAAGCAACTTTTATTTTTTTTAAATTAAACATTTTTTAATATGGAAATGTTTTATGTTTTGAAAAATAGTATAAAAAGAGTCAGAGCATTGAACCATCTAGCAGTAGGTAAAATATTGCGAGTATTGTTTATTCGCAATATTTTACGTATTGCTAGATGATGCAGTGCGCTCAAAGCTTGTAAATTTTTTTATTTGTCAAATTTTCAAATTTACAAGATTTTTTTTTTTTTTTTTAATTTTATGAGTTGTTTTGTCAAAAGGTGCTTATTTGCTCGTATTGATTCACCCACTCATGGTGTCACTAATTAAAAAGTCACCTGTATATTTTTTACAAACGCACTCGTGCGTGCGTCGGAGCTCTCTTCAGTTCAATTAATGAAACCATTTTTTTTTGTTCCAGGAAGAGGCAGATCGTCGCCGCAAGCGCAATTAATTCACTAAATATACTTACAAAATTTTGCTCACACATGTGGTTTTGAAATTATTATCATTCTTGTCTAAATCTAAGTAAATTTGTACTGTAGGGAATAAATATCCTTTGTGTTAGATCTGGAAATCGGTCATAGATCAAAAGTTTTCATTTTTACCTATAAATTTTCATTTGAAACAGTTAATTCATTTAAATTACCCATGCAATGATAATGTTGTGTTTTTCTTTGGATTGTGGACACTAATAAAATTAAAAAACCTATTATCATTACAATTTTCTATGTGGTGTACCTGTACTATTTATCCACTTATGATTTGATGCATTTAATGTTTGGGGAGGAAATTCTTGCATAATACTTCGGATTATAGGTGCCTACCTATAGTACTCTGATTTTAATGCATCAGAACGTAGCGAGGGAAAATTTTGGAAAAAGCGGTTTGTGGATGTCATTCAATATTATTATTTTATCAATAAAGTTACGGCAATGTTTTGATTGGTTTTATTTGCCACTTCTTCTCCATTACTTATTCATCACTATTTGCACGCCCATACTGATCAGGTAACGTATCGTAATCTATTTAGAAGATTGTAGCGCCGCATAAACGAAGATAAATTTGTACGAAGCTCGGGTTGTAGGATTCAAATATGTAGCTGCTGGTTAGTAACATATATGTATACATGTTACATAGGGAATGCAATCGCGATATACCAAGATGTCGAAATACCAATATCATGTACTAATTTTGTAAGATTAATCTTACACGCCAAATCACATGCAATCTCGCAAGATTTGCGAGATTGCGCAGCAGACCATTTCATGATCATTTAGAAGCGCGACCACGGCGCAATCCTACGCAGCGCTCGCCGTCATATCCTAGGGGTTCCCGGGGCTACAATGACAGGGGTACCCGGAGAACGAAACCGATCATCACGAGTGCGCGCAGGCAGTGCGGCGTATTTTCTTTGCCAATTCTAAATGGTTTTCGTGCGTGAAACGTAATAATTTGATAACGGAGAATCTTCCGATTGTTTTCAATAATAACAAAAATATATATATTTTCTGTCAGAAATTGGTTTTGTATGATTAAATTGGTGTCATCATGTCATCAAACATAGTTTATAAGGAGTTTAATAGTTCGCTGGAAGTATGGAAATACTTTTCAAAGGATGAAGTTGGACTGTGCTCAGTGCAAATTGTGTAAGTCTATTCTGAAAACGACGGCACGTTCTTCTAAAGGTTTGCACTTAATTATAATTATGAAATATCAATACTTGTAAATTATAAAAAATAATAATCTGAATTCTACGAGATCTTGCAAAATACTGAGATCTTACAAGACTGACCTTTTAAATCTTGCAAATACTGAGATTCAAAATTTTGCTGCAAGATTGCATTTCCTAGTGTTACATGACTAATGGGATTTAATGCTTCTCCATTAAATCTGTGGATTCCATACAAAATTCAGTGATTATAAAATTATATTAAGTATTAGATTACACAATGCCATACCATTGATTTTATTACACTATAAAATCAATGGCCATACTTTGGCAGCTAGGATTTTACCTTGATTAATCTTCTCCTATATTCAGTAGCCCAATAGATGGCGTTTTAAACATGCCTATAACAAAGTAGGTATACCGTGAGCCGCAGGGCTATGCGGGGATAATATAATAATAATAATTTTATTTATTCAAAAATATTAATTTACATTGTATTTATTGCAGAATCTAACTAGGCCATAGCCCGTACATGGCCATAGCCATACCCCGATCGGAGCCATGGAGCACGACTCAAACCGACTCTTTGCCCGAAAAAATCTCAGCTGTCGCAGGGACAAGCAAAGGTGCAGACAGAATAGGAAACGACTCTGCTATGCCCAAAGAAAAGGACCAAGACACTGAGACACACGAGAAGCACAGGACAAAGTTGTCCGGTGCTGCTCGAAAACGTTTCAGGTTGCTGAGGGCAGCAAACGTGAGTGCTAGAGAAGCCTCGGTAGCATGCCTCAGGCCCTGGAAAGATATTAAGAGCCTGACCCATCAGAGCACTCCCATATCTGATGACCAAAGGGCGTCCAAACGCACACGGTCGGAGGAGGAGTCGCCAAGGGAAAACTCAAAAAAGGCTCCTAAGATATACCCAGAAGAAGGCATCAAGCCAAACTTCAGGGAGGTGGTGGGTTCTTCACGTGTGGGAATAAAAAATGAAAGCCCGATGGAAGAAAACCAAATGCATTTGGTGCACCGCTCGCTACTGACCCTGATTAAAAACATCACTGTCAGAGGCTCGGGCCCAAAATTTCTGGGTTTCACTCACAGGCCTGGCTGGGTCCTGATCACATGTGAAAATCAGAAGAGCCAGGATTGGCTTGTGGGAGTAATCCCAAACCTCAAACCATGGCCCGAGGCAAAGCTGTCTATCATGACGGAAAGCGAAATGCCCAAGCCACTAGTTTGCACAACGTTCTTCCCCAGCAGCGAGGCGGCGAACATAAAGGACGCCCTAAGTCTGCTGACAAACCAGAACGAAGGCTTATCTCCAGAATACTGGAAAATACTCAACAGCAGGGAGGAAAAGAATGGACACCACGTGACCTTCTCAATTGACGAGCCCTCTTTGGAAACCCTTCGGAAAACCGACTACAGGGCCACCCTTGGTTTTGGAAAGATTTCTTTGAAAATCAGGGGTGAGCCCACGAATCCCCCAGGAAACAGGGCTATCCCGTCCTACTCCAACAAAGGCAGACAAACGCCTGCTCCCATACAGCGAAAGAAAGAGCCGGCAAATCGGCCTTCTCCTGCTGACGAGAGTACAGGAGCGCCTAAAAAGGGGGAAAAACCCGGGAATGAGCAAGGCACATCCCAATCCAAACATGGACGGTCTCGTCCTCCATTGGAGAGGGAAAAGCCTGCGACAGAGCCCACAACCCCTATGGATCACTGATGGCGAACATAGGCAACTCTACGAGGATTCTCCAGATCAACCTCCACCACGCCATTGCCGCCAGCGCAGTGACGGAGTGTTGCTTCACCAAAGGAGAAATCGACATCGCCCTCGTACAAGAACCCTGGGTAAACAACTTAACTATCCAGGGCTTAAACGCTGCGGGTAGAATCCTCTCGTACCCGGGAGGGAAAAAACCCAGAGCATGCATAGTGTTCAAGAAAAACATTAACTTCCTGCCTGTTACAGAGCTATGTACTAATGACCTGTCAGCAGCGTATATAAATCTCAAAGGATGGAATGGATCCAGAGTCATCTTATGCTCAGCCTATCTATCTGGAGAGAAACAAAATCCAACCGAAGAGCTGGCAAACCTGGTGGAGTACGCCCGTACCCAAAAGGCTGAGTTACTGGTTGGATGTGATGCAAACGCACACCACACCGCGTGGGGGAGCTCAGACATCAACAATAGAGGTGAGTTACTTAATGATTTTATCACAACCAACTGCCTATGCCTATTAAACAAAGGCTGCATGCCGACCTTTGTGACAAGTGCAAGACAGGAAGTTTTAGACATTACTTTTGCCTCTAAAAATCTAGCCAGACACATAAAAAACTGGCATGTCAGGGATGACACTTCAATGTCTGATCACAGACAAATAACCTTTAAACTACTAAACACCGTAGACTGTCAAACCACAACTTTCAGGAATCCTAAAGCCACCGACTGGGACGCTTACCGTACCACACTAAGGCTTAACCTTGAAACAATACAAAAAAATATAAAAACACGCGAGAGTCTAGAATTGGCCGTGGCGGATACCACAAAAGGCATTATAAACGCCTATGAGGAAAGCTGCCCACTCAAGACAAAGACCTCCAAAAGAAAAGTTCCATGGTGGAACCCGAAGTTGGACAAACTACGGAAGGAAACCCGGAAACTATTTAATAAGGCTAAACAAACTCTCAACTGGGAGGAATACAAAAAAGCCTTAACCGAGTACAACAAAGAAATTAGGAGAGCCAAAAGAGCAACATGGAAAAGCTTCTGCGAGGACATAGTGGAAACGCCTCAAGGAGCCAGAGTACATAGACTGCTCGCAAAGGACAAACCTAACCAAATTGGTCTTCTGAAAAAACCAAACGGAACCTTTACAACAAATGAAAAGGAAACTCTGGAGGAACTAATATCGACCCACTTCCCAGGTGCTGTGACAACTAGCAACGCCGCCACTGCTCCATACAGACCTCGAAACGAGGACTGGAGTAGGGCTGCTAGAATCATAAGGCCCGATCAAGTTAAATGGGCCGTAAAATCCTTTAAACCTTACAAATCATGCGGGGACGACGGAATCATGCCCGTGCTTTTGCAACAGGGTATCGACATTCTAACCCCATATCTGGTTAAAATCTTCAGAGCAAGCTATGCCTGGGGACATATACCAGAAGAATGGACCAAGGTCAAAGTGCTATTCATACCCAAGGCTGGCAGGAAGGACTACGCACTGTCAAAGTCCTTCAGGCCAATTAGCCTAACATCCTTTCTACTGAAAGCGATGGAAAAGATACTGGATAGCTATATCAGGGAAAAAATCCTAACGGTCAACCCTATCAGCTGTAACCAACACGCCTACCGCAGAGGCAAATCCACGGAAACCGCTCTGCTCTACCTAGTAGACAGAGTGGAAAAGGCGTTGGAAGACAAACAAATCGCAGTATGCGCATTTTTAGACATTGAGGGCGCCTTCGACAAAACCCCAATTAAATCACTGGTGAAGGGGCTAGAGTCAAAACAAGTTGACAACACCACAACCAGATGGGTGAAAGCGATGCTCTCAAACCGCACGGCCAAGGTAGCTCTTCACGGAACAAACCTTGAAGTCACCACTACAAGAGGCTGCCCGCAGGGAGGCGTACTCTCGCCCCTACTATGGACTCTTGCAATAGATCAACTCCTGCATAGGATGGCAGAGGCCAGGATAGACACACAGGGCTATGCTGATGACCTAGTAGTCATTGTCCGGGGCTTCTGCCAAAACACGATCTCACACATAATGCAAAAAGCGTTAACAATCGTTAGCAATTGGTGCAGAGAGAACGAATTATCGGTCAACGCCGATAAGACCGTCCTCGTGCCATTTACCAACAAACGTCAACTAGGTGGACTAAAAATGCCAATCTTAAACCACAGGCAGATTCCTTTCTCCAAGGAAGTAAAGTATCTGGGAGTCACGCTCGACCAAAGACTCACCTGGAACAGCCACCTAGATAAAACAATTCAAAAAGCTAAAAGTGCTTTGGGTATAAGCAGAAGACTGGCGGGGAAAAACTGGGGCCTTAACCCCAAGATCTCCCACTGGCTATACACTGCCATTGTGAGGCCGATAATCTCGTACGCCTCGGTGGTATGGTGCAACAAAGCCAACCAGAAAACTGTGATTACCAAACTAAACAATATCCAAAGGACGGCGTGCCTCATGACAACTGGCGCAATGTCCTCCACTCCTGGAGCAGCTCTAGATGCACTGCTGAACTTACCGCCCCTACACATTCATTTGCAACAGGTGGCGAAAGCCAGCATGTACAGGCTATCTGCCCGAGAGAAGGTAAACTGGATCTCACAAGCACTAAGATCAGTTCTTGACTCAGTCAGTGAAAATCCAACCCTCAACATGGTATCAGACACCATGCTCCCACTCCTAAACTTTGGAAAACTTTTTACAGTGGAACTGCCGCCCAGAGACGACTGGCTAAAAAGCCAACTGCAATGGGAGGCCGGTAGCCTTAAATGGTATACTGATGGGTCCAAATCGGGACTTGACGTAGGCTGTGGTATATATGGAGAGCGACCAAACTTCAAAAGAAGTGTAAACTTGGGAAAATACGCCTCCATATTCCAAGCGGAGGTTTACGCCATTATTGAATGTGCGGATATCAACCTCCAAAAGGACTACGCCAACCACCGTACACCCTTGTGCAAATTAATCTGAACACTTCAAAATATTTCATACTGGCAAGTAAAATCTGTTTTTTTGATGTGGCAACACTGTTCTGTACTGTGAAATGTCATTCTAACCTCTAATGTGACCCTAAGAGCTTGTCATATTGTTGTTGTGCGTGGATTTTAGTGTTTTTTCCTCACATTGTGTATGTCGGGGACTTTTTGAAGATTTTTGAAGATATTCGGATGTAATTCATCCCTACGAAGACGATGGATATCTCGTTGGAAATCCGTAGCAAGGTGATTGCTCTAGATGCGCACACATCGCTAAGTCAAAGACGAATATCTGAGGAATGTGGCATATCACTGGGATCAACTAACGCCATCATACGGAATCACAGGGAATCTGGTTCAATTTTGCCACAACGAATCGGAAAATGTGGCCGCAAAAGGAAAACTACAATGAAAGATGACACCATTTTGATTCGCAACAGTAAAATTAACCCACACAAGACTAGTGACGACTTACAAAAGGAGCTTGCAGCTTCTGGGACGATCGTGCACGCATCTACGGTACGTCGAAGACTCTTGGAAAGTGGGCGAAAAGCTAGGAGACCCTTAAAAAAACAGCTTCTTACAAAAACCATGAAGAAAAAAAGGATGACATGGGCACAAAAATATAAGCTCTGGACTTCTGAGGATTGGAAAAACGTTTTATTTTCTGACGAGAGTCACTTTTTTGTCCAGGGTATGCGTTACCAATTCGTTCGCAGGGCAGACGGAGAACCACTTTCTCCAGCCCATATCCAACAATCGGTGAAACATCCCGTTAAGAAAATGTTTTGGGGTTGCTTTTCATTCTATGGCACTGGTGCATTAGTTCCGGTAACAGGAATGATGAATAGTGCAAAATACATAGAAGTTTTGACGGACAGAATGATACATGAGCTAAAAAAAATTCCAACAGAGACTAAAATATTTCAACAAGACTTGGCTCCTTGCCATGCTTCCAAGTTGGTAAAGAAATTCTTTACCGATAACAGCATTATGTGTTTGGATTGGCCTGGAAACTCTCCAGATTTAAACCCAATCGAAAACTTGTGGTCAATCTGTAAAGCACGGCTAAGAAAAATGGACTGCACTACAAAAGAAAAGCTCGTAAATGCTGTAATTGAGGTGTGGTACAGAGATCCGAAAATTCGTGAAAACTGTAAAAACTTGGTGGAATCAATGCCGAAGCGTATACAGTTGCTACTTAAAGCTAAAGGAGGCCACATAAAATACTAATTTATAAGCTAAGTTAAAGTTTTGTATGATTTTCATGAATAAAACCATTATTTGACTAAAATTGCCAGTGTTCAGATTAATTTGCACAAGGGTGTATCTATATCCACTCGGATAGCAAAGCAGCTCTTATGGCACTAGCCTCGAATACCATTAATTCAAAGCTAGTGCAAAACTGCATATCACTACTGAATTCCCTGGGCGAAAAGAACAGGGTAATACTAAGATGGGTTCCCGGCCATGCAGGAATCGAGGGAAATGAAAAAGCCGACGAACTTGCTAGGACGGGAGCAAAGGGAACGTTATACGGCCCTGAACCCTGCTGTGGCGTACCAAAAAGCCTTGCAAACCTAATGCTCAAACAAATGTGTTTAGAACAATCCGTCAACCACTGGAACAACACGCCAGGGTTGAATCATTCCAAAGCGCTCATTAAGCCTTACGACCGTAAGACGGCCCGTGAGGCCCTATCGCTAAATAGGAACAATCTACGCATACTGGTAAGGGCGCTCACGGGGCATTGTGGCCTGAACAAACACATGTTCAACCTCAAGCTCAAAGACACAAAAATGTGCAGGTTCTGCCAAGGGGCAGAGGAAACTCCCCAGCACCTCATGTGCGAGTGTGGCCCGCTGATGCGTAAAAGATACAACCACCTGGGTGGTCACTACCTCCAACCTGAGGAGGTAAAACAATCTGGCGCCAAAAGCCTGCTGCGGTTCTTGAATGACACGGGGCTTAGCGCAGAACTATAGTAGGTGGCGAGCACAATAGATCAGCAATGGTCGCAGTGTTACAAGGCTCATAAAGACCTTAGAAAAGCCCCACTCAACAAATAAAAAAAAAAAAAAAAAAAAAAAAATAGCCCGTACACACTATAAAATCAATGCCCGTACCAAGGAAGACATCAATGTTGATGGCAAAATAAATTGATAATAGCATTGATTTTATAAAATCAATGATAATAGTTTCGCTTTACAATGCTATCAGCGCCACCTGCATGTCGCCGGCGCAGAAGAGTTGCCAAAATGTACTATCGCAATGGGCCGTTATAATTACCTACTTAAATTAAACGACGGTGTTACCAGAGCGCTATTATACTTGCCAATTCGGCTGCTTTTATAGTTTGGCGAGAGTCTTGGGCCTTTTATGTTTCGAAATACAGGAATTTGGTGGTTTTCTGAGATTTCTAGGAAATTGCCCTTTTTTGGTTTCTAAAAAGTATATGTTATTGTAAGGGTCCCATCAAACTTGCAGAAGGCAAATTTGCAGACGGCAATCTTGCAGACGGCATTCTTGCAGAAGGCAATCTTGCAGAAGGCAGTTTTGCAAATGTCAAAATGACCTAACCTAACCTAACAGAAAAACTTAAAACATTTTTTTTAATGTTTAGTTTGATGTATAAAAGTCATCCACTACAAGGATGCCGGTAATTAATGTCACTTCGATTTTAGGGAAAGAAAAACCTAACCTAACAGAAAAACTTAAAAACTGTACTGAAGGTTGCCGCCTGCAAGGTTGCTTCCTGCAAGGTTGCCTCCTGCAAATCTGCCCTCAACAAATTTGGACCTGTCAAAAGTGACATTTGTGCAAAATTGCCGCATGCAAAACTGGCGCCCCCCTATTGTACTGCAAATTATGCCAGTATCAGGCAGCACCACGGCAGCACTGCTGCTGCGGTCAACGTGCGGTCAACTGCCCGAGCTTTGTGTGGATGCTCGCGCGATGCATCGCTCACTTCACACCCCTATGAGTCAACCGCCGCTACAAAAAAAAACGACGCACATATCCCCGTTTTTGAGATTTTTTTCTAATCACATGGCATTCTGCATCTGCAGAGGCGATTTGAAATTGCCCCAATGAGCCTCATAATGGAGGCTACATACGATATAGGCTGGCCGAACGGATCTGGACTGAAAGTGCAGCCTGATTTCTATCCTTTTCTTTATTCTAGATAACTGTATGCTAAAACAACCGACAAAATAATGATATACAAACCTAAGTAAACTATCACAAAAAAAATAAACTGAAACGCGCGCGGACTTTTACACTTTTTTTTTTAATATCCTCGAGTTCTCCTCTGCCTGTCCTGGAATTCTCCTCGGCTGTGGAGGCCCTGAGAATGGCAAAGAACTGGATTATTTAACAAAGGAACGTCTATTTGGCCTTGCGATCCCCGCCATCGAAAATAAAACTGCTTATGACTTTGACGGGGTAATAGATTATTTCGCGGAAAGAAAATCTGTAGTAAGATTAGATAGTAAAATTTGCTGAACCTGAGGATTGGAGGTGTTTGTCTAGTATGGTTTGTGCGTTGTCTACACTGGTTGTATGCAAGGCCGTGCCTAGGGGGGGGGGGTCCGAGGGGTCCGGACCCCCCCGAAATGAAATGGATTTACACTAGATAGAATCGACTTTCCAAAATGAAATGGATTTACACTAGATAAAATCGACTTTTAGGTGCAAAAAATACATTAGGGGTATACTACCGCTAAGCTATGTCAATATGTGGGGATATAGTTCAGAGGGAAATTATAAAATGTTTAAATGAAGCTAAGGTATTCTCCGTTTTAGTAGACGAAACAGCTGATACAAAAAGTCGATACTTGTTGAAAGAAGATTTTCTCGGATTTGTGAAAGTCGATAAAACAACTGCACAACCATTGGCTGACACTATCATAGCGTCCCTGAAAAACCTTGGCATTGACCTCAACAATATGGTGGGACAGGGGTACGACGGTGCAGCTGTGATGAAAAGTGCATATAATGGCGTTCAATCAATAATACGGAAATCATTTCCCCGAGCTCTGTTTGTCCATTGCAGCTCTCATCCTTTGAAATTGGCCCTGTGTCATTCTTGTAGTGTACTTCCTATAAGAAATTGTATAGGAACTGTGAAAGTAATTGGAAATTTTTTGAAAGCATCTCCAAAGCGAACCGGCGCCCTACAGGCACGCATTAAAGCTAACTTTCTGATGCAACTTGGCAGAAATTAACACCAATGTGTGAAACGCGGTGGGTGGAAAATCACAACGGCTTGTTAGAATTCAAACAAATTTTAAAATCTATTATTGAAACTTTAGAACAATGCAGCACAGACCCGGATATGGAGACCTCAACTAAAGCTTCTTCTTTTCTGAGATCTTCTCTTGCAAGCGAATTCGTGGTATCACTCTGTTTTTTAACGAAGGTATTTGTAGCTACCTTAACAGTATGCAAAGTCTTGCAGTCACCTCTGTGTGACTTAATAACAGCTGTCGACCATATTGAAAACATAATAGCACACTTTCTAACCATTCGATCCAATATTGAAAAAGAGTTTTCAAATTCATTTACAGAGGCAAAGGATTTATTGGCCGATGTCAATGAAGAGATCAAGCTTTCACGATTGACATCAGTACAGAAGCATCGCGCCAACCCAAATACCAATAACCCCGAACAGTATTACCGCATAACTGTTGCAATACCCCTATTAGACGACTTAAATTCTCAGCTCAAATTAAGGTTTACTGATTACAAGAAAGTATTGGCTGCTATGTACACTCTTATACCTACAGTCTGTTCCGAGAAGGAAACGCCATTTCCAAGAGAGGACCTGGTGATGTACGAGGCTATGGTTGAACTAGACGAAACACAAAGCGAATTCCTGCTATGGAAGTTGTTTTGGCAGGGCAAAAACCCTTCGGATCGGCCTTCTTGCGCCATCGAGGCTTGGAGAGTGCAACAGGCAATTGTATCCCAACATTTATATGTTGTTGAACATCTTGTCGACATTGCCAGTAACCACTTGCACTCCGGAAAGGTCATTTTCCACACTTAGATGCCTGAAAACCCACCTACGGAATTCTTTAGGGCAAGAGAGGCTAAACGGATTAGCCTTAATAGCAATTCACAGAGACGTCATTATCCCAACTGATGATGTTATAACCGAATTTGCCCGTAAAAAGTCTAGAAGGCTTGATTTTGTGTTGTGAATTCACCTTATTCCTTATTCGAAATATGCTTATTCCTTATTCGTTTTTAGGTTTAAAAACGAAAATGTTAGTTAGTAGTTAGTACCTACAGTATTTTCAGTGGCGGGCTTCTTCCGTCTCAATGTAAGGGTAATAAATTTGAATTGGCCCGTCTTTTTTTTTTTTTGGACCCCCCCGAAAAAAAATTCTGGGCACGGCCTTGGTTGTATGTATTCTGCAAGGTGATTTTTGTGTTACCGGTATCTTTGAAGTGGGTAAATCAGTACGACCAAATAAGCAACCTTTGATAAAAAATTGTGGGAAAACTTCATTTTATTTTTTGAGAATATTTTTTTTTTTAAAGTATAAAAGGCGTTAAGCACGATGCGCTACCTAGCGGTAGGTAAAATATCGCTAATATAGTTTATTAGCTATATTTTGCCTACCACTAGATGGCGCAGCGCGTTTAACGCTTCTCAAACTTTTTTTCGATAGATAAGATTTACAAATTTGACAAATAAAAATAACATTTGTTTTCCACTTTTTTTTAATAAAAGTTTCATACTTGCTCGTACTGATTCACCCCATTCAAGGATGCCCTTAACCTAAAACCATTGATTTTATAGTGTATAAAATCAATGCTAAAACTAAGCCCGGCCATACACGGACTGCTTGAAGCAGTCAGGACCCAACAGCTTCAAGCTGCGACTGCATAGTGAATTACAATCTTCTATTGATCGGCATACACGGACTGCTCGAGCAGTCGCGACCGCTTCGAGCGGTCGGCAGCTTGAAGCAGTCGGTCCTGACTGCTTCTTACCCTGTATATAGATATCACACATAAGCAAACGTTAGCAAATAGGCAGTAAAGAGTGCTTTATTTAGGGTTTTTTACTCCCGGTCACCAAAAAATCCCACCCATTATATCATTAATCTAATGCTGGAGTTGAGAGGCGTCAATGTAGTTTTTGTCCCAGATTGGAAAAATCCTAGATCCCGGGCTGGTCACTTATGTATAATATCATTTGGTACGTTAAACTAGATACGATTCAATAAAAATATATAATGAACCGCCATAATGAACGTGCGTGTTCGTCCAAGTTCATGCTCTGTCTAAAACTTGGGATACCGAGAGTCGTCCTGTAAGCCCCCAAATTACGACCTAGAAATCTAGGTCGTCGTAGAATTGTAGCGTCCGTAGCCCCGTTGACACCGGTTCTCGTCGTTGTTACCGAAGTTAAGCAGCGGCGGGCGCGTTCAATACTGGGATGGGTGACCGCCGCGTTTGACTGCGTGATGCTACAAATGCCCACCTAGAAGATGGTGTCAACAGGCAACAAGGTGGGTTCCACAAAAAGGCGTATGCTTTGTGGATAAAAAAAATGCTCTGCAAATTGCCTCGTGAGTGGAAGCCTTATGCTGAGTGAGTTAGTGACGCCGATGTCTGGCAACACTGCTTACTGTTTCCTTCCGGCTAGCTTCGCCTTCTCAAAGAGTGGTGTTGGGCATTACCTTTTCTTGAAATACCTCGATTGTTATTAGAATTTTATTATAAATACTGCGTTTAAAATTAAAATTGTTCAGTTGTCGCTTCAGATTTATATACATGAATGTGAATAAAATAAAAAATGTTTTTTTAATAGTAAAAGCGTTAAAAATGTTAAAAATCGACTTCTGCATGATGTAGTGATTTACCCATCATTTCGTTTTCTGCCTCGGCCGGGTGCGTGGCGTGGCTCGCGTTTGCGCTTTTTCATTAAATCGTATTTATTCTAACGCCGCTCTTTCATAAAAGCGGTTGTTAGGTTCGGTCACTGTTTTATTGATTTTAAGTACGGGGCGCGATTGATTGACGGAACTAGAAGTTCCAGGCTGATTTTCTGAAGCACGCGCTCGTTAAGCCGGCCGGACAACATGGGCGACCGTAAGTATACCGATGCTCACGTTTGGCTAGTTCTAAAACCGAATGGCGATATTTATTTGCCTCTGTATCGTTTTTCTAGAATATAATTCTGGTTATGGCGGCGGTGGCGGAGGCGGAGGTGGAGGTTATGCCTCCTCGCAGTATTCTGTTCCTCCCCCGGCCACCGGCGGCTCGGACTACGGAAGCGGACAGCAGGGCGGCTATCAAGGAAATTACGGAGGCAATCAGAATTCCTGGGGCCAAGGCAACGAATCGGGAGGTTAGTCCGCCCGCTACCGCGAGAAATTAGTTAAAAACGCGTTTACGGGTTGCCGCCATTTTCGGCAGCACGGGTCACGGCATTGTGCTTGCGTATAATATTTAGCAATTACTTCCGATGTGACCCGAAATTAATACGGCCGATGATAGATCCGTAGTTTTTCAAAATAAATTGCGGGTTTGAGTTGTGTCGTTACAATTTACTTGCATAGATTGGATATTTTCTCAACCATGTCTTTTGGCAGAGGAGCTTTACTATGGGATATCTAATATAAATCATGGGATATGTGTGGATGGTACAAAACTAAGGTATTAGGTGAAAGTTGATTTTCAGAATCAACAGCAATGATTTACACGTTACAATGCGTTTGATATACCAGCTCAGGAATGTTTCGCCTTAGGTTGTGGTTGTAGAATTTCATGGCATCAATTATGAAAACATTTTTTTTGGTCACTAACTTTACTATGTATGTTTTATAATTGAAAAAATGGTATTATTGCAGTATAGGTACCTCTTCTAGATTGTTGATTTTTTAACGTCACCAGACTATATTCACCACGCTGATTCCGAATCTGCAATAATATTTATTCGGTCTCAATAAATAAGCGAGATATAGGCATTCAAAAAAGCGCCAAACCCATACATTTCGGTAGTTTTTTTTTAAATAATACATAAACACCTATTTGGCGGTAGGTTAGGTTAGGTTAGGTTAGGTTTTGTTTTTTTAAAACAACCTTAAAAACTGAGGTAAAAAAAATTTTTTTTTTTTTTTTGTATGTAAATTTGGTTTTGAAAATTTACGCGTCCGAAGCTTTTTTCTTTCACATTTAGCATTACAATGATCTAACCTAGTAGTATTTCTTTGTTTTTTCCATTTCTGAGAAAGGTACCTATACTGCAATAATTCCAAAAAAATAACAGGTCGAAGATGAGTATCATCTACGTGAACGTCGACGAACTCATGCGCACAATATCCTCATCCTTAAAACGATTTGCTCATACCTAAATTTGGTCAATCAGGTCTGCAATATGTAAACGTTAGATCTACCAACTGCTAATTTTCTCCCCAACAATATTCAACATCCGTGTTTCATTATTGTATACAGCGATTCCAGCAATTTGCAAAATCTCAACTTAATTTACTTTTCCTGAAGGCTCATTCAAAACTAACTACCGACTCATTGGTTTACTTAGTGATTTGCTCACATTTTTGAAGAAAGTAAGCATTCTATAAAGAGACTTCCTTATAACTCACACTAGTACAATGTACGTGACTAGTTTAGGTCCTTGAGAAGTAGAAGGAGTTCGATTACTTTGCTCGCTCGATACAGTGTGGCTGCTAACAGATTCTTGCGGTCAATTATATATTTCACGGACCAAATGCAGCATTTTCAGTTTGTAAAACCTGTAATTAATGTAACTTGTCAAAGAAATAAGTGAGAAGTGGGAACTTCTAATATTTGAGCTTAGAATGGAGCGATCGGGTGAAACCCTTGCAAGTAGAGGAATATCGAAATAATGTTTTGGCCATAAGAAAGCTTGTAGAGAGCCTAAATAGCTTATAAAAAAGCGGTTAAAACGAGCCGGCGATTGGGTACATAGAAGTGGCAATGTTGAGAGGGGTTTCCATCTCGGGAACATAATAGGATGACCGTGTCTTGCTTTTGAATAGGGCCAGCTTAGCATAATATTCGGATGGAAAGAAGCAGAAGAGACCGCTCAAAAAAAAAGTATAGAAAGAAGACTATAGATGCAAAACAAAAGCCGAATATAGCTATGTGAGAAATCTTAAAGATGTCAAAAGCAAAGCGGTCACTGATCTACTTTGAGGAGTCGACAAAAACTGTATCCAGTAGTCCTGTATCAATGTAACTGTAGTCCAGGTCGTGTAAGAAATGCATGGGAATTATATATGCACTTATATACATATAGGCATTATAAATGCCAGAACATATATAGTCAAAGGAGGAATGTTCGGCTAGGTAGGAGAAAGACGATTTTTACCTTTATTTTCACCGAGCTTGACCAATATTTGGATGATCAGGAGATCTTAAGCCATTCGTGCGAAAATATTGGCTATATTTCTACGATGTTTTGAGTATTAATCTTTTGGGCGAAAACTATTTACTACTTTTACCCGGCGTAAGCTCGCTCCGTTTTGCGCTCGGGTCTCGAATACGTTGTGGGATCGCTTGCGGATATAAAGTTTGCGTTTCGTCCAGCAGGGGGCGGAGGCGGCTACAACAGCGGTGGCGGCGGATACGGCGGAGGAGGCGGCGGGGGCAACAGCTACGGCGGCGGCGGCTACAACTCGGGAGGCGGGGGCGGCGGCAATAACTTTGGGGGCGGCGGCGGTGGCTACGAGGGCCGCGGTGGGGGCGGTGGCTACGGAGGCGGCGGCGGGGGCTACGGCGGCGGGGACCGGGGCGGCGGCTACGGCGGTGGAAACCGCGAAGGTGGCTTTGGGTGAGTTTTCTTTTTCCGTTTCGCCGTTCCCACTTGACTTATGCAGAATTACATGTGCGCATGGCGTATATCGTCGGCTCAGTGCAAAACGTCTAAAGACCCCCGACCGCATAAAGCAAAATTGATTCTATCATGTGGAAATCGCACCAAATAACAATAATTTTGAAATTAACGATGAGGGAAATTTATTAATTTTTCACCCGTACTATTGAGTGTTTCATTAATTTCGTTTCTGTTTCTGCATCCTCAAGCTGAGTATTTTCTACAATTTTATTCAACCTTCACCATTCAGTTTGTATTCATTTCGTGAAATGAGCATTTCGCTAAGACAATTTTGACTTGACTTTTTCATTGTCAAAATTTTGAGTTATTAATTATTAATAACTCAATGAGTTTTTAATAATTATTATTAAATTATGAGTTAGTAATTAGTTAATCTCCGGAGTCAGTAGTTTATTGCGCTAAGCCGACGATGCAAAATAAATGAAAATTTCAATTTCAATTACAATCTGGGTACAATTGCTTTCATATTTCAAACACACTCCAGAGGATGCTTTTTTCTTCAATATGTGCGAGATTAACCAGGGGCTCGCATTTAACAGTTAGGGAGTGGCGCCCTGATATGTGGCATAAGTACTCGCTACCGTGTCCACTGGACCCAGTATAAAAATAAGTTTCTTCCAAAACTGCTCAATAAAAGTAATTGTTTACTTTTTAATAAGGATTATATATATACAAAGAAAGACATTATATTGCATTAAATAATATCTTTTATTGTTTTTACTTTAACCAAAAGCCATTACAAAAATATACAAAATTTCTCCATATTTTTATGACAACATGTAGGCTTACTGTATCCATACACGCCTTTTTACATCCGTAGCACTCACGTGCGATGCGCTTACCGATTACCAAGGTTGTCATTTGCTGTGCTGCACTATCCATCGTTAAAGGTATTAAGAGCGGCAACGCTGCAAACGTCAAACTTAAAAAGTTCAAAGTAAAATACGATGGACTGTGTGTTGGGCCCATTAGCGACTTCTCGAATGTTGAGCAAAAAATCGGGAATCTAAAGCAAAATCACATATAACTATCTCAATTTTACACGTTACCGTCGTGCGGCCCCACAGGCTACACAACACCTTTAACCCTTCAGGCCTCGGCCCCTCAGCCGATTGACAAGTTGATGTCCCAAAAAAAATTTGTAAAAATTAGTAAAAAAATTGAATTATGACACTGTCTCACCAAAACATTAATTAATGCTAAACCACTGTATCCATAATTAAAATAAAACATATTAACATAATAAAACATAATATAATAAAATAAATTAAACTAAAATAAAACTAAAACGGGGTCGTCACGCTGCATCGTGTTTTGGCCGATATCGGCCAACCGGGGCTCTAGGGGTTAAATCGATATTACTCGCCTATTTTGCTACCACCAACCCAAACACTACCCTCCACGGCGAGGGTGCAGCTAAACTCGAAACTACTGAGATGCACGGACCAAGGGGAAAGGGGTAACACTGCAATTTAGCATTTCTCAGAACCCACACGGCCTGTGAGACCGCACTGGGAGGTTAAAGGTTAAAGATGATCCAGAATTCATAACAGTAATGTCATCAAGGTCTGTTTTACAGACAGATGCTTCTCAATAATATTGTATCATTTATGGATAGGATGATTTCGGACAGGTAGAATTGGCAAGTGTACAAAAACCTAGACAAAAACAGTCACAGAAATATGGAAGTAGAAATTTACTATGAATATATTGTGAAAAGAAAAAGTTACGGTACCTTACTTAAAAGCAGAACCTGAAGACAGCTTACACATGGTTGGTCGCTACCCAGGCCTTGCCGCAAAAAGACTCAGTTTACTGGGAGGAGCCTTCTTCGAACCCAGTGATCTGCCCAACTTGAAGGTCAGTGATCTGCTTGGACTGGTAAGCAGTACCGGGCTACTAGCAGACCACTGACCCAACCACAAAATATCTTATAGATCCAGGTGATATCAAGGGTTGGAAACAAACTCCCCGCTTTGTTTACTACTACTACTACTTAAAAGCAAAAGATTTCAAATAAGTATTATAAATACTAGAATATGTTTGAAGGCATGTAGGTACCTAATTTGCGGTAGAATTGAAAGTCAGTCAGTTTGAGAAACAATTACCCTTTATAGGCTATTTATTAAAGAATTTGATAAGCTTCGTACCTAGCATTTATCATAAGTCTTTTATATTGGAAATTGGAGACGCAGGAAAGTGAAAAGCAAAAGCAGGAAAAGTGTGTATACATTTCTTCGAGGTGACGAAACAATTGAATGCATGATTGCTGAAACGAGCCATATGCCATGCACTCAAATGTTGGAATATTAAAATAAAAGCTGTTTCATCCATAAGGTAAGCAGTTGTTTTACATTTTGTAAATGCAATCTGCTAGAAAAACGAATTTCACAAATTTGCATTGAGAAAAAAGCTTGAAAAAGTGCATGCTGAATTATAGGTATTTAAAAAATAAATAAAGTGGATATGGCTGCTTTCAGCATTCATAGCTGGGTATAGATATAGCTGTTATAGCAATAAATATTCGAGTTTCAAATAAAATATATTTTATTTTAAACATTAAACCTTATACTTTAACATACAAATGAACACAAATTGTTTTATGTTAAATATATTCATCAACTGAATTACGTTCGGTAGTAGGTCTGGTTGAAAAATGCAAAAATGTATCATACGGTTCAAAATGTATCATATACGGATCAAGTCAAAATACGGACTTGATGTTAAAATACGGATTTGATCCGCTGTCGAATCTCCATTCTGAAGCTTGTGGCTGGTTTGCATGTCTAAAACAACCTCTCGTTTGTTCATCCGTTCAGTAATGCAGTGATGCATTTCAGTAATGTAGGATCCGAATCGCCTCATTAAACATGTCTTCAGCAACCTGTTTGCGGTGACATATTCGAAGAAAATTCCATATCACACTTGAGGTCGACTAACCTAATCAACAACTGTACACAAACTGGTTGACAGATTGTGCCAAAACTATGCAACAGTTAAATACATTGCAACATACAGCAAATTTTGTATGTGGGGTTTTTAAATTAACAATTCGCAATATTTAATTGATAGTACGCATAATAAAATCTTTAGGAATATGAGGGTTTGAGGTGTAAAAATCACACAAGCATGATAATAATATTAAATTAATGCGATTTGGCAGGGAACAAATAAATTAGAAAAAAACTATCTGAATCTGAAACATCAAGAAGCATTGTGAAATACCAAGAAATCATTGAGAAATGTCTGCTGCAAACCTATATGGTCAACAATATCAAAATCAGTGTCTGAGAGTAAAGCACGGTCAGTCACAGAACAGATTTATCGCAAGGGTCGAATGGAGTTTTGCAATGTCCTGCCGCAATGCAGGATAAGTGGATGTTTAACAAGCAAAATAATGGTGATACTGAAATCCTGGTTTATTAAATGAGTGGATCAATAATACTTTTAGTCCTGCGAAAATCCAAGACATCTATTCAGGACATTCAAATGAATTAGCAAGGTTCACTTATTTATCTGTAATACCTGTACGGCAAAATTCAACTTACCAGATATTTTGTTAACCCTGGAAAGATAATAGTTACGTGCAATTAGTTCAATTTTGAAGTTAATAGTTTTTGTTCCTTTTCTATATAACTAATAATAGGTTCATAAATTTTGTTTCATTTATATATAATAAAATTACCACCTATTTGATGTTTCATATTAATAATACCTAAACACTTAAAATTAAGTATGGTAATGGTAATCATGCATCAATTTTAGGCAGACTATCTTTCTAGGGTTAAAAAAAGCCTTGACATGTAAGTATGACATTAGGAATAACAAACAATTCAACCTTTTTGAGGGGAAAAAAATCAATACCAAAACATAAAAAGCTGTAATGTAGTAGTGAAAATAGAATTATTCTGGCATTTAGTGCAATTTCGCATGTGAAATATTTTATGAAGACTGTTTTTTTTTTCAATTGATTCAGCTTTATTTGCATATTATGGTGTTTTCTGTCTACAGGACGTCATTAAGTTATCTATCTACAAGGCAAGAGAGGTATTATGTAAGAGTTTCGATGTTTCATTTAAAATTTTGAGATTCTTTTGTATTAAAATTTAAAATACTTAAATCATTGTAATATTTCCAAGATTTGCATTTTTCTAATAATTTTAAATTGTATACGATTAATGATATTTATTATGAATATTATACATTGCTAATGGGTATTCGTGGTGGTTTATGTGTGTTGTATCATGAGCAATAGGAAATAGTCGACGTGAAGAGATGATCGCTGGTGGTGTGACCCTGAACTGTTCTGTACTGACCGCTCACCTCTTTGTTTTAGCGGCGGCGGCAGGGGGGGAGGTTTTAACAAAGGTAAAAAGCCCCATAGTAAGCCATACACGCACTATTATGTCTGCAGTTTTAACCATGAGAGGTGACTACGGATTCTTCTCTTTTGAGTTGGCATGTAATTTTAGCATTTACAGTATAGACAATAACGTCTTTTGAAGAAGTGACAATTCCCAGTCTGCAGATAAGCTGCTTTGCTGCATTAAACATGCATTTCCTTTAAGTAAGCATAGAGGTTCCGAATCCTCAGACTTGTCTGTCTTTTACACTTAATAACTGCGGACATAACTGTATATGTATGGCCTGCTAATGCAATGTGCATCTGGTGCTATTATAATATCTTACAGTTGTATTTTATAATTAAGGGCTGCCAAAATTATTATGGTCTCTCTTTGATAGGCATAGTAATGGTTTTAGGAAAGGTGGTTTGCGAACAGGTTTTTCGACTTGATAAAAAAAAACATTTGGTTTGTTGCCATCGGTGTTGATGTTATATGGAATGCTACGTGGTAAAAATCAGAGATGATGTATAAAATTGACTGGTTAAAATGACACGACTTGAGGTTTTTCTACGTTCTTGGGAAAATTAGCTACAAAGGTGTATTTTGTAAATGTATGAAACCAAAGACTATCGCGGATGTTTAATATAAAATATAATTAAAACTATTCATACTCTGTGAATTTTGTGGCATCCGACATTGGCAATGGCAGATGTAAGTAACGTTGCATCGTCAAAAAGTCGGGTGTCACAAAATTGACGCAGTAAGGTCCATTTTAATTTTATTATGTGAACGGTGTTATTTTCGTAACGTATGTCCCGCATTTTGGCAGCCCTCTTTTTATTATTTTAAAGATGTTTGGTTGTCTAAGAATTACTCAGTTAGGTGTGTTTTGTTTACATCTGGGTCAGAATGAGTTTGGAAAGTCTTTTGAAGAAATACTATAATGGTTTTAAAGAGTATTAGGAGTGTTAAATTACCAATGATTAAAGCAATGGCATTAACGCATTGCAATTCATAAACGGTTCAGATGTTGGTATCTGTAAAATACAACAGTTGACTTACTTTTAATAATTTAGAGAGTGATAGTATTTTTTTAAAAATATGTGGTGAGAATGAAAAGTTATAAACGTTACAATATTAGGTATTTACTTTGCGGTTGGCGAAAATTCTTTTTGCTTATAGAATTTGGTGATTTTAGGATTCGGCGGCGATAGAGGCGGAGGCGGAGGCGGAGGGGGTGGAGATATGATAACTCAAGAGGATACAGTCTTCATAGCTGGCATGGATCCCGAAACCACCGAAGACGAAGTGTGCACTTACTTCGGCTCCATCGGAATAATTAAGGTGAGCCTGAGATATCCTCTGCGTGGATCTGCGGGGCCACTCTGTGCCATTTTAATCAGTAGAATGGTTCAATTCGTTACCCCGCTATAATGATATTCCGACGGATGGCATCTTTCTCGTACTACAGTAGAGGGATAAAGTTGTGTCGGTACATATTTAGTTTGATACATCTGTTTTATAAAATGGAGTCCCATCAATAATACTTTTGATAGATAGTAAATTAAGATTTTCAAAAAAATCTATTATTTTTATTTATCCTGGGCAGGCAGATTCGTTCAAACGTCCAGATCAGATCTTGTAAACACATAAACAATATTAACAAGTTTTTAGGTAAAATTTGAGTGTTTTTAAATTGATCGACAGAGCTTACACTTAATCGCTTCAAATGGTAGTTTATTATACACGTCCAGCGCTCTATTTGGCAGAACGTACTTAAGGGGATTAGATTTAAATTTTAAACAAAATTGAGTTTTTCATTGTGACCTCGAAGATTTCTGTTGACATTCTCTATTTTGTAAATATTCTCTAGCCTGGGTACATCGTAATTTGTTATAATTTTATAGGTTCAAATCGGGTCCCCTCTTTGTCCTGAATGAATCTGAGCGATCTTCATAAATCTTATTCTTCGGGCTCACTGGCATTTTGGTCGCTCTTTGTGGCATCTTTTCCAGTACATCTACATCTTTCTATAAGCGGTAATTCTAGAGCCGATAGCCATACCCGAGAATAGATCTCGCATATGCCTCGGAAGCCTTTATAAACGCCTCTATTGACAGGTGTCAAAAAGCCTTCCTCGTCGGATAGAGTGTAGAGTTGGTTCTTTTAGCGTATCGCCTCGAGCGCGGCGATGCTTCGGTGGAGATACGGAGGGGCTAACGTTCTCGTTCGTCCGCCAGATCGACAAGCGCACGCAGCGGCCCAAGGTGTGGATGTACAAGGACAAGAACACGGGCAAGCAGAAGGGCGAGTGCACCGTGACGTATGAGGACTCGGACGCCGCGTCGTCCGCCATCCGCTGGTTCGACGGCAAGCCCTTCAACGGCGCCACCGTCAAGGTGTCGCTCGCCCAGCGCCAGAACAACTGGAGCGCGGGCGGCGGCGGGCGCGGGGCCGGCGGCGGCGGGGGCGGCGGCTTCCGCGGCAGCCGCGGCGGCGGCGGGCGCGGCGGGCCGCGGGAGGGTGGCGGCGGCGGGCGCGGCGGCGGAGGGGGCGGCGGCGGCGAGGGCCGCGAAGGCGACTGGCGCTGCCCCAACCCCGACTGCGGCAACACCAACTTCGCCTGGCGGTCGTCGTGCAACCGGTGTAACGAGGCCAAGCCGGGCGGCGGGGGCGGCGGCGGCGAGCGTGGCGGCGGGCGCGGGGGCCGCGGCGGTGGGCGCGGCTGGGGCGGCGGCCGGGGCGGCGGCGGTGACCGCGGCGACCGCAATGGCGGCGGCGGCGACCGCGGCGGCAGCGGCGACCGCGACGGCGGCGACCGGCGCGGCGGCTACGGCGGCGGCGGCCGAGGCGGCGGTCGCGGCGGAGGCGGTCCCGTGCATCGCGGCGGCGGCGGCGGGTAAGAATCTAATCCGTTATAATAGAGTATCGGATGGCCGAACTGCGTTTCGGCATCCCTTCCGATTGCGTCGTCGGCGAAAATATTGGTCATTTATATCTACAATCTACAATAACCGAAAATGATTTTTAAAAATTATGTATGGGCTCATAAAATCTCATTTTTTAACGGACGATAATATTAGATAATAGTGCAATATAATTCTATGAAAATATAATCCAATTCAATAATATTAAAATTCAATATAATATAATGTATAATTCATCATACGATAACAACATTCAACATTACCCAATTCATATAATAATAAAATTTTATAGAATTCAATTCATATAATGACAAAATTTAATATATAATTCAAATCATATAATGACAAAATTCAATATATAAATTCAATTCATATAATGACAAAATTGAATATATAATTCAATTCATATAATGGCAACATTCAATATATAATTCAACTCATATAATGACAAAATTCAATATAACTTCATATACAAATAGGATTAAATTTAATTCAATTCATATGTAAAATTCTATTTTATTCATTTCATATAATAAAAAATTAAATTCATATAAAAATATAGCTCAATTTATATATAAATTTCAATCTAATTCAATAAATACAATAATAAAATTCAATTTTATATAATTAAATTCGTGTAATGACAAAATTTAATATATAATTCAATTCATATAATGACAAAATTGAATATATAATTCAATTCATATAATGACAACATTCAATACATAATTGAACTCATAATGACAAAATTCAATATAACTCATATAAAATAATGATTAACCCGTTGAGTATGAGTCAACCAAATCTGGTCGCGAAACAATTATCCGTTGAGTACGAGTCGACCAAATCTGGTCGCTCGTTTTTTTCACTTTGACGTTCTCATATTTATTCATAATTATCTAATTGTTTTACAAAATGATATTTCAATATTCTATATTCGAAATTTCAATGCAATCATTGTGCAGTTGTTCTTTTTATGATTGGTGTAGTAGTTTCGTAGTTATAGTACTTTAAGTCGAGCGCCGTCGATGTCGCCGAAAATCCTGCAAAAGAGAGATGCATCCATGAAATACCCATTTACTCCAAGGGTTAAATTTAATATAATTCATTTTAAAAATTCAATTAAATTCATTTTATATAATAATAAAATTCAATTTACATATAAATTTCAATATAATTCAATAAATACAATAATAAAATTCAATATAATTTCATTCATATAATAATAAAATTCAATATAATGACAGAATAATTATAAAATAATTAATTCATATAATGACGGAATTCAATATATAAATTTAATTCATGTAATGACAAAATTTAATATATAATTCAATTCATTTAATTACAATTCAATATATGAATTCAATTCAAATAATGACAAAATTTAATATATAATTCAATTCATATTATAATGACAACATTCAATATATAATTCAACTCATAATTACAAAATTCAATATAACTTCATATAAAAATATGATAAAATTTTATGTAATTCATATGTAAAATTCAATTTTATTCATTTTATATAATAATAAAATTAAATTCATATAAAAATATAATTCCATGTATATATAAACTAGCTGTTGCCCGTGGCTTCGCACGCGTTAAATTTGGGTTAAGATAGATCCCTTTTCCCCAATCAAGTGGTAAGTTTTTGCGTGTAATATATAAAGGTATCCAACGTCTTTCTCTGTACTCCTGTCAATATGTACTTCATGATGATCAAATAAGTAATTAAGGCGTGAAGATGTGACGATCGCGGTGCTTGCGCTACGCATGTTATCGAGACAAATGATGAATTTATAATGAGGTTCTAGCGCCTTCTCAAGTCCGGGAACCGTCGCGCGCGGCTCAGATTCTATTTTGATTTTTAGGGTAATTTACCCCTTCTCTCCCCCTAAGTGGTCCCGCTATGAAATAGATTCACTTCCCTGCTGCTATTGGAAGCGAGAGCACATCGATTTGTGTTAACTCATGTCACTTCCACGCGCTCACTTAATATTTTATTCTTCTACACCGCAGTACCGCGTCGTCACTAAAAAGCAAACAGCAGTAAGTTTTTTTATTATATTTGTTTTTTTTAATGGATGTTTATATGCCATAAACATCCATTAAAAAAAAACAAAAATATAAAAAAAAACTTACTGCTGTTTGCTTTTTAGTGACGACGCGTGACGACGCGGTACTGCGGTGTAGAAGAATAAAATATTACGTGAGCGCGTGGAAGTGACATGAGCTAACACAAATCGACGTGCTCTCGCTTCCAATAGCAGCAGGGAAGTGAATCTATTTCATAGTGCGCCTGTGTATTTATTAACGCGGCTAGCCCATACAAAAAATGTATGGAGAATCTGATACCTGATTTTCTGGGATTTATTGTATAAAATCCTATTACAATAATTGAAATTTAAATATTTTATAGTGAAGATATGTCATTTAACTTTCTGTTATAATAATTTGTAATTCAAATTATTTATTTTTTTCCCAGTGAGGACTAAAACCCCGCGCCCATTTTTGTATATTTTCTCGGGTGTTTTTATAAAAAACTACGAAAACTATTGCCAAATTTATTATCTCACCTTATAAATGACTTATTGATAAAAACGAGTGTTTTTTGTCACTGCTTTTATTAGCGTAGTTTTAGCGGAATAACTAAAACGCTAGACCCTAATTTGAGAAATTTCGTGCAGCACCCTCTTAACAGACTATAATATTCAATAATAGTGCAATATAATTCAATGAAAATTTAATCCAATTCATAAAATATTAAAATTCAATATAATATTATAATGTATAATTCATCATACGATAACAACATTCAACATTACTCAATTCATATATTCCACTCAAATTTTATATAATTCAATTCATGTAATGACAAAATTTTATATATAATTCAATTCATATAATGACAAAATTCAATATAACTTCATATAAAATATGATTAAATTTAATTCAATTCATATATACAATTCAATTTAATTCATTTCATACAATATTAAAATTCAATTCATTTAAAAATATAATTCAATTTACATATAAATATCAATATAATTCATTAAATACAATAATAAAATTCAATAAAATTTCATTCATATAATAAAAAATTCAATATAATGACAGAATAATTATATAATAATTTAATCATATAATGACGGAATTCAATATATAAATTCAAATCAAGTAATGACAAAACTTAATATATAATTCAATTCATATAATGACAATTCAATATATAAATTCAATTCAAACAATGACAAAATTGAATATATAATCAATGACAACATTCAATATATAATTCAACTCATATAATGACAAAATTCATTATAACTCCTTATAAAAATATTATTAAATTTAATTCAATTCATATATAAAATTCAATTTAATTAATTTCATATAATAATCAAATTCAACATACTGGCAATATCTTCACATAATAATTCAATATATAAATTCAATTCATATAATGACAAAATTTACTATATAATTCAATTCATATAATGACAACATTCAATATGTAATTCAACTCATATAATGACAAAATACAATATAACTTCATATAAAAATTTGATTAAATTAATTCAATTCATATATAAAACTCAATTTAATTCATTTCATATAATAATAAAATTTTATTCATATAATAATAGAGATCAATTTATGTATAAATTTCAATAAAATTCAATATCATTTCATTCATATAATAATAAAATTCAATATAATTCAAATGATATATAAATTTCAATGTAATTCAATTTATACAATAATTCAATTCAATATAATTAAGAAATATATATAATTCAGAATAATTTTATTCATATAATAAAATTAATTTTATTTCAATTCATATAAAAGTTTAATGCAATGAGAATATAATTCAATAAGATTCAACATAATTCAATTTATAAAAAATGAATACAATTCAATTCATATCATATAATTCAATATTCAATCATT
Source organism: Micropterix aruncella (assembly GCA_944548615.1). Taxonomy (NCBI): domain Eukaryota; kingdom Metazoa; phylum Arthropoda; class Insecta; order Lepidoptera; family Micropterigidae; genus Micropterix; species Micropterix aruncella. The sequence continues at coordinate 10,276,156 of OX155954.1, read as the reverse complement.
ATATTTAATAATAGTTGCCGTCTATTGTCATTTTACTCGATGAATATTGATAATGGTTTAAAAAAAACTATGGTATTCAATAATAGTGCAATATTCATAAAAAAATATATAGGAATTGTATAATTTCATAAGTTTAAATATAATTGTATTCATATAATAAGATTCAATACAATATAATTCAATAAGAATATAGTTCAATAAGATTTTCAATAGGAAATAATAATTCAACAATAATATTAAATATTTGATAATAGATATTGTTCAATAATAGTGCTGTAAATCATCATTTTACTCTTAATAATACAGTGCGAAATATAGACACCGTCGTTTTCCAGCGAAAATTCACCTTTTGCTAGATTAATAATCCTCTCATTTTCATATATCGAGAGCCAATAATTTGGATATTTCTATAATATGTATTTCGATACCCTTTTGTCGGAATACGACGTATCAGTATATTAAGTCGAAGGAAAGTGAAGTCAGCTTCAAGTGTGGGTTACTCCATGTCGGTATACCGTAAATGAATACTGACATTGTATATCAGGGTTAGTATAATCGTAAATTATATAAAGATTATTTTATTGATATTCAGAACAGGTACATATCAGAGGTAGATACTAAAATTGTGATTAACAGCAAATGGATCAATTTCATGGATGCTTTACTTGCCCAATTTGCGAGTAAATAGTGGCGCCTGAGTAAACTAGTCTCTGTACATACTGTTCCTAAATTCTTGGCATTAACATTGGTAAAAAACCCTCCCGTGTCTTTCCTGCATCATACATCTGCATTACCCGAATGTGCTGATGACCACATATTTTGTTTCTAGCCCACTGCTTCTTTTCAAAGCTTAAATGCCTTTATACATAATGACTTTAGCAGATATCTCTTTTTCACAAATAGGGCAAATCAGCACCGCGACTACTACAGAGAAATTAACTTTCTGTTCTTGCCTTCTTGTAACTTTCTGTTCTCACTGTGTCGTCTATTATTTATATCAAAATTTTAATTTTCAGCCCCCGAGACAGACAACGTCCCTATTGAGACAGCGGCCGAACATCGCTTCGAGATTTAAATTAAGTTAGACTAATCAAGTATTATTAGGTCTGATAAATTAATGTTCAAATATGTTATAAGGAAATTTGAGCACACGAGAAGTAAACTTTGTAGCTCAGTTTTATGTGATAATTTCGTTTTTGCGATTACCTTTTTTATGTTTTGTAAGTACCCGTACCGTTAAGGTATAAAGACTCACCAATTCTAGAATTCGCATTCAGAAAAATTGTACTTCCCAAATGACAAATAAATAAATAAAATGACACGGTGTATTTATTCTTTTATTAATTTTCCGTCAGTTTGGTGGGAAACCGATCTTCTCAAAAGAACTAGCGCCGTTTTGAAGTGATGCATTTGCAAGGATTCAACGTTCACTCCGTCACACTTCATTGCGTATAGTGCGCTCTCGTTGTATAGATTTTTCATGTCAGCGCCAGAAAAGCCCTCTGTTTTTGCGGCTATTTCATGAATATGGACATTCGGCGCCAGTTTAATGTTCTTAGTAAGCTTTTCTAGAATATCCAGTCTCGCTTCAAAGTTAGGCAGGGGCACGTGGATGTGCTTGTCAAATCTGCCGGGTCGGAGTAGTGCTGCATCGATGCATGAAGGTTTATTAGTCGCCGCTATTACTGTGACTCCGTCGTCTCCGTTAAATGTGGGATCGGACTAAAAAAAAGAAAGTCACATCAGAATAAATAAGAGTGAATGTTCTTATGATGATAATAATACTGACAGAAACGATGCGACTTTTTTTTATGATTCCAACTCCGTCCATTTCCATCAAAAGTGTAGCTAATACTCTAGAATGGACGTCTGATGATTTGGTGCTGTCGAAATCTCGGCCACCAACAAGCGCATCTATAAGGAAAAGTGAACTTTAAAATAATTAATTCTTATTTAAGAGGCCGTGGCGGCCAAAAGCTATATGAAGCATAATTTTGTGGCCTGGTTGTGGGAACACAAAAGAATTTTAATACAATTAGATTTTAAAAACCCGGTCCTTAAGCTATCATTTTGCCAAAACGAAATTGGTAAATTATTTCCATATTGTAAATTATCTTTATTCTGTTAGTTTTCCAAAAAAATAAAAACGAGCGAGATTTGTCTTCAGTTTTTGAAAAACCTAGAGATGATTCTCAATATTAAAAAATACTATTTACACCAGCGTATGGTCTATTTGCATAGTACCAAGACAGTTTTTGGAACTTCCATACAAAAAATATTTGAAATTACGTAATTTCCTGAAATGTTATGGCCAAACATTATTTTTTTTCTATTTATTAAAGATACTTTTGAGTGATTTGAAAAAAAACACAGTGATCTTAAGCCAATATCTAATCTAATCTAACATAATCTAATCTAACATAATTTGCCAAAAGTAATATTTTTCTTAGTTACTTCTAGCATTACTTGCTAGCTAATAATTCTAGAGCTAGAAATATTAAATCAAAAGGACCACCAAGTTGATAATGACAATATTTCTAATTATACGGTTTGTATACCGGAGATCCAGTTTGTATACGGCTTCACTGTTCACCTTCACGCGGTGGAAGTTGGCGCTCGTGGCCTGCCAGCTAAATCTCTATTTCACCTCTTTAAAGATCTTGGCCTTTCCAGAAAAATAATCAACTCTTTCTTAGAAAAATTATCTAAAACTGCGATTTGCGCATCTCAAATTCTATGGCTTCGAAGGGGGAGTGAATGGGTGGCAAGGTGAACGCTCACATGTGGCAAGACAGCTGTCCTAAACCTACCACAGCCGGTTCGTAAGTCCGGAATCCACTGCTCACCCCCCAGAAGTGTAAAAAAAATAGTATTATGATGGGCCCGACTCCGGTCGGTGAATTCCATGGCAGCTCCGTTTGTATTTATTATAAGGAAGAAGTAGCTTTTGCACTCAATAGCCCATTCAAGATGATAGGAACTCAGCCAGGCAATCTGGAGAAATAAGCAGAAAAAATGATGCCTCCAGCGGAATATCCCGCTGCCAATGTAGGATTAAAAATCCCAGGCGCAAGTCGTTGCTAGGAACGTCTCGGCTGTATTAATGTCGCTCAAAAAAGGAATCACATGGAATCGACCAACTCTGCAAAGAATCAATTCACTCTCGGGAAAGAAATATTTATCTTGTTAGTCGAAATTCCTGAAAATTAAGTAGCCATTTGAGAATGTCCAAGAAAAGAATTACATAAAGGTCGCCAGGGATTTCAGCACCGCAACTACTGGCGAATGCGTTTCCAATAGATGCAATTGTAAAAAGTTCAGTCTAATACAGGATGAGTTTTTAATTGGTGACATCCTTGAAAAGGTGAATCAGTATGAGCATATAAGCAACTTATGATAACAAATTGTTAACACAAATAATACAATAAAATTATTTTAAAATTACATTTTATTCCAAATGATTTAGTAAAGTTTTCAGAATCGATCAGCTGTTTTTATTTGACCTCGCTAATGGATCGAGGTCGTTGAACTCGGCGGCATTGAATGGCGTTCAATAACACAATAGTCGCGAAGCAAGGCCACAGATAGCGTTGCCCACTTGCACAGCATTTTTTTTATTCAAAACAACTTTTTGATTTAGGCTATCTATACTGAGAAAAAGCATTTTTATTATAAATTTAGAAAATTAGGGTGTTTTTTTTTCTCAACTAAGGCCTAAATCCAAAAAAAGTTGTAGGTTATTTTCAATTCAGTTTTTCACTTTAAATAATTTCCCGTATTTAAAAATCTCCTGACTTAGATTTTTTTTTAGAAAACAAGAAAAACTTCATTCTATATTTTTGTCTATTTGACGTCAGGAGTCATCAGTTAAAATCTTTCGCAATACGCCCTTAACACCCTGTATTCCTAGATACTTAAAAAAAGTGTTGTTGACTGTTTGGTGACTTGTTACTGCAAAATTCATGTTGGTTAACTACTTTTTGCAAAATTCAGGTCATCAGTTTGAGGTGATGTTGTACATGGCGCTACAATGAATTTGTGACAAATGATGGTTGCTAGTAAGTAGTAAAGTTAATATCTGGGATCAGTTAAAGTTAGAGGCGGCAGATTTCAGAGGACGTTCGCTTTGGTATAGTAGAAGCCGTGAAGTTCGTGCGCGATTATGAACGTAATACTCAAGCAAGTAACTTGTGTAAAGAGTTTTCTATGTATTAAATGTTAAATCTAATTTAAGTAAATGCTTATCTATATCTAGAAATCTATATATATCTTATCTATATCTATAAATCCCCTATGCAACTTAAGAAGACTGCAGAGAAACCTGGATCAAAATCATTACACATTCTCTCAACATTTGTGAAAAACCAGTCTCTGTGCAACGTTTACCGTAACTTGAATATTGATAGATCAAATGGGAAACTTTAGCTTAGTCCTAGTTATTTCATAGAAGCTATATTTTTCAGGTAACCTCCTGTATTTGGCATAAAACAACTAAAAAAACATTTTTTTCCACCATTTTCCTCTGCTTGAAAACTAGTAAGTCTATAGCTACAGTTAAAAAACAACGACTGATTGTTTTCATAGAGATAATAGAAAATAGACATTAATGTAATATTTTTCATATAGACCTTAGTTAATTAGCCCTCTAATCCATGGGAGCTTTATTTTTAATTTATGCTCTAATTTAGATGTAAACGAATTACAGAAAAATAAATAAATAAAATATGATATTGAGTAATTAAACAAACAAACCTATTTCGTCAAGAAAGAGCAGGCAAGGAGCATTTTGTCGTGCTTTTGCAAAAAGATTTGCCAGAGTTTTCTCTGCTTCGCCAACGTATGGAGAATACAGCTCAGCTGGAGAAACAGTCAGTAAGGCGAGTCCTCTCAAACTTGCAAAGTTACGGACTAGAGTAGTTTTGGCGCATCCCGGTGGACCATAAAGGAGTATGCCTGAAATAAAATAAACCGAATCCTTTTAGGGAGCGTGGACGGCGAAACTGTTATCTGTATTTGTATAGGTCTATTTTCTTAAATTATCATTTGTTATTCGTTGCCTTGGATTAACATGGTTCCATGTGTTTGCAGCATTGTTTTGAGATAAATATAATTAAAGGTTTGAGGTATTACAAAATATCATTTTTATAATTATGTGGTGATTTATGGCTCATTGAACTAAGAACATTTTAACAGACCTAGAAAAGATAAGCAAATAATTACGATTAGATTTATCAATTCAAATAGAACCTTGCAGCTCGGATAGTCCTATAAAAGCCTAAGATCATGAAGGGTTCATGGACATGGAACCTTTTAGCGCACTATGTACTTGTGTATATGGTACCTTGTTGCACTGTGCACTTACTTGTTGGGTACATAGAACCTTGTTGTAATAAGTACTTTTAGCTTTAAAACTATAATGATATAGCAGGGTTATATTACAACTATATAAAGTAGACATAGGTATATTTATTTCAAGATCACTTAATACCTGTTGATACTGAAAATTGATAGCTATTTACTAACATTGTTTATTTACTTTTGTCTTAGACTGCGCTATAGAAATTATTCTTATTTTTAAATCAATTAAAAATTTGCATTTTGCAGCATTTTACATTCCTTACATAAACCTTCACAACAATATAGGTAAGTAAGTAGCTACCTATTGAAAAGAAGAAACATTAACCCAAAAGGGTTAAACTTCGAGATCAACAAAAGAAACATCGATTTACTAATATAAAATGCTTTAAAGTAACAGTAACTAAAGTTTTCATAAAAGTAATGACCAAAATATGAGTTACAAAGAAAATAACTTTAGAAATGGTTTTCAGTAGAAGTTAAGATAGCCTGATTTTCGCCAAACTCCATCGTCAAAAGCAAAACACCTAAAATAATAATTGGCCTCAGCTAACGAGTCGGACTACAGATTAGTAATAAAGTTCTATCTCCCTTCAAAGTGTCACAAAGAACGTTGTTGTGGTGCATATTCTAGTAAATTGTAGTTAGAACTATGTTGGCATTGGCTAGCGAATCCAAATTTAATACATTTTAATGCAGATAGAAAGATCTTTAATAACTCTATAAAATGGCACCAAAAACTAAATATGCACAAAAATGCTGAAACTATGTTGACCCAAGGCGTGCTTGTTGATTTCGTGCTTTATAATAATTGCAATAGATACTTAAATCTGAATTGAAAAACTCATTTATACTATCGTATATTACTCATTTACACTGTTGAATAATTACCGCTGCAAGCGCATGACGGGGAGATTACGATTACTACCAACAATTTAGTCTTATTTGAATTTCAATAAGTGCCATCTAAGTACATGCCGTTTTTTTATAATAAAATTGCAGTTGCTTAATCAGCACAGATTCGAGCAATCTATAAGGATTTAAAATAAACAATTCAGATAATAAATTTACCTTTTGGCCTAGTGATACCCATTCTTTGAAAAGCATCTTTGTGTATCAGGGGCCACCATACAAACCTATCAATTTTTTGCTTTATATCTTCCAGTCCACCAATTTCATCCGATATATTTTCTTTTAAAGTAAATGTGATGTCTGATCTCAGCGATGAAGGCATGACACTCTTTAACGCATCTTTGAATAGGTTTATATAAATAAAGCCGTCTTCTTGATTTTTCACGTTTTTTGCTACGTTCTGGCAGACATATTTAAGATCGACGCCAACGTAACCTTGTGTCATAGCGGCGACTTCGAGGCTCAAGCGTTTTGCAGTTTCCTTTTCGATTCTCGGTAACATTGATTTCATGAAGTGTAATATTATTTCATTCCTTTGTTCTTCATTTGGCGGGCTGATGTTTAGCTAAAATTATAACATGTTCTTTCGAATTTTGTTATGCATGTATTTTTATATACTGATGGTTCAAAAATAGAGAAAGGGACTGGAGCGGGTGTATATTAGCAAACAATGAGTCCTCAAGCCACGATTTTTTAAGCGGAAGCCTTGAGTATTAGAGAGAGTTATAGAGATAATTATGGTGGCGGATGAAATTAGAGAGGAACCTCCAAGGCAAAGACATTTTTCAGATAGCATATTGGTGCTTCTAGCACTCGGACACTAATATTGTAACTGCAGTGGTGACAAATGCAAATTTAACAGCAAGCTTCTCATTAGCAAAGCCTTTCAGTAGTTAAAGCCAAAACTTTTCTGCATATGTAAGACAACACCTGAAACCCATCCGGATTCCAATTGGATTTAGGAAGCCGAACTACGAAGAGAGGCTGACTTGCTTAAAATTGCCAACACTGAAAAATTGTTGTGAAAGAGGTAGCCTTATTGAGACCTTCAAAATGCTGAATAGAATTATGACTATTCCTGCACTATTGAGATCGGCTGCCCCTAGCCAATTGGACTGGAGCCGATAATGCCATTGGCAGAGGGATACACGAGGACCGCACTTCAAGCCAGAATCAGATAGTGGGTTAAAGAAAGGTGGAGGGGAATCTTCAGCCTTAATCAGCATCTGCATGGTCATCCGTTCAAGCTGAATAAGGCACATTTCTTAAATAATCCAAGGAAGCTCTTTCCATTGAAAAGAATAGTGGATGCGAGGAATCAACTGCATGAACAAGTTATGGAATCAGAAAATGTCAACCAGTTTAAGAATCTTCTGGATAATTTCCTTCCGCACAGCCATGGAAATATGTGCCTCAGTTAAAAATAACTGCGTCTATTATAAATAACAATAATAATAGCTAAAGGCCATAAGACCCTTGAAAAGATCACATAAGACCTATGAAAAGATCACTAATTGGGCTGGAGCCGATAATACCATTGGCCGAGGAATACACAAGGACCGCACTGCAAGACAGGATTGGAGAGTGGATTAAAGAAAGGTAGAGGGGAACAAATCTAAAGCAAGCAAGGTGTGCGCTATTGGGGAACCCACTCTCAAACTATAGCCTGACCGCTACCGCTATGCCGCTCCTAAGTTGCCCGACAGACGTGCGCGGGGAAGGTTTACTTGAGATCGGATAACCTAGGACCGATCTTAAGATAGCGCTTCTGATTTTAATATGGTTATGGGAACTGACATATGTATGTGAGATAAAGTTCCTAATTTAAATTATTGTTTTAATTAGGAAATTTCCTAATAAGGCTCCGAATATTAGTAGTCTTGGTAGTCATGAAAACCGACAGAGCCTGTTAGCGCTCAAAGAGCTTTGCTACTTTCTGATTCGCCCTGGTTTCAGAAAGCCACCGTAAAGAGACTGAGATCCCACTCAGTCTAGCAGCCCTTGGCACGGTACGGGTAACACCTTGGCTTGGGTGGAGGTCTTTTAGCCTCCAGTCATCAACTTCAGGGATCTCTCCCTGTTGAATCTAACTGGAGTTTCCTGGGTGCACCGGCACGGCCCCCACGCTTTCCTATCCTCGTTTGGGACACTAGTCTTGGCCAGAGGGAGGTAATTGTGCACACGAGAGATAGACCTCCATCGCACCCCACACATACATACATACAAACATATATACTTAAATACATATATACATGCATACATACATAAATACATACATACCTAACTACCTACCTACATACATACATACATACATACATACATAAATAAATACATACATGCATACAAACATCGTCATCGTCGTCATTTTCACACTGGAACTTTTGTCGGAGTCATCTTGCAACTTTATTGTTATACTATCGATAATAGCATCGAACCTCATAGTTTAATTTTTTTTAACATGGTCATCACATTTCTGCCATTTTTCCGCCGTGAACTCCGAAAACAATTGATATAAAATGTTAATCTTATCATCTAGGTTCTGGGTTATGTTGGTTTTAATATCAGCTATGGGGTTATGGTCTGGATGATACGGCGGTAAACATAGGACGGTGTGTCCATGGGCTTTCAAGAGTCCATCAATTCTGTACTCGGGCTCTTTTTGTATATTATTGATAAGACTTTGCCGTTAACCGCCATGGTTTCCTGAAATTCAACATTGTGGCGCCGTAATCAGTTTTGCATTTCACTTTTAAGACTTGACATTGTTGGTTTCTTGTCCTCTTGAACGCTATGATAAGAAGCGTTATCCATTACAATTACAGAATTAGGCAGCAGCTTATCTTTAAACTTTTCGTCAAACCACTTATGAAAAGTATCACCATGATAGTCGTCAGTCCGAGCATCAGATTTAAATATTGTTAATGCACCTTGAACCAGTCCATCCCGACATACAGCGTGAAGAATTACCAAACGACGGCCTTTCCCAATGTCATTGTGAATTCCAGGTTCTGACAGCGATTGCCAACATTTACTGACATTGTGACTTGCGTTTATATACTTTTCGTCTAAGAAATATATGTTGCAGTTTTGGATTCTGTAATGTCTGATTTTAGTTGAATATCTGGCCCGCCACTCTGTAATATTAGGTTGCTCTATAAGGACAAGTCTTTTTGATTTACATTTTTGTAATGATAACCTATTTCGTGTAAAAGGTTTCTAAAATATTCTCCTCCACAATTCAATACGCCATCTTGTCTCAGACTTGCCAGTAACTTGCGGAGTGTTGGTACTTTTTTTTAACTTTGTAAAACTGGTGGATTTTTCTTTTGACAAGTTCTAAATCAAAATCATCAATGTGTTTTTTCTTTGACTTTTGGTTTTTTGGGCGAATTAAATTTCAATCGGCCCAAATCTTCACTTGATGAAATTCCTTGTTTTATCACATTTCTTACAGATCTTTTGCAGTACCTAGTACCTACCCTGTAGCCTCTGCCCTTGATTTTGGCGATATTTGCATGACTTTTATATTCAAAGCTCTCTTTGTCTGATTTCCTTTTTTTTAAATATTCGGACACTATCAAAATGACAGTTTTGATGTCACCATATAACGCACAACCCATCTCTGGATATTTTACAAGCACAGCCCAGCACAAATAACACGAGTTGCCGCTGTGACTGCCGACGACGGAATGACAGAGCGGAGCTGCTCTGATCCCCGCGCGGCTATAACGGTGCCTAACGGTCCTTAATACCTAACGGTGCTTCTAGACAATATACCAGTTTTTTCGATTGCGAAGCGTTCCAGCGAAGAAAACCACTATCTATTGCTGTTTCAAAAGTAGAATATTTTTATGAATATTTTGTGGTATGTTTTTTATTTATCAATTAATCATTGATAATAGAGCTGTCTTTTATCTTTTTGCACCACACTGAACGTCAAAAGACAATTCGTCAAAATACTTTGCTTAATATAATTTTTTTTTCTGGCAAATTCTACAAGTAAGATTCCATTGCAAAGACTGCTTTCCTTTTTTTAAATTAAAATATTCGGACACTTTGAAAATGACGGTTTTGATGTCACGAGATAATGCACGACCCATCTCTGGATATTTCATTTCGTGTATCTATGACAAGCACAGTCAATAACAGAGCGGAGCGGTCTGCTTTGGTCCCCCATTACCCCGCGCGGCTACCTCAGGAGTGGCATAGCGGTAGCGGTCAAAATATAACTAGATACTGCTTAAGACTTTCCAGAAACAACACGGAAAACGGCACTACTGTCGGCTCAGCAAACATCTTCACACTCTTGAAATAGTGGAAGATCCCACATGTAGCGGTGTGGAGAAGAGAAATCAGCGGAACATGTGATGTGCGAGTGTCCAGCATTGGCTATCCAAAGAGCAAAATTAATGGGTTTTTAATGAGGTAGCTACGGCCAGTGTGTAGTTTTCGACCGTCGTGGACTCTGCTACTGGTTTTTCAGGTAGACTTGTTACAGGAAGGGGGGGGGGGGATAAGCTACAATAGTCTTTAATGAAAGACTGAGTATGGGTAATCAAGACAATTGCTCCCCCGCCCCCCTCCCTCCCCGCTTATCATTATCATATACATATTTTTATAGTCATCATTACATACTTCTAATTCTAATCTTCCTTGACGTCTCGCTGATAAATCAATATTTTCAGGACAGTTTGAAGTCGCAATAATAACTAATCCGAGCACATCATTCGCATCATCTAATAATTGAAGTAAACTTGATGACACTCGTTTCGAATGGCCGGTCTTCAGCGATCTTTTCTGACACAAAACTTCAAAATCGTCCAAGTGAAGAATGCATCTCCCTGAATAAACAAAATTAATAATTATTATAGTATTTTCATATGCTTGCACATTATCGGTATTACCGTCGCTTTGAGCACAATTAATTGCTTGATTAAAATAGCCACGAAGCGTGTTTTCAGTCTCGCCAGAATTCGAGTTGACAATTGAGTGACTCGCAAGTTTCACGATTGTGCATTTCGCTTCACTGGCAATATCTTGTACCAAGGCAGATTTACCGCAACCGGATGGTCCAGTCAAAAGCACCTATAATTAGGATTAAACAATTTATTTATTTTATTAAGTAACATACAATGACAAGAACTGGGCATGCAGACTGTAATAGTTACCGATTGCAACATAATAGTTACAAAAAAATTATAATAAGTGAAAAATATAGGTCTACACATATATTTATGCGAACATACCCAAGGCACAATATACCAACCAGTATATTTTTAGTCTCGAGCTACAGGGCAATGCGGGAAGAGGGTGCAAGGAATGTAGGCAGAGGGGTACGTCCCGACGAACGCGAACGGTTAACATTACGAGCAGGTAAAGGCTGGCGACCTTTTCGAATATTCGTATGTCTGGGTAGGCCAAGTAGCGGAACATCTGGCGACCATATCCGAGCCCTTACGACTCGTGACATATTTGCTTTGATTTCAATTTTGTTCTAAGAGAAGCTACTGTCTGGGGTATACTGTGCCCAAGGTGAAGCGAAATCGCATAACCAACTAGACATATCTGGTTGTGCTGTATTTTATGCATCATTTTTCTTGTAGATTGTTGATAAAAGTGACACATTTGATTTAATTTAACATGGTTTTTTAAAATCAGGTTAGTGATTTTATCAGGTGTGTCTTTTTACACAAATTAAAAGTTAAAAAAAAAGATCTTTCGGTATAATATAAAAGTAATTAGGTATATATAGAAGAGAATTTTACAATAAAACGAATCCTTATACTTAAGTATATTACCTGTTTTGTTGGCAGAAATAAGCAGCTATCGCCTTTGCTTTTAAAATATAAATAATTGCATTCGATTATCTCACGAATATCCTTTTTAACGTTGTCACATCCGACTACAGTGTTTAAATTGGAGTCATCAACGATCTGTTGTTTGGTCAATGTTTTGTTTATAATGATAACGGTCCTTTGATTAGTGCTCGAAAATGAATCTATTTCGACTGCGTTAACTACCACAGAAAGCAAGTCCATCTTCTTCGCGACATCGTTATCGTTCAATTTAATTTTACAGCCGCCACAAAAATAATAAGCATTCAAGATATATCTTTTTAAAATTGTGCAGAGCGATGATCTATCCAAGTCCCATTTATTTTTACTTTGAAAGGTATTGAATATAACATCTATATTTATCGATGAGTGTGGTTTAGCAATGTCAACGACGTCGAAATCTAAACTTTTTTCAGGTTTAGAGTTCAAATACTCCACGCTCGAGTCAAAATACACCAGCGTAGAATAATTCTCTGAATAAATTTTGCATACAAATTTCTTGCTAACATTACTCACAACAGCCAAGTCCCCGACTTGTAAAGAAAACAATTTTAATGTGTTACGTGGCACGAAACACTTTTGGATATTCCAAGGTGAGGTTTTATGAAAAGGAATCGCTTTATTGGACGTTTCCAGTGATAAGTTTTTCAGATTTTGTGTGACCGTCTCCATATCTTAAACTTTTCATAACCTATGAATGAACGCGGTAAAAAACAGTGACGTTTATGTGTCTCGGAAATGTAGCAATAAAATTAACCTCTACTTCAGCCAATCGCAGAGTGGGGGCTAATATTAGACTACGATTTTGGTCTCTGATAAATGTAACTACAAGTTGGCTAGCCTGCATCAAATGGCTAGTTCCCGGCGCTGATTGGCTTAGGTCTGATACTGTTATCCAATAGCTATGGGCTTTCAATTTACTAGAGTGACGTTGCTAATTTCAGTCGTTAACGACTACATTAATCGAGTAAGGCCGGCAATACACACTAGACTTACCTCTACGAAGTCTGATCAGACTATCGGAAGGCGCTACTAACACTTTGGTGCGGGTCGGACGCGTTTGTCGTGATCGTCCTCGTTCTCGTGGTGTATGTGTTTGTGCCGTCTGTGAAATTGTGGGTTGCGATATTTGTGAGTAACATATATATTATTTGTAAACGCCATTACGATGAAGCTCTAATTTCACAGAGTGAGCGGCTTTTTGTTCCTTTTTTTGTGACTACCCCCTGTTAGTTTTTTCTTTTAATTTTATTTTCCCGTGACAAGTATGTGTAATAAAAAGCCGGTTTAGTCGGCGCGATGGAATTAGGATCTGGGGGACCGGTGCGCCCCGGCACACCGGTCCCATCCCTGGGTTTCATTCCAGAAACTAATCCCTGTTCTCCCATGTCCTCTGACGCTATGGATGCGTCGTTAAACGTCGCATCGGTAGTGGAAGTAAATACCATTCCTCTTCCTAAACCCTCTCCCTCTCCGCCACCTCCGCCCAATAGATACCTTGATGGTGCCAAAGGCCCATATATAGCATACCTTCAATATTCCCCGCCAGCAAACACCGAGGAGGAGCTCGGTGCTGCTAGAGGCAATATCAATCCCATTGCCATTGGCAAACTTTTATTTGACTTTAAAGTAGCAGGTATTCTAGATATTAAAAAAATTGGACGCAACCGCATAGAGGTTGCTTTTAGGACAGGAAAATATGCAAACGCTTTCACCTCTCTTACTCTTTTAGCCCAACATAACTACAACGCGTTCATTCCAGCGTATACCACATTCCGCGCTGGTTTGATCAAAGGTATCGAAACCTCCCTTACTGATGACGAGTTGATCGAGGGCTTTAATGCAAGCAACTCGATCATAGTTCGTAAAATTCGACGCCTAAACTATAGGGATAAGTCAAACGGCGAGTCCGTTTGGAAACCCTCCCGCACGGTTGTTGTTACCTTTGAAGGCCAGATACTCCCCGAAAAGGTTTATCTCTTTTATAACTCCTTAGTAGTTGAGCCGTACGCCTTACCAGTTCTTCAGTGCCTGAATTGTTGCCGATTCGGGCATAGCCGAAATACTTGCCGAGCGAGAACTCCACGTTGCTTCCGCTGTGCTGGCGGGCATTCCGGAGCGGACTGCAAGTCAGAGACCGTGGAATGCGCAAATTGTAAATCCTCCTCACATTGTGCAAACAATATCGGCTGCGAAGAATACCTAAGACAAAAGAAAATTAAACATCTGATGTCGACGGAAAATGTATCATATTTCGATGCCGCTTCTAGGTTCAATAGAAAGCCCCTTTTCTCAACTGTAGCATCTTCCTACCAACCTGCCCCGAAACCCGTTATCGAAAGGCCTGCTTACCGCCCTCGGATTGTCGTTGTGGACCCTCCTCGGTCTCAACAATCCAGAGGTACCAAAAAAAGAAAAATTCGCTCTCCCCCTTTAGCGAGCATTAGCAGCCCCAGGTATGCCTGGGATAATTTCTCCTCCCCCAGCGGAAATGGCGTGTGTTTGGATAACCCGCACCGAAGCCCCGCCGCTAGCATCGCATCTATTATTCGAGCGACCCAACAACAACTGCAGGCACTGCAGTCCGCCTCCGGGCCCGAGTTCTCCTCAGCTACAAGCACGGTTTCTACACTTGTCACCGTTCTAGACGACGCTCTCGAAGCATTTGAAGTGCGAAGCGGCGGGTCTCCCGCCGCCTCCGTCATTGTATGCGAGTAACTATCACTTGATAGTTACTTCTCTTTAATTCCTCTTTTAAAAAAATCTATCCGTCTTAATTTTACCTATATCTCTTTTAATTTTTTTTTACCTTTCCTAATACTTTGTATTATAACATATTAATATACCTGTAATAATATGGGTGTAATAATCCAATGGAACTGCAGATCAATCCTCGGAAAGAAAGCCGAATTCATGAATCTCCTTGACGTTCTCAATGTGGATATCGCAGCACTAAGCGAAACTTGGCTAAGTACATCCGTCGTGTTCAATATTCCTGGCTTTTCCTGCGTGCGCTCAGATCGAAGAGATGGTCACGGAGGCTGTCTCATTGCCATAAAGAACTCTGTTCAATTCACAGTAGTTCCTGTGCCCTCACCGGGCCCTAATGCACAGGTTACGGCGGTGAAAGCCAACGGGATAGTGTTCATCTCTATATACATCCCACCTTGTATAGTCGTCAGAAACAGCTGGTGGGATTCATTGCTCTCATCCTTTAAATGTCCAGTTTTCATCCTGGGAGATTTTAATGCTCACTCAGGAGTGTGGGGTTGCGCGGTTTCTGACCGACGTGGTTCTGCCCTCTTGGAGATGATGGATGCTCATCGCCTTTGCATAATCAACGATGGATCGCCCACCTTGGTGACCGGACCCAATGAGAGGCCCTCTGCCGTTGACCTTTCATTTTGCTCGCCGTCGCTTGCTCTGATATCCTCCTGGCGCACCCTCCCCGACCCACTGGGTAGCGACCACTTTCCTATTTGTATAGAATTTGATCAGGAACTCTCTCGACGTAACCTCCTCTGCCGACGGTCCCTTTTCAGAGTGGATCGGTCATCTGACAAATTTGGCTTTTTCCTGAGAGACCTTGAGGTTGCTGCTACAACGCTTCCTCCTATTATACAGGGACATGAGGATGAATGCTACGATGCATTTGTTGAATGTATTTCTGAGTGCGCTCGGAGACACATTCCCTCGACGACGGGACGCACGTCGACTCCAGCTTCACCTCCGTGGTGGGATAAGGAGTGTACGCAGGCGGTCGCATCCCGGAAATTTTCTTTCCAGACGTATCGGCGTAACCTATCTTCTGTAACGTGGAATGAGTACAAGAAGTCAGCCACCGAATGCAAGCGGCTCCTAAAACGCAAGAAGAGAGAAGGCTGGAGTCGCTTCTGCACCAGTCTCTCTCCCAATACACCCGCCTCCTCTGTATGGGCAATGGTGAAGCGATTCAGAAAGGGACTAAATCAACAACATAATAACGCCATTCCGGACCATGTGCTGGAAGACTTTTCTGACAACCTAGCCCCGCCCCATTGCCCCAACAGTAATGAGATTCTTTCTCCTCCGCTGAGTAAAGACAGGTGCCCTCTTTTCGACCCTCTCTCTTTGGAAGGTCAGTTCATACCCGAGGAACTTCAGGCAACTCTTCGCCAGCTAAAGGACAGCTCGCCCGGAGAGGATTTAATCCCATACTCGTTTCTATCCAGTGCCCCGCAGCCTGTCACCGATTATCTTGTGCAACTGCTCAACGTATTTTTTAATATGGGAAGACCTCCTTCAGCATGGAGGAGCCAGATCATTATTCCTATTCCTAAGCCTTCTACCGATCCGTCGACCCCCGCTTCTGCACGATCATATCGGCCTATCGCACTGTCCTCGACGCTTTGTAAAATTTGTGAGCATTTACTGAAGAATCGCCTGGAATGGTACCTCGAGTCGTCCCGGAAAATGTCCAAGTCCCAATTCGGGTTCCGCAGTGGCCGAGGGACTTTGGACAATATAGGCATCCTTACTACAGATATCCGCCTGGCGCAGATAAGAAAGGAGTATCTGGTCGCTGTATTCCTGGATATTAAGTCTGCTTACGATAATGTCCAAGTTCCCATTCTTCAATGCAGGCTCACCAAGATGGGGGTGCCTGCTAATATGGTGCGATTTATCTGCAATATACTCAGAGAAAGGCGGTTGACTATTCAATCGCCCTATATATCGCTCAACCGCACAGTATTCAAGGGCCTCCCTCAAGGTAGCGTCTTGTCTCCGTTGCTATACAACGTTTACACAAACGATCTCGAAAGGACGGTTGTGCAGTATTGCCGAATTCTGCAATATGCTGATGATGTGGTGCTGTACCATTCGTCACCCTCGCTCGAGACGGCAATAGTTAGGGTATCAAAGGCCCTTGAGTCCTTGGACTCATACCTCACCGATTCGGGGCTGGAGATCTCCCCATCGAAAAGTACGGCGGTGATTTTCTCAAGGCGTAGAATTCCTCCTAACTTACGTATTGGGTATAATAACATATCTATCCCGCTCAGATCTCAAGCGACCTTCCTGGGTGTTACCATCGATAGTAAGCTACTTTGGACTCCTTACATCGATAGAGTGTCCACCCGAGGAGAAAAAAACCTTAATATCATAAAAGCAACGTGCGGGGTTTGGTGGGGATCCCACCCTACTACCCTTAGACTCCTATATAACGCACTTGTAAGGTCTCAAATCGATTATGCTACTTTTGTCACATATCCTCTCTCCAAAGCGTGTCAGTCGAAATTGAATACCCTACAATATAAAGGACTGCGCCTGATTCTTGGAGCTATGAAGAGCTCTCCTACCAATGCCCTTCAGGTCGAGGCTTCAGAGGCCCCAGTAGATGTGAGGTGCCAGAGCCTCGCCGATAGGTTTTACCTTAAGCGCCTGGCAATGATCTCACATCCGCTGGTGCCCAAACTTACGATTCTGTCATCGTTATTGAGCACCGCCTCCACTCCAGCAGCCAAACTCCCCCTCCTATGCAAGAGCCATCGGTGGCTAAACCGTCAGTCCGACATCATACACCGGTACACGATCCCGCTCAACTTCTGTCTGTCACTAGAGGAAAGGCTTGCTGTTCCTCGAATATTCCACCAATCTGTTCTAATGAAAAAGAAACCCGGTGAATATCAGCCTGATAATGGTCCTCTCTTCAACGAGCTCATTGATAGGAATTGGCCAGGGTGGAATTATATATTCACAGACGGCTCTAAAGCAGACGATGGCTGCTATGTTGGCGCCGCAGTCTTCCATATGAACAGCGATAACCACATTCTCATACGACTTCCAAGCATAGCCTCGATCTACACGGCAGAGAGTATCGCCATACTGAAGGCGCTACAACTTATCGAGTCGTCTGATTTAAAATTTACTATAATCTTCACCGACTCGTTAAGCCTTATCCAAAAACTTGGATTCCCTTCTCTCAACAACAAGCCATCCCACATTGAGAACGAAATTCGACAGAGATATTGTAGTTTGGTGACGGCTGGTTTTCGTGTGATTCTCTGCTGGATACCTGGTCACACGGGGATAAGAGGTAACGAGAGGGCGGACGAGCTTGCGAACACTGCCAGGACTTTCGGTGGTGCTGCCGAGTGCCGCCTACCACCCTCGGACCTCTTCCCTGTTATAGATAAAAAGCTCACTAACAAATGGGCTCGGAGGTGGCAAGAGTCCTCATTGGTCAAAGGTAAGAGATACTCTCAAATCCAAACGGAAATAAGGACCAAACCCTGGTTCCACCACCTACCTTTCACTCGTAAGGAAATCTCCACCCTCTGCAGGATGCGCATCGGTCATTGCTGCACTCCCGCTCACCTCAACCGAATACATGTCCTCCCTTCTCCTCAGTGCGACTGCGGTCATGCGTTTTGCACTCTGGACCATCTCTTCTTTAATTGTCCCATTGTTAATAACTATCCTAACTTCATTTCGGACCTCTTAAATCTCAAAATTCAGCTCCCTATTAGTATAGACTTTTTATTATCTCTCAACACCCCCAATGTCTACAAAATCATCTGTAAATTTATTAAACTCAACAGTATGTCCCTTTAATAATAATTAATTAATGTTCCTCCATAGAGTGTTTGTGTGTTAAACGTATATAGGTATTTCACTATATCTATTATTATTCGATTTTGTGTTCCCGACGAAGTGATGTCTTAATTGTTTCAGTGACGTCCACTAACACAAAAAAGTTTCCTGCTATTTCAACGGCACACTTGGCAGAAATCACCCTCTTTGGGTGGAGCCATCAAACAAAAAAGAAGAAGAAGAAGTATCGGAAGGCGCTCTTGCCATACACTTGTTTGAATATTGAATACACATCCGATCCGACTATCGGATCGAACATAATTATGTTCAAAACAATGTATGGCAAGAGTGCCATCCGATTGTCTGATCAGACTATCGGATCTGACTATCGTATAGAAAAAGGACGACGTGTATTTCCGGCCTAAAGATGCACTTTTTTAAAGCTAGCAACTTCGATTTTTTTGACATTTCCGACGGTCTCGGAGAGCACACAAATAAGCGATATTTAGGGCAACTACCCGATTGGCTGAAAATTCCTACATCCTGGAAAACAGCCGACTTTGGCCAATCAAAAGTATAGCTAAGTATCGTTACACTGGGAGCGTTTTCCACTGAAATCAGCACAACCACAACAGCGGAAGAGGAAGAGAGAGGTGTCAGTCAACTCGTTTGAGATTTCTCCCGGTTCTCTCCCACGGTTTTCTGTTGTGTTTACAGTTAAGACAGCGGCGTTGTGAATAACAATACTCTATCTCTACAATTGAAGTTATTGTCGTAGAAGGGGCAATGATGTGTCGTGTATTTTTTCCTTCTTAGTTCACGTAATTACTCTCAGGCTCTCCAAGGTCAGCTTGAAGGCTCTGCTGAAATGGTTATGCATTCAGCGGGAATGCGGAATGTTAGGATATTGCTGGTTGGCGATCCGGGAGTCGGAAAGACGTCACTGATACTTTCTTTGGTCAGCGAAGAGTTTGCCGAAGAAGTCCCTCCAAAGGCGGAAGAGATCACCATACCTGCTGATGTCACTCCTGAGCAAGTTCCTACCAACATTGTAGACTATTCCGGTATGTTTACACTAATATAATTACACTTGATTTTCCTGTATTCTTGCTCAAACACATTGCAGGCTTCAAAGCTTTAACCACTTATCTCTAAGCGCCCAGCTTTTCATCTGATAATTATGTTGAGAATACTTTGCATATTAGTAGTCTAATCCGAAATTTTAGGCTGATGTTTTGTTTACGAAATACATTTTTCCGATGTTTTAATTTCCCTGCTCATATCACAGTTGTTGTTCAATTTGTAGTCAAGGCAAATAATTTTAACTTCTCCAGTCGAATGTTGTAGGCTGCAAAAGTTGTGTAGTTTATTTACGTGCACTTTACCGCAGTATACCGAGTTAGAACAGTAAGCGGACTTGCGGCAGAGCACTTGCGGATATGTCTCGCGAATGCTTTTGGTTGGCGTTACGCACTGGTCAGGGTTGGCAAAAATCTTGAACGTTTGAATATCTGCGTCAGCGGAGTAGCGGCCATATGACAATTTTGTTTTAATAGAAGCTACTGTCTCTATACTGTGACTTTACTGACTCATGTACTTTGTGGTGGATAGCTTATATTTGCAGCAATCTATATTTGCCACATACTCTTGCAACATTGCCAATGCAACAGTCCAAAGACGTGCCTTGACCCTCTTGTCCACACACTTTTTTTCACCGTGAAAATCCAAAGACAATTTGCCAGGATCGTATGGATCACTATGGAAGCTTGTCCATGGACACTGCGAAATCGGCAAGGCGCCGCCGTCCTACACATCGTATTTCCTCCTCGGCGAGACGTGTTTATTTACAGCGAAAATTGCATCAGTGTTGACAATGTATGAGAGCTTGTCCATGAACCGGGCGTTTTCATGGCGGACAATTATTGCGTCTCCTTGAAGTTGTTTACAAAATGTATGTACCTAATCCGTCGTACGCCGAAAAAACCGTGCGGTGGATAAGAGGGAGTTAATGGGCCCCTGGCTGAGTTGGCCACGAAGACCCATTCTGTTCAGGGTTGGTCACACTCACGGGTCAACACCTATCCGACGGCCTCCACGCATGAAGTGCGAGCCTGGGTAGGACTCTGGCCTTATGGTTAGTGTCCCCTGGGAATCAACCTTCTGGCGCTCCTGGACGGTCTGCGCACCGTGCGGCATAAGCCAATCGATTGCGCACTCTGACTAACAGTTGGGGGAGTCTGGAAGCAGTACTGTTTCCTATAGAGCAGGGGTGGTTGCGGACCTTACGGCGACTGCTCTTGAAATGACCATCGGCTACCCGATCCTGGGTGAACAGCCGGGCAACGGATGCCGTGGTCCGCGATAGATTTGGTATACACCGTTTCACCGCTTTGTAAGGGAGAGGACCGCGCAAGCGACCTCGAACTCGTAACCAATCGAGAGACTGGAGTATCCGGTCGCAATTGGAAGTAAGGGCGTGAGTGTAAGCCCGCTGGGTAACACTCCTGGCTATCTCGCGGTTAAGGCGTTGGCCTCTTGCGGGTTTGTGGCGGAGCTTGACGGTGGACTGTTTTGTCCGAGTCTTCTGCACTCACTCCAGGGCGATAACCGCTGTAGTCGACAACCCTAGTTGCGGTGGATGAGAGGTTATGTTTTCTTCTACGGCGCTGCTAACTTGCCGTACATTGAAAAAAACGTTCTGTGGACATGATGCCTTATGATGTATTTTGTCGATATTATTTGTTAGTTTTATCTCTAGTTTCCAGGTCATTGGTTAGGTTTACTATAATTAATGTAGGCTAGACAAATTCTGCCATAGTTTGAGCCGATTCTAGAAATTTCATACTATTTTATATGGTCGCCTCACTATTATAACTTGATAACTCAAATTTAGTAGTTCTGAGATAAACGCGTTTAAATGTTTTTTTTAGGTTTCAACTTGTCCACCATTTTTGACTTGTGGAAACTAATAAGTGGACCTAAATACTAACCTTAACTTAGATAAGTGGAGATATCGCGTTTTTTCGCTACGATAGCAGACAGTGCTGCCAACTTTCAGCTAAATAAGTCTACATATCGACTTTTAGTATTATAGCTGGAGCTGATTTTCAACTTATCAACCAACGTTAACTCCTAAGGACGGGGAAATTCGTTATCTGGTTTTAAGGGAATATAGAGTTGATATTTTTACATCTTCTGGCATACTTCTCAAAAATGCCTATTATCGAGTTATCAAGTTATAATTGTAAGGCGACGATATGTTTTCACGAGTTTTAGAGGCAAAATAATAAGAAAATAAAGATTGTAATGTCTCAGGTCTTCCATATTCTTTCATTATATTTTTGTCTTCTAGAGGATTCATCAACTTACTGACTTAGAAATTGACATAGGGATACATTATTTTAAAAATCGTATTCTAAAAATCAAAAATCCATTTTGGTTCATTTTTATCTTGTTTCTCCGCATAATTCTTATAAGATACTAAAGATTATAATGATCGGGCCCCCAGCATACTAGAATAGACCACGCGACCAGCCTGAGAAATTGATAGAGGAATAGAAAGAGAAAGCTACATTTGGGCCCTGTCAATCCTTGTTTAGTCGCGCATGCGCGGGACACTAGTAAATATATACCATAGTATATTAGAATAGACCACGTGAGTACGAAGGTGGACTGTGAGTGAATGCGACAGCAAAATAGAAAGAGATAGCTGCATATGGGCCCCCTCTATCCTTGTCTAGTCGGCATGCGCATTTATTATTCTTGCACTCAGTATATATTTACGTGTGCCCCTCCCTGATTATATATTTACATCTGTACTCCCTCTGTCAAAAAACTCATTGACAGCTACTGACTTATCCGGTGTTTCTTTCGGGAATGAGCGGTTGAGTTACGCAGTGGAGGATTTACGTATAAGCTACACAAGCTATTGTAGAAGCTTATTGTAGAATTAACTGTTCCATGGGAATCAAATATCCCAAAAGACCACGAGTACAAATTAAATAAATACCATGATCTTGCAAATGCCGTAACCCGGAACGGCTTCACTGTTCACCTTCACGCGGTGGAAGTTGGGGCTCGTGGCCTGCCAGCTAAATCTCTATTTCACCTCTTTAAAGATCTTGGCCTTTCCAGAAAAATAATCAACTCTTTCTTAGAAAAATTATCTAAAACTGCGATTTGCGCATCTGAAATTCTATGGCTTCGAAGGGGGAGTGAATGGGTGGTAAGGTGAACGCTCACATGTGGCAAGACAGCTGTCCTAAACCTACCACAGCCGGTTCGTAAGTCCGGAATCCACTGCTCACCCCCCAGAAGTGTAAAAAAAAAATAGTATTATGATGGGCCCGACCCCGGTCGGTGAATTCCATGGCAGCTCCGTTTCTATTTATTTATTATTAAGACCCCCACTTTCTTAGGGGCCCTCAAAAAATTGTCCGAGTGACCAATTGTCATATATACTTACGCACAACGGCCCAATCAAGAGGCCAAGTGCGGGAAAAAGCCCAGTCAAACTAACTTGTCATATATACTTAAATATACTGTAGCAATAGCTCGAATAGCTTAGGGCCTTATTAAGTCTAAATCCCGCGCTGGTTATGCTATGTCATTTGTACAAAATAACCGCCTCTGATTGGCTCATTTCATATGTAACTATTTAAGAGCAATCGATTGATATGGATAACTCAAAACCGTCAATTTCTGACTTACGCGGTGCTAATTCTTAGCCGACGATATCTTTATTATTTCAGCGATCGATCAATCTGAGGATGTATTGATAGAGGAGATAAAGAAAGCTCATGTGGTTTGCGTGGTGTATGCTGCCGACCAGCAAGAGACCATCGACAAAGTCTCATCGTACTGGTTGCCGTTGATTAGAGAAACGTGTCCAGATGATCACAGAAAGCCCGTCATTCTAGTCGGGAATAAGATTGACCTCATTGATTATTCAACAATCGATGTAAGTAGCTATAGCAATGAAAAGAAATGTGAATAAAATGATTTTACGTTGTTTTGTATTTACATTTCAGAGCATTTGGGAGGTAGCCGAAGATTACGCTGAAATTGACAGCTGCATTGAATGCTCCGCAAAGACGCTTAGTAACATATCGGAAATGTTTTATTATGCACAAAAGGCGGTCCTCCATCCCACCACTCCTTTATATACAATGGAAACTCAAGAGGTAATTTTAGCAATGAATTCCATGTTACCTAACAATTTCTTAATATTTTGCGTGATTTATATTTCCAGCTTTCCGACAACTGCAAGAAAGCTCTAACGAGGATTTTCAAAGTTTGCGACATTGACGGCGATGGACTGCTGAATGATTATGAAATCAACCATTTTCAAAGAAAGTGCTTTGATGCTCCGCTTCAACCCCAAGTGAGATAAAATAATGCCAACCGTCTGTTTGAAAATCCATTATAAATAATGCTCGCATCGCTTGTACAGGTATTAGATGAGGTGAAGGCGGTTCTAGCAAAGAATGTGAGCAACGGTATTGAGTATGATTGCGTTACGTTGAAAGGCTTCCTATTCCTACACTGCCTGTTCATTCAGAGAGGCCGCAACGACACGACCTGGACCGTCCTGCGCAAGTTTGGCTACGATGAAACTTTAAAGATGGCACACAGTTATTTATACCCGGCGTTAGTATCAGAATCCGTATATAGTAATAAAAGACTGAACGATTTGACTAATAATTAATTTCTCTGGTTTAGGATTAAGGTGCCTCCCGGTAGCACTACGGAGCTGTCCCACAAGGGCCAGCAGTTCCTCGCTCAGATATTCGAAAGACACGACAGGGACAAAGACGGCGCTTTGAACACAGCCGAATTTCGCTCCGTCTTTTCTTGCTGCCCGAGGATTCCCTGGTCCAATCTCAGATACACTGTACCAACTACCGAAAAGGTGATTCCATTAACTACTTATGAGTACTCGCGATGGTCTGCTTATTTTATTACTTTCCTGGCAAAGGAAAGTATTGTGAACGCACTTTTGTGTGTCTGTGTGTATTCCTCCACGATAGTACCCAAACGCTTCATCCGATTGAGCCGAAATTTGGCATGCAGGCATCATTTGGTCATGGCGAGTCGAAAAGATTGTGGATAAAATCGATCCACCGATCCGGCGGTGCGCTAGTCATACTTCAATCTCGAAATATTGGACTAGAGACTTGAAATTCGGTACACAGATAACTTGTTGGACCGAAATCACGTTGTGAAATTTCGGTTGGAATATCTCGCATACAAGCGATGCAATTATTTTTTAAATACCGCAGTATTTAAGAAAATACTACATTTTCGGAAAAATACCATTTTAATACCACGGAAATACTACAAAAATATATGACGCTCGAATTTTATTTTTGCGTAGGTATTGTGCAATTCCTGTTTTGTTTCGGACGTAAATATTTTTCTTCCGATATTCTTCTTCTTCTTCCGTGGGTTCCTCTCCCGCCTTATCGCCTTTAAAAGATACTAAGGTACTCAGGATGTATATTTTGGACGAAAATATTCTTCTCTTTCTGAAATTCTTCTTTTTCCATGGGTTCCTATCCCGCCCTATCTACAATGCTTTAACTTTGAAGAAGAAGTACTCAAGATGCATAAAGTAGGGTTGGCGTTTAAGGGTTTGGCGCTCGGAGGGGGGTTGTCTGCTTGCCGGGAAAGTCTTGGGGTGACAACCGATTTTCTTTTATTTTTTAGGGGCACCTTACTATGCAAGGATGGTTATGTCGATGGGTCTTAATGACGTTACATGATCTTCCCACTACGCTTGAATATTTGGCTTACCTGGGATTTAACGTTTATGAATCTGATTCTCAAAGAGCTGCAATAACGGGTGTGTAATATAAAAATATATATATATATATAAGAGAGCAACTTGCTTTTACTTATTTTAATAATATTTTAGTAACTCGAGAGAAGAAAATCGACCTGGCTAAAAAGCAATCGAGCCGCTCCGTTTATCAATGTCATGTAATCGGACCGCGAAAGTCTGGCAAAACTTCATTAAGCAAAATATTTATCGGACTAGGAAATAAGGTAAGTTTTTCCATAAGCATAACCTGATCTGACTCAATTTAATTTGATTCAACAATGTTATTTTTAATTTTAGAAACCCAAGAACCCATCCACACACCTCGGTGAAGGAGATCATACGAGCTACTGCATAAACACCATACAAGTTTATGCACAAGAGAAGCACCTAGTATTACGTGAAATCGAAATAGATCGGGTGTCCGATCCATTGCAGCCGTCTGAAGTTAACTGCGATGTGGCTTGTCTCGTTTACGATGTTACTCAGTCGAAGTCTTTTGAATACATCGCGAGGATATTTATTGTAAGTGGAGGATTTTGTGAAGCTGTTGTATCAGCTTTATAGAAATCAAAATCAGATTTTGATTTGATTTTGATTTTGATAGATAAGTCCGCATTTGTGCATAAATTGTTTTTTTTTATAAAACCAGTGTAATATTCATTAATTAAGTAATGTTTTTATAGCACAATAAAGTTATTCTATTCCATTTCTATAGATAGATAGATAGACATTCTTTATTGCGCATTTTAAAAAATCTGATTGATACACGGTAATACATTGTATCAATCAGATTTTTTCATGTCGATGAAGTGACATACAATGCGTTGCTGTTCTAGGTATTGGCTATATAATAAGTGCAATAATTTATTTGGATTTGATTGTCAAACTCTTTTGTTTTCTTCTCTTCAATTTAAGTGTTTTTTTAACGGCTATAATAATTGCGTTTTTAAGGTTCAAATTTGAAATCCTTTATTTTTTACCGATCGTTTTTTTAAATTTTATACTTGTAAATCAATACAGATATTAAGAAATGACTTACAACAAAGTTAGAAGCATTATTCTCAGGATTCTAAGACGCTGTTGTTTCCCACTCTAGCATTAACGAACACGGAATAATGTAGTGTTCAATTATCAGATTATAACATTTTTAATTCAAAACTGCGAAAACAAAATTCGCAGAAGATATCGAAACATGACGAAAGCAAAGTTACATTTATTTATTTTTGTAGGACCAGTATTAACGGATTTATGATTTTTTTACAATAATATGCATATTTCTACGTTAACGTATTCAAAGCCAATGAAGTTTGCTTCTATTCTCAAATTTTCTCACATTGTAATGTACTTAACGCACTGATTTTGCAATCGCTGATAGCTTCAGCGACGTTAAGGTAGCAAACATCAGTATAGTCTAGAATAGGCAATAACTGTTTGAGCTATGGTCATCTTAAACTCCACTGGTAAAAATCTTTGCAACCGCCAAAGACTATATAAAGGACAAAGATACGTTCGCTGACTACATTGACCTGCGACTGCCAAGAGTCGCAGGTTAATGAAGTCATCGATAGTAATACCCAAATCTTTCAACGTCTTTGGATATGGTATAAACGATACGGATTGGAGGGACAGTTGCAGTTTGCTTTTTGACAGGGACAGATGCTCTTTAAAGATCTTGGCCTCTACAGGAAAATAATCAACTCCCTCCTATCTAAAACTGCAATTTTCACATCTCAAATTCTATGGCTTCGAAGGGGGAGTGAATGTGTGGTAAGGTGAAGATCACATGTGGCAAGACAACTGTCCTAAACCTACCACAGCCGCTCGTTAGTCCGGAGTCCACCGCTCACCCCCCAGAAGCGTAATAATAGTATTATAATGGATACGACTTCGGTTGGTGAATTCCATGGCAGCTCCATTTGTGTTTTAGTTTTTATTTTAAAATACGTCAATCTCTGATTGCCAATTACAATAGATTGGGATTTAGACGGGTTAATTATAATACCACTTTCTTTAGCTCTGCCTGAAATACAGCGTTATATCGAATTATTACTTTTGTTTAGAAATACTTTGCGGAGAGCAAAATCCCAGTGTTGATCGTTGGCACTAAAAGCGACCTGGATCATGTCAGACAGGACTACCCACTGCAGCCGGATACCTTCTGCACCAAGTATCAAATACTTCCGCCGCAGTCATTTTCCATAAAGGACAACAAAAAGGATCTTTTCGTGAAGCTCGCCACGATGGCCGCCTTCCCGTAAGTTTTAATTTCGTTTCATAAATCCGTCTTTTAATGTCGCCATTGGTTAATTCGTAATTTTCTATCAGTCGTTTTCAAGCCGCGTGGATAATGTTCAGCCAACACAGGTTTGACCTTCATAACTTTATAATCATTCTCAAATCGTAACTTTCATTATTCAATCGATATTATGTTTACTTCGCAATTTTTATTTTATGCCTGTCTGTTTGGTGTTAGTCGAGTTAATCGTAAGCCTCTTATCGACTTGCGAGCGTGGCTCACACTGAGCGGCCGATGAAAGTGCATTAGTGAGCATAGGAGCCGCTGCTAGCCGGCCCCGCCCCGTCCTATTTAAATCGAAGACTATTGCAATTTAACGCCAAGCGCCCTCTCTCTTTAATTTATTGTAATGAGTGGGTTGTTTTGGGTCCTAAAGTATGTAATTTTTCCTTATACAACGATATAAGAGCCAATATTTTTTTGCGGTTGTCCATTTTACTAACGAACTGTGTGCATGACCGTCTCCACAATCCGCGCGACAGACTGAGCGCTCTTTGAGCACAGCCAAGAAACCGACAGCGGGGCTCAGGATCGAGCAGCGTGGAAAGAGCCGCTCGACCCGAGCAAACCAGTATCGACATGCGAGCTGGGCCGCTCACAGCGAGCCACGCTCGCAAGTCGATGCGAGGCTGTAGGCGCTACGGTTTTAAAGTATCTCTTCGCGACGAGTTTCCCTCGCGGCTGTTTCACCGATGATATTGTTTACAGTCCGCTCCGTCGAATGGTGCACATGCTTTACCAAAGTCCGAGGCCCGCCGAATGGTTTAACTCGTGTTTCAGGTGCCCCTATTATTATAGTCTCGTTCATTCGCATGGTATCTGACGCTATAAAATTCGGCGCTTATGTTAAAAAAACCGCTTTTTCGAAAATATCGAGGAGCATGTACTTTTTGCTTCTTTTACCACTCATCCAACATTTCAAATTCGTAATCTTGCATGCATTTTAATCGTCGTATTCTAGCAAACGCTTGAGTGTATTCGATGTCTTTTTTTATCGATAGATCGTCGACTGTGTTAAAATTGATAAATAATGAAAAATGTTGAATGCAGGCACTTGAAGCAGTTTGGAATCGGCGGTGGGGAAACGGCCACCTGGTGGAAAGCCGGTCTGGGGGTCGCCGCAGCCACCGTCATCGGTTTCGTTATCGTCAAAGTCTTCCATCACGGCGATCGTTGAATTGCAGTGATTATCGCTACTTTATCATGCACAAGTTATTTTTGATTACGTAATTGCAGTATTATTTTCGGTAATAGAATACTAACGACGATACAATTACGGTTTATTCGGAACTAGTCAGAACTAAATTGCATTATTTTTCTAAGTAAAAGCGCTGTCGTATTTCGCATTTATAGTTTAGAATAGGCATAGGTTTCGTTTTAACGTTGTGACTGATGGTTTATTTTGAATAAAAGCTAAGTTTGTTTGATGGAACGTTTTTTATTCTATACTAGTCACAAAACCTTTTCAGCATTAGTCTGGGAACGATATTCATGGCGGTCAGCTCTTGGAAGAGGAGTTTGCAGGCGTAGGGCATGTCTACCGTGCTCACTGCGGCAGAACTTTTGCACGAGTGACACCAGCCAATGTGCGCAAATCGACCGCATCCGTTGCAGATATCGATGCTGAAGGCATCCGAAGCAATCATGAGTCTCTCGATGAGTAGCATGCTGCAACAACAAAAAATAATTACCAGCTTCAGTAAGTCATCTAAGGAAAAATATCGATGGTTGAAAGGCAAAGTGACTAATGAGTCATTTTTTGAAAATGAGATATCATTGATTATATAGGGTAATAGATTGCTCAATACCATACTACATTTTAACAGCTAGGATTTTATTATGAAACTCAATGGTAGATGGCACTTATTAGTTCCAAACATTGATTAATCTTCTCTAATGTTCAGTAGCTCAATAGATGGCATTCTAAACACGCCTATACGGTATCCTATCTCAAAATAAAACAATAATATAATAACAAACGAATCTTCAAATCGTAGCTCTCATTTTAATAACGTCAATGTTAATTTGCTATATAGGTTTCAATTCATAATAATTAGGCACTTTAATGAATTTATATGCACTTTAATGAATAAATAAAAATACAAATGCAGATATTGAACATCTTATAAAATAATTGAATGTTTATAATAAAAACGTAATAGTATATGTAATAATATAAATTGATGATTTCTAAATGTAATTTTATTTTTATTTTAATTTTTGTGAATTTATTTTGTATATTATTAATACATATTAATACTTATTAATTTATATATAAATATATATTTATTTTTATCATGTTTTAAAATAAAATAATATTGACAATTTTCATGACATTTTCTTACAAATTTTTATTAGGTAATTAAGATATTTCTGTTACATTAAGTATGATTTTGTTTATTTATATAAATATAATATTATAGATTTCTTAGGATAATTAAAATAAATTGTCTACCTTGGAACAAGCGGCAGCCTAGTTAGGTTAAGACTTTTGTATATTGAATGTACTCATAATTTGAACTCAATAAAATAATTTGAAATTTGAAATGTTCAAATAGTCTAATAGATGGCATTATAACTTCTCCGTATTATTTCTGTGATATAATCAGCCTATATAAAAATGCAATAGAAAAAGGCGCAATTTTTTTTTTTTGTTATCATTGGCTAAATAATGGGGTTCTATAATCAATCAGTAAACAAACATAATCAATGTTATAGATAGCCAAATAAATTGCTATTAGTTTCACTGGACAATGCTATCAGAAGGGTTGCCAAATCGTATTAAAGCATTGAGCAATCTTTTATCCTATATAATCAATGGTTGTATATACACTGCTGAAATCAGTGAAATTTTCTATGTCTAATGGGTCGTCGGGTTTCATGGCAATCGGAGAACATTTTGGTTTTTTAGTCTATTTAAATGACACAATTTTTATAAATGTTTTGTTATTTTTATTAATGTTTTGGTTTATAATTATTTTGGTAAAAGCCACGAAAATTTTAAATGACACATTTTTTTTATTTTTATTCTAAAGTTAGCTTAACCCCTAGAGCCCCAATTGGCCGATATCGGCCACAACACGATTCAGCGTGACGGCCCCGTTTTAATTTAATTTGTTTTATTTTATTATGTTTTATAATGTTAATATGTTTTATTTTAATTATGGGTACAGTGGTTTGGCAGTAATTAATGTTTTGGTGAGACAGTGTCATAACTCAATTTTTTTTACTAATTTTTACTAAAAATTTTTGGGACATCAATTTGTCAATCGGCTGAGGGGCCGAGGCCTGAAGGGTTAAGAAACGTTGATTCATTTATTATCAGTTTAGCCTTTCCATTAATCATTTCAATTAGCTTCTAAGCAATTATTTCGTATATACCATGGCTCTTATGACATGTCACATAGCTTAAAAACAATACCTAGACATAATTCCTTTCGTCTTACTGCAGAATAGTATAAAAATGCACGTTAAGTCATACTTCCATGGCAAATGAAAACCTGAAATATTGATCCTTCAGGGAACACACATTACGTGTAAGATTAGACTTTCTCCAAATACAACATTTTTTAAAATATTATATTATATTATTTTTATTATTATTATTATATTATTTTTATTATTATATTATTTTTATTATTATATTAACTCCAAATATAACATACAAACATTTTTAATTTCTAGTATATTTCTTTGATAAACTATATTAGCAATATAGACACCATCATAATATGACTTACAAAGCCTTTGCCCTCCCATAATATTTCTTGATCGGGCACATAGGTCACTTATATATTTATGATATATTTTTCAGAATAAATTTATTGTTTGTTGATCCTTTTATCCACAGGAGAAAAGTGATCACTTGACTATCACTCCATTAAAGATACAGGAAGGTTCTATAAAGCAGAAAATAGTGCAATAAAATATATATTTTACCATGTTATCCACTCTCAAATCGGTTGGGTAACTAATATGTATTTTTTTTTTAAAACTGCAAAGTTTAGCAAAAAATATAGCTCTGTGGTAAAGTTTATTCATTGGCTTGTTAGCCTCTCGGCATTTCAGCTGTCAAATGTAGGATACCAGAAAAAATAAAAACTTGATTTTAATATTCCAGTATTTTTACAATATCACCTCAAAGTTAGACCAAGCGGTAGCGCGCGCTTTGCCGTCTGTCACTGTGATATCACAGTGTGTGACCCGGTCCGTTTTTTAAGGAATCTCACATTTTTTAAGTTTATATTGCAGCAGTCCATTTGCTATGCATTTGACTTAATTTACCAAAATGCAAATAAATAAATAAAATACAAACGGAGCTGCCATGGAATTCACCGACCAAAAATCGGGCCCATCATATATAATTATTACACTTCTGGGAGGTGAAGGGTGGATTCCGGGTTAACGACCGGCGGTGGTAGGTTTAGGACAGCTGTCTTGCCACATGTGATGGTTCACCTTACCACCCATTCACTCCCCCTTCGAAGCCATAGAATTTGAGATGCAGAAATCGCGGTTTTAGATAATTTTTCTAGAAAGGAGTTGATTATTTTCCTGGAGAGACCAAGATCTTTAAATCGGTGAAACAAAGATTTAGCTGGCAGGCCACGAGCGCCTACTTCCACTGCGTGAAGGTGAACAGTGAAGCCGTTCCGGGTGACGGCATTTGCGAGGTCATAGTATTTATTTAATTTGTACTCGTGGTCTTTTGGGATATTTGATTCCCATGGAACGGTTAATTCTACGATAAGGACCATCTTCCGAGATAGAGAGTAAAGAGTTACTGGACGCAGGGCTGTGCATCCGAGACTTTCAGGGAATTTATACTGCTTAGAGACCGAATCGACCTCCATAATCCAATCTGAAGCTTTCTCGATTATTGAGAAAGGTTTTGCAGTGAGATGTTTTTTGCCTTTAGAGCCAACCCGCACCAACTGTATTGAGGGTTTGGAGGATACTGTGGAACCCTTGTTGGCACGAGCCACTGAGAGGCTAAGTACCTCGCGAATAACAGCAAGGACTTTGTCGTGGCGGTATGTGTACCGTCCTTGATCCAAGGCCACCTTGCAGCCAGCTAGAATATGTCTAGCTGTGCAAGGGGTGTTGCTACAAAGGGGACATGAACTATCCTCGGCATAGCTCTAACGAGCGAGGTTACGGGGGCCTGGAAGTGTATGCTGAAAGGCATTTAAATAAAATTTCAGCATCTCTGGCGTCCAGTCATACAACATTACTTTCAAGTGCATTGGAGGAGGAATGCAAAAGTCTCCAATTGTTGTCCAATCATTCTGGCATTGAAGGCCAATAGCGTGAGCCATACTATTACTGTCGTAATCTCCCCGCAAGAGAGACTTCTTCAAGTCCACATCGCTCATGGTTGTACTGCCATACCCCAGACCAGTGCCATTCTGGCTGATTCCATTTTGTGGAAGTCAACGCGGGCTTGTAGATCATTTGACTCACTACGGCCACTTACTACGTGCTTCGATATTGCCGGATCCTTGGAATTGCTTAGAATGGAATTTTTGGTCATTCTCATAGTTTCTGATTATTTCTGTTATTTTTCATTTCAAAAAGGAGAAAAGCGAGAGAACCCCAAAGGCTTTTGTGTTGGTTGTCCCAGAAGCACAGTTTTAGTGGTTACGGCCAGGGTTTGCAAGATCATATGCAGTTGACCAAGAGTGCTGAAATTACCTGGCTGGGCTACAAAATAGAAATCTACTTCTGTATAGGAGAGTCGGCAAAAAACACTTAGCCATGGCTTTTAACATTAGCCAGGGTGATGTGTTGCTGCTACCAGTACGCACAGCAAAAGGGTTGTCTCAGTTGCTGGCATAGTGGTTTCAGGTAAATGAACTATTTAATCCTGTTCGACTGAACAGTTATTTGCTAATTACAATTATTATCACCTAGCGAAGTATATATTTTTGTTATTACTATATCCCGCTGCCGCTAGTTTAATTTTGACAGCGCGCCACCGCATCTACACCTGATTTGTTGAATGTGTAAACTCAGATAGGGAAAACTGTCTCTCACGGCCAAGATACAGGAAATTTTCAAAGAAGTTAAAGCCAAATTAAATTTGCTCTGGTTCACACAGAATTGTGCTAGTTCGAGATGAAATTGGATCGTTTCAGTAAAACATTTATTTTGTAGTTCTCCGAATAGCCTTTTTTTCCTTTGATCCATTAACATTATGATTTTTTTGACAATTTTAAAATGATATACAGGTAAGTTTAATCCTAGTGTTTTTTTAAGCTATTGCATAGCTTTTATCGCGGGCCTAGGCCAGCGCGGCGACCGAATGAAGAAATTTCTTA
Source organism: Micropterix aruncella (assembly GCA_944548615.1). Lineage (NCBI taxonomy): Eukaryota > Metazoa > Arthropoda > Insecta > Lepidoptera > Micropterigidae > Micropterix > Micropterix aruncella. Next base: position 10,242,043 of record OX155954.1, on the reverse strand, counting down.
ACGAAAATTAATGATTTTAAACTGATAATTACGTACAAACAAGTACTGCTTACGATTCGAAAAAAATATATGTTAAACAAGAACATTTTCCTAATATTCTTAGCTTTGAATATTTTAGATTTTATTTATATTACATAGTGTAATTAATTTGTGAAATTAGGTCTAACCGAACACAAAAACGACTACTACGCAAATACTATCTGGCGTATTATTATGAAATCTGCAATATTTTAAAGATAATTTAATTATCTATCTTTTTATCTACGATTTTTTTTCGAATAAACCGGTTATTTTGCTTTATCGAATAAAAAATTCGTGCGCGGCGTTCTATCGGAAGACGTTTAAATTATTCCGAATCATTTGCTACCGCAGCCGCAAATGATTCGGAATAATTTCAACGTTTTCCGATAGAGCGCAGTTATCTGATATCAGAAAAAATAAAATAAATAAATAGTTAACTGCATAAGTTGTTAAAAATTCTATGCAATAGCTTTACCGCGGCAGTCCCCGAGTGCCACACGTATTTTTTTTTATAAAATCGAAGACTATCGCGGTTGTTTGACATTATAAATAGGATAGAAAACGAATTTACCGCGTGAAATTTGTAGGACCCGACGTTTCGGTGACGTTGCAGCCGCCGTTGTCTAGGGTAGACTAAAGAGCTGTCAGTCCGTTGTTTTGCGGGTAGGCCGCAAACCGCTGCCGCCACTGCGTAGGTTATAACGGTGGTGGGGGGCCGGGTGTGTATAAAGTCGAAATACGGAAGAAACTCAAAAACCGAGCAGATCAAGAGCATTCTTACCATACGTCAAGGGCGTGACTGATCGAATAAGTAAGATGCTAAACAGATTCGATATAAAAACGATCTTCAAACCGACCCAAAATATAGCTCGATTTTTGAGGCCTGTAAAGGATGTAATACCACTGCAAACCCCGGGTGTGTATAAAGTCGAATGCAGCTGCGGTCTAGCCTACGTTGGACAAACGAAACGGCCCATAGCCACGCGACTGACAGAACACATCAAAGCTGTTAAAAACGTTCAGCGAGAAAAATCGGCGATCTGCGAACATATATTGGATAGCGGAAGTAACCACTGGATGCAGTTTCAAAATCCCATTGTTCTATCCAAGGAACAATTCTACTTTCCTCGCATGATCCGGGAAGCCATTGAAATAAGAAGAACTCCGAACTTCAATAGAGATGACGGCTACAAACTCTCTTCTACGTGGAACCCTCTTCTTAAAATGTTCCCGCCGCCGAACGCCGAACGCAAAGACGTAAAACAGGATACAGTGAGTGTTGTGTGCAAGACGGATTTTAAAAATTCCCGCGCTCTGAGCCCGGCCCCCCACCACCGTTATAACCTACGCAGTGGCGGCAGCGGTTTGCGGCCTACCCGCAAAACAACGGACTGACAGCTCTTTAGTCTACCCTAGACAACGGCGGCTGCAACGTCACCGAAACGTCGGGTCCTACAAATTTCACGCGGTAAATTCGTTTTCTATCGTATTTTTTTTTCTCAAGATGTGAGGGGGTATTGGCCTGTATCTAAAACAGTCCAGTATAATGTCCTCGAAAAGGTTGGGAACTGATCTAGGGTGGCAGACGTGCTGTGCGAGCTCTTTAATTCGAGCAATGGTCTCAATGAAAGGAGAGGATATCTTAGGACCCTTACCTGGCTCCATATCCGATAAGGCAATCGCGTTCCATCTCACCGAGTCGCAGTCCACCTTCTCTGGACCTGCCTTCCGTGGGTTGCCTGGTGAGGACCGCACGGGGGCCTCTCGCTCGTGCGTGCATCTTATCCTGAACCATGTGTTTCAGCTTTTGATAATAAACCTAGCGAAAAATATTGTTATTAACAGACATGACCGAAAAATATGATGGTGGGATAAATGATCTTGAATACGTACAGGTCCTGAATAAATATATGCCTCCAAAGGTTCACCAGTTATACCGGAATAAAAAATATCCTTGCCGTGGTAATTATATCCATGCTTCATTAATTCGTCGCAAATATCGCTGACTTTAGATCCACCGAATGCGGTGCCATAGTGAAATTTCCCTTCAAGCAGTCCCGCTTTTCCCCCAATCAACTCGATAGTCTTTCCGACGGTCATCCGAGACGGGAATCCATGCGGATTCATAATCATATCAGGGCAAATTCCAGAGTCATTAAACGGCATATCCTCCTGCTCGACGATGAGCCCGGTGACGCCTTTCTGCCCGTGGCGAGAACTGAACTTATCTCCGATCTCCGGTATCCGAGTCTGTCTTAAGAGAATTTTAATCAAGAATGATTCTTCCGCATTGGACGACACCATGACCTTCTCGACGTACGCTGGGACGGCACATTTGTACGAGACTGGTACGTCTTTGTATTCCGGCTGCGATTGCTGACCGGCAGTCACCGGGTTGAGCGTCACCGCGGGCATTTGCTTATTTATAAGTACTTGCCGATTTTCAACCATTTCTCCGGGCGCGACTATCCCGTCCGAGTCCAGCACGTCGTGAGCTCTTATTATTTTGCCGGTCGATGCGTCTCGAGACGGACCCAAAATTATATCAGAGGACTGATTCGGGTAACGCTTCATTGTGGTTTTTGCATTCTTATAAATCAAGCATCGCCCGTATCCTCTATCGATCGACGCTTTATTTAATATTAAGGCATCTTCGATGTCGTAACCGCTGTAACTCATAACCGCAACCGTCGCATTCTGACCTGCGGGCATTTTATCAAAATTCGATAATTCTATAGTTTTCGTTTTCACCATTGGGCAATGCGGGTAGACTAAATTGTACATCAGCGTGTCGATTCTATTCCGTTGGTTATATCCGATCGTTCCCATCGCCTGTTTCCCCATAGCACATTGATAAGTATTTCTCGGACTCTGGTTGTTGTGGGGGTACGGTACGAGTCCAGCGCAAATTCCCAATATCGTAAACGGTTCAATTTCTAAATGAGTACTTGCTAAAGGATCTATTTCGCTTTCGGTGCATGCGATGTAGCTGTCATTTTCTTCGTTGACGTCGAGGTATTCTATTAAGCCGTCGTTTAAGAAATCTTGGAATTTCCGTATTCCCATATCCAGCTCCGTTATGTGATACTGCTGGACCCGTGGCAATCCTTTATCGATTATTATGTATGGACGGCACAGGCGGCCCCCGTCGCTGCAAATGTACACTGTCCTTTGGCCATGATTAGGGTAAATTGACACGAAGGCAGATATGAGACCGCGCCGACGAATCATGCGAAACACAGCTATCAAACGCTTGTAATGTCGGGTCACTCCGAGGATGTTTCCTGAATATTAAAAAAAAACTATTTAATGATTCTGATTAAATCATTATTTGTAATAATTCTAAAATTGTCATATTATAATGTTCACAAAATTCATTAGTATAGCTTAGCTCGTTATTGTATTTAATAGTAGGTACCTAAGTATGATAATATTATTATTGGGGCATTAACATTACAAAGTGCAATATTTTTAATCATTAATATCCTTCCTTTAGTTTAAGTACAGGTCTTAACTCCTAAACAAGTATCTAATATATATATACTTGAATAAATGAAACAGTTTTATTTGAAAATATTGTGGTAATAAGTAGGTTAATCACACATACATATAAGTGGATTCATTACATATATATGAATATTATGACACAAAAGTTATTTACTGTGCAATGGATATATTTCATACAGAACTGACAATAATCAGAATTGTAATCAGCGATTATTTAAAAAAATAATCTGAATCGTAATCGGTAATTTCCCTAGTATATACTAACCATTCACCATTAATTACCTAGTAACCATTTAACTCACCATTTAAAAATACCAAATAATTTGAGGGATGGTTTATTTCTTCCCCGCCCAGCATTCGAACATCCTCAACGCCCGCATTAAAGGCAAGACGAATGATAGGCTCGTGGTAGCACTCGGTTGTGATGTGCGTCATGAGGGCCAGGTTCTTGACCAAACCGCAGGCCTCCCCTTCGGGCGTGTCCGAGGGACAGAGCATTCCCCACTGCGACGGCTGAAGAGAGCGCGGACCCGACACTTTCCTCGTCTTTTCAAACTGCGAATTCACCCTCGTCATCATTCCCAAAGCTGAAATGTAACTCAGCCGACTCAAGACTTGTGTGACGCCGTGTCTTTCCATTTTGAAACGTTTGATAGTCCAATTACCCTAGAACAAAACATAACCAGTCTTATACAGTGGGTTATATATCATCCAGTCTTTATATATCACCACCGTGCATTTTTTTTTACTAATTAGCATTTTTCAATATTTCTGAACTTTTAAACTGCAATACCTTCTGGGGTCCACAATATTAATTTTAGTAAATAAATATACAAAGATCATTTTTCTCTAATTTAACATTTAGTGTGATGCCCTATAATGAGTGTAGGCGGCGTCATTATTCCAGTAAATATTTACTCCATATTTTAATATATTTGATATAATTTTGATAATTTTTAATACATTTGATAATTTTAAAGAATTTCAATAGTCAAAGAAGTCTATGTACTTACCTTTGTATTATATTGTTACAAGTAGGTACTTATTTTAATATAAATATATAAAATTAATCAAATTACCAAATATTCACTTGAATAATACAGTGACTCAAGTTATTCATCGGACACTACAGGGCAGTCGAGGTAAATCTGGAATTTGTACATGAAGTGCCCTCTAGCGGTCGTTGAGTGTAAATCTGCAAATAGCCTATCTCGCTTGTAGTTTATATCGCTTGTAGTTCCAACTTGCAAGAGCATGAGCCGGGAAAAAGACAGAAAAGAGGCGATTTTGGAGTCCCTTCACGCCGGAAAATGATAATTGATTGGTTTGAGAACAAAAAATTTTAAGTTTATGAAGTTTTGAGAGACAGTTGGATCAGTGGCGTGCCTGGGGTTGGTGAATGGGGCAAGCCCGACATACCTTTTTGTGTTTTTTTTAATGTTTTTTTATAGTTAAAAAAAGTGGTACCTCTTTTTTCATCAATTTGAAATTTACTGCTTTTTATTGCGCCAGCTAAATTATTTAGATCATCATAACTGGACGAATTCCAAACATTTAAGTCGTTTGAAAAAAAATACAGCAGTAACGAAACAATTTATTGAAATGGGAGCATCCAACCCAGTGAGTTTTGTACACTGATCTATTAAGGTGACTACCTTTCCCTTGGCAAGTCCAGTCCGTGCTACGTCGCTTATTTTTACTGTTTAACGCGATCTATTTCAAGATATTATTTTGCAAAAAGGTGCTAACATGGAATCGATCACAAAACATGGGGAAGAAATATTCATTAGCATCCAATAATGCATTTAAAAAAATGTAATAGGGCTGACAGACTCAAAACGGTGAGCTTCAATGTAGCAAATTTTAATATTTTCGAGCGATCGACGCGTCGCATTCAGAGTCTGCATGATAATGGGGTGTTTACACGGTTCGTTTTTCGCCGTGCGGCTAATCGCTTCATAAATCGACTTACAAAGCCGCATCGCTACCCATTTACACAGGTGACTGAAATCGCATGCGACTAGGTCATATCTTCGAAAATGTTGAGCAGAACAGATGTTTTACAAGCCGGTATCGAAATAATTAGTAAATTAAATACTCAAGATTTGCTCGAAGAACAAAGAAAGAAGAAGAAAAAGAAGAAGGAAAGAAGAAAACGTAAATTTTGGGTACGCGGGTGGATTTCTCGACGCAAGCTATTGGGTGCTTCGGATTCTTTATTGGTGGAATGGAGTTCAGAAGATCCTGATTATTTTATAAAACGATTAAGAATGACTACAGATCAGTTTGAGATTTTACTACACAAAGTTACTCCGCTTATCCAAAAATGTGATACTAATATGCGTAAGGCGCTTTCAACGAAAACTAAATTGGAAATAATCCTGGAAGTTCTTGGCTACCGGTGATAACTACTCAAGACTTGCAGAGACATTTAGATTTAAAGAATGCATTTTTAAAGGATGTATTGTATGCTATACCTATATAATGTTTTACAAGAGTATGTTACGGTAAGTGCAAGTCATAATTAATGGTAATGCTTTTATTATAAAGATCACAATAATCATTTTGCAAAGTATTTTCATACAAACATGATTTAACAGCTTGAGATAGGATAGAATATCGACGTTCACTTCGTATTGTTGTCCAGAATTTTCGTGTGTTGGTAGTAAACAGCCTTCAAAATAGTCTTCTTCATTATCGAGGTGGCGAGAAATTGAGGGTCCGGAATTCGATGCATCGCGTGTATATTTTAAGGTTGAACTCGTAGGTCTGGAAGTTGAAAGGTAGCGAGAGGTTGAGGGTTCGGGAGTCGAAGTATAGCGTGTATCTGAGAGTGAGCTCACAGGTCTAGGAGTTTGATGAGAATTAATGTGTTTGAGCCTTTCTTGTGACAAATAAGTATTAATAAAATTTAGACAAATAATAGCATTTGCTAATGGTAAACCACGTAATTGGTTTGCCACATGTTGGCCGAATGTATCAAATTTATCATGACGGATACTTTGAGCTAAAGATTCTAATCTCCCGACTGCTTCAAAATAGGCGGGTCTTTATTTTGGGCACGCTCCGTACGTTTCTTTGGAGACAAAAACTTTTATTTCTTTTCTGCAGGCTCAGTGTTAGATCCTTGTCCCAATTTATCAAAATATGATGACGCATCGCTGTTTGTGTTCTACGCTGAATCCTCGCTTTCTTTTCCCTATAACCAAAAAAAAAAGGTTTATTTGTTTTAGGTGCCATCCACAAGAGATCAATGGATGAAAATACAGAAAGATTTTTTGATCGCTGGCAATTTCCTTTTTGCTGTGGGGCTCTTGACGGAAAACACGTCTTAATACAAAATCCACCACACGGAGTTTCCGACTATTATAATTACAAAGGCGGTTATAGTGTGGTGTTGTTTGCTATAGTGGATGCCCATTACCGTTTCATATATATAGATGTCGGAACTAATGGACGCATGAATGACTCGCATATTTGGAAAAAAATCAACATTCTACAATGCTCTTCTAGCTAATAATTTGGAACCGCCGTTTTAAGTCAAAAGCCGTTTTCCTAATAAAGATATAGGTTTTATGAATACTTCGATACAAGATATGAAACGGTAATGTACATCCACTATAGCACTTTGTAATTATAATAGTCGGAAGCGCCGTGTGGTGGATTTTGTATTAAGACGTATTTCCCGTCAAGAGCCCCACAGCAAAAAGGAAATTGCCAGCAATCAAAAAAATCTTTCTGTATTTTCATCCATTGAACTCTTGTGGATGGCACCTAAAACAAATGAACTTTTTATTTTTTGGTTATAGGGAAAAGAAAGCGAGGATTCAGCGGTGAATACAAACAGCGATGCGTCATCATATTTTGATGAATTGGGACAAGGATCTAACACTGAGCCTGCAGAAAAAAAAAGTTTTTGTCTCCAAAGAAACGTACGGAGCGTGCCCAAAATAAAGACCCGCCTGTTTTAGAAGCAGTCGGGAGATTGAAATCTTTAGCTCAAAGTATCTGTCATGATGAATTTGATACATTCGGTCAACATGTGGCAAACCAATTACGTGGTTTACCATTAGCAAATGCTATTATTTGTCAAAATTTTATTAATACTTATTTGTCACAAGAAAGGTTTAAAAACATTAATTCTCATCAAACTCCTAGACCTGTGAGCTCACTCTCAGATACACGCCATACTGCGACTCCCAAACCCTCAACTTCTCGCCACCTTTCAACTTTTAGACATACGAGTTCAACCTTAGAATATACACTCGATACGTCGAATTCCGGACCCTCAGTTTCTCGTCACCTCGATAATGAAGAAGACTATTTTGAAGGCTGTTTACTACCAACACAAGAAAATTCTGGACAACAATACGAAGTGAACGTCGATATTCTATCTCAAGCTCTTAAATCATGTTTGGATGAAAATACTTTGCAAAATGATTATTGTGATATTTAATAAAAGCATTACGATTAATTAATTAATTATGACTTTCACTTACTGTAACATACTCTTGTAAAACATTATATATATCATCCAATACATCCTTTAAAAATATAGAAATCGTGCATTTTGGAACTCTAAATGGCTCTGCAAGACTTGAGTAGTAATCACCGGTAGCCAAGAACTTCAGGGTTATTTCCAATTTAGTTTTCGTTGAAAGCGCCTCACACTTATTAGTATCACATTTTTGGATAAGCGTAGTAACTTTGTGTAGTAAAATCTCAAACTGATCTGTAGACATTCTTAATCGTTTTTTAAAATAATCAGGATCTTCTGAACTCCATTCCACCAATAAACAATCCTAAGCACCCAATAGCTTGCATCGAGAAATCCACCCGCGTACCCAAAATTTACGTTTTCTTATTTCCTTCTTCTTATTCTTCTTCTTTCTTTGTTCTTCGAGTAAATCTTGAGTAATTAATTTACTAATAATTTCGATACAGGCACGTAAAACACCTGTTCTGCTCAACATTTTTGAAGATAATGACTTAATCGCATGCGATTTCAGTCACCTGTGTAAATGGGGTGGCGATGCGGCTTTGTGATTCGTTGATTCGTGATTCGATGTCGTCGATTCGTCGATTCGATGTCGATTCGTGAAGAGATTAGCCGCACGGCGAAAATTGACACGAGTAAATACGCCATTACATCGCGGCTCGCGCGTAATCAAGTGGTTCGGCAGTATACCGATAGATGGCTTTGAAAAATAATAAGTTGCACTCCTCAGTTTCGTCTCCCTCCTCGGCTTCCCCCCTCGCCTATGACAAGAAAAAGTCAAATTTGTGTTAGCCAACAGCGTCGCCTTAAATTGTCTTTTATGCGATTTACTTGTCTGAGAAATACACAGATCGGGTGTAGGTTTAGGTCCAGAAATTAGGAACTTCTTTAGCTCAAAACTCAAAGGGAATTATTGCAGTATAGGAACCTTTCTCAGAAATCGAAAAAATAAAGAAATACTACTAGATTCAATCATGTAATGCTAAATGTGAAAGAAAAAGCTACGGACGCGTAAAATTTCAAGACCAAATTTACATTTTAAAAAAAAGTTTTTTTAAACTCAGTTTTTAAGGTTGTTTTAAAAAAAACTAATCTAACCTACCGCCAAATAGGTGTTTATGTATTATTTAAAATAAAAAAAAAACCTAACCTACCAAATGTATGGGTTTGGTGCTTTTGTGAATGCCTATATCTCGCTTATTTATTGAGACCGAAAAAATATTATTGCAGATTCAGAATCAGCGTGGTCAATATAGTCTGGTGACGTTAAAAAAATCAACAATCTAGAAGAGGTTCCTATACTGCAATAATACCACCAACTAACTACAGGGAAGTGAAGTTGCGCTCACGTTGCGATATTTTGACACGTTCGCTTTCAACGTCATGGGCAAGCCTGGCATTGGCTTGCATAGTAAAGTCCTCTATATACTTATAATTGTTTTGCGTAATTTGCCACTGGTTAGAGTGAGAGTTACACTGATTTTGATAGCCGTATTGACAGCCCATATGTGCGAGCGAGCGAAATGACACGTCGGTACATAGCAGCAATCGCACGCTGTCTTTATCGACGGCGCGGCGTGCAGCCGCAGTTCTGTCAATAAATTTCGCCGCTAGGAGCGAGCTGCGTCCGCTAGATAGCACTCGTAGGCGCTAGCAAATTAATTTATTGAATTGTTTTTTTACGAATTGTGTTATTCATTTATTTAATTGTTAATTACGAAGAACAGGCATGCCGGGCTTTTCGGCTTATATGAAGAGACCGCCACTGAGTTGGATATGTCACGATGCTTCAGAGGTGCCCACCGTCATGCACACCAAATTTCCAGCAGCGGTAATAGTCCTTGGGGTCATAAGCAGCAAAGGGGATATTATGTCACCTCATTTTTTGGATCAAGACCACATAATCATCGCCGATGGGTACATCCATGTCTTGGAGACGGTGGTGAAACCCTTGATGGATATGGTGGCCGCTGAAAGAGACTACGTATTCCAGCAGGACTCAGCGCCAGCCCACAAGTCGAGAAATACCCAAACGTGGCTTCTAGGTACTATGCCCTAACACTGGTCACCCAATTCGTGGCCACCTAGACTGCAATCCTCTTGACAATTACTTTCGGGGCGTAGTTGAGGGTAAGGTAAATGCACAATATCACAATGCCAAGGACGCGCTGAGGGCTATCATTACTGAGGGGATGACCAAAATGGACATAGAGGAGGTGAGAAGTGCATGCGGTCGGTTCCAGTCAAGGCTTGAGCCAGTTATAAAAGCTCATGGCGGTTATATGGAATAATTTAATTTCTTCAACATATTTCCTATAACTGCAAAGTCATGTACGAAATAAATATTTTTAGTACTGCGTTCAGTTTTCCGGATTTAACTTGACGGCCCTGTATATTGAATGTTAAATTAGAGAAAAATGTGGATACCAGAAAATATTACGTTTAAAAGTCTAGGAATATTGAAATATGCCAATTTGTACTGAATTGCATGGTGGCCCTAATGTGATAGCCACCCACTGTAAAAGCGATATTTTATAAATTAGCAAGCGAGAGAAGCTACTTACGCTTGATATGGCGGTGAATAAGCCGTTAGCAATGAGATCCGGTCTCATGTGGCGTACAACATCGAACTGTGCAGCTTTTATTTTTGGAATTATCTTGTCGGCAATCGCTTTTAGTTCCCAGTTGAACCGCTTAAACAGATCTTCAAACATGAATGCCAGCAATGAACCAGCGAGCTCCAAACGTTTATTTCCATAGTAATCCGGATCGTCGACATCCTTTTTATTGGATTCCGTCTCGATGACCCGTCTAACCATTAGCGCCATATAGACGGCTTTCATATAAAAATTTAAATTATCAACGGGGACATGCGCTAGAATCGTGGTTGCGAGCATTTCCCGTGCTTCATCGACCGGCGACTTCATTTTATTGGACGCGGGTTGAAATCGTTTTTGTTTTAGCTTCGTTCCCAAGTAAACTAAAGCTTGATTTTGGGAGAATATTTTCATGTTATGGCAATCTAACAAGCAGGGAGCTAGTTTCTTAATTATACTATCTTCAGTTCCGATGAGTTGGACAATTTCCTGGTCGCTGCAGATGCCCATCGCTTTGAATATCACCGCGATCGGTATGTCCTCTGAGAAAGTGCTGTGCCGCAAGAGATATTTCCCATTTTTGACAGTGATATTGGTTCGTGTTTTTTTCTCATGCGTCGAGCTTGTCACAACGCACTGTAAGGAGCCGTTGACCGTTTCGACGATCATTCTATTGCGGGAGAGTTGCTCTTGAATAAGGATAACTTTTTCCTGACCTCTCACGATGAAATAACCGCCCGGATCGTGGGGGCATTCATTTAATTTCGAAAGTTCATAATCTGATTTGTTTGTCAATACGCAGTTTGAAGAACGAAGCATGAGCGGCATTCTAAAAAATGAAAATGAAAGAAAAAGAAACATGAACGGAGCTGCCATGGAATTCACTGACCCGGGATCACAAGACATTCTTCTAGGAGTAAATGTGTTGGTTCCGGACCAATGACTGGCCCAGCGGCGGTAGGTTTACTATGGCCATTTTGTGGCATTCGAGCATTGTTCACTTTACCACCCGTTTACTCCCCTTCCGAAGTTATAGGATTTGAGATATGGAAATCACCGTTTGAAAGATCTGATAGATCTTCAAAAAGATGTAACAGGGATTTGGCTGAAAAACTATGCGCCCCTACCTCCACTCCACGCTGGAGCTATTCAGAGGGTTGTTTATATCCCCACTGTGTTTATAGTCCACTGTGCATAGCGACTTATTTCACGACTTAGATTATGGTCGGTATACCTACCGCCCTCTCAGTCCTCGCTCTTATTTGCAAGATAATTAGCCTCTCCGTGGATGGTACTAATAAGCTTTTGACAGAAATGTAAAAGCCTATGATAAAATTAGATCAGGAAAGCTTTAAATGCAAAAAAAACATTCCACATTGAAACCATTCTCAATAATCAAGAAGGCTCCAATTGCATTGTCGAGATTGATTCGGGGTAGTATCATTTCCCCGTAAGTTTCGGATAACGCTTTCCTCAATCACAGAAAATCACTCCTATTCTAGAAATATCCGTTCCCTGCAAGTGAACGGATATTTCTGAAGTTTGGAAGTCCAGACCCCAGTTATAGGTCTGGAGAAGTATGCCGAAAGGCATTTAAATAAAATTTCAAGATTTCTGTTGTCCAATCGTAAATCATCTTCTAGTGCAGGGGTTCCCAAATTGTATGCCGCAGCACCCTGGGGTGACATGTGAGAGATCTAATCTAATCTGTTGCCAACCAAATGAAAAAAGTGGTAAGGTCACTCATCAGAAGCTATTTTATTTCCCCAACTCTCGCAGCCCGCCTGCCATCCAATAATGAATTACAGTAGTGTCATCATTGTCCCAGACTGCTCAGAGCGTCTGTATATTCAAGCAGGTAGTCGATCTCGCCGGTTCGTTGAGTCAAGTCGTCAGGAGTATCTCGCTAGTGGTCACGGTATAGTTGTGAGTCATGTTCTCAGAAAGCTGTACTTAAAAAATGGATTGATTTTTGATGAAACAAACTAATAGTAGTATGAAATCGAAGACCATTGCGGTTGTTCAGGATTATAAAATAATTAAACATGGATTTGACCTCGTGAATTTGATGGCACCCTACGTTTTGGCAGAGTGGAAACTTTTTCATTATTGTATAATCACCAACTGTTATTTGGGAAGCCAGTGACAAAAAAGTGCAAGAGTTTTGGAAAAGCTGATACTTTTAGATCAGACAGTAGTTTGGCCATACAGTCAGCCGGGATACAGTCAGCAGGCCAGTTTCCAGCCTGGATCGTGCCTCCAATGACTGGACAAGATAGTCAGAGCCAGTGACAAAAAATGCAAGAGTTTTGAAAAAGCTGATACTTTCAGGTCAGACAGTATTTTGGCCATAGAATGCCAGGGTACAGTCAGCAGACCAGATTTCATGACACCTGGCGCTGACGTACTAGGAAGGGTGTAATTTTAATTAGTACCCCTAAAGTGTTTTGGAAAACCTAAAAATTCATCAGTAGACAGTGGATGCAATACAGAACTATAAATATATGGTCAGACTGCATCGCATTACACACCGGTCAACTGGCGCGAAATATAATGGTCGCAATGGCGCAATATAATGGTATGAAGATAATGATGCCACGCATTCGATTATAAAGCAGTCTGACCACGTGTTTCAAGTATTGGAGGCATGATCCCTTACTGTCTTTATTATAATCCCCTTGAGAGAAATAATAAGTAGTTGTGTCAGTTCCAGATCCCATGGAGGGCCAGAAATAAAAAATACTACCGAGATACCAACCTTCCAATCGTAAGATTGTTTCTGATGACTCGCTGATTTCCCCGGGTGTACTCAATATCAACTATAATAGGAGCGGAATAAGTCATATCCCTCAAACGACACTCGTGGGGGGTGGTCGCTTTGAACGTGTCCACACCATCTTCGACATTAGGCGTTCCAACGTAAGCATTCAGATATTTTAAGTAGAATAAAGGATCCGCATCGCTGAACACTTTTTCGTTAGCTTGCACTAATTTCTTAAGCTCAACATTGATAAAGTAGTTGAAAGAGTCAATGTGCTGCTTCACCAAGCCTTTCACGGTTAGAAAAGCCGGTACCAGTTTCCACTTATCTTCGATATTTTTGACAGGATCATTTAAAGTTTCGGGGCTAAATTGCGGGTCAAGAATGCGGTAGTCGTTCGATTGCACCATTTTAAATTTTAAAAATACACAACACAAACATAATTCGACTATTACATGACAGTTGACTGACACATAACCTCAAAAATGAAACGAGCAATTCCCAAACGTAAGTATATTTCAGCCCATCTTTATCGACCCCATAGCAATAGGTACATAGTGTAATTGAAAATTGATCGACGAACAATATTGCAAAAAAGTCGGGATTAAAAAATTGTCGCGCTTAAAATAGTCGAGATTAAGCGATATAATAAATGTAATTAATAATGTCAAAATAAAGATGTCGAAAAATATCAGAAGCATATTAAAATCACTCATTGGTTTTATATCTATAACTATTGTGATTTTCAACCCCCTGGGAGGTCGCGATCACTGATCATATAAATAGTCGTGATAACACAGGGGTCGCAGGCTATCCAAAAATAAAAAACGAAAATATTACAAAATATTTATTCGAAAGAGAAACATGTTTATAACCTATGTGATTTTGCTATGTTGATATAAATGCCCCCTTCCTGCACCAGTTTTGGGTACATCGACTAAATATTTTAATCGACTATTCAATCATAATTGATTTAGTGACGTTAATTTAGCTATGACTAAAGTTAATCGCGATTGAAATAATCAAGACTAAATTAATTAGTCGTTAATCGTCCATCATGACTAACTTGCTCTTAGATCAGCAACTATAGCCCGGCCATCATTGCAAGTTTTTTTGCAGCATGTGGCTGGAAAATATTTAGTTCGGCCATTGTCAGCAATAATTTTGCAATAGTATGGCCTATCATATTGTCTCGTAAACGGGCTACACAATCGGGTAACAATGGCCGACGAAATCATACGTGTCGCAGCGGCTTATATTGTTTTAAACGAAAATTTAAAACGACAAAAAAGACGAGAATGTGGTTTCGACCTAACTTCAATAATCGTGATACTTTAGATATCTTAGCCTGAATGTTTTCGATGATATGAATACCAATTGAAAGATCTTCTCCATGAATTCACTATTAAACAATAAATTCACAATACAATTATCTATTAATGATGTAGGTATATAAACATTTAAATACACTAATAAATAATTCAAAATATTTCACGCAATTGTACATAACATGTAAGAATAGATAATAATATTTTATATATAAAAAAAATAATCATTACATGATATAAATACAAAATGAAGATGTCGTGCCTCGCATCAGAAAGTGACGCACTTATGGCGCAACACGAAACAGTAATAAAGCTAGCCGGGCAATATTGCAGTATTTTCGATTGCGAAGCGATCGTCCAGCAACATCGGCCATACCAAACATATGTAGTTCTATGGCCGGGTTACACTAAAATAATCTCCTTGTATTGCATAGTATGGCTGGTATTGCTAGCAATATTGCCGGGCAATGTAATGCAGCCACATATTGCAGCGAATATGTGGCCCGTTTAGAAGCACCATCAGTCACGATTAACGTAATCAATCGTTAGTCGTTAATCACGATTAACGTATTCAATTGTTTGTCGACCTATTAAGTCTGTGTAGTCGACTAAATTTTGCCCAACACTGGATGGAAACAGTAGTACAGCAAGTCCCTATTAAGTTTGTGAGTACAGCTTTGATAGTAAAAAAAGTTAAATTTGATGTGGTTTTCGCTATTGTTTTTTCAAAAACTTTATTTAATGGATGCTTAGTTACAGCCGTGAAAGAGAAAACAGTCTAATACCAATAAGGGGGTTGCGATCTATAAAAAGTTGGAAAACACTGAATTATAAAATCGCTAATTTATTAATTATAAATGAACTCGCAATATGTGGGATATCACTCAATTCATAAACCGTTGAATTTCCAACACTGATCAACCAAGATACGTTTTTTCTTAAATACAAATATACCTACTTGGGCTAGTCTTTATCCTCCTGAGTTCCAGACACCCTTTTTTGGAATTCATTTTGAAACACTCAATACTCATTATTAATGAGAAAATTGTTTTAAAAAATCATGCACTGGACAATCTGTTTTTTTTTATTTTGGAGTTGCCATTTTAAACGCAGACCTGTTATTTTTTTTATATAATGTATAGTACAAATGTACCAAGGTTATATGCTCCAGTGCAATACACAAAAAGGTGGCTTTATACATTTTCAAGTTCAATAAATAAATTTCTTCCTTATAACTTTATTACTGCACAACTTCATTATGATGCGACTCGACAGTAAAACAATGTGTTCCAGAAATGATTTTTTTTATGAACTGTACTTAGTGCATCGCTTACCAACACATTCAACTGTAGTGTGTCATATAGAATGTACCTAACTTAATTGTTAGTGTGGAATAAAACTATTTTAATACTAATTATAAAAAATATATAAAAAACGATGCAGTTTCGGGGATCACCGAGGTAAACCATATTACTTGGAAGTAACGGAGCGGTTTGCTTATACGTGTGTATGGACCGTTTTTGAATTATTTCAATAGTTAATTTTCGATCCAAACAAAGAAAAGTTTTATAAACCTTAGAAAAAAAACTTAATAGAGAAATTACAAAGTATAAAAAATCCTTGTAGTGAATAGATTACATAAAAAAAACAAAAATGCAGCTTTATTTCCCGTATTCCTATTGATTTTTCTTATTGTTATATCCACAGGATCAAAATTCAGCCCATTGTACGGCATAACACTCGCTCGCGCAATTCGTCGCTCACTTCACACCTCCTGGCCGGGTGGCCTACAAAAGTTTTGCGCACATATCCCTATGTGTAGAGTCGGATGTGCAAGTCTCGTTAGAGAAAACAAAACCATGCTTTGAAAGTGTATTTATAAAAGAATATTTTAAAATAAAATAAAATGTTAGCTATAATAATCATTGTCTATTTCAATGCGTAGCGGACTCCGTTCCAGCTTTTTTGAGCGCTCCAATTTTTTTCGGAGATCTGATTTCGGTTGCACTTCGCTCACAACGGACTTTGTTTTATTTAACCTCGCCCTTAGATCTGAATTTCCACTTCCGCGGTGTTTGTCCAGTCTCGACCAAACGGTGCCCTGACTGCCCACTTTTTGGACGCTGCTAACGACCGTGACCGGTCGGGAATATTCCTCAGATTCGCTTTCACTCGAGTAATCGTCGCTCGGTTCATCATCTGTAGACGATTTACGATTGCCGAGGCGCGAGTAAATATCACCATTTCTCGTCGGGCAACGCTCTTCGTCGTCACTGCTTTCCACTTCGGCTTTAACGATTATATTAATTTTCGTGTTTTTCTTTTCTTTCTTTTCTTGCTCGTCATCCGCTCGCATCCGCATACGCGGTTTCTTATTTCTTTCCGTCCAATGTATGTCTTCATCGCTCTCCTTATCACTGTCGTTCGATATACACCTCTTTCCCAACCGACCAGCCAAGGATTTGCTTTTCGGTATTACAATAGGTGCGGCGACCTCATCGTCGGAAACGGGTCTCCGAGCGCTGAGCTCTAGCGGAGGCAAGTTAGGGCCGTAAATCTCCTGATGATCAAACACACCCCAGCGCTTACTCAAATCACCCCAAGGATTTTTCGTCCCATCCTCGCTCGGAGGCGGCGCAAATAGTCTCGCTTTGATCGAACTGTCGTATCTCTCGAGCTTCTGATAATATTCGGCGCTGAAGGAAATGTCCTTTTGAATATTACTTTCAATTTTCTTTGCGTAGCGGACGGTGAACCTCCCAAAATCGTTGCAAATCCTTCTGCAGTCGGTGGTTATGGTTGCATCGGTATCGTCCATAAAATCGTCTTTGGATGTTGAGAATTTGAAAACAGCGAGGAAAGCGTGAAGGTGGTTTTCGAATATAACAACACCTGTAAAACAAAATAGGTTTTAAGGAGTATGTAAATATTAAATTATATTAGACATTCTTAGAAACATAACGGAACATCAGCAGGATGATTTTATAACTTTAGTATTCTCTAATGGCTTCGCTTTATAGCTGATTTAGCGAACTATAACTGACTGTCGATTTTATATCTTCTTTTTCGTATCGAAATGACGTCATTACCTTCCTCTAAAGCGAAACGAAATAGCGAAATGTAAATTTTTATGAATGAGTTTGACGTTTCTCCTCTATGATCTCTGTGTCCCAGCAGTGTCCGTTCGATTTTTGAACTTTTACTCGAAACGTCCTTGACATCTTTGTCGGATTTCGAATACAACTTTTCGGTGGCTCTAAACGTAACGAAAACTTTTGTATCTTTTGAATTTGATTAGTTAAAAATCACAAGTATGAATAATTATTTGTTTTGTGACGAATGCTTTTACGAAAAACATTTATTATTAAATTAAACCAATTAACCCCTCGGCGGGTGGCCACACCCGGCGATCGGCGTTTTTCGTATTATCCGTACTATATCCGTATTTATGCAATTATCGGCTCTATTTCTCCCTCCACTGCGGTAAAAGCCTGTCATTGAAGCCTGCCATTGAATAAGCCACCGGTATATATTAGTATGCTTGCACACACCTTCTACAAACGAATTTTCGAGGGCTACGAAAATTTTGCATGGAATGACTGGCTTCCGAAAAGTTAAGTTACCTACATTTTTTTGATACGTACTTACTACAGTCCTACTGAGTATTGACTGAGTGGACTTGTTACATACTTTAGTGTCGATACTAATAATATGGTTCATAAAATACTTAATTTTGAATATTTTATTACTTAAGTACAAAAATTTATATTTTTTCGAGAGATTGATCCATATTTTCGGATAAGTACCATTTCAACATCGTTTGACGTTTGACGAATGAATGACAGCTGGCCCTTTGCGCGCGTGCATGATAGTTTAAGCATGCGCGCATCTTGCTTTAGTAAGCAATGTTGCCAATTCTCTATCGCTAATAACTTTAGCGAAGCGAAAGGTGTTTTTTTGTGAAATCGTCCGATACAAGACATTATGTTTCGCTTCGCTAAAATCGTTTTCGAAGCGTAATGTTTCGGTTTGTTTCGAGTTTTTAGCGACGGTGATATAAAATCGCCCTGCAGGGTTTGCAGAACAACTTTTATAGCAGATTAGAAGACGTAGATTACAATATACCATAAATTTATTTCCCCTCGCACACACACATGGAAACATGAAACACTAGAATACCTAAAAATAGAAGAAGAGCAAGGCGGTTTGAAGATCTATGTTTCCAAAGTGAAGGCACACCAGTGCTCAGACATTATCTCTGACAGACCACCGAACCAATTCTCAGAATTCTGCTATTTTGGTTAATATCATAGGTTAATGACACTGGCGTAACAAAGGCTTTTACCTAACAGAGCAAAACTACTTTTTTTCTCTGTAAACTCTTCAGGGTAACGAAGGGTTACCCTGACAGAGCTACCATAGAATACCCGCAAACCAGGAGCCGATACATTTACAGACTAAAATAATCGGTTGTGTCACCACAAGACAATTGCAAAATCGCGTCGCCGTAAAATTCGCCATCTAACATTCCAACTTTAAACGAGCGACAACATAATGAAAATTTAAATTTGGAACGTGCGTAGCGCTGTATCAAACGCGCGACACCATAAATTTAAATATTTGATTCCCCGATATATTTGTATGGCGGAATTTTAATATTATTTGTGCAGCTTGTATATGAGATAATCCAACCAAAATTTTGACAATGTGATTTCAGTCCAACCTGTGAACCAAATTTCAAGTCTCTAAGTTTAATATTTCGATGATGATATGACTAGTGCGCCCCCAGATGGACCAATTTCAACCACAATAATTTAAACTCTTGCCATAATCAAATGAAGCCTGTATACCAAAATTCAGATTAATCGGATTAAGCGTTTGGGTGCTATCGTGGAGGAATACATAATGGTCGGTTGTTGTGCTAAGAAAGTAAAACGCATGTGGAGTTGGATCGGCCATACACTCCGGACACAAAAAACATTCCCTGACAAACCTGGGCTAAAATCCCCATGGTAGCAGAGAGGCAACCAGTGACGGCTCGTCCTAAGGAGCGCTGGTGCGGTGCACTCCCACAAAAATTTAAGCAATTAAATCAATAATTACCCTGTACACTTTTTTAAAAATAATCCATCGCTAGGAACAATAATCCGACCGACTAAGTGGAGCGCCAGCGAATACGCTCCTAAGAACCAATGGTCAATACAACAAACAGCACTGAATGTAACGAGTGCGAAAGAGAAAAATCGACAATCTCCTGTTAGTGAAACAAAAGATTTTGTATCGAAATTTAGCAGTATTAAGAGCGCCGCTCCAACGGGTGAACAACGCGCATGCGCTCTCGGCTCGCTATCTCGCTCCCACCGGGACGTAGCCAGTGCGGCTACGTTCATACTGTTGCCGAACGTAAACAAAATTAAATGTCAGTCAGTGTCAATAATTGACACGCGCGCGAGGCAATATCGAATTTTGGCACTGTTTGACTGTAAATAATTAGAAAAATAGCTTGTTTGCATGTTATTTGGCGGTAACAATGGAACAATACAGTGTGTCGTACATAAAAAACTGTGAAAAGACTTTAGAAGTGCGTCTCGAACTAAAATCAAAGGGGCGACCGCGTCCTGAAATAACGCTAACACAAACGTGTAGCACAAAATCTAAAACTTATACACGTGTTTTCAAACCTGAGCAGTATACCAAAACACCGTGGTTATGTGGGTGTGAAGAAACGAACAAATTGTTTTGTTTTCCATGTCTTGTGTTTGGAGCCGGCGCGGGCGGTGGTGCCGAGACTGTATGGACAGAAACTGGTGTTCAAGATTTAGCGCATCTTTCAATTAAAGTGAAAAAACATTCGCAATCTCGATTTCATATGTTAAATGAAGTGCAATTGGCATCTATCGGGCGACAAGATATTCGAAAGGCGCTCGATTCTGCTTATCGAAAATCTATTCGAGAGTTCAATGAGCGTGTTGATGAAAATCGATATATTTTACGTCGCTTAACAGATTGCGTGGTATTCTGTGGTGCATTCCAAATTGCATTACGGGGACACGATGAATCTACGGAATCTCTGAATCCCGGAATATATAGAGGCTTGGTTGATTTTGTGTCAGAGATCGATTTGGCCATGAAGCAGCACTTATCAAGCAGTTCTGTTTTTAAAGGTACGTCTAAATCAATTCAAAACGATATTTTGGATGCTATTTATGAAGTTTGCAGATGTGAAATACAGATACAAATAAAAAATGCAGATTTTGTTGCAATTCAGGCAGACGAATCAACTGATTGTTCTACTATTCAACAGCTGGTGTTTATTATAAGGTATATACATGATGGTAAAATTTACTGGACACTAATATCGATTTAACTTCGAAACGAAGGGGAAAATGTGGACGGAAAAAAATTACCACACCTACAGATTAGCGCCAAATAAGAAATATTTGCACAAATAACAGAAAGGCACCTCTGAAATTGATAGTAAAAAAGATTCAGGATGCTAAAATAAATATATCACCCATGACGGCTCGTCGTCGTCTTAATGATCTTGGGCTTATCTGTCGGCGTCCAGCAAAAAAGCCATTGCTTAAGCCCGCCATGATGGCAAAGCGATTGCAATGGGCGAAAGATCATAAAAACTGGACTGTTCAAGATTGGGAAAAGGTAAACTCATCGTTTTGTACACAATTATAAATTGTTATTCAGGTATTAACAGATCCCCTTAATTTTTCAGGTATGTTTCTCTGACGAATCTTCAATTCAGATTCTGTCTGATAAATCACAGTTTGTGAGGAGACGAATTGGAGAGAAGTACCACAATGACTGCATAATAAAAAGAGTGAAACACCCTCTAAGCATTATGGTGTGGTCTGTCATCAGTAGCCAAGGTACTGGTCGCTTGTACATTGTGGAGGGCACCATGAGACAAGACCAATATATCAAGGTCTTGGATACCAAGATGCTTACCCAAGTTGAGGAATGGTATCCAAATGGTGATTTTTGGTTCATGCATGACTCAGCTCCATGCCACAAGGCCAAAAAAGTCACAAAATTCTTAGAAGAAAAAAATATTAGGGTTTTGAAATGGCCTGGAAATTCCCCAGACCTCAACCCTATTGAAAACCTTTGGGAACTGCTGAAAAGGAACATTTCCAGGGATCTCATCACAAACAAGCGGCAATTAATAGAGCAATTGATAGAAGTATGGCATAGGAGTGACGAAATAAAAAAAAATTGCATGAAATGCATACAAAGTATGCCTAGAAGGATTGAAGCTGTGATTGCTGCAAAAGGCGGTTCAACTAAATATTAATCACATTTTTATTCAATTATTATTAAATAAATAAATATGAATATAAAGACGTAATTTATGTTTTTATTTTATCAATAAGACTCCTATGCAACACGTTAATAAAGAAATTATGATTATTTTCTTTAGTTTTATGCTTTTATTATAGTGCAAGTTCAAAAAATATGTTTTTCACCGAGTGGCTCTAATAATATGATCACCCACTGTAGTTGTCTAAATGTCGAAATCTCCAAATATCAATAAATTTACATAAATATATAGTGTTTAGTGTCAAATAAAAGGTCTGATTCAGTACATTCCGAAAATATATATGTATATATATGGAGAAATACTCAAACCACAAATATTTCATAAAAAAAACGTAATATAAATAATTATAAATACAATAGTTCACTTTCTGTAATGGCAGTCGTGTTTTTTATTCTTTTTAATATAATTACTTGTTCATATAGCGATACAGGTTTTCTTTTAGCTGTAACTTTTCTCACAATGATTTGAGACTGTCCGCCATAGTAACAAATGACAGTCATGAAAAGAGCTTTTTAACGACATATGTCTGGTCGGTGGGGACGCATCCCATACATTTTTGCCCATCCTCCTTTGGGAATGTAGTTCAATATCTTGTTAATCAGGTTTATCTTGATACTGATTCAGTATTAATTGACAAACAAGTTAAAATACTCACATGAAGAACTATCGATCAAATCAACCGAAAATGGTTTGCACTTCTGAAACATCTCCATAATGTGTCGAGGATTCAGATCATCTTCCCCTTCTAAGTAAACGGCGTCTAATCTGTATTCATCTTTAGCAGCGTCTAACAATCCTAAATCTTGGCACACAATTTTAATGTCATTTGAATTTATGTCCATCTCGACTCCCAGTTTTAAAGCTGTCGTTTTTAATTCTTCTGCGGTCAAAGACTCGATGTTTTGGGAGGGAGAAACCTAAAACAGTTCAGAAATATAGACTCAAAAGATATTGTTTAAAGTGTTAAAAACGCACCTTGACTATGGAAGCGGAGTCCGATTCCATATCGCTCACTTCTCCTTCCTCTCTTTCAGCGCCAGAAGAAGACATATCGTGTGTAAATTCCTGTAGAAATACTATCGCAAATAAGCAAAACCAAATTCAATTTCGCGAGCTATCAGCTAGCGTCAAAACACGAGTTCAGAAATAGAGCGTAGTACATTCAGCGATGCCCGGTCGAAATAGTTTCACAAAATGTCATGCGTCTCTTTCTATCGCCTTCTGTTAGAACGCGACGTACACCATTTCATGCGTCGGTGTTTCACATGAACTTCGCCGCGTCTGTGTTGTCACCATCCTACGAAAATGACCGTCTCACCCATAGAGTATGTCTATGGTCTCACCGATCAAGTCGAAATGTGATGGGCAGTTTACTCTCGCGCGAGGCGCGAGGCGAGACGCAAAACCATGTCAGTAAACAAACGGAACAGAGGCAAAGCTTCTAGCAAGTAGGTAAACATTTTGTACGCTCGTTAGAAGCTTTGCCTCTGTTCCATTTGTTTACTGATATGGTTTTGCGTCTCGCCTCGCGCGAGAGTGTAAACGCCCTTATGACGCACTCGATATGTTGCCAGACGCATAAAAAAAAACGGTAGTGTCACCCTAAGACTTTCCAGGCAAGTAACCAAAGATTAATTTTATCTGCATATTAATTTCATAAATAAAATCGATGAGTCATGTATATCATAAATAAAATTATATAAATAAAACCCTCGGTCGGCGGACGAATCTGGTTAGGTTCCGTCACAAGGTAAATAAAAGGAAGAGACAAAGCTTCTAAAGAGCGTACATTTTTTAACCTATTTTGGCAGGGTTGGCACAAGAGGATACAATTAAATAAACAAAACGTTTATCAACTTTTTGTTATAATATACTTACCTACGATAGAATATTTTTTACAAATTACTACTTACTCTAAATATTTTTTCTTGTAATTTTAAGGAGATAAATATACCTATTCTGTAAATTTACTAAAAAAACACTATTTATACCATTTACGATCCAGCCAAACTGTTTTTTACACCACCGGGTTGAGTTTTCTTTCGATGTTGAGGTATACTAAATATATCTTTCTACCACAATAAAAATAATAAATGATATTATAATCAAGGTACTTACCTAGTGAAGTCTTTGGGGTAATTTAAAAATGATGTTTTTATTCATTCTATTATTGGTCATACTTACACACAGTACAGTAAACCATATTTATTTTTTTTTTATATTAAAGTACTAATTAAATCAATCGTAAGGCGAAAATAAACAAGACGCGGCATGTTTACGTACGCCAGACGCCCTGAGCTTTGAGTACTGGCGAAGCCGACATAAACCGGTTTCTCTCCATTCGTAGGAAGCCACCAGTGGTCACGCACACACGCATCTCAAGCTTGTAGTAGTGTACCTATCATAGAGCGGTTGTATGAAGCTTTGTCTCTGTTCCGTTTATTTACTATGTGGTTCCGTTCCGTCCATTTGCCCTTAGCCGGGAAACGAACCGCGCCGCCCGAGGCTTTATTTGATTAAAATGTACAGTGGAATTCAGATATTAGTGTAGCTTGTATATGATACTCCAACCAAAATTTCACAATGTGATTTCGGCCTAACAAGGCATCTGTGTACCAAATTTCACGTCTCTCACAATCTTTTCAACTCTTGCCATGACCAAATGATGCCTGCATGTCAAATTTCAGCTTGATCGAGTGAAGCGTTTGGGCGCTATCGTGAAGGAATACACACACAGACAGACCAGCCACACAGGCAGACACATGGCAAACAGACAGACACATGGCAGACAGACAGACCAATCTGGAAATAGTTTTAACCATCTCAGGGGGGTTCAAAATTATTATACCCATCTCAAAAAAAATATATACTTGTTCAAAACTTTCGCTTCTTTCCGCTTGGTGAGCCGCGAAAGTCTAAAAAGTTTTTTAAAAAAATATAAAAGCACTTTATTCTTTTTTTAACAATCCAACTTTCCTTAGCGTTACTTTTGTGAGTAAAGTACACAATAAAACAAATAAAACGAGACACACAAAGAAAATTGAGCCAAACCCGAACAACTGAAAAATTATGAATGATAATATCGTCCATACAATGATCGAATGTGATGCGAGGGATCTCAGTGATATTCTAGGTGGAAGATCACGGCTCACTATAGTACTAGTGAGCATGCCTTTGGAGTAGTTGTGGATGGTGCAAGGGGGGCACAATATCTCTCGGATGAAGTCTCCCCAGAGGTCTTTTCTGTACCACAGCTTGGAGATTTCATCGGAATACTGAAATGAAAATAGGAGAAAATAAAAAAAATAATATGAACACGTTTGATATTTAAATATCACTACTTCTTAATCAAACTTACAGTTTCATTAATTTTGCTCGAAAGTCGATACATCAACCGCACTAAAATGAGACTCTCCGATGTTTTAATCGGCTGCAAATCAGGATCCCCCATGTATTTAATTTGTAATGTGCGATCCCTGGCCTATACGTAAACAGAATAATTAATAAAACATGATGCTTTCAGCCAAAGGAAATAAATAAAAAAAACATTTACGTTTAAAGGAGACATGAAACTCTGTTGTGCGGAATAATTCTGACTTGAAGCTGAAGATCTATTTAAATCATCAATTAACGACTCGTCATCGTGAATAAATGATTCAGAATAAAACGACTCCTCTATCTGTAATAGAAAAAAATACAAATAAAATAAAATACAAACGGAGCTGCCATGGAATTCACCGACGGAAGTCGAGTCATCATATTCTATATTTACACTTCTGGGGGGTGAACAATGGATTCCGGAATAACAACCGGCTGTGGTAGGTTTAGGACAGCTGTCTTGCCATGTTTAAATGTTTAAAAATTCAAAAATATATGATATACGTATTTATATGTATATATATCATATATTTGTATATATATATATATATATATATATATATATATATATATATATATATATATATATATATATATATATATATATATATATATATATACATATATATATATATATATATATATATATATATATATATATATATATATATATATATATGGATGTACCTATGCATGCATGCATACATACATACATGCATACATACATACATGCATGCATACATACATACATACATACATACATACGTCCGTCCATATATACATATGTCTATATACGTACCTATATCATATATTTTTGAATTTTTAAACATTTAAACATTTTTATTTTAATTACCCCTCAGGAGTCTGTGTCTCAAATTTCCAGTCAATCGGTGACGCAGTTTGACCTGGAGGTCGGTGAACACAAAAATATAGAATTCCAAAACTATTATGTTGATAAATATAAACTTACATTAAAAATAGAGATCAAGTGCTGCAGTGAATTGGCTAAGAAAAATGGTACTTTTTTTATTTCTTCCTTTGTAAATTCATTGTCCACGAAATCGGCATTCGTAAGCCAAAATTTCAAATATCCGAAGAAACCTCTCTTGATCTCTTTCACTTTTAATTCGTAATCGCCTAGCGTTTTGTCCGCGCAGTTTTTGGCTATCGCGATTCTACTCGCGAGTTGTCGTACATTATCTTGCCACTCGGCAGTCCAGAGAGGTAGATATTCCCCGAAACCTTCAACTGTTTCCCCGTAGCTTTGATTCGGACGGTTGCTCCAGCTCGTTGGTGAAAATGAATTACTAAAAGATGACAAAATATTAATTAAAATATGGTATTATATTTGTTCAATCATATAACAAACATACTTGATTGAGTAGTTTCTATGTTGCTCGATCAAATGTCCAGATGATTGCAGTAGTGAACTTTCAAGATCTTGCAAAATCGGCACTAAATTCGGTTGTGCAATCACCTTTGTCAGTCTGTACAGCATAATAGCATTCTTTGGGACTGTTAGATCAATCCTCATGAAACGCGGAGCGACAAGCTGAAAAATGTATGTGTACGCCGGCAAATTTTCAGCGATGAACGACTTATAAGACTGATCGACGTAACGCATCCTTGTTGCTTCTTCATTACGGAACGACTGATTTGCGTTTGTTAATGATTTCTCCGCTTGCTCACCAGAGTACCGCCACGGTTGAAGGAAACTGAGCCAGAATTCTAAAGGCAGACGGAAGGATGTGTCCAGGGGCCACTTCTCTGCCAGGACTCGTATTAAGTTGTACGCTCGGATTTTTAGAGCTTTTCTGGCCGAACGTCGTAATGATTCATTTTCTGATGCTGCAGGGCTCGATGGTAGAGCGACGATGGCTGTATTTGACCAGGCATGAATAGCTTTAACGAGAGCTCGGGCGATTCGGACCCGCTCGGTCCACGCTCCGCAACTACCCTAAAAGAACTTCATTTACTTGCACATAATTTAATTTAATTTTACCAAAAAGATGATTGCGATCGTACCATAGAATTAGGCGCTTGTGGCACTGATCCGGATGGAGCATCCATTAAATCCGATGTGCTCAGCCAGAAATCGATGAATACTTGTTGAACCGTTTCTGAACGCCACACTTCGTTGCGTGGATGCGCTTGCGAAGAATTGTCTTCTTGACTTATTCCTATTAAATCGTGGTTTAAAAGCGAAAACGGCTGCTGGATAGGCCTGAAATAAATGTGTATTTGTTTATATATTTAAAAAAAAAGTACATAAGTGCATTTTAAAAGCTAAATGAAACCTGTTGGATGTTTGTAGTGAAGCGACGGTTGGCGCTTTTCCAGTGTAGAATGGTAACTCTGGCAAGACGATTTTATTTGGATCGCTTGGCAAAAAATGCAATAAATAATCGCAGGCCAGTGTGAAATATACGGTGTTCCAGCTTTCCCAAGATCCGCTGATGGGAAGCATGTTATGTACATGCGCAGCAAAATGAAATATATAAAAATCAAAAGGATCTGTAATTGTTAGCATTAAGGAAAGTACCGTGAATGCAGGCTAGCAAAAAAAAGCATATTGATGTTATCAAAGAAAAGGATACTCAAATAAAGTGAAAAAAAATGCATCGTCTGAGGATCGACAATCACTTGATCGGCATAATACTGAGGAAATCGTCCACTTTCCAGGGTTTGGTAGATATCAATCTAAAAAAATAATAAAAAACATGACATGTTGACAATAAAAAACATGTTGACAAACATGACAATAAAAACCATGACAACAAAAAGCACGACATGTTGTCCCGGTCAGAGCAATACCACAGTATACTAAACAGTAGCTTTACTCTCGAGCTAAAGGGCATTGCGGAAAGAGGGTGCGAGGAATGTGAGCTGAGGGGTACGTCTCGACGAATGCCATTGGTTAGCGTTATGCGCAGGTAAAGGCTGGCGACTTTTCGAACGATTAGGGCCGAGTAGCGGACATCTGGCGACCATATCCGAGCCCTTACAACTCGTGACGTATTCGCTTCGATTTCAATTTTGTTCTAAGAGAAGCTACTATCTGGTATACTGTGGCAATACCGTCGAGAATTTATTTATACTCCTTTACTTTTTATAATACTGCTGTATAGTTTTGCTTGCCATCGGACAGAAGAGCCATGAGAGAAAAATTAGCAAAAAAAAAGTCTCTAAAATGAAAATTCTTTCGTTTCTAGTAATCTCAACTTACCGGTAACAAATGTAACGGAAACGAATATTTCAACTGAGGATCACCGAGTAGCTTATAGCACAATCGAAACAGAGGACCAAGCGGCGAAAGAAAGTCGTGGATCAGTTGAAATCCTATAATATCTGTGTTAGGATTGGTCGTCCTAAGGCCCCATCCTCCCGGGGCGCCACTCACTCCAAATATGTGGTTTACCAGTTGTGGAAAAATCGCCTGAAGATCTTTTATAGGGCTCGTGTCGATGATTAGAGAGAGTTCTGCGACTCGGTATTGTAACTTGCTGCACAGCGCAGCATCTACGCGGATCTAAATTGAAAAAATGTTTAACAAATAACCCCAAAAACCAAACATTGATTTTAGACATTAGATTTTACCGATGTGTTTCCTATTGACGTCATTTTATTTCAAAATAGTATTCACATTAATTTTGCGTT
Organism: Micropterix aruncella; assembly: GCA_944548615.1. Classification (NCBI taxonomy): domain Eukaryota; kingdom Metazoa; phylum Arthropoda; class Insecta; order Lepidoptera; family Micropterigidae; genus Micropterix; species Micropterix aruncella. Next base: position 10,212,960 of record OX155954.1, on the reverse strand, counting down.
CTGTTGTCGCACGATAACCACTGCTCCACTGATCATAATAACATAATCAACATAATATCAACTCGAAAAATAATCCAAAACGTTTGGGATAACGACAACTAAGTGTTGCCAGGTGTCTGCGAACGAAAGTCACTCACCCAACCACAAAAACGGGGGGCGCCAGTTTTGCATGCGGCAAACTTGCACAAATGTCACTTTTGACAGTTCCAAATTTGTTGAAGGCAGATTTGCAGGAGGCAACCTTGCAGGCGGCAACCTTGCAGGCGGCAACCTTCAGTACAGTTTTTAAGTTTTTCTGTTAGGTTAGGTTAGGTTTTTCTTTCCCTAAAATCGAAGTGACATTAATTGACTAGATGACTTTTATACATCAAACTAAACATTTTAAAAAAAATGTTTTAAGTTTTTCTGTTAGGTTAGGTTAGGTCAGTTTGACATTTGCAAAACTGCCTTCTGCAAGATTGCCTTCTGCAAAACTGCCGCCTGCAAGAATGCCGTCTGCAAGATTGCCGTCTGCAAATTTGCCTTCTGCAAGTTTGATGGGACCCACAAAAACCACCACAGAGAGGGACCCACCACCTACAAAAATCACCTTATTTATTGTTCGTTTGCAAAATAAAAAATTGAATAGATATTTTAGTTACTGTGTAAAAAGATAATAGAAATCGTGTATTTCCTTATACTATTAGTAAATTACATAAAAAACAATATGTAATATTGTTTTAATTTACCTAAAATAAATAAATATTGAATAGTGAGTGTTCTTGTTTTGTTAAAATGATAAAGATAAAATAAATCTACGGCAAATAAAAAATGGAAGGCAATGAGAATTTCAAAATAATATGTTCTTAAATATTTGAAGTGGAGTACCTCCTTATTTTTATAAACTGTTTAAAAAGAAAAAACTTCCAAAAACCTAAAATTCGAAGAATCTACACAAAACGATAAAATGCTGTAACTTGAATAGAGAGCCTGCTCCTTTTCATAAATCTGTTAAAAGTGAAATATGTAAAACTTTAACAGATGAAAAATACAAGGTACACGCGTTATTTCAAATTAAAATACATTTATATCAGATAGAGAGCTTTCTTCGTTATTACGGGGGGCGCCAGTTTTGCATGCGGCAATTTTGCACAAATGTCACTTTCGACAGTTCCAAATTTGTTGAGGGCAGATTTGCAGGAGGCAACCTTGCAGGCGGCAACCTTGCAGGCGGCAACCTTCAGTACAGTTTTTAAGTTTTTCTGTTAGGTTAGGTTAGGTTAGGTTTTTCTTTCCCTAAAATCGAAGTGACATTAATTACCGGCATCCTTGTAGTGGATGACTTTTATACATCAAACTAAACATTAAAAAAAATGTTTTAAGTTTTTCTGTTAGGTTAGGTTAGGTCATTTTGACATTTGCAAAACTGCCTTCTGCAAGATTGCCTTCTGCAAAACTGCCGCCTGCAAGAATGCCGTCTGCAAGATTGCCGTCTGCAAATTTGCCTTCTGCAAGTTTGATAGGACCCGTTATTACAAACTTAAAAAATGATTTTTACTAGTTTTTCTGGTTACTTATTACAAACTTTAAAAAAAGTTACACGACGACTACGACGAAATGGGTATTTATCATAAGGGACAGTTAAAATTGTTTTTATCATATTTTTTAAATAATTGAGGAATCGTGATTTATTTAAGATTTTTCTTACTTTTGTATTTAAGGTGCAAAGGAGTCATTTCCAAAAACCTTTCCAAATATGGAAGAATAAAGAGAAAAAAAGAATAGCAACACTGATTTTGTTTGACGTTTTGTCTTAGTTTTGTCGTGGTTTTGTCCACTGTTTTGTCGTTTTGTGGTGAGTTGGGAGGCATCATCTGAGGGTTTTCGCCGCTTTTCACTTTTTATTTTATTTTTTACATCGATTCGCAACGAAAGCCAGAGAAGTGCGGTCCCGGGCATTAGTCGGAGGAATGGCACCATTCCTCGATGCAACTTTAAGCTTGGAAGATATAATAAAGAAGAATCACGTCGGACGGAAGTAAGCCTGCCCATCTCGTTTTGCGCGGATTTAGATTTCTTTTGTAAATTACAACAGAAATCTTAACGTTTACACGCAGATTCGGCAGCATGAATGCAAAACGGGGCCGGGATGCCCGGCAGAATATTATAACGAACAAACGCACTAAGATCGTGGACGCTCGCGATAGACTCGCCGAGTTGGCGAGGCGCAAGGATGCTAGAATGAAGCTGGAGCAATTGCGCTCGAAAAAGGTACGTTTTTGAGCTATAATTCCATTATTAAAGTAGTGGACGAAATAGAGATTTTGCTATCATTCAATCACCAAGTCCCAGAGACCCTACTTTTTTTCGTTGCGGCTGGAGTTTCTCCCTTGGCCGCAGTATTGACAGAACGTACTGTGATGGCAAGTTTTAAGAGGCAGTTTCCTTTTTTCAATCCCTACATGCCAATGAAGTGTTTTTCCAAGGGTGAATATTATAACCGTAAAAATATTAATTTTCTATTGTTTTATTTTCACTTAGTGCCCTTTAATACCTTTTATATTCCCTCAAATATATTTAATTTCTTTAGAAGAATCGCGATCAAAACTTGAACAGAGGCAACAGCGCCATCGGTGGCATGAGGAGCAACCGCAGACAACAACAGCTGGGTAAACACTATATCTCAGGTTGGTTTGTTTATTCATTACATTCACTTGCTTTATTAAACAATTCTTTTACATTTTTATAGATGTTATTGATTTAACTCGAAGCCCTCGGCCGTCTTTGCCATTGTTTCAAACATCCTCACGTCAATTTGGAATACAAACGTCGAGGAAAAATCCCAGAGGTACTGTTTTATTACTATCACTTTCCGCGACATACGACTGCGACCGATATATCAATATTTTTTGTTTTTATTTGCAGCTCCAAAGCCGATCATCAGAGTGATCGAAAATGACGTCGACGATTATTTCCCTCGGTCTCGACAGCTCTATTCGTCTGATTATGACATGGAAGAAGATAGAAGGCCATTGAGCAGGGGTCGAATAGCAAGCATGAATTTTAAAATAGTCGCCCACAACGACGAGGCTAAAAGAATGCAGGAGCGGCAATCGTCGACCACATCCATTTTAAAGAAGTGGGTAATTCTGCATTATAGAAAGAACGAGTGTTACATTTTTCTATCACTCAATACAAAAATTACTTTCATACGCTAACATTTACCAGTAAGTTTAAAATAACAGCCAAACAGAGTATCGTATCCCACTGAAATTATCTGTTTTTTTAAGCCAACAAGGGTTTGACAGCACCCTCCAAACCCCCAATACAGTTTGTGCAGGATGGATCTAAAGGCAAAAAACATTTCACTATAAAACCTTTCTCAATAATCGAGAAAGCTTCAGATTGTATTCTGGAGGTCGATTCGGTTTCTAAGCAGTATAAATTCCCTGAAAGTCTCGGATGCACAGCCCTGCATCCAGATATAACTCTACTATATATCTCGGAAGATGGCCCTTATTGTAGAAGTAACTGTTCCATGGGAATCAAATATCCCAAAAGACCACGAGTACAAATTAAATAAATGCCATAATCTCGCGAATGCCGTCACCCGAAACGGCTTCACTGTTCACCTTACGCGGTGGAAGTTGGCGCTTGTGGCCTGCCATCTAAATCTCTGTTCCACCTTTTTAAAGATCTTGGTCTCTCCAGGAAAATAATCAACTCCTTCCTAGAAAAAATATCTAAAACCACAATTTCCATATCAAATTCTATGGCTTCGAAGGGGGGAGTGAGAATGGGTTATAAGGTGCACGCTCACATCTGGCAAGACAGCTGCCTTAAACCTACCACAGCCGGTCGTTGTCTGGATTCCACCGCTCGCAACCAAGAGTGTAATAATAGTATATGATGGGCCTGACTTCAGTCGGTGAATTCCATGGCAGCTCCGTTTGTATTTTATTTATTGCATTAATCTTATTATATTTTAAAAATATAGTAGTGTTTTTTTAGTCATTTGTCAAATTTAGCATTTAAAAGTACATTACCTAAAAATACTACAAATAGTAAATTGCTTCTTTTGCAATTTTATTCATATTACAAACGTATGTGATTGTGTGTCACGTGTGATTAAATACCAAAAAAGTTTGAAATTTGATGAAAAATAAAGCTCATACTTTATTTATGAAATCTATTTTTAGTCCCCAGCAATATTATGTTTTTGAGGCTTACGGTTTTATATACTGATTCATATATCATCCAGTTTATTCCGTTTACTTTGCAGACGGCTAAGAAGTACGTCACCGCCCGGATTTGACCCGGAAAGATTGCGAATAAGAGAGTCGCCACCGCGGCTGCCACCTATTTTGAAAAAGCGGTCGATGGTGGCGGACACAATTAAGCCGGCCAGTAACTACAGACACAATTTGAGAACAGAATCCCCTAGTCCGCCAGCCGAATACCGCATTATTGTCAGTAACTTGCGGAACTCTGTTACCGGAGCTGATATTACAGTAAGTATTCTTTTTTACATATTTCCGAAGAAGATTGAAAGATTATTTAACCCGTAATTGATGAGGTTGGGTTAGAGATACCTATTTTTTGCAATGCAAAAAAAAAAAATCGAGGCTAGCAAGACATTTTTTTGCAGTGATTTTTAAAAGTAGTATTCAAAAGTTTATTGTACAGTGTTATATAAAGAATGATCAATTAAAAAAAAAAGAATTATTGCTAAACTAATGTCGCAAGATGCAGCTTGTTTTCACCACAGCGAATTGCGCGGCTTCCACAAAATGTTGACATTGATCTTTACCATTCCTGATTTTTCCTAATATGTTTTTTCAGAGGCCTCTTACTAAATCTCAATGATTTGTCCAAACCCAATCTGGCTTCCCGTAGAACTTATTTCTTCAGTGTTCTGATGTTTAAAATAAAACACAAAAGTTACATAACTGGTGAGGTTGTCTGTCGCTAATGAGGGCAAACCCTCATGACAATCTAGTACCAATCTAGTTTGGAGGTACCTGAAAGGATTCCTCTCGTGGCAGATATATACCAGACCTTTATCTGAGTATCTGACACACAGCCTCACCAGTTATTTATTTGTATTTTATATATTTGTCCATTTTTTAACAGGAACTTTTCGGTGACATCGGAGGGTTGAAAGAGTCCCGATTGGTGAGGCCCGGCACGGCGGAGGTTATCTATAAGACTTTGGAGGATGCGACGAAGGCCGTTGAACTTTACCACAATCGGCAGCTCGATGGGCACCCTATGAATTGTCTCCTCGTGAATCCCAGACCGAGTGGAATTTTAACCGTTGGCAGGTAATTTCAATGAGTGCTAGATTTGAGTTCCTCCTAATATTTTTGCTCATTCTATATTGCTCATTGTAATATTTTTTAGGTTGTCCAGCTCGAAATCTACGAACAGCTGCACGGTCGCACCCGATATTGCTGCATTTCATAAAGTACTTTTCAATCAATATTAATTTTAATGTATTCACAAAGCTGACATTTTTCAATCGATTCTGTTCATCCATTACTTGCTGTCGTTAGCGTAGTAATTTTAGGATATTATATATAAATGTCATGTGTGTAAGTGTACTCCACAATAAAGATATAGAAATCTACTATTTTTTTGTATTTTGGTCACCAAGCTACTATTAATTGTGCAACTTCATAGAACGATTTGGCAACTGATAGCATTGGCTGCCAAACTAAGACCAAAATTATTGGAATTCTATAACAACATTGGTAATGAATGGTATTTTATAAAAACCCAATAATTGAATTGACGATAACAATAACATTCAATTATTAGTGCCATCTACTGCATTTTTTAATATAGGCTGATTAGATCACAGAAATGATACCATTATAATCAATGACATTACGGAGAGATAGAATGCCATCTATTAGTCTATATAAACAAGAAGCTTAATTATTATGTATTAGAGCTATGATTTAAAAGTTCGTTTGTCATTATATTATTATTTTATACCGAATAGTCGCATATAGAGCGTCATCTACAGTGTGCCGCCATCAGTGTTGGGCAAAATTTAGTCGACTAACGATTGACGATTGAATATGTTAATCGCGATTGACGACTAACGATTGATTCGTTTAATCGTCAATCGGCGACTAAGCTTGATTAGTTTCAATCGTTAGTCGCGATTGACGATTAAACGTCTACGATTGATTTTCTCGATGGCGGTCAACTTCAGTCTTTGCGTTTTTTCGTCGGTCGGTGCACGACCGCGAAATATTCAATCGATTGACCCAACTCTGGCCGCCATACTGTTATACCACGAAAGTCACCATATTGAACATAATATTTTTTTTTTTAACCATGAGTGCCATCTACTCCTTCCGTTGTTTCACAGTAAAATTCTGGTTGTCAAATTGCATTACGATGTTGATCAATTTAATATGCTATTTAATAATCAATGACCATACTTAATCTTTCGAAAGTCAGTTTTCACGCGCAACAAAATGGTACTGCACTATTTTTGGTCAACTTATAATTGTATAAAAATACTATTGTTTTTTTTTAATGAATTCTCTCTTTACCGTAAAAGGCCGATCCGCATTTTTGGCGCACTAGCGGTTAAACAAAATCAATATCCAAATACATTCAGTGCGAATTCCTTTAATATCAATAAACTATAATCTAAACAGTAATATTAAAATGTGCTCTATAAATTAAAAATTATTAATAAGGCCGGCATCGGAAGCTCTAAGTATGCTTTTAAGTTATCTAATATTAACAATGACAGCGAATTTCCAGTCTTTCCGAGTACTAAACAATTTAAAGCTTTGAGTTGTGCTAATTTTTACGAGTTACGTGCCTCATCTAAAAATAGGAATGTATCGAGATAACAATACTGACATATGTAATAATATAAACATACTAATTTAATTTAAAAATAACAAGGAAAGACCTTAGGCACTTGAAAATACAATCAGATTTTATAAGAAAGTCGTTTTCGAGTATTCATATTCGAGTTACTCCGGTAAGTACGTTTGGTTTGTCAATTTTTTTATGGCAAATTTTTTGTAATTTCATGGCAGAGCTGAACTTTTAACTAGTAGATAGTCAACAGTTAAAAAAATATATCTCGAAATAACAAGACGTTAAAACCATTTTTTCTTTTCTCCTTTTTCTTTAACAGATTTCTCGCCGTCTTTCAATGGTGAAGTTGCTGTCACTTGTTTAGGTGAATTTTGGTTTTTCTTTGTGACTTTTTTCAATAAATGCTTCTTAACCGTGTTCTTCACGGTGTCCTTCTTTCCGACTTCTGTTAATTGGCCGGTGCTCTTGCGAAATTCTGCTCGTTTCGCTAAAAACAGAAAAAAGATTTGTTACGGAGAAAAGAAACGGGCAGTTTTTTTTTTTTTTTTTTTTTTAATATAGTTTTTAATATACTGCTGGAAAACCTGACCCAGTTTGACAGGAAGTGGGGCTACCGTTTTAAAACAGATGGCCAATACACCTCGTCGTGCCTCGCTTTTGCCGACGACCTAACTTTCATCACCAGAAGCCCCAAGCAGCTTTCCCTGCTATTACAGAAAGTGGAGCTTTTCTGCGACTGGTCAGGCTGTATAAAAGTGAAGCCCTCCAAATGTTTTTGCCTTGGACTCGCCCGCATGGGCACAAAATTTACATCCTATGACCCCAAATTGGTCTATAAGGGCTCTAATATCTCCCTTATAGACCCAAACAATCATTTCAAATTTCTCGGCAGAAAAATCACCCATCAGGGAAAAGACGTCTCGGGCGATCATGTTATAGAGCATTTCAAAAGTTGCCTGACGAAAATAGATGCCTTGCTAATTTCTGGCCCTCGTAAGGCCTGGATCTATGACAATTATCTAACGTCACATTTGTCATGGCCCTTTCTTATTTACGATTTTACCAAAACCCAACTGTCCCGTCTAGATGCGCTGGTGACAGCTAGTTTAAAATCCTGGCTGTCCTTAGCCAAACCAGCTGACCCCTCGACTCTCTTCAGGTCCAAACAAAATTTTGGGCTAGCGCTTAAACTGCCCTCTCTGCTCTACGCCAACTCCAGAATAACCAAAAATTCGATTCTGTGCAATTCCAAAGATCCGGCAATATCGAAGCACGTAATAAGTGGCCGTAGTGATTCAAATGATCTACAAACCCGCGTAGACTTCCACAAAAAGTTCCTTACTGGAATCAGCCAGAATGGCACTGGTCTGGGGTATGGCAGTACAACCACGAGCGACGTGGACTTGAAGAAGTCTCTTTTGCGGGGAGATTACGACAGCAAGAGTATGGCTCATGCTATTGGCCTTCAATGCCAGAATGATTGGACAACAATTGGGGACTTTTGCATTCCGCCTCCAATGCACTGGAAGGTAATGCTCTATGACTGGACGCCAGAGATGCTGAAATTTTATTTGAATGCCTTTCAGCATACACTTCCAGACCCCAGTAACCTCGCTCGTTGGAGCTTTGCCGAGGATAGTTCTTGTCCCCTCTGTAGCAATACCCCTTGCACAGCTAGACACATTCTAGCTGGCTGCAAGGTGGCCTTAGATCAAGGACGGTACACTTACCGCCATGACAAAGTTCTCGCTGTTATTCGCGAGGTAATTAGTCTCTCAGTGGCTCGTGCCAACAAGGGTTTGACAGTATCCTCCAAACCCCCAATACAGTTTGTGCGGGATGGCTCTAAAGGCAAAAAACATTTAACTACAAAACCTTTCTCAATAATCGAGAAAGCTACAGATTGGATTCTGGAGGTTGATTCGGTCTCTAAGCAGTATAAATTCCCTGAAAGTCTCGGATGCACAGCCCTCCGTCCAGATATAACTCTTTACTCTCTATCTCGGAAGGTGGCTCTTATTGTAGAATTAACTGTTCCATGGGAATCAAATATCCCAAAAGACCACGAGTACAAATTAAATAAATACAATGATCTCGCAAATGCCGTAACCCGGAACGGCTTCACTGTTCACCTTCACGCGGTGGAAGTTGGCGCTCGTGGCCTGCCAGCTAAATCTCTATTTCACCTCTTTAAAGATCTTGGCCTTTCCAGAAAAATAATCAACTCTTTCTTAGAAAAATTATCTAAAACTGCGATTTGCGCATCTCAAATTCTATGGCTTCGAAGGGGGAGTGAATGGGTGGCAAGGTGAACGCTCACATGTGGCAAGACAGCTGTCCTAAACCTACCACAGCCGGTTCGTAAGTCCGGAATCCACTGCTCACCCCCCAGAAGTGTAAAAAATTGTATTATGATGGGCCCGACTCCGGTCGGTGAATTCCATGGCAGCTCCGTTTGTATTTATTTATTTATTTTTATATTATCATTTAAAGTTGTATGTATCACCTCTGTGTTCGGCGATGGATGCTGCAATCGCTTCATCTTCGGCCCTTTCTCTTCTGCGGTCTTCCTCTAACCTCTGTACTAATTCGTCTCTCAGTGAAACGAGCGTAACGAGACGGGATACCAAGCGTTCCTCTCGCGCCTTGTCGGCGTCTGTTCTATTAGCGTGGGGCCGTGATTGCAGTAAGCGGATTTCGTGTTCTACATCTGCTTGTTCCTGCTCTAGCCGTTGTTGTCGGCGACTACAAAGAATATACAGGGTGAGTTTTAATTAACCGGTATCCTTGAAGTCGGTGAATTAGTAAAAGTTAAATGGCAACTTAGATAAAATAAATTGTGGAAAAACTAAAAAAAAAAAAAAAGGTTTTCATTTATTTTTTTTATAATGTAAATTTTAACAACCTGACTTGTGAATAAAAGTTTGACAAGCGTTGAACGCACTGCACCATCTAGCAGTAGGTAAAATACTGCAAATTATCAATATTCACTATATTTTACCTACTGCTAGATGGTGCCGCGAACTCCGCGCTTTTTATAATATTCAGATTCGAAAAAAATTTTTTTTGCTTTTCCCTCAATAATTCCCATTAAAAGTTGCTAGTTGCTTTTTTGCTCTTACCGAGTCAACCACTTCAAGGATGTCGGTAGGTTGAAACATCTGTATATATTTTTTTTGCAAATATTGGGCCTGATAGCGTTTTTTTGTGAACTCGTCCAAAATCAGAATTAGTTCATGCGAGCAAGACAGGGCAACACGTTAGAGATTAGGTTGTCACTTTTACAGCATAATACAACCAATTGAATATAAAGCGGCATAATGTAAGACCCAATGAAATGTTGTAAAAGTAATTCAGATTATTTTATTTTAGTAGGTAGTTTTTGTGTGGGATAAGATACAATCATTTATTTTACATTCCGCTCTAACACACTGCGGAATGTAAAATGTCTGCGGAATGTCTCATTCGTATGAACTATTTCCCAATACCTGTTAGTTCACAAAGAAATGCAACCGAGCCCATTATTAGACATTAATTTGTAACAAAGGTGAATCAACAGCACTATTTGCGCTTTCCCTAGTATTTTATTTTGTTGACACATAATTATTTGTATTGTATTTTTACATAATTAATTGTATTGTATCTTAATTTTAACGAGATCATCATTAATCACTTGAAATAGTTATTACGCTGATCATTAGCCTGAAGAGTGTCCCGTTAAAGAGAGTATATTTTTATAACACAAAAACTGCTCTCTATCGGGACATTGTTCAGATTGATATAATAATAGGCAAAGGGGTAATATTTTATTTTAGAAATGTATAAAAAGCTATGTAAATTGGCAATTTACATCATACTGAGTAAATGGCCGACAAAGTTTTTAAAATCCTGTGTAGGAGGTACGTAACTAGAATTTTTAAATGAACATCAAAAGAGGAATATTAATTCATTTGCCAATAAACCGATAGTACATTATTGTTACTGAGGCTGTCGTTGACTGTTGAAAAATATGGTAGGCCAATGTATGAAATTTTGGGATGATTGACTGATTATTTTATATCGGCATTGACATGATTTTTGCCAGGAGGGGGAAATTAGTGGAGAATGCATTACATTGAAATGATTGTTTTTAAATACATATAGTTATTGAATTTTCTAACATAATATAAAGGGGGGTTATTTTTAAGATAATATTAAATGTTAGGTTATTAAAAGACCAGAAGCTTTTATGCGGAGAGGATCTGATTGGATTGATTGTCATTTTAAAATTAAAATGAACGAATTGAATAAAATAATATTATTAGAAGAGTAGTGTTAAAATAGGCGATTTTGGTTAATCTATGGGATCATATATCTAAGATTATCCAAGCGTGGGCTGTTGTAGTGTCGTCGGTGCTACTCTGGGAGATTTAATTATAATATCGATAATATCGGACTTGTGTTTTTGGTGCGATGGGCGAGTCGATTACCTCCCGCCGTTAGATGGGGAGAAGATTGCCGGGACAGATACAAAAACCGCAGTAAATTTTGCTTCGATGCTAAAATTGGACAGCTTCGGAGCGCCGCAAGCGTGGAAAATTAGGTTCTCGGAACTTTTTTATAGTTTTTATCGCTAAACGAGTAACGGTCGTTAGTCTAATCCGGCGGTTCCCGATTAGTTTTTTCCCCGCGTACCACTTCAAGAAAGACAAACTCGCGTATCCCTCATCGCAGGAACGATAAATAAAAAATGAAATCAGATTTTTAAAACCATTAAGTACCGCTAAAATACAGTTGACGATGGTAAAAATCAGTTTAACGTTTCGAAGGTGCATTTTTTTCTTTGCACAACTCGGAAACGACTCAGTCGAGAGATCGCCACGCGTGCCCCTCGATGCGACTTCGCGTACCGCCCGCGGGGTACGCGTACCGCTAATCGGGAATCGCCGGTCTAATCGGTCCCGAACTTACGGTGTTAGTTGAAAATGGAGATTTTCAAAGGCGATGCACGGAGAGGGAGAGGTCGGAGGGGGACGAGAGCTTCCGCGCGGGGGGAGGGGTAATGAGGGGTCGGAGGGGGCGTTTGTGGACTCACACGTGCATGAGTTCGGCCTGCTTGCGGAAGAGCTCGTTCTTCTCGTTGACGATCTCGCACAGCTGCAGCACCAGGTCGTCCACCTCGCCGGGGCTGGGGGGCGAGGGTGCGGGGGAGGCGCCCTGCCCCCCCTCGCCCCCCTCGCAGCGGCGCCGGATGAGGCGCTCGAGGCGCACGCCCTGGCGCTCCAGGCCGCGCTGCTGCTGCTCCAGCAGCGCCAGCTGCAGGCGCAGGGCGGCCGGCGGCGGCGCCACCAGGCGCTTGCGGCCCGGCAGCGGCAGCCCCGGCGCCGGGCCCTTGTGGCGGCGCCACGTGCCGCCGCCTGCCGCCCAATCGCGTTCCATGAGGAGCTCCACCGACCGTACGGGCGCATTCAAATATCCCTAACCTATACGTTTCTCCGCGGACCGAAACTTCCCCGGCCGCTTTCCATTCGTCGTCTCCTCCGAGAATGCGACGCGCCCGCGCTTCGCATGCCAAATATCGACGCGCATAAATATCCCATGACCGAATTTAGTAATGAAAAATCAAATCGAAACGCGGCATCGCAACTTTCCCAAATTTCAACTAGACGACGCAGGGTCGTTTTACATATTGCTATATAATTAAGTACGATAATTATTTGCATTCGAAATTTTGAACTCTTTCGTATCTTTTCTCCGATTTACCTATTTTTTTTAACAACTATATTAATTACATTTTTTAAGTTCATTTTAAAAAATCGAATTCGTCATCTTAAAAATTCTGATTATAAAACCCCTAAACTAAATTAGCATTATTCTCAGAATTCCATTACACCTTTTTTTTTCATTCTAGAGATAATAACGAAGTTATAACTTACTCACTTTTCACATTTATAACATTTTTAATCCAAATGTCACTCAAAATGTCAAAAAAAGACATAAACAAGAATCATAGACAATGTCCTCAGAATTCTGTCATAGACCAGGTAATTTTTTTTTCTTCAATTTTTCAAAACAAATTGGCAATTATATCCCATCAGCTTTTTGAATGTCGGCATTAAGATGAACTATTTTTTTACATTATTTGGTCCTAATTAGCGGCATACTTTCTGAGACACAGTTCGATACACTCGCACAAAGATAAACCACTATTAGATTCCCAGAATCTAATTTTATCAAAATAGTTGCACATGGCCCATCACATTGGCAATAATATCAAAAAATGTTTTTTTTACGATATATAAAAAGATTCTTTAGTTAGTTAGGAGCTATTCTAGCTAAGTTTTTGTATGACAATGAGAAATATATAAAAACAGTATAACGGTATTCTAGCCTATACCACCACTTTCTTTCAATTCATCTGAAACCTGAAAAGTTGGAATATGAAGGAACCATTGTACTTAAAAAAAACTAAGAGATACAGTCATAACAGCTTACTTTAGCCCTGTGTACAACGGTATACTCTATCATGTCCAAACATTCGACAAAATCAACTAAGATGTCACGCTGGAAAAACTATGCAATGAGAGTCGTAAGCGTCATACTGCTGCTGTTACTACTAATATTATATGTTATCGTTGCTATACTGATGATACTTTCTGTATCTTAAAGGGTAATGTACAATGGTGGTCTCAGTGGTGGTACAAGTAGAAAAGAATGACTCTCCAGTTTTTTTGGATGTCAAATTCACAAGAATTGACAAAACTCTTGAATACACAGTGTATCGAAAGCCCGTTTTGTATGAACAGTGCCATGCTAGATACTATCATCCGTATCATCTACACTCAGTGCAATCGTTTGCATTCCCGTCTTTCTGTAGGCTGTGATGATGTAAACACCTTGTCATTCCCTATTATACCCCATCACCTATCGAACTATTGTTGGTAGGTACAGCCAGAACGAAAACAGTGCGGCTGCCCAAAAAAATCAAAATATTCAGAGGATCGACGGGGTAACTAAAATGTAGCTTGCATTACATGGATTGATATTGCCATTATAGTTACTAAGCATGGTTATTCATTATCTCCAAATAAGCGAAGGAAAAAAAAATAAAAAACTTACTTTCGATAATTTTTGTTTCTTTTGTATCCTTTTCGACCTCAACGCTCGGAACTTCCTTCGATTTATCCTCAAAACTGCTATCTATGTATTCAAAAGAATCGATCTGTTCGCTTCTTTGTTCTACCGGGTGGGCGATCACACTGAAAGAGTCGCCATTTGTAGACAGCCTAAAATTTGGAGGACGAGGCGGTGCAGGTTTTTTGCGATGCGATCTGGGCGTGGTCTGCGCGTTGGAGTACTGCGAACTGGTGGTGGATGACAAGCTGTGGGTGTCGTCATACGTTTTGGAATCCGGCGTCAGCAATGAGGGGGGCTGGGGAGCCGCTTTTTTTCTCGGCGTCTTCTTGGGCGTGCTCATCGGTTTGAGTGGGGACAACGAACTCGACGCTTTTGAAGTATCCAGAGATTTGTCCCTGCAATATTATTTCAGAATAACAAATACAAAGTCTCAAGATGGTATGCAGGTTCATAAAAAAGGCAATAATGACACACCATCTCGAATCCTGTTCATCATCGGACATTGGTTCCTCTCCATCGCTCCAAAAAGGGTTCGGAGCTGCAACAACAGGAATCAACCGGCGACTAAAAAGAAAGGAATCATGTCCTTAAAACTGTTATAATAAAATGGAAAGGGTGCAGTATAAATTAGATGCGTACCCTCCTGATGTTATACTCGTCATTGCATTATTTTTCATCGACCCGAGAGTCGCTGAAGTCGATGGTTCATATTCGTCCTCTTCATCACTGCTACCGAATGGATTCGTACTTTCTTTTTTCACTTTCGGTCCTTTGGAATCTTCCTGAAATAAAAAAACACTTGAATTATCCCAGTATCATTATTACACCAAAGGATTTACTTAAATACTAGCTGCGTTGCCAGTCACTGATGGCCGACTTCCTGCCGGCTTTCTGTCGAGGTTCGAATACCTCCGCACCAACCTCTCCGATCGGAACCGGGCCAATGCCATTTAACAGGCAATTTATGAACTTTTAGAATATCATCTACTTTGGCTGATATTTTCACCGTTTTCTAGATATTGCGAAAAACGGTAAAGTTGCATATCTAAATTTTGCCTAAGGGGGTTGAAAAGGGTAGTAGGTGTGGGTTTATGCAAAACAAATGTTGACTGTGATTTTCCCCTTGTTTTAAATGGTACATATACATTTGCAGTTTCGTGGAGACCGGATAAAAACATGTAAACAAATATACACACACCCATTTTTATACAGATTAGTCGGTTGATGGATGGCACCCCATGCTGCAAATTTAAAATAACCTTTCATAACCGAGAATGTTTGAGAAGTTATGTGCAATCTGCATCATAATAATTTGAAGATTTTGCCTTTCAAGACAAATTATTATTTAAATAAATGTAATCACCTCATCTTCGTCTTCAGAGAACGGGCATAAATCTTCAGGATAACTGTTCGGCGCAGTCGGTTCGCTTGAATGTTTTTCTGGTTCAGGTTCAGATTCCATTTTATTTTCAACTGTCTGACTGGCGACATCCTCATTTTCACTGTCTGTTTTAGTGACTTCTTTTTCTTCGGCTGATTTATCGGTTAGAGAAACTTCTCCAAATCCATCACTTTCTTCTTTTGTCTCATTTTCCACTACATTTGAACAGGCTACCGTGTCTGTTCCTCCGCGAGATTCGTTTCTATCAGTACACAAATCAGGCTCACTAACAGCCTCTTTTATCTGGGACGATTCTCCGTTTTCTGTAACTTTGGGGCCGTCTATATCATCGACCCCCAACTGACGAACTAAAAAATTAATCTTATTCATGTCCGACGCTCGTTTCTCGAAAGCGTTTATTCGCGAACTGATGCTATTAGCATTTTTGGGCCTCAGCGGAAGTTTTATTTCCGGTTTTTCGTCCAATTCTTTAGTAGCCATACGAGGAGCAGGTTCGATTTGGGGCTCTGCTTTAATACGGGATTGCAATAGATTTTGTAGAGATCTAGAAGGGAGAATCCTCCGCACTGCTGGTACCGGCACCGGAGCTGGCTCAGGAGAAGTGAAGCCTGAAACATGAAAGATGCTAAATGATCACGCACATGATTACCAAGATATCATTGTTATAAGTGCTTACTTTCAGAGAGATTGGGTGAGTCCGGTTCGACGCTGAAGTTTAACATGCCGACCATATCGTCATTTTTCATAGATTGTTGGGAAGTCCTTGATATATCACTAAGGCAAGCATCACATGAGAATTCGGTGGCTGTTAAATTTTCGTAGCAGTTGGACGGATTTAGCTGAGTGCCACAGTGAACGCAACAGAAACACCGCCTGTGGTACAGATGCCGCGCAACTAATAATCGCTGTGCTAAGTAAACGGGTAAACCGCACGCGGTGCACGGCTCGTGGCTCGTTCTAATGGGTGTTTGCAGCTTCTATTGAAATAAATAAGTAAAATAAATACCATGTATTTTGCTGATAGCGGGTAAGAGTCATATAATACGTACCTCATTTATGTTAGGGGTATTTTGTGCAGAATTAACTTCCGGTGACGTTAGTGATTTATCGCTGATTGAATCGGATTTTTTTAATGGTGACCCTAAAATAACGTTATTATCGTTAGAAGTGAATATTTTTGCTGTTGACATCGACTGAACATGCCAATAAGATTCTACACTCGGATTTTGTTAATGATGATGATAATAAAAAGCTGTGACCCTGATAGATGGCCTTAAGTAAATCCAGTGTTGCAGGTGTCTGAATGAAAGTCGCCGATTTTGCGAGCTGCTTTGCACATAGCTTCGCTTACAACAATTGCCCAATGGAATCTTTGCTGCCCCTTTTTTTCCCGCTAGACAGGTAATTGATCCACGGAGGTGTAAAGTGAGCATACGTTGCGCGAGGGAAAAGTGACGGGTTGGTTTAGTCTCGAAATTGTTCATATTGATTGGTAGATCATGGGTCTATCACTAGCGTGGCAGCGATGTCAGATGCATTGTTGCGCAACGACCTTGCTCGCTGCACTGCCAAATTGGTCGCATTGCCAAGCCTTCGCCAACTGCGCCTGATGTCACACCATAATCTGCCTTCGAAGACAGATGCCATAATAAGGGCGACGGACAATATTGATGCATCATCTTGGTAACGCAGCCCTTTAGCGCTGGCAGTATGCACGGAATGTACGGAAAGTTATATAGCGCCTCAATACTAACTTCGTAACGCCAATTTACTATCAACTACAATCATGTTGAGAATAGTCCTTCATATCAGGAAACGCAATCCTAAAAATACCAACTCACCAAATGGAACCACACTTGAAAAGTAAATTAATAGAGCCTCGGTGTAACCATATCCAGAGATCTAAAATGAAAATCACATATCTCAGTCCCTACTAAAAGAGCAAACAGCCTAATATAATTAATTTAAAAAGTTTTTAGAAATTTACCACCTGAGTTAATGCTGAAGATCTACAAGATCAGGCCATTGTTAGAATATGGTTTCCAAACTTTGGAATCCGTATATTGTTAAGGATATTCAGTTGCTGGAAGGAGTGCAGACTCGTTCCACCAAAATCCCAAGGGAACGGAGGCATATGGAATATGAGGAAACTTTCAACATTGAAACTGCCCACATTAAAGGACATGCGAAAAAACTGAGACTTGATCAAGACGTATCGGGTGCTACAATGACATTATAGCTGCAGTGACCTCCCTAACATAATCAAATTAAGTGTCAATACCAATCTACATGGACACTCCTTCAAACTGGCCAAGACAGCGTTTTACACAAATCCTCAGAAGAATTTTATCTCGAATCGAGTGGTAGATGATTGGAACCGCTGACCGCAGGCAGTTATTGAATCAATGAACCACTTTAACCCTAGAAAGATAATCTACGTCAAAATGACTCCCACGCCGACGAAATTTTGCTGTAACTTTTTAAATTGTGGGAATCCGGTGACGTGCATTCCGGACATCTAAGTCCGCGCCGGGAACTAGCGAAGGGCGCACGTGTCAAACTGGTAAGTACCCGCCATTTCGATATTTTACCGCCATAGGAGTCAAAATGACGTATGATTATCTTTTACGTGACTTTTACGATTTTTGCTATAGCGAATAAGTTAGTTTTTTTTGTTGGATCGGTTTGTTTTTGCTGTTTTTGACATTTGTTTTTGTTTTATAGAGAGCTTGAACGTATATTCAGTAAAATGGCGAGAAGAAATTTAGACGAGGAAGGCATTCTGGCTGCACTTTTAGATAATGAGGAGAAGGCCATATCCGCTGATACAGACAGTGAAGTCGAAGATCACGTAAGTGAGGATGAAGTCCAGAGCGATTATGAGGAGAGATGTGAAGATGCTTCTGTCAATGAAACAACCGGCAGACCAGAAATGATTATGTTCTACAATCAAACCAAAGGCGGGGTGGACACGCTAGACCAAATGTGTTCCATAATGTCCTGTAGTAGAAACATTGCCGTTTTCTATGGGATGATAAATATTGCCTGCATAAATGCTTATATTATATACTCCCACAACGTTGCCAGTAAAGGTGAGAAGGCTCTGAATCGCAATAAATTTATGAAAAACCGAAGTAATGCTCTTACATCGCCCTTTATGACGAAGCGATTGGATATACCAACTTTGAAAAGGTATTTACGGGACAGTAACGCGTCTTTCGTGCCAAAAAACCCTCAAGATCAAGAAGAAGAGCGTCCCGAGGTACCAGCAGCCAGAAAACGGGCCTATTGTAATTATTGCCCTTCTAAAATAAAGAGGAAGGCGAATGCCTCGTGCATAAAATGCAAAGCAATAATTTGCCGAGAGCATAACGTTGACATGTGCCAAAAATGTTTTCAGTGATGTTTCAATAGTTATTATCTAGTTTAAAGACAATAATATCTGATGTTACTTGAATTATAAGATAAAAAGGCTGATTAATGTAATAGGTAAAAAAAAACATACTGACGAAAATAATGTTCCTATTTTTTGTTAATTTTTCAGAAGTTTGAGTTTTGTTGTAATTTTCTTAATAAAAAGTAAACATAATTTCGTAAATATCGGATGTTTTATTTAAAAATACATGATACAACACATATCTTTTTAATTTATTAAAATGTATAAAAAACTATTGATTTTACAGCTAATTAAACCTATGGAGTCAATTTGACGTATGATTATCTTTAACGTACAACTCAATATGATTATCTTTCTAGGGTTAAAAACCGATTGAACAAGTTCCTTGAATCTAGTTACTTTGTGCAATTCGATATGGGAACATCAGCTGCTCTCCCATTGTACTAATAATAATATGATTAATTATAATAAAATACTTTTATCGTCCATCTACATATGAGACCTTGTACGTAGTAAAAAATCAAATTTGCACTTTTTATTGTTATTGGTGTAAAATCACCCCCAGATCGTTCTGCCCTCGTCTCGAGGGCTCAAATTGCTTGGTTTTCTTGTAATTCTCATCGCAGTGGCACCTCTTAGGCATGAGTTGATGATATTACCCGGTGATACCTCTTACATGATTAGTAGTAATTCCTCGCAAACAACTTAACTCTGACAGTTTTAATCGTTAGTACAGTAAAGTATTGTTTATTTTTTATTTTATCCCATTTACGAACTAAAGAAAATCTAGGTATTCAGTTTATTCCATGCCCTAAAGAATTTGCTTGTCGGCAAGTATGAGGTCTCACATATAGAGTGGCATTATATCCAATAGAGCCTCCTCATTTAAAAAAAAACTATTAAAAGTGAATAATACGATGACCAATACACTAGTTCTTATAAAATGTGTTTTTATACAATTTACACAGGCAGAGAGGTTACCTAATCAGCGAGATAGTAGCCGCAAGCCTTTTTGATTCGCCGATGTGGGTTGAAATTTCACCTAACTGTAATTCACTGATACGATTTGGGATTAATGTATTCATTTTGTTCTCTTTGATCTATTTTGAAACAAAATTTTATAAAGTGATATTTTCACACCTTTTCCGCATGCTAAGAAGACAAAGATGTGCTTGGATAAGAAGTAACTATGTTTCAACATTATTATCTACTTAAAATCCTCAAACATAAATTAGTTTAAAATATTATAAAGTGATTAGATTCACCATCACCCATGCTCAGATAAAATTGCCAGCATCCACCACAAAAGAAATAATTTTACTGGCCGTTGCGCAATTTGCTTGGTATTATGTGAGTATTTAATCGTGGGTCAGTATCGAGAACAATATCAGTGGGCGCCACGCTTGATAAACATGTCCCTGCGTTATTGTAGTGTAACAATATGTAAGCTCAGGGCGTGGCCTATGATGGCAGTTTCGTGAATAGGTCACACACAACTATGCTCTCTGGAGCTGTTCACATTTGTGGCTGATTGCGGTTCACAAGCTTTGTACAGAACATTAATAGGAAATTCTCTAGACAAGGGAGTAACGTACTTGCTATAACTATAATCTAATTATCTAATTAAGGATAGGAAAGCTGAATGCGTTTTTATTTCTTGTGGTAATATAATAACTACATGTTTGGATAGTGTATTTGCTAGAAGTGTAGTTTGTTTCCCTTTTCTGAAAATTTAGTACTTTACAACAGTGGTTCCCAAACTTTTTCTGATACGAAACCCTTAATAAGTCGCTTACCTAAGGCGGAACCCTTTGCTAGGTGGTTTGAGGGGCAGGAAGAGCTTCCATTTACAACGCCGCAGCCAATTTAAAAAATAACCACTTATTGAAGGAAGTTTACACAATCGACTGCTATTATATCGAAATTATGTTACATTGAAATAACATCATGAAACACACGAGTCAAATCAATTCAAATCTAGTAAAGAATTCAATGGACAATAGTAGTCTGATATATCAGTTGTTATTGCAATTTAATTTTGCTTAACAAGTTGTTGAGAGGAAATTCGCAGATCCCAGTTTGGGAACCCCTGCTTTAGAATATAAAATTTAGTAGGAATTTGTGCAAAATGACAGATTTTTAAGAATTTGTGCAAAATGACAGATTATTAAGAATTTGTTCAAAATGACACTTTTAGGTAAGAAGGAAAATAATCATTTGGAATAGTCGTTTCTGGTTTTTCTAAACAGTTTGGGAAATTAATCGGAAGATGTGTGGTTTGGGTGATGACTAAAATGTTTACCTATGTATGTTTAACAAAAGCCCCCAATAAAAACATTGACTCATACCTGTTGATACGGAAAATCTCTGATAAAACTGTGACAAATAAGTTAAAATTGATAAGCGATCCGGGACGCTGTTATCCACCATGTCTTCAGGATCGAGAAGAGCTGGAATTCCTAAATATTTCTCAGCTGTCCGAAAAGCCAGTTCATTATTATAATACACGTCTTCAGGTTTAAGTGATTGAAAATCTCTAAAAAAAATAACAAAAGTTTTTGATGTTTTTTTTTAATTCGAATGCATTTTTATACGTACATAAGATCCGGTCGAAAATGATGAATCATCGCGCAGAAAGCGAGCCCGTTTCTCCAAGAAGTCGTCATATTTTCAATATTTACCGAAGGATAATCACTGGTCATACGTTTACACCAAATCTCCAAGGCTTTCGTTCCTTTCCTTTCACCCATTTTTTCTCATGAATTAAACACTCAGTAAACACACACACACTCCAGCATATATGCCGACGATTGCAGCTACGGTAAATTTAGGCTTTCCATAGTTTCACAAATAGTACCAAACATGAACGTAAACAGCCCACACAACCGCACGCACGCCTTTTCTCACACACGAATGGTACGTATGAAGTTCGTTCGTTAACGGTCCGCCCGTGTCCGTGTCAATCGTTGATCGAGCGACGTGAAGTTGAGAAAATGCTAAACTGAAGAAAACAATTTTATTTATTTGAATGTAAAGTAACAAATTTGAAAACAGCGCTCACAAGCTAGAGTTTTCGTAAATTTTTTTGTTTTTTATAATTTATTCTGATTTGGCATAATTATCGATTGGCATTGAGAGGTCACAACTCTACCTATACCTGCAACGTTGCCAATCAGAAGAATTATTATAATCGCTCTTATAACCCCTAGACACAGTATACCGAGCGAACAGTAGACTCACTATCAGGCGACAGGGGATTGCGGGGATAAGGTGAAAGGGAAGTGAGCAGAGGAGTACGTCTTGACGAACGCCTTTAGTTAGCGCTACGTGCGTGCGATGGTTGGCGAATTTCTCAAAACGTTTGAACATCTGCTTTGGCGAAGTAGTAGACATGTAGCGGCCATATGCGAGCTCTTGAACTCGTGATGTAGCTCGCCTCATTTTCAAATTCGTCAGTCGTCAGTTCTAAGAGACACTACAACCTGGTATACTGTGCTCTAGACAACTAAACATTCGCCCGCGCGACGTAACTTCCCGCAAAAGTCGAGTTCGGGCACTTCCCCGAACCCCTGTCCTCGTCGCTTGTTCTACCTTCCTAATTGGCGTAAACAGTGCAACGCGTGATACACTTTAGTAGTTACCTACGGCAATCTCGACGTCCGCTCGACGAAAGTTTAGTAACTAGATAACTTTTTGTGATGGTATGTAAATACATTACATACTGTATATTCTACAGTACATACATTACGTTACAATCAGTACCTACATACAATGTTTCGCTGTTCGAAAAGTCGCCCAACATGCAAGCTTCTTCTCGTTCCGGGTCGAAAGTGTGCAAAATTTGTTACTTGTGTCTGTCGAAGGCTCGAAAAATGACGAAACATATTTGCATTAAAGCAAGAATGCGAATAGAATTCTTGCGTTTGTGTAAGTAGGTAATTGTGCGGAACATATTATGTAGTAGCTGTACGGAATAATGATTTTATATATACTTTGATTTTATTTAGTTTCTACCTCACAAACCTTTTGTGCCATGTAACAAGTTCCTGTTATTATTAAATACTTAACCCTATGAGCGGCAAACGGGACAATTGTCCCACAATTGAAATTACCGTAGAGCGGCAAAGGGGACATCTGTCCCAGCCGAGATCGGCGCCGATGTTTTCCAATTATTTACCCTTGATCCCTCACATAAATCATACGGCCTGTAGTATGTGCGAAAAGAGGAGAAGATTCTCTGTCGTTAACTAGTTGGTTCATTATTTTTCATACAGTCGCCATTTTTAGTCTATGATTGAACCAAACCAAACCAAAAACTTCAATATTCATGTGGATTTTCAACACCGAATATTTTTTTATTTTTGTATGGGTATAAGTAAAACGAAGTCATCGGTTGAATGAAGCATATTATAATTATTATAAAAGTATTCACAATTTCTTGCATAGGGTGATTTATTGCCAGAAAAAACATAGAAATATTGGACAGGGCAGTTTTTTTCTGTACCACAATTTTGACAGATAATTCTGAATAATGCTTATTGCTTTACAAAACGACGTTATCTAATAGCAAATTTCAACAGGAACATAAAACAGGTCTTCTTTATACGATCCGTATAGTAGTTTCGGAGTAATCGTCGTTTTCCTGAAACGTTATATTTTTGTTGTGATGTAATCTTCTTCTTCGCGTTCTCTAAGAGAAACTACAATTCAAACGTCAGCGCTCGAGGTATTAATATTGTTAATATTGACGTTTTCCATTGCGTAGTCCGCTCGACTAATGTTTAGTTATTATGTAACTGTGAATATACATAGTTTAGTTTTCTAGGGTTAAACACATTTCAGTGATTAAATAATAATTATATTCTTACATATGTGGATGTGAGCCCCAAATTTTGTAGGACTGTTCCTCAAAGGTGTGAAGTGAATGACGCATTTCCCGAGTGGGCGAATATTCGTACGAAGATCGATTTGTGAGGAGTGAGGGAGAATATATTATAGAGTGTACTTGAGGAAGAAGAAAAAAAACATAGCGGTTAGACGAGCGGGTAGCGTATGTACAGGGTGATTTTTAATTAAATGGAATCCTTGAAGTGGGTGAATCAGTACGAGCAAATAAGCACATTTTTGATTTGAAAAAATGTTATTTTTGAAATTTCAAAAACCTAATTTTCGAAATAAAGCGTGTCAAGCGTTGAGCGCCTTGCGCCATTTAGGGGTAGGTTAAATATCGAGCATAAAAATATTTGAGATATTTTACCTACCGCTAGATGGTGCAGCGCACTCAGCTCTTTTTATACTTTTATAAAATTATTGGGTGTTTCAAATCGTCGAAATATATATTTTTTAAATAAGTTTTATCAAAAGTTGCTTACTAGCTTGTATTGATTTAGCCACTTCAAGGATGCCGGTTAATTTGAACTCATTCTGAATATCAAGGAACTACATGCAGTATTTCAAAAGGTGGCCTCGGGTCTCCATCAGATAGACAACGAAAGCACCGTTTAAGTAGTGTTTTTTTAAACCATCCATAGCTTTGGTTGTGTTTGGTATAGAATTTTGTTTTTATTTTATCAGGTAGCCAATAAAATGAGGAAAAATATATAATACTGAAAAGGTAAGATAACGGGCTCGATTGCGTTTCTTCGTGAACTTAAATCGGAAATTAGTCGGTGTGAACGAGACAGGGCAATACGCTAGAGCGGAATGTGAGATGATCGGTTGTCACTTGTTCGCATTAAAACAGCCAGCCAAGGTCAAAGCTTACACCGCACGAAATGTGCTCGAATTTATTCGGACGGGTAGAAGTTCGACAGGTAGTATTTATTGACGATAATTTCGTTTCTTCCCTGGTTCCTCCTTTTTCTCTCCTGGTTTAGTAGAACCGCGTGTGTTTTCTTTATTTTCTCTCAGATTAATCCATATTTAATATTTAACATTTTAATTTATATATCTAATCATACTTCTCACACATCGTGCTTCGTACGGATGCTTGCTAGGGAAGTGTGTCATTCGTTTCGCGCCTTTTATGCCCAGTCGTCTTTTAGCGGGAGAAAATTATATTTACCTTACACATTAATCTGGGCCTGGTGGCAACGTTGACAAATGTCAAACTAGTAGTGACTGCCGGTCCGTCTGGGTCCATCAGTCAAGGAATGTCATTTGTGTCATTGTTGGTTGTTTATTGTTTATGAATTTGTTGTTTTGATTTTGTTAAAAACTTAACGTTCATTTACATGTAATTTTATTATAAACGATGCTATTAATCACAAATCACTTAAGTATATTAAGCAGTCTAGATCCGGAGATATGACATTGACACATCGACGATCGATTTTTAATCAAGAATTTCTGTCGTAATTGCTCGAGATGTCTTTATTCAGGGCTAAAGAGTGGTGGGCCTCACCGCCCACGTCAGAAACTGATGTATGTGTATGCAATCATAAAAGTATGGTGATTATGCGGATGCATGATGAAGGAGATAGCCTTGCTGTTGGAGATTTCAATGGCCACTTAAAAATATTTCGACCGAAGGGGTCGTATCAGCCGTCGGACTTGTGCCTAGAAATAAAATTGCAGCAGCCAATTTTGCAAATCGGAAGCGGGAAATTCATGACGTTGGTATCCTATTACCTACTCTTAACATCATCAAATTTCTGCTTATTATTTTAATTTTTTTGATAAGGGATTCTGATAAGGACCTCATTGCTGTTTTGACACCACGTCAGCTATTGATATATTCATTTCACACAAAGGAGGGTCACACTGATTACGGTAAGCAATGGTGCTTCCATACGAGGCAACAAGTGGCCGCGGCTAGTTGCCACATGCGAAGGCCCAGACAGTGGCGTACATTGAGTTTAGAGCTAAGCGCCAAATTTCCATCAGGTGACACAGATAAATAAAGGCCTATCGACAGAATTAAATTGTGTAGCCACCTTTCACAAAAAAAAACAATAAATTATAATTATTAAAGAAGGATGGGAAGGGCCTTTTTGATTTCCATCTTTTCAAAGATAGCTGCACATTTTTAATACTGATGATATAATTTGTCCATGTATTCCCATTTCCATTTTCAACCTCCATTAGAAATATACACTGAATCAATATTGATTTTCATATAAATTAAAACACCAATGTGATCGGAGCAACAAACGTACTTAAAAGAAAGTCTTTTAAAAATAAAAATTAGTCTACGGTTTCACTTTTAACCTTTTGAAAGCTAGTCCTTCCATGCAAAATTTTCGAAGCCCTCAAAAATTCGTTTGTTGAAGGTGTGTGCAGGCATACTAATATATACCCTTGGCTTATTCAATGGCAGGCTTCAGTGACAGGCTTTTACCGCAGTGGAGGGAGAAATAGAGCCGATAATTGCATAAATACGGATATACGGATAATACGAAAAACGCCAATCGGCGGGAGTGGCCACCCCGGGTTTAATAGACGCAGTGAGGGCATTATGGTGTGAGAATGGACCCGGAGCAGTATATTTAACCCATTGCATTTCGAGGTGCCAATCATATATCATTCTAGACCCCAACACATAGCTACTCCCTTCCAGTTTAAACGGAAGTTCTCTGCAAATACTACATAGTCGGCACCCGAACCGTCTGCCAACTACGCACTATTGCGTAGTTGGCATTCAATGTGTTAAACAGGAACGATGTAAATGTATGCGTGACCACCAGGCATGCCTGGCTACCAGAGCGAGCATGGGCGAGCACACCCGGCGAGTCATGGGCGAGCACACCCCTGACTTCTTCTATTATATTTCTTATGAGCATGATAGTAGACATTTCTTATATCATGTTCAGCATGAAAGTATGAGACTGCGGATGGAAGAGTAATATGTAACATGGATTTGCACCTGGGTAGGCAGTACTTTTATGTTGTCAGCACCACAGGGCCCAAGCAATCGGTGGAATATCTAACAATATCTCTCTGGGCAGTGCCGTGCTTGTGAGGGAGTGGGTGGGGGGGGGGGGGATAAAAAAGTCTCAGTAAATTATATTACCTAAGGCTTGAATTTCTAATTTTGTTTACTTGGAGATAGCAGGGTTATGTTGAGGTCACAGACATACATTGTGGCTCACTGGGATGGGGGTTAAGTGTTCTCTTAGTGTCGTTGGCTAGTAGTAGTAGTAGTAGTAGATGGAGTGGGGGGCTTGTTTCCAGCCCTTGATGTCACCTAGATCTGTAAGGTCTTTTGTAACTACCCACTGTGTGGTTAGGTCAATTGTCAGCTAGTAGCCCGGTACTTCTTACCAGACTAAGTAGGTCACTGACCTTCAAGTTGGGCAGATCGCTGGGTTCGAGAAAGGCTCGTCCCAGTAAACTGTGTCTTTTGGCGGCGAGCCCTGGACAGCGGCCAACAATGTGTATGCTGTCTTCAGGTTCCTCGCCACATATTCGGCAATCCTTGCTCTCAGTCAAGCCAAGGTTGAATAGATGAGCTCTAAGGGTCGTGTGTCCGGTGAGGAGACCGATAGTGGTTCTAAGGTTCTTCTTGCTCATGTCAAGTAGGGCCTTGGTTTTCTTCTGTAGTGGTTGCTCCATCATGGCTTTTGCCTGGCGACATCCCTGACTCTGTTTCCAGGAAGCCCGATGTTCCTGCTCCAAGCAGTCCCTGATGATTTTCTTACCTGTAGCGAAGGGGACCCCTACAGCTGGCTCCACTGGGCAATCCAGTGTGCCCAGTTTTGCCAGTCTATCGGCCTCTTCGTTTCCGGGTATGCCTTGGTGACCCGGTATCCACATTAGGGTG
The DNA here is from genome assembly GCA_944548615.1 of Micropterix aruncella. NCBI lineage: Eukaryota > Metazoa > Arthropoda > Insecta > Lepidoptera > Micropterigidae > Micropterix > Micropterix aruncella. Next base: position 10,185,453 of record OX155954.1, on the reverse strand, counting down.
ATTTTGTTGGATTTTCCCAATTTGTTGAGCTCCTGCATGCAGTCCCAGACCACAGAAGATTCTGTGGTGGCTTTAGCCAGAGCGTCCAGTGCTGCTCTGCTGTCAGAGCAGATGAGGATTTGTCTGTTTTTTACCTCAAGTCGACTTTGTAGTTTTATGCATTCCAATATGGCAAGTACCTCGGCTTGGAAAACCGTAGCGTATTGTCCAAGGGGGATGCTGATTCTGTGGTTGGTTTTGGGTCCGTACACGCCTGCCCCAAAACGTCCATTTGTTCCTGAGCCGTCGGTGAACCAGGCGTCTGCGTTGTGGCTTTGAAGCCACTGCGGATTTTTCCATTCTTCCCTGGTGGGGATTAGGATTTTATAGGATTTCTCTACCGAAATTTTTTTCCGTAGTCGATCCTGGGTCAGAGTGAATGGGCTTTTGTGGAGGAGGTTTAGCTCAGGATGATTGTGCCCTCCACGCTTCCACTCGCCCAAACACTTCAGTCTGTATGCTGTAAGTCTGGCGGAGTGGATGATGAGCTTGTCCAGAGGCGGGCAGCAGAGTGCCACCTCTAATCCCGCTGTTGGGGTGGTCTTCATGACGCCAGTTGCAGCCCTCAGGTAGTTACCTTGAAGGCTTTTAAGCATTTTTACTGTCTCAAGCTTTTTCACCCTGGACCACCAGACTATTGCAGCATAGGTTAGTCTAGGCAGCAGTACTGCCCTGTAGAGCCATAAGGCGACCCTGGGTTTGAACCCCCAGGTTTTTCCCATGACTCTTTTGCACGTCCACAACGAGGCATAGAAGGTTGTTCTCTTGCGCTCGAGGTGGTGCTTCCAATTGAGCTTTGGGTCTAGATAGACTCCAAGGTATTTAACTACTGTAGCGTATTCTATCTCCTTATCCCAGAGCTTGAGACACTCAACGGGTTCGGGTTTGTATTTTCTGGTGAAAATCATGGCCTTAGTCTTGCTTGGATTAGCGGATAGACCTCTGGCCTGGCACCAGTCTTGGGTGGTCTTAAGTGCTTTGTCCATGAGCTCCTTAAGTATTGATAGGAAGTTTCCTCTGACTACTATGGCCACGTCATCAGCGTAGCCGTAGACAGAGAGGCCTAGGTTTTGTAGATCTATTAGGAGTTCGTCTACAACGATGCTCCACAAGAGGGGGGAGATGACTCCACCCTGTGGACAGCCCTTAGCAGGGATTCCCGTGATGGAGGTGTCGCCTTGATAGACGGTCAGATTCCTATTTGATAGCATACTCAATGTCCAGTCAATAATGGTCTCTGGTATTCCTCGTCTGTGCATAGCGTTTTTTATAGTTGCATATGATGTGGTGTCAAATGCTCCTTCGATGTCCAGGAATACTCCCAGAGCGTAACCTTTCGCCGCTAACTGTGTCTCTATTGTGCTCACCAGGTGATGTAGGGCAGTGTCCGTAGATCTGCCCTCCCTATAGGCATACTGAGCATCAGCAAGCGGTTGAAGAGCTAGGTGGTTGTTTTTCAAGTAGCCGTCAACTAGTCTCTCCAGTGATTTCAGGAGAAAGGAGGTGAGGCTAATGGGTCTGTAGTCTTTGGCAAAGATGTGGCCGTTCCTGCCTGCCTTTGGAATGAACGTGACTCTTGCGCTGCTCCAGGCATGAGGGACGTGTCTGAGGGCTATGCTCGCTCTGAGTACCTTTGTTAGAGGGCCCAGCAGCTGGCTTAACCCTTTTTGTAGTAGGACTGGGTATATTCCATCCGGTCCAGGTGATTTGTAAGGGTCGAAGGTGCTCACGGCCCATTCTACTGCTTTTGGATTAACTATCTTGGCTGCAAGGGCCCACTCCCTGGGCTTGTGGAGCCTCTTGGAGTTCTCCCCTGCGGCAATTGGGTGTGAGGATTCCTGGAAGCCCGGAAAGTGTGTTTCCATTAGGAGCTTCAAGGTTTCCTTGGTGTCGCTTGTGTGTCCCCCCTCTGGTCGTTTAAGGCATCCCAGCTGGGGGCGGTTGTTAGAGCTGAGGATCTTGTTGAGCCTGGAGGCTTCGGAAGCTGTTTCCACGCTCTCACAAAAGTCCCTCCAGCTTCTTCGTTTGGCTTTAACAATGGCCTTGTTGTATTCGTTTCGGGCGTTTTTGTATTCCTCCCAAAGATGTTGCGAGTTAGTGTTGTGATTTCTCGCCCTATTGAAGCACCTTCTCAGCGTAAGCCTGAGCTTGGTCAGCTCTGGGTTCCACCATGGGACCTTTTTTGAGAGGTTTTTTTGTTTCAAAGGGCAATTCTGCTCGTAGGCGTCTATAACGGCATTAGACAGTGATAGTGCAGCTGTTTCTAGTTGCTCTTTGGTGTGGAATCGATTCGGAACCGTGGTGAGCTTGATAGCCAGGTCCCTATCGAATCCTTCCCAGTTGGTATTTCTAGGGTTGCGAGCCCACTGAATTTCCAATGAGTGCCGAAGCGTTAGATGGATCTGCCTATGGTCCGAGCCTGAGGGTTCATCTGAGACCCTCCAGTCTTGAACCAGGTCGGCCACTTCTTTTGTGCAGATCGTGATGTCCAGTACCTCCTGTCTTCTTGAGTCTATGAAGGTAGGTTCTGTTCCTCTGTTGAGGATGGTGAGTTCATTGCCTAGGATAAAGTCATGCAGGCTTACCCCCCTCGGGTTTATGTTGGAACTACCCCAGCACACGTGGTGGGAGTTCGCATCGCAACCCAGAAGGAGTTGGAGCCCGCGTTGTTTCGCATATGTCACTAGGTTGGTTATATCTTCTTGCGGTGGCAGGTCAGTGGAGTCATAAGGCATGTATGCTGACCCAATGAGTAGATCCACCGTTCTGTCTCCTGTCAAGTTGATTTTTGTTAAAACGACCGTTAGGTCATCGCCGCTGAGTTGTGGCAGAAAAGTGGCTGTGACGCCCTTAGTGACCACGCAGGTCCTGAGTTTCCGAGTCGGTTGGGCCTTATGAATGGTTCCGCAACCTCCTAATCCACTTATAGTATCCCTAACAATCCAAGGTTCTTGGATTAGTGCTATACTTGTCTGCGCCACAGCCATGCTCCTGGTTAATATCGCCGAGGCGCTTTTGCTGTGGTGCAAGTTGATCTGGATTATGGGGACTTTTAGGTGGTTCATTTTGCTGTACCTCCTTCCGTTCCCTCCACTGCGTCCGACTCCTTCCTAGGCTTATTATCGAGCAGCCTTACGGATGCCCGTGCTAGCCCACAGTAGGGTCGGAAGTTGCAGGCCCTGAGAGTGGCCAATGAGGAGTCGCTCATCAGACAGGCGAAGTGGACGCTCGAGGCATCCTTCTTCGTGCTCCCCCTGGCGACGGCCCACCCATCGGTCTTCAGACCTGGGTTTTGCTTGTCGAGGAGTAGAAGTACTTTCTCGACAGTGTACTTGGGCTCCTCCACGTGGACCACCACTCGATGGCGTTTGGGCAGCTCATCGACCGGCAGCACACACACGGATTCACCTTGGACGAGTAAGTCCGTGGAAAGGCTTCTGAGCCAGTTCCCCGTCTCCTCATCTGCGCACGAGAAGACGATTGCACCGTCCCTCTCCCAGCTGCCGGTAAAGGATGGTGTTTTAGTGCCAACAGGAATTTCCATGATGGCGTCCACAATCTTGTCCCGGATGGCTTCTATGTCGCCGGCTTCAAGTTTTTTGTCAGGGTAGCCCCTTATTATGAGGGCTAGCCTGAGGAGTCCTTTCGTGGCCTGGGCGTAAGAACCTTGGTCGGAGACTTTCGGTCTTTTCCCTGTCGCCTGATGGGAGGGGCTTGGGGTGTTTGGCCCTTGTCTGGGGCGTTTAGGAGCCCCAGGGGCCTCTGCAGTCCCGTCCTCCGGCTTAGAGTTAGCACTGGAGGCTCGGGGGTTAGCAGTTAGCCCCTCTCTCATCAGTTTTTTGTAGCGACGCCTTGCGGCGCCGTTATATCTAATGCGGGTTTTGGGTGGGCTTTTTGATGGGCCCGCCCCGCCGTCGTCGTTGGCTAAAAATTTGGAAAATTATTGTTCATCTAATGTGTAACAATTTTATTGTACTTTTATCTAGTGCTGAAATTGTATCTTGTGGTTATTTATCTGAAATCATTATAATTGTTTCTATTAGGCGCCTTAACATTAAACTTTTCTAAAAAAATGTTTTATCAAATTTGCCCTCCATCAGTAGCTATTTATCATCAGCTACTTACATGTGAGAGGCGCCAGGAGGGGCACAGAACTGATTTTTTCAAATCATCTCGTATACAACATATTCTCTGATAATTTAGCTCCCTGAAAAGGTTGATGTCACGGAATCAACTCCGATAGGGAAACTTAGAAAACTCAGTGATTTCTTGCAAATGATCTTCCTTAGCAACACAGGCGAAAATTTTGGAGAAGTATTGTCGTTAAATAACATCTTTTTATTGAACCTCATCTGACATTACCACCCTGCGAACTATGACTCTACTGAGTGGGAGCCTGGGAGCAGGGGAAGGGGAGGGGGGGGGGGAGGTATGTAAAAATCTGGCTCTGAGAGGTCTCGGTATGGCCATTAAAAAAAATACACAAAGGCAATAGAATGATTAGGTAGGAAAGGACCTACATCCTAGATAAAATTCTAAATAACACATTAAAAATGCCGTATATATCATCCACACTGTGTCTTAGGAGAGCTAATGGGCCCTTGCTGAGTTGGCCACGAAGACCCATTCTGTTTCAGGGTCGGTCACACTCACGGGTCAACACCCATCCGATGGCCTCCACGCATGGGGTGCGAGCCTGGGTAGGACACTGGGTCAACCAGTCTCCCCTGGGAACAATCCTCTGGCTCTCCTGGACGGTCTGCGCACCGAGCGGCGCAAGCCAATCGATTGTGCTCTCCGACTAACAATCGGGGGAGTCTGGGAACTGTATTGTTTCCTATAGAGCGGGGGCAGTTGTCTACCTTACGGCGACTGCTCTTGAAATGACCATTGGCCATCCGATCCCGGTTCAGAGTCGGGCAAAGGACGCCTTGGTCCGCGACAGATTCGGTGCACTCCGTTTCACCGCTTCGTAAGGGAGAGGACCGCGCAAGCGACCTCGAACTCGGAACCAATCGAGAGACCGGAGAAATCTGGTCACAATTGGTAGTGAGGGCGCGAGTATCTCGAGCCCGCCGGGTTTATTCCTGGCTCACTCGCGGTAAGGCGTTGGACTCTCACGGGTTGTGGCGTAGCTAGACGTCGGATTTGTTATGTCCCAAGTCTTCTACGCTCACTGCACGGTCGATAGAACGAACAATCGTTAAAACGTCCTGCGGTGACGGGTTCGCCCGTTGTGGTTGACAACTCAATATGTGTCTTAGGAGAATAAGTATTCTGTATTACTAAATGACATAGACTTGATTTATATGCATGATTAACTGTAATTGTTTCCTGGACTAACTCGAGTGGCGGCAACTTTGAAGCACTATATCTGTCGTCACTTGCGGAGTGGTCAAAGCTGCTGTAGTAGCCACATATGAAAGCGCCACCAGAGAGGTCTCTGGGCTTCAGAATATGGTACATTTCACTGAAATTCCACAGGTGACCAGCATGTACTCGTTGAAAGATATCACCATAAGCTACCTTGGAACGCTTATTGCTTTGTCTCTGGAAATTTCGGAGGCATCGTTAATCGAGAATTAATATGCGTTCAATCCATGGATGGCTGGTTGATATTCTACGATCAAGAAATGACCTTATTCAGCTGTTTATTGCCGGAAATAATTATACCTGGCCCTTTGGAATATGTGACCAAGAGTGACTCGTTTGTAACGTTTGGGTCCGGATGGACTATCAATTTTTATAGGTCTGTAATTATTGTGTTCATTCCATTTAGCTTTTAGCACAATATTAACATGCTTATTTGTAGCTATTTACATTTATCACAAATTGGGGATGTCAATGAAGATCATTTGCACAGCGCTAGAAAAATGACTGCGGAATGGATATTTAATATCGGCGAGAATATTCTCTCTCTTCAAAGTGTGCAGGTATATATATTATTTTCTGGATTTAAGATATGTTTTTATATTTCATAAAATAAAATGTCATTTTTATTTCTCACTAGATCAGTAATGATACTTCTGCGATATTTGCTCTTGGCGAAAGATACCTTCACTGCATCCACGATAACGGAATTTTGCGATTCATGAAAACATTCGATTTTAAACCCCGTTGCTGCTTCGCTTACCTGGTCGGATGGTATTATGGTACGAGTTAAATAAAATACAGTGCCGGATTACCCCATGTAGAGGCCTTTAAGTTTTCGAAATTCGGGGCCCCTTTTCACTTTTTGGGTCTCCCTTTGGGCTGTCAAACATTTTGATAATGATATAATGTAGAATAGAAGTGTATATAAACAAAACACGATCGCACCGGCAAAGTGGGCTATTAACCAGTCGCAAGCCTTCGTGCGCGAAAAACTGCGCCACAACTTTTTGGTCAATTTTGTAAATAAATACGAACAATATCGGTTTTTCATGAATTCACCCTTGTTACCTAGTAATTAATCTTTTTAGTCATGTATATCATATATTTATATAATACATATGGGGGCCGGCCAAAACGGTTACGCACGGATCTGTCAAACGACGCAAATAGGCATTGTTGGCGTCCGACCCGTTAAACATTTCTGACAATGCTTATGTCATGTAGCAAAGACAACATACCATTTTATATAAACAAAATACGATCGCACAGGCTGGCAGCGGCCAACTATCGATAATTTATAACAATTGTACTATTGGATCCTTACCTATGTAATTGCTGTTTTTTCGCAATGGCCACTTTGAACTTGGATAACTTGTGTTTGAGTTGGAATGTGAAATTCTAATAAATTTTAATTCAAGGCCATGTTACTCTTTTTTAAGAATCAGCTGCTTATTTGACTTACTGTCGTTTGTTTTTGCTCAAATATTTTCGTTTGTGCAACTATAGTAAAGTTGAAAATTTGCTTTATTTTCAAATATGAGATCCTGTGCCGGTGATTTTTATAACAGCTTCTTTCAGTCTGGCTATACATTTACCGTAAATGTGTACTGTTAAGAACTGCAAACAATGTTGAGCAGCTTGTGATTAAATAACCGAGCCTGCGTGACAACGCATAACAACAGATTTCCCTGCAAATAGTCGCAAAGTAGCAGGAGTTGCGGCTGGAGACTCTTGGTCACTCACCCTACTTGCCAGACCTTGCTCCAATTGATTTTTTTTCTTCAGAATTTAGATAACTTTTACGAGGGAAAAAAACATTTTTGAAGAGCCGGTGAAAAATACCTTCAAAGCATTCATTGGTTCCTGTCCACGAGAGTTTTACATTTACAGAGAATTAGGCAACTCCCATTAAAATGTCAAATCTGCATAGATAATAAGGGTCAATATTTCTATTAATTAAATATATATTTTTCATACAAAATTTTTGGCCTAAAATTTCCTTTATAGAACAGCAACTTCATAGCTAAGGACCCAATAATAGTCGGATCAAAAAGTTTAATATACATTTTCTCCTTAGAATTTCAATTCAATGATTTTTTTCTGTCTATTAGAACTAATTAAAAAAATCATGATTGTAATGATCCCTTGTCGCGGGGCCCCTAAAAGGCTAAAGCCCATAGACCAGTACCTACTGGGCCTATTGGATAATTCGGCACTGATAAAATAAATTCAATCTTAGACAACCAATAAATACACTATTGTACCTTATTATTTCAGAACCAAATTCAAGATTGCTGTACATGGTGGCGTCTGAAAACGCCCTACACATTTATGAAAACACATCATTATTATGGTCGTGCGAATTGAGTTTTGCACCCGTCGCTGTAGCAAAAGGCTATTTCAAAGGACTCGCTGCTGGAATGTCCTTATTAGGAATTAATGGTAACTTAACTTGTTCATATTTGGGTACAGAACCGGATCTGTTTGTCCCGCCGCCACTCCCCGAAAAATCTAATTTCAACGTAAAAAAGCTGGAAGAGGAAATAGAAGTCTTGCAACAGGCGATGGAAAGACTTAACAGCGAAGAAGGTATGGACATTGATTATAGAGGGTGTAAGATTGCTCAATGTTATAGTACGTTTTTGCAACGCTGGCGACATGCAGGTAATGCTGATAGCGTTGTCCGGCAAAAATAATAGTAGTTTATTTAGCCATCTATAATAATATTGATTGAATGTTTTTTTTATAAATGACATTAATTATAAAACCCATTATTTAACCAATAATAAAAATAATAACATTAAATTATTAGTGCCATCTATCGCATTTTTATATAGGCTGATATAACCACAGAAATAATGTGTTGAGATTAGAATGTCATCTATTAGATTACTTGAACATTAACCCCTCCTCTCGCGAAGTAAAAATTCAGCTATCACTTTTGTCCGCGACATTTTCACGCGTAAAATCGACGCGAGTTGACGACCTTGATACAAACGACCATAACTTGTAAACCACTACGGATCATAAAAAAAATTACTGTAAAATGATCGCATTGAAATTTGACATATAAAAAATATAACCTGGAAATTGGGGGAGTCGGCCGTTGGTCCTGCAAGGTATGTTAGGGAGTTACCGGGTTAAAGGGTCTAATTATTATGGATTGAAATTTGTACAACAAATTAAAATTGACATCTTTATGTAAATCGCGTTAAATTATCAAGAGCTATGATTTAAAAATTCATTTGTTATTATATTATTGTTTTATTTTGAGTTAGATAGAGTATAGGCACAGTTTACCGAGAGAACAATACTCTCTCGAGCGACAGGGCATTGTGGGATAGGGTGCGATGGAAGTGGGCAGAGAGGTACGTCTCGACAAACGCCTTTGATTAGCATTATGCGAATGAAGGTTGGCGACTTTTTCGAACGCTTGCATATCCGCGTGGGCCGAGTAGTGGACGTATGGCAGCCATATGCGAGCCCTTACGACTCGTGGCGTATTTGCATCGATTTCAATTTTGTTCTAAGAGAAGTTACTATCTGGTATGCTGTGGTATAGGTATGTTTAGAACGCCATCTATTGGGCTACTGAAGAGAAGAGTAGATTAATCAATATTTGGAACTATCGGTGCCATCTACACAATGTATTTCATAGTAAAATCCTAGCTGCCAAAACGTAGTACGGCATTTAGCAATCTAATACCCTGTATAATCAATGGTATGGATAAAATTGGAGACCCATACATATTTACTTACGATAAGTTAATTAATTAATTCGTTTTCTTGCAGAAATACATCAAATTAATTTGAGCGTAGAAAAAGGAATTCACATATATCTGAAATTCCATAAAGCATGTGATAGATTAGATTGCCAGGGATCAGAATTATTGGATTCACAATTATTTCTATGCGGCTTCGACGTTATAATAAATTTGAATATCGATATTGAAAATCTATCGGTATCATTTGTTTGCCAATATCCATTATTGATCCACAAAACCATCCTAACCGTTGAGGATATTTCGAAAAATAATTCGATTCATAATTTTTTATATGTAGATGAAGATGTGGATTTTGTTTCTTCTGATATTACGGTTGTGATCATTTGTGTTGATAAAAATGGGCAAATCCGCACTTTGGAGAAGATGATAATGATTCCAAAGGAATTTATGTTTAAATTTTGCGCTCCTGTGAAAGAAGCGGCTTACAAAATAACGATAACTACTAATTATAAAAATCCATTGAATCTGAGGAATTTGTTCTTTGGTGAGTTACATTTTTTAAATTACTTATTTGACCAGGGTTGCCAGATGTCCCGTTTTAGACCGAAGTGTCCGGTTTTCAAAGTCCTTATCCAGTTTCTAAATTAATAAAAAACGGACCTAACGTTGTAAGGTTTTTGATTTCAGCAAAAAGAGCGCGAGGAAAAAAAAACGAATTTTAATGTTTAATCCAAAAGACAATGGGCATTTTGGGCCCACTTTTCCAATAGCTGTAAATCGTATACCAATATCTCTTTATTTAAAGCATTTATTACTATAATGGCGAATCTCAATTATGAGCCGTTCGTTACCTGATAAATATGGCTAGTTACCTATATCAGCTAGGGCATTTAACACATCCAGGCATTGTATTTTTAATAACTATTTAAACGAAAACCATCGCAGAATACCCGCAACGATAAACTACCTAAGCTTTGTGAGTACAACTATATATTCATAAGAATGCTTGAGTTTGTCAGCAGTATATGGAGGGGAAATACTGGGATATGTTGCTTGAACTCTGTAATGTGTCTCATGATTTCACTCCTGCTCTGTTTCCTGACGTATGTAATATGCTAAGATCAGCTGTTCAACATGGTGTGCCCAGTGACACATCATGATATACTATCTTTTATGGATCTTCACTGCAAATAATATATTTTAAATAAATAATTGGCATAGGAGTTTCATGTAATTAGCCATAATAAGAAGATTCCGAGCTTCAAAACTCCCAAACGGCTCATAATTGAGGTAAGTTGTAATAGTCATAAATATTCTAGATAAATATATCTTTTCAATGGTAAATACATTATTGTTAGCGCCCATACATGTTATAGAGCATTTCAAAAGTTGCCTGGCGAAAATAGATGCCTTGCTAATTTCTGGCCCTCGTAAGGCCTGGATCTCTGACAATTATCTAACGTCACATTTGTCATGGCCCTTTCTTATTTACGATTTTACCAAAACCCAACTGTCCCGTCTAGATGCGCTGGTGACAGCTAGTTTAAAATCCTGGCTGTCCTTAGCCAAACCAGCTGACCCCTCGACTCTCTTCAGGTCCAAACAAAATTTTGGGCTAGCGCTTAAACTGCCCTCTCTGCTCTACGCCAACTCCAGAATAACCAAAAATTCGATTCTGTGCAATTCCAAAGATCCGGCAATATCGAAGCACGTAATAAGTGGCCGTAGTGATTCAAATGATCTACAAGCCCGCGTAGACTTCCACAAAAAGTTCCTTACTGGAATCAGCCAGAATGGCACTGGTCTGGGGTATGGCAGTACAACCACGAGCGACGTGGACTTGAAGAAGTCTCTTTTGTGGGGAGATTACGACAGCAAGAGTATGGCTCATGCTATTGGCCTTCAATGCCAGAATGATTGGACAACAATTGGGGACTTTTGCATTCCGCCTCAAATGCACTGGAAGGTAATGCTCTATGACTGGACGCCAGAGATGCTGAAATTTTATTTGAATGCCTTTCAGCATACACTTCCAGACCCCAGTAACCTCGCTCGTTGGAGCTTTGCCGAGGATAGTTCTTGTCCCCTCTGTAGCAATACCCCTTGCACAGCTAGACACATTCTAGCTGGCTGCAAGGTGGCCTTAGATCAAGGACGGTACACTTACCGCCATGACAAAGTTCTCGCTGCTATTCGCGAGGTAATTAGTCTCTCAGTGGCTCGTGCCAACAAGGGTTTGACAGTATCCTCCAAACCCCCAATATAGTTTGTGCGGGATGGCTCTAAAGGCAAAAAACATTTAACTACAAAACCTTTCTCAATAATCGAGAAAGCTACAGATTGGATTCTGGAGGTTGATTCGGTCTCTAAGCAGTATAAATTCCCTGAAAGTCTCGGATGCACAGCCCTCCGTCCAGATATAACTCTTTACTCTGTATCTCGGAAGGTGGCTCTTATTGTAGAATTAACTGTTCCATGGGAATCAAATATCCCAAAAGACCACGAGTACAAATTAAATAAATACCATGATCTTGCAAATGCCGTAACCCGGAACGGCTTCACTGTTCACCTTCACGCGGTGGAAGTTGGCGCTCGTGGCCTGCCAGCTAAATCTCTATTTCACCTCTTTAAAGATCTTGGCCTTTCCAGAAAAATAATCAACTCTTTCTTAGAAAAATTATCTAAAACTGCGATTTGCGCATCTCAAATTCTATGGCTTCGAAGGGGGAGTGAATGGGTGGTAAGGTGAACGCTCACATGTGGCAAGACAGCTGTCCTAAACCTACCACAGCCGGTTCGTAAGTCCGGAATCCACTGCTCACCCCCCAGAAGTGTAAAAAAAATAGTATTATGATGGGCCCGACTCCGGTCGGTGAATTCCATGGCAGCTCCGTTTGTATTTATTATATTGCCTGTTCTATCAGCGAAGAGTGTGAATTTTCGGATGCCTTTTGCATCAGGGCGAGTCCCCAGTGGACTGTAATAATATATTTAACTCACCCTCTTTCGTGGTTTACAGCATCCTTTATTTCAGCCAGGTTGGCCTCGGCAGTGAAGCTTCCTCGATTTTCCGGCTGCTGACTGACGACACTTTAACTTCTACGGCTTCCCGGCAATTAAAGCACATTTATTTTTCTAACTTGTATATTCAGAACTTATTAATTATTATTTACGGGCCCATTGCCCTATGATAACTCGCGATTACATTTATCGCGGTGACGTCGGTTTATAACACCCGAAAAGGTGCCCGTCCGTCTCCGACCTTTTTTGGCAACTAACTAAAAATGGCATCCTTCGCTTTCCTCACTGTTTACAATAAAAATCCTTCCGCCCCTTAAACGCCATGTCTATGCTTTTACTGGCCGGAACGATTTCACACCTTCCCTTATTGGTCAAAGGATCTAAAAGGAAACGCCTCTTTCCAAAATGGTATGCCAATATACTCATAGATAGCAGTGCACGTAAATACATTACTAAATGTTTAATTATGTCTACTTAATTGTATAATTATCTCTACTTATAACTAACAACTCAAATACGGTGATATGGTGATTTAGGGATGCTTCTGTATCATAGATTAAAGTTGATTACCATATCACCCTAATTACAAAATTAATTAATCTAATCACCCCAATTTACTAGGTACTCTAATTAGACGCATAAATGTTTACTAATTTTCATATCGGACCTGAACATTTTATTATATGTTAGTATATTTACTTAGTAATTTATGTTATCTTATACTAACAATCAAGCTTACATTAATTAGCTAAATAATAATAGGGTGTCAAGTTATTTTTTCTCACAGACCGTTTGGTAACCTTATCCTATTTTATAATATAATTATCATAGATCAATTATCTGATAACTAAATTAATCATAAGGTTTAGGGCGCGCCATTTGAGCAAGGGCCCGCCATTTGAGTAATGGCTGGGTTTTTTGAAATGTTATAGTCCTTTCAGAGAAAGCGAGGTCGTCTTTATGACAGGGTGCACTTCAGATTTACGTCTTCGAAAAGTTAACCCGTATGTGAACAATGGCGCAATAGTGTTGTAAAACGGACCAGCTACGCCTATTGTCTCTGTGCCAGGAAGGCAAGGGGTGAGTTCGGATTTCTGTGAAAGGACATATTATCTCGCCCTTTAAAGTGCAGGCGGCATTGTTCGCGAATCCGGGATACCAATAAAACGATTCCAAATCTTTGCTGCCTCACTGCGTGGACAGCGTTGTAAATAATTATTTTTTAACCTAACATTTCCCCCCCAGTGACAGACAGTGTCACTTTTGTCTATTAATTATTTGTAAGGGTGGTATGTTGCCTTCTACCTATCATTTTTAATGTTATAACTAAGTTTAAAGGGACTTTTTTATTATTAATCTACTTTTTAACTATTCTACGATGAGTCGCGCGATCTTACCGATGGAACGTCGATACAATCGATTATTTGCTCTCACATCTAACACGCGTACATTTCCTTTCTTATCGGGATACACCTTTTCGATTATACCCCTTGGCCAGTGACCGCGACTTATAGACGGGTCAATAATCAACACCAGGTCTCCTTCTTTTAGGGGCTCCGTAGTTTCTTTCCATTTCGGTCGCGATGCCAATGTTGGTAATATTTCCCGTAACCAACGCCTCCAAAAGGCGTCCGCTAGATATTGGCTATGCCGCCATTGCTTTTTACTGCACAGATCCTGGGGGCTGAATTGACCTGCTGACTGGTCACCGTAAGTGTATCCTAGCAAGAAGTTTAGAGGGGTCAATGGTTCGGCGTCGCGGGAATCTAACGAAAGGTGGGTCAAAGGTCGAGAATTAATGACCGCCTCGGCTTCCGTTAATAAGGTCGCCAATGTCTCGAGACGGGGCGCCTGTTCCTTTAAAACGGCTTTCAAAGCGTTTTTTACTGCTTTCACCATTATTTCCCAAGCACCGCCCTGGCTAGGACTGGCTGGCGGAATAAAACGCCAGGTAATATTTTTATTACTTAAATTATTTTTAATTGCCTCGTTGTCTAAACCGCTCATCGCCTGGCGAAGTTCAGCACAACTACCTTTCATATTGGTTGCATTGTCTGAGTATATTACTCGCGGCTTTCCGCGCCTGCTAATAAAACGCCTAATAGCCTGTATCATAGAATCCGTGGACAAGAATTCCAAAACTTCAATATGCACCGCTCTCACTGACAAGCACGTAAATAGTACACCGTATCGGTGTTCTTTTCGCCTACCAATTGTCACCGCCATCGGCCCAAATACGTCTAATCCGACGCAGCTAAAAGGTCTAGTATGGTGTTCTAAACGTTCCGCCGGAAGGTCTCCCATCAATGCGGTCACCGGCTTGGCCTTTTTTATTTGACAGTATAAGCAACGAAATAACTCCCTTTTAACACTACGGCGCGGATTTATAACCCAAAAACGCTGACGCAATGTCGCCAGCACACTCTCAACACCTGCATGTAAATTTTCGTCATGCCTTTTCTTTATCAATAGTTGGGTAAATTGATCTTTGCCTTCTATAATCATAGGATACATGGTATCATAAGGCACACCAAGCGCCGCGCCGATACGACCGCCCATTCTAATGAAACCTGTCCCATCTAGGAACGCATTTAAACCTTTCAGTCTACTTCCTGCCGGTAGTTTTTTGTTGTTTTTTAAGCAAAAAATGTCGCGGCCAAAACAGCGCCGTTGAGAATCTTTAATTAATTCTTTCTCGGCTGCGGATATATCGCAAGCAGATATATCGCGATTTTGGCATTTTCTCCGGCATAGGTTAGCGAATTTTTGTACATATGCCATCGTTCTAATCAACCGTTGATAATTGGAGAAGCGTTCCATGTCGATAAGTCCTTTATCCGTTTCATGGATATGAAGTGTCACCGCCGGTCGATATTCTAAACCCGCTCTTTCATCTTCCCGTAATTCATCTGGAATTTCCGCCGGCCAGAACTCGCGCCCTTGTTGTAGAAAGCTAGGACCTGTGAACCATCTGCTTATTGGAGACATATCGACGGGTGCGCGTAATCGCGTCGCATCATCCGCTGGGTTCAATTTGCCACTTAACCATCGCCACTCCTCGGCTTGGCTTAATTCGTCAATTACTCCCAAGCGGTTCGATACGAATTGTTGATATTCGTCACTTCGAGATCTTACCCACCATAATACGTTTCTGGAATCTGTCCAAAACACCTGTTCGTGGATCTCTATCGAGTGATCTTGTCTAATTTTATGACATAATTGAGCCCCTAACAAGCCCGCCGTAAGTTCTAAACGAGGTATACTTAAATTCTTTAAAGGCGCAACTCGCGTTCTACTTCCTATCAAAGTCACCATAGGTGTCGTGTCGCCTCTTATTACCCTCAGATAAGCGGAAGCACACATCGCTTCGGCGCTTGAGTCGCAAAAAATGTGTAATTCTCGCCTCTCCCCCTCTATTTTTGAGGTCTGATAGTAGCGAGGAATTTTGACATCGGCCGCCCTCTGTAAAAATACTAACCACTCCTGCCATGCTTTCTCTATCGAGCTATCTACAGCTTGATCCCATTTTATCTTGATTTTCCATACTAATTGCATTATGATTTTCGCCCGTACGGTCAATGTCGCGAGAAATCCCTGTGGGTCGTAAACGCTCATAATAACCCTCAATATTTCTCTTTTTGTTGGCGTTTTAGTGCCCGCGATTAATGCGCTATCCACTTTATGCATGCGTAAATCGAACGATAGTTCGTCGGTTTCGGAAATCCAATGCAATCCTAACAATCGTTGCACACCTAGTTCACTCCTTTCGATAGGTACATTTTGTTTTGCTATTTTATCCTCCGAAACCTCTGACAACACCCTGCTGTCATTGGTAGCCCAATTAGTTAGATGAAACCCTCCTTGAGTGTGTATATAATTTATTTCCCGAATTAAACGTTGAGCATCTCCCACTGTATCCGCTCCAAATAAAAGATCATCGCAGTAATGATTTTGCTTAATGGCTTTTGCGGCTTCTGGATACTGGTCTGCGAAACGTTCGGCATTAAGGTTACGCACATAATGAGAACTGCACGGAGATGACTTCGAACCGAATAAGAGGGAGCACATACGATAAGTTTGTGGTTCACTATCGCGGTTCTTACCTCGCCATAAGAAAAGCTGCTTGAAGCTGTCTTCTTCTTGAATTTTAATGCGCAAGAAAAAATCTTTTATGTCGGCAGAAAATGCAATGGGGTTTTCTCTAAACTTAAAAAGTATTCCTATGATAGAATTATATAGGTCAGGTCCTGCGACAAGGCAACTATTGAGTGACGTTCCATGGCAAGTAGCAGCTCCGTCGAAAACTACCCTTAACTTTCCCGGTTTGGCGGGATTTTCTACCCCAAAATGCGGCAAATACCATATATTTCCCATTGAGCTTAGAATGTCTTTCGGCACTTCCTGTGCGTAGCCCTCCGTCAGATAGCGCTCGATTTGCTTGCAATAAGCGTCGGCGAAAACTTTATCTTTATCCATTTTAATTTCTACTGATCGTAACCGTTTAAACGCCATGCTACGGTTTGGTGGCATAATAATTCCCTCTTGACGCCATAGTAAACCAGTGGTCCAAATATTGTCTTTTATAACGGTTGTAGTTCGCAACAGCTCTTCTGCGCGAACAATTTCGGGGTTGACTCTCTGTTTTTCTGGCCATTCTTCCTGGCGACGTAAACTTTCAGTGAGCAGATCTTCCAGGTGGTCGTCATGCCGGTTCGTGATACAGAAACTGTGCTCTCGGTTGTCGAAGTTCCCGCTGTCCAATTCCCCCACGGCCACCCATCCTAAGCGTGTCCGTGAAGCTGATATCCCGTTACTAATTGTGGAGAGTCCTCGAGATATAATAAGCTGCCAGCAATTAGCACCTATTAATAATTGCGGTTGGACTTCGGTTACCTCGCGCGCTATGGTATTTATATACTTTCGTCCGGTTATCTCGTCACGGGGTATACTTTTTAACAATGGGAGGTTGAGATTATTTATGCTGTATGCTTGCATTTCGTAAGACTTGCTTTCTTCCTCTCCTCTAATTCGAAATGTAACGGTTTTAGCATTTTGAGATGTGGCGGTCATTTCGTTTACACCATGGATTTCCAATGGTTTAGATGGCCCGTCTAAACCAAGTTCGTTAGCCACCGCCTGATCCAATAAAGATACAGTTGAACCCTCGTCCGCCAGACCGTATACGGTTTTAGTTCCTTTTGGACCCGTGATAACTACCGGTAAAACTTTTAAAAGAATATTATTTCTCTTAATCGTATGGGCGACTATATTTTCCTGGTTGTCATTATTCGCGCGAGCAACACTTCTATCTACTTCGTTTGGTTTTTTATTTTCTAAACTAGCGTTCGATAATAGAAAATGATATTTCGCACGCGGGTTCTTGCGATAAGCTGGACAAGAGCGACTTCCATGCGATTTTGATAAACATTTAAAACATCTCTTCATCTCTCTAATCAAAGCCCAGCGTTCGTCTAATGACAGTTTTTTAAAACTCTCGCATTTTGACAAATAATGATTTTCATCGCATTTAATGCATTTCACCGATTCCGGCGTTTTATCGCGAGCATTAAAAACGTATTCTTTTTTATGGTTTGCATTTCCCTTTAGCTTATTTTCGCGGCTGTGGCCTTGATATTTTTTAATATCTGCCCCGGCGATCCCGGCATCTTTCGAGCTAATCGCTAATGACTCTAACCATTTCGAAAAATAAACAATTACCGGTTCGTCTGACGTTTGCCTATTTTTATCGGCCAACCAAGTGGTTAAAAGGTTTTTCGGTAATTTGCCGATTAGATTGGATAACAGATCGGGATTAAGTAAATGATCGTTTCGCTCTAACGATTGGAGCGTGGCGATTAAGTTTTTAATTTTGCATGCAAATTTTGTCAAAGCTTCATGATCTATGTCCTCGCTCAGGTTACTCATCCTACGTACCTCACTTATGGTGCGGTTTATAACAGCATTAGGATTTCCAAACAAGGTTTCCAGAGTTTTTACTATTTCTGATACTTGATTGGGGAATAATAACAGACCTGATACGGCCTCTCTCGCTTTTCCTCTGAGTGCTTTTTGGAGGCGTAATAAATTTTGAGCGTCTGTCAGCTTTCCCACAGTGGTAGACTGTTCAAAAATGGCTTTAAACGCGATAAACTCTATAGGATCCCCTGAATATACTGGTAAATGGTTATCATAAAACGGTCTGGAAGAAACATTAGCAATAACTTGACAAACCTGCTCTAATAACTGTTTATCGCCGCTGTCTCCACTTGAAGAGGCGCCCGCTTTGGCAACCGGATGCGGCGCCGCGACGCCCGTGCCGTCTCCAGCTGTCTGCGCTGGCTGCGTGCTCGTGGCTGGAGTTGCCTGCGCGCTTGTAGCGCGCGCGTCAGGCGCAATCCCATTTCCTCGCGAACACAGCACTAGGTTTTCACTCACTTTTCCGTGTATTTGCCGCACTGATTGTTCGATGTTTTCTTCGACGATTTCCGTTGCGGCGACTCGTTCCGGGCCGGGTGGCATGTCTTGTCTCGATTCTCCGGTGCATTCGCGAAAATTATTTTCCGCCCACGCAGAAGTTCGATCGGCGACTGATTCCGCTCTGCTGGAGAGCTGGCGATTTTGCCAGCTTTCGGCGGTGGATTCATGAAAAGATTCTGACACAACTTCCAGAATTCTACGTGCGTGATCTCCTTCCGCTTCCAGCACTTGTTCTTGTTCCGCTAAGTCCGCTTGAGTCGCTTGTAATGCTGCTGCCGCGCCCGCTGCTCTTTTTCTTTCTTCCGCCTTGGCGATTTCTTCCTTTGCTGCCGCCGCCGCGATTAATTTAGTTTTTTCTGCCTTAATCTTCGCCGCGGCTCTCGTTACACGTAGAATTTCTTCAGAGGCTTCTTTAACCTCCTGTAGACGCTCGCTCCTTCGGCTTATTGCCGACGATGCTGTAGAGTTGGGCCTGGTTGGCTGTCTCTTGGATGCTGTAGACATTTTAATTCTTCGTTGATCAACACAGATTCTTCAAATTTTCAATTTTTCTGTCACTTATTGGACTTGGTGATCTCCATCCGGCTCGAATATGACCAATTATGTTCTATCAGCGAAGAGTGTGAATTTTCGGATGCCTTTTGCATCAGGGCGAGTCCCCAGTGGACTGTAATAATATATTTAACTCACCCTCTTTCGTGGTTTACAGCATCCTTTATTTCAGCCAGGTTGGCCTCGGCAGTGAAGCTTCCTCGATTTTCCGGCTGCTGACTGACGACACTTTAACTTCTACGGCTTCCCGGCAATTAAAGCACATTTATTTTTCTAACTTGTATATTCAGAACTTATTAATTATTATTTACGGGCCCATTGCCCTATGATAACTCGCGATTACATTTATCGCGGTGACGTCGGTTTATAACACCCGAAAAGGTGCCCGTCCGTCTCCGACCTTTTTTGGCAACTAACTAAAAATGGCATCCTTCGCTTTCCTCACTGTTTACAATAAAAATCCTTCCGCCCCTTAAACGCCATGTCTATGCTTTTACTGGCCGGAACGATTTCACACCTTCCCTTATTGGTCAAAGGATCTAAAAGGAAACGCCTCTTTCCAAAATGGTATGCCAATATACTCATAGATAGCAGTGCACGTAAATACATTACTAAATGTTTAATTATGTCTACTTAATTGTATAATTATCTCTACTTATAACTAACAACTCAAATACGGTGATATGGTGATTTAGGGATGCTTCTGTATCATAGATTAAAGTTGATTACCATATCACCCTAATTACAAAATTAATTAATCTAATCACCCCAATTTACTAGGTACTCTAATTAGACGCATAAATGTTTACTAATTTTCATATCGGACCTGAACATTTTATTATATGTTAGTATATTTACTTAGTAATTTATGTTATCTTATACTAACAATCAAGCTTACATTAATTAGCTAAATAATAATAGGGTGTCAAGTTATTTTTTCTCACAGACCGTTTGGTAACCTTATCCTATTTTATAATATAATTATCATAGATCAATTATCTGATAACTAAATTAATCATAAGGTTTAGGGCGCGCCATTTGAGCAAGGGCCCGCCATTTGAGTAATGGCTGGGTTTTTTGAAATGTTATAGTCCTTTCAGAGAAAGCGAGGTCGTCTTTATGACAGGGTGCACTTCAGATTTACGTCTTCGAAAAGTTAACCCGTATGTGAACAATGGCGCAATAGTGTTGTAAAACGGACCAGCTACGCCTATTGTCTCTGTGCCAGGAAGGCAAGGGGTGAGTTCGGATTTCTGTGAAAGGACATATTATCTCGCCCTTTAAAGTGCAGGCGGCATTGTTCGCGAATCCGGGATACCAATAAAACGATTCCAAATCTTTGCTGCCTCACTGCGTGGACAGCGTTGTAAATAATTATTTTTTAACCTAACATTGCCCATTGTCCTTTGTGTTCCTGAACTATGTATGAATGATATTCCGATTTTCATAAAATGAATTGATGTCATATGACCTTTTGAGACTATAATTAAAATAATTAAACATATTTTGGGCATGATTGTGTATTTACAATTAAGAAAGAACTGTTTTACTCATGAATCCAAGGAAGCATTCACACCAGACGCTCTGAACGTATACAAGAAGTCTGATACGTGGATAAATGGTATTCTTTCGATAGTAAACTGTATGAAACAATTACCTGCCTTAATTTAAGCGCAACGTTGTGATAGAGGCTTATCTGATGAAAAGAGGATAGAATAAAATTAAACTTCAAATTAGTTTGTGTCCGTCGTTGATCTATATGTAATTAGCAGCACATAAATAGTGCCAAAAATGCTCATTTTATAGTTTTTTTTGTTTATTTAAACCAAATTGAATAGAGTATCAACACATTTTTCCATCAGCTATTATTATTCAATGATAAAAAATAAAATACCAAAAATATAGTATGCCGCTGAGCACAGAGGTATTAATGACTGTTTTAGCAGCCGCGACGTCTCTATTGCAAACTTATATGTAGAGACTGTCAGATGTGAGCAATGTATACATGTATGTCTTTATTTATTGTCTGTCCCCCTCCTCCCCCAAACACCCCTAGTCAATCCAAGCACTGTGGTTTTTTTCAAACCCATCTGGCAACTCTGTATATGAGTAGAAAATTACGAGTATGATTTGTAAATTATTCATTTTCAGAGGGCAACTCTGGTGATGGAGATGAGAAACAGACTGCACTGGGATTGTGCAAAATTAATGAGAATGACAGCGTCACCATAATCCCTGCTAAAACTAACCAAAGATTCAGATTCCAAAGCGACAATATTTCGTCATTGTATATAATTATTAAAGATTTCTTAAGGCTACTAACTTTAAGAAACTTGCAATCGCAGGAAACGTCGAAGCAAACTGAGCTTCAAGTACATTTACATGGAGCGATCGGATCTGATATTTTGAACACTTTTTTCAATTGTATAAATGCGCACGCCGAAAGCAAACTGCTGCTCACAAAATTACGAGCTGACTTAAACATTCTCACTCGACAATTTATATTAATACAAAAACGACTCTTGGTGAAATATTGTGCATATCCTCCAGCGAATTGCGAAGGCTTGGAATTCTTAATGAAGGACACTTTCAAACGGATATCGGACACTAATAGACGTGTTTTAGAGCAGCAGCTTATTTTATCAAGGTAAATTAAATAGAACTAAATTTAATGACAATGGGTGTTAAAATAAATCTATCTAATGATGTCTTTTTGTTTAAGGAGAGGTTGTCAATTAAGCACTTCGATCAAATTAATTCTTTTGCTGCTTAAAATTTCCGGATTAAAAATTGAAGAATTAAGTGCATTATACGGAGCGTTATCGCCAGATATATTTACTAAGGAGTATCAGGTTAGTTTCATATAGGTATTGCAATAAAAATCACTGTCCTGTGCATCTGGCACATTATTTGTATCGGTTTTTATAGGTTTTCAGGATTATTCCTTTATTTTACATCCTCGGATTATTCCTTTACCTATTCATGATTCAGGATTATTAATTTATTTCCATCCTAATATCAATATTTTCTACCGAAGAATCATTCATAACCTAAAATACATTTGACAGTTTGCTGTTACCTTTTCCACCAACATTTATGTCAGTTTTGCGATGTTACGCCCCATCTACACGTTGGCTAACGTTGGCCGCATTGCTTATCTCTCGCATTTTTCATTCGTGACGAGTGGTGTTGACTCACTTCCACTTTAGCGGAAAGCTAAAGCATTGGCCAACGTGTAGAGGGGGGCATCACAACATAAAATTTGCAAGAAAAATAACAATAAAATAAAATAAATGTACATTATTAACCGTAGCATACTGAATACACCACGAGAGTACTAAGGCTGTGAGTGAATGCGACAGCGGAATAGAAAGAGATAACTGCATATGGGGCACCTCTATACTTGTCTAATCGCTCATGCGCGCTTATCAATCTTTAATTGAGTATAATAATTGTGCACTCAGTATATATTTACATGTGTCCCGCGCATGCACATGCGATTTTCTTGTTTATGCGATTTAGTCGTGCAACTAAACAAAGATGGAGGGGCCCATATGAGGCTTTCTCTTTCTATTAATCTATCAATTTCTCAGGGTGGTCGTGTGGTCTATTCTAGTATGACTGTGTAATTAACAGATCACTGCATAGAATAGAATAATTTTATTGAATTTTTATATTTCATTTAGGATAATATTTATGTACAGGTGAGTTTGTAAAACAGAACAGCATGGGGAAATCCGAAACTATTGCAGATAGTGAAAAATATTTTGGAGAAAGTTCATCTTTAAAATTGTCTACCTGCGTATAGTTTCTCAGTCGGTAGATATGTCACTTTTTTTTAATTATTTATATGGGATAATTAAGTCTGATGAGTCTTTTGTATGGGATAATTGAAGTTAATTTTGAGCAACTTCTAAAAAATTTAAACAAATGTTGCATTTTCCTGATTTGTTTCTTTAAATTTGAAATTAAAGCGAATGTTGTATTTTTTTTTTTTTGTAAAAGTGATTTTATAAAATATGGATTTTTCAAAAAAGTAATAATGGCACTTTTCATTTCTCCGAAAGCCGTCTCGTGACTCCTTTTAGCATTCTTCTCTATCTGTAATGGTTTCGGGTTTCTCTATAACTACTGTCTTGCTTTAAGGAACTCACCTGTGTATGTTTTTAAATGTTCTATCCTGCATCTACATTAACTCTGTGGCATAGTGGTTAGGTCGCCTGAACATTGTAAGGTTTTGGGTTTTATTCCCGACTAGGTTCGATTTTTCATTGGGTTGAAATTAACAGAATTGCACTTGAATTCTGTCGATTGAATGCAATAACAAGACAATACACCTATATCAGTGGTTCTCAAAGTGGGCGATAATGCCCCCTTGTGGGCACTGGTAGCCTAGAGGGGGCGGTAAGGGGCCCAGAAAAAATGGGGGGTGTTGAAGTGGTTTAGGGGGCTAAAAATCAAATTCAAAAATGGCTACCAAGAATGTTGGCTACAAAAGCAACTCCCGCAATTATACCCTGGATTGTGGTCGATCGATCGTTCAACGATTTTTGATAGCATTCCCATCGTCATATTTGTGTGAACGTGGATTTAGTGTTGTGGCAACGCTGCTTATTAAAAAAAGAAATCGTTTGCATTATAAATTAGAACCTGATATCAACAAACTTGTTAAAAATCATTAGATTCATCCTTCACATTAGGTTAGTTTTAAAATGAAAATTGATTATGTTTGTTTTAATTTGAATAAACGATGCTCTTAATATTATAAAGTTGCGTTTCAATTGCTCCCACTGGTAAAAAAGTCTCGTTTGGAATTAAAGCGATGAATGTCATTGTGGTTTTTAATATGTTGTAAAGTAAAAAAAAATGGGGGCGCTGAAAAATAATTGATTTTCAAAGTCGATAGACAAAGTGGGGTAGACGAAATAAGTTTGAGAACCACTGACCTACATCAATGTTACATGGACACATAAATACACACTCTTCATTGTGTAACATAATAAACCTGCCCATTGTGAAAATAACAATAAAGAGTAATGACATATTTTACAGGACTGGGAGGAAATTGTCTGTCAATCTGTGCCTCACTTACTAAGAACTGAATTTGCCAAACCTGATAAAAGCAGTGACAAATTGACACCCCTGAGCAATGAGGATATACTTATGGATGCAAACATTAAAAAATTAATTAAGTACATAAAAGTACTATTTGACAGGGCAATGAAAATGTGTGAAATGAATGTTGTTAAAACGACTTTTCCTGATCCAGAAGCATTGCAAGAAAATGAAGACCAAGGTAAAGCACTCATCTCAAATTGTTTCTCGTAAGTCACCATTGTAATTTGTTGCTTTGTTAAAATAGTTCATAATGAAAAATGGTGTGACATGGTAACGACAAATGGTAATGAAAGATGAAAGAAGGTGAGTTTTTAATTAATGACATCCTTGAAGTGGGTTAATCACTACGAACAAATAACCAACTTTTGATAAACACTTTCGAAAAAAAAACAAAAAATTTTTTTTTTTTTAAATTATTATTTTTATTTTAATGTATTGAAAAATAGTATAAAAAGAGTCAAACCGAGTTGCGCCATCTAGCGCTAGGTAAAATATCGTGAATATTGCTTATTCGCGATATTTTACCTATTGCTAGATGGCGCAGCGCGCTTAACGCTTGACAAACTTTTATATATTAGTCAAGTTTTTCGGATTTACCAAAAAAAAAACATATTTTTTTTTTTGTTGATCAAAAGTATTTAGTCATACTTTCACCCACTTCAAGGATGACACTAATTAAAAACTCAGCCTGTATTTATATATTTAAAATATTAAAATGAATAGAAAAATATTTTTTTTCAGATGCTGCAGAGGAATTTCTAGAGGAAAAGTGAAAATGATGGCTGTGTCCTAATTTGGATTTTTATTTATTTTTAGAAACATATTTGCACAATGTTGTTTTATATTGTTGTCTCGTAAAACATCTAGTCAATGTTCTAGTGATTAATTATTATGGTAACTATTATTATGAAAGCTTTGTTATCGTGCCTTTGACTGTAATAATTGTTTAAACTTCTATCTGTGATAAATGTATCAAATTTGTCTGTTGTAATCTCGCACAAAAAGCTAGTGTTTAAATAAATGTTTATTTAAAAAAACTGCCTTTAACTAAATTACACCAGTCTCAACACATGCTATGATGTTAATTAAGTTGTTTACGGAACAGAATTTATTACTTGCATATCTGTAGTTTAAAAAAAAATTGCTTTATTATATCTTGCTTATTGTGAGCTTACTTTATTAGCTTACTAATCATTTGAAATTACTGCAAATACTCGCATATAAAGTGACTTTCAATGCGTAGCAGCGGATGTGGATGATCATGAGACTCAAGAATGGTGTAAATTAAACGTAATCATTTCAGGGGGGAGATATGATAGTTGGTTTTATGATTGTATCATTGCCGTTGGCTAACCTGCCTTGTTTCGCATTCCCCCCTATTGTATTATCTTTGGCATTCCCGTTTTATTCGCGGACTGTCAAATTGTGGTGTGCGTGATCATCTTGTATAATATATAAGATGACCATGATGATTATATCGATGTGCGTGATGATGGATTTCATGGGTTGGAGGCTTGAAATTTATCGAATTGTTTTATCTATCAAAAATCTGTGCTGATTAAACTAAAATGTTATATTTGTGATATTTAATAATTGGATAAAAAGGAGATACCTATTTGGTATTTTTTAACGTTTGAGTTAGGGTTCCCATACGTCCTTGCCATTGGCTAACCTGCCTTGTTCCGCATTCCTGTTTTTTTTCGCAGACTGTTTCGTGTGTCATGCGTGATTGTGGATTTCATGGGTGGACAGGTGTAAAATTTTAACGAAATGTTGAGTTATCTATTGAAAATCTGTGCAGATTAAACTAATGTGTAATGTTTTGTGATATTTAAGTACCGTAATCGGATAAAAATGATATATTTGGTATTTTAACTGTTTGAGTTAGGGTTCCCATACGTCCTTGCCGTTGGCTAACCTGCCTTGTTCTGCATTCCCGTTTTTTTCGCGGACTGTTTGTGGGTCGTGCGTGATGGTGGATTTCATAGGTGGACAGGTGTGAATTTTAAAGAAATGTTGAGGTATCTATTGAAAATCTGTGCAGATTAAACTAAAATGTTTTGTGATATTAAAGTGCTATAATAGGATAAAAAGGATTAATGTGGTACATTTTCATTTCAGTTAGAGTCCTCTTTTATTTTAAAACGTCCTTTTTTCAAAGGCCAAGTCCTCTTTTGTAAAATAAATGTCCGTGTCCGGAACCATTTTTTTCAGTATTAGGTCCGGTATTTTTTAAATATTTCAGTTAGAAAAAGTCCTCCTTTTCACTACAGAGAAGTATTTCGGTTTGATATCGCGTTTCGCACGTAATTTTAGTCGATGAGTTGATCGTGTGTATGGTCCAAAGCTCGTCACGACACGACAATCGGCAAGCGTCGCTGTCACTTTGAACGCATGCCAGCCTACGTTCAGTGGACTATATACCCTCTCAAAGTCTCGATACTAGAAAAACTACCTGCGGCCGGCCTCGACCAATGATATATTTATGTTCACTTAGATATCGGCTTCTTTGGAGTGTAGCTGGTCCACTGAACGCAGTTATTCCATGAAGGGAGATTTTTTTTGCGCCAATATCGTTTTTGTCTTGTTGACTTATAGGGACAACAATATAGATAAACAAAGGTTCTGCAAAATATCAAGATGTACTGAAAAATAGTTTTAGTGCAATTTAAACAATTAAATGTCATTTATCCCTTGATTTTATTCATAAAAGTACGATTATTCATAAAAGTAGGTACTATGTAAAGTAGAAAATGACGTTATTCTTCGCCAAAATTTTAATTCTTTGCTACTAAAAAACAGCCCCCTTCGATTTCAGTCCTCTTAGTTTCGTCGTAGTTCAAGTGAACGGTTGACTCATCATTATGAACAGAGGACCGAAATCATGCGAGGTGAAGTGACATAGGGATTCATCCCCCCTCCCTCTGCTCAAAGCCTAACAAATAAAAATACTCTTTGGATGCAAATTAATGTTTCATATCAAATCTTTCCACCGTATTGTTTCATAAAAGTGTCGACATAAAAAGGAGTTTTTTTCGTCTCTTATAAATACACCCCATTTTAATTACTTTCCCGACTAACCGAAGGTTAGGGAAAGTATTGCTTTTGAGATGACGGAAATATTCATTTTGACCCCCCCCCCCCGAGACGATTAAGATCATTTCCAGATTGAAGTCTGTCTGTGTATCTGTGCGTATGTGACTGTGTATTCTTCCACGATAGCGCACAAACGCTTCATCCGATTGAGCTGGTATTTGGCATGCAGGCATAATGTGGTCATGGCAAGAGTTAAAACGATTGAAATCTGTCCACCTTTTTTAAATTTGTTATATTTTTATTTTCTCTGCTCGGAAGTTGCGGTCATCTAACGCCATCTGTTACCCGCGTTTGACACTATTTAGCCGCGGCTGCGGTTCGTGTCTTCGCTTAGACGCGGACGCGCGCTTTCGAAGTTGTTACACTGTTTTTCCGCTAGGTGGTGTTACGCTACTATGCGAATGTTTCGATTTTGATTGAAATAGAATAAAATGTTACGTTTATAAATTCCAATGTTGTTTACTGAAATAACGCATCGTCCAACATTCCTATGATAGTTACTGATAATTATGTTGTTTCTGGGAAGTTTTGCTGGGGATGTCTTGGGGTGCCAACACGTAACAAAGCGCGCGGCACCCACCAAACTGGAATTCCCCATACAATGAAACGAAAATACGCCGGATTTCGAGGGTTGAATCCCAACTACCCCCGGTTAGTGCCTAATACTAGATACTAAAGTCTTGGATTCTCCCCGATTCAAAATTTTTGGTCGACTTTTTTTTATTCAAAAAAAAATCGGGGGGGGGGCGTCCCATGTTCCGGGGGGAGAGGCGTCCCCTGTGCCCCCCCTTCCCCTCCCTGGATACCTCCGTGGACACAAACGATTTTTAAAGAATATATAATAGACGTAATTGGGCACAAGGACTACAGAACTGCAAAGGTAAGTTGGTATATAATAAAAGATCTGAAGAGATCCGGCTCGAAGGACCAAATGCTAATCACTGTGCTTTACGAAATATGCCTTGAGACTTCAATGCGCGAGTCCTCAATTACGGCGGCGAAGCGACAAGCGGGCGCTGGCGACGAGGTAACAAGATAAGACCCGTAAGCGACTCTAATAATATCGAAAGACCCATGTAAAATAATTACTGTACAATTTATTGTGCGGTTAAGCGACTTTACAATGTGTACGCAGCCCGAGCGAGATCTCGTCCGCCGATCGGACTAGATGAGAACGGAAGCGATGGCGGCGCGCGGCGACGTTTGCTCGTTTCGAGGACGACGCGACGTGACAACCGGCTAATTGACATGAAATATCTGCACATTGTATTACTGCACCGCGACATAAAGTGACATGTCGTGTTAGCTAGAGTCGTTTAGATTATGATAGTGCGCGCTCGAATTTCAGCATCTCATTGGATTGCGAAACGGACAAAGACGCAGCGATTGGCGACTTTGGACATTTAAATTAAATGAAGTATTACGGGGAAGAGCGACCAATGTCCTTTTTTGTGAACATGAGATACTAACGTCATGTTGTGGCTTTTTCCCAAACGAATCGAAGCATGAATCGATTTTCCAAAGAAAGATTATAGCCTGCCATGAAGAGAGAAGAAAACGCGTGACGGAAAAAAAACGGTCAAAGTCCGTCGTCACCGCTTGGACTTTGATAGTTCTTCACCCTCCTCACACGTTTTCTTCAGTCCATGATCTTGTTTTCGAAATCCGATTCATGCATTGATTCGCTTGGAAACAAGCCACAAGATGGCATTACTATGTCATAAAAAAAAAATACATCGACAGGAAAGAACGATCAAAGTCCACGCGATGACGGTGGATTTTGATCGTTCTTCCCCGTCAGGTCCAGAGGTGGAGTACCTCGATGACCTGACGCTGAAGAGGAATTGTAATAGGAAATGCCGATCAAGGATAATGACTTTTCTACGTTTTCGCTTTTTCCGGAGGTATTATTTTAAGTAAAATGTTTTTTTTTTTTAGAAACTCATTTTCTTGTTATTATATTATGCTTTTAAACAATAATACTTTTTTTCTGATGTGGAATTTAAGTAAAATGTATTTTTTTATAAACTCAAATATTCTCTCTACTCAATATACATTGATTATACAGTGTAAGCAATGATTTACTAAAATATATATTTTTAAGTTAGTAAATTTTAAAAATGGTATTACCGAAAATTTAAAACAGGTGACATTGGTCGTTCTTCCCCGTGTCGTAATCCTTCAAATAGAGATTAGGCTAAAGCTCAGCATGAAATCAAAGATCGAAAGCCAAAGAAGAATAAATGGGGATCATCAATGAGCGAAGCGTAATTTGAGCACAAACTCAAACTGATTATGCGCTACCTACTAAATAATTCATGTTTCCATTTCTAGCGATCTATGAGCTAAGCCGAGCGAGCGATCTCTAAGTGAAATATAGCATGGAAATGATCATCCATCACCAAGATGAATGGTCTGAATTCTTAATTATGTCAATTTAAATGCGGCACCGCAGCAATATAAATTATCATGGCAACTGCCATGCCCTCTTTTGGCGAGAACGCTGTGCGTTTAACTGCCAACCTTCGAAATGCGGCAAAATTATGGATCGAGATAGAAATAGAATCACACCGAAGAAGATAAAATTATTTGACTATAAAATCGCAATAAAACCTTTTAATTTTGGGCAGGCGATTGGCAATATAACTGAACGGTTATAACTTAAACATTTATAAGTGGAGTTTAAAATTCATACGACATACTCCATTACGGGCGAACCGGCCCCGTAATGATTTCCATTTTATGAGCAATATTCCCGTAATGAGGCGACCGTTCACGGCGGGAAGGCATTGAGAAGACACTGCCAACTTATTTACTTTTTTTTTTATTGCAGAATCGATTATACGAGTACCTGTTGCAGAACATAATAAGCCAAGTTTCTCTGTAAAAATATTGATGGTTCTTTCTTTCTTTCTTCTGATAACTTTCTTCTGATATTGTGGTACAGGGCTTAAACAATTCTTTTCTATGGATACCTAATTAGGTACTATGTTGACACTAGGAACCACAAGTAATGAGTTTTCCAACTATTGACGAAACTAGCAATCATATTATACAATTCGATGTGATAGTAATTAACGAAGCTTATTAGTTTTGAAATAGTCAAATTCGCGCAACAAAGTAACGAAGCAAATTTTCTTTTGCTCTGTAGTCGTTGCTAGATCGTCGCGTCGCATAATTTGCCCGTTTACGCCTTTTATGACGGTATATTACCATAATTTGCATTTCGTGCAGCAATTTAATATGCAAATAAAGCGGTGATAAGCTTTTATTCATAACGCGATCGATCGCGGAGGCTCGCATTGACGATTTCGCACGCCAGCTTGCGTGGCGCGTTAAATCTTACGACATTTATTTTGCTGAAATTAAAAGGCTTTTGGCACGGAATATATTTCTGATTTATCTCCCGGAATTAGGCATATTTTCCGGATCAAGTGCAAGGGACTTCTAAAACATGGGGCTTTCAGAAGTGCGCGGTAAGTATACCTATATGATCAAAGAGTAAGAACAATTTTGAGATTATGCGAGTTTCGATATATCGATCTGGTTAGTTTTTTTCGTAGGTTCGTAAAATTGTTTGCAATATTTTTACCAATGTTCCCCCATATTGATTTCGTACTTTTCTAGCTGTCGTTTAAAAGTTGTTTGTACAATGTGCCATCCGTACATTCACAGTGGCCAGGCGCCGGGGTGTGGCTTCGGTCTCGGTTGGCGTTGGGGGTGCCGCTCCTAATCCTAATCCTGGTTCCCCCTCCCTTCTCTTACTATTCCAGCACCTCAGACCTCATAGTAAGATCAACTCTCCCTAACCCAAAAGACTACTTCCCAAGATCTATTCCCACTGTATCTTTTCCTCCATTACCTATGTCTCATCGTCTAACTAAATTATTCCCTAACAGGCATCCCTTCTTACGTTTATCCCTGTAATGTCCATGTGTTTTCTATGTTAAAACAGTGTTGTCCTTTGTCTTTGTCTTTAAACAGTGTTGTCCTTTGTCTTTGTCCGTACGTTGGTCACTAACCATAGTTTTCACCCCGTTGTCAAGACAACACAGCAAAAAAAAGTAAAAACGAAGAAAAATTCGCTATATTGGCACAAACGCCAGCAACCAAGTTGCGTGGAATTGCCACAAATAAGAAGAAGAAGAGAATCTAACGTTTGAAAGTGACTTCACCTGAGCACTTTCGTGATCGATCAAAGAATTTGTATTAAGTTTTGTTTTTTAAAACAAAATGAAGTGTTGTGGTAGAGATGTTGAAGAAAGCTTTTCCTGATGATGTTATGTTACTCGTAGCATTTAAGAATGGTACAAACGGTTTCAAGATGGCCGCGATGAGGCGGCTGATGATTATGAGTGTCTGATGATCTGTGCATTATGAGTTCTCAGCACCAGGTGGTACAGCTAATAAAGAGGTGCAAGTATTATTGCCAGGTGGTGCAAGTATTATTTGTAAATTCGAAGAAAAAGACCAGAACTTTGGAGAGGCAACTCATGGATATTACCTACACCAAGATAACGCACCAGCGCACACAGCTCAAGTGATTCGTCAGTTCTTGGCCAAGAACGACATGAATTCGATGCCACAACAACCCTATTCTCCAGATATGGCCCCTTGTGATTATTTTTTGTCCCCCAAATGGAAAATAGCGCTGAAAGGTAAACGTTTTGAGTCATTATAAGAGATAAAATTTAAAATCGATACGGCAGTATCGATTTTGCTGGAGAACCTAATAGTTTGTTTGTTTGAAAAGCTTTATTGCACACACATAAGAATACAATGTGGTGGGCCTATTGCCAAGTGGCAATATCTTAAGGCCATACCACCAGGGTTATTGTGACTAAAGGTTTATGTGGGCAAATTGATTCACAAGTAATAAATGAATACACGTACATAATAGTCATCATAGGATAAAATATAAAACAGTGATTAGTAACGTATGCCAACTTGATATTGAAGGGAGGAGGGGAATATAAGGACAAACAAAGTAGACGGAAGGGGAAGGGTATTCATGAGTTGAGTAAATGTCTCTTTAACGATTTTTTAAACATTTAAACAATAGTTCATTCCAGAAATGTTTTGAAACTCGAAAAATGCTGCCACAAGTGCACATCTAAACACATTGTACATAGTTCAAGGAGAATACTTCGAACGGAATCACATCACCTTTTGTATCGACCTCCTTATGAATAAACCTCCACCTTTTGAGAAAAATAAAATTGTCGTTACTTTTTGACCAATGTAGTAGATACATACCTATATGTACTTATCTATATGATAAATACTGCAGCTTACCTAGTTAATTGTTACATGATGGCTATAATTGGCTCATGTCGCGATTGTAATTGCCCCTACAGCGGCGCCATAATTGTTGTTATCCAACCTCATTACAATGTCATAAATATGAAAACATCACTATTTAGTGTTTATTTAGCTATGCGACGGGAATATCTGATGCAACCAGCGCAGCCGCGCCGCGCGGTAGACCGTCCCCACTGAGTTATTACATTAATAGCTCTCGTTTCTTGTCAGCAGCAGTAATAACATTGAGCTTTTCATATTTCCCAATAGCCGAGAGAACCATTATATCGGCGCTAATTTACTTAACAACTAAACTGCGCGTAAATAATAATTATAACAAGCAGTTATTTTGATTGCATGTCCACTGGCACGATTGAATGAATTATAACTTAGAATAATGAAATTAATAATAGGCTGATAACATAGCGGTCTTGCATCTCGTAGGTTGTAACGGATGAATAGGATATTTATGCAGCTTAGCAAACTTCTTCTTCTTCTATTTCTTTTTATTTAGACGGCTTCACCTAGAGAGGGTGATTTCTGCCAGTTGTGTCCTTGCAATAGGAGGAAACTCATTTTTGTTAGTGGACGTCACTGACACAAGTAAAACATTACTCCGGCGAACACAAAATCGAATAGTGAACAGAAGGGTAAAATATCTACATATAATACATATATTTATCACATAAACTCTATGGAGGAACATTACAATATTGAAAGGGACATACTGGGCCCGATTGCGTTTCTTTGTAAACTAAAACTGAAATTAGTTCAAGCGAACGATATAGAGCAATACGTTAGAGCGGAATATGAAACGATCGATCGTCGATGAAACCACCTGTAGAACTTATACTCATCCGAATAAATTTGAACATATTTCGTGCGGTGTTAGATTCAGATGCTTTATCTTTTGTAGGTAGTTTTAATGCTAAAATGTAACAACCGTTCATTTCACATTCCGCTCTAGGGTATTGCCCTGTCTTGTTCACACGAACTAATTTCCGATTTTAGTTCACGGAAAAACGCAATCGAGCCCGCTTTAAACTTGAATAAATTTAAAGATTATTTTGTAGACGTCGGGGGAGTTGAGAGATAATAAAAGTCTATACTAATAGGAGCTGAATTTTGAGATTCAAGAGGTCCGAAATAAAGTTAGAATAGTTATTAACAATGGGACAGTTTAAGAAAAGATGGTCCAGTATGCAAATCGCATGACCGCAATCGCACTGAGGAAAAGGTAGGACATGTATTCGGTTGAGGTGAGAGGGAGTGCAGCAATGACCGATACGCATCCTGCAGAGGGTGGAGATTTCCTTATGGATGAAAGATACGTGGTGGAACCATGGTTTGGCCCTTCTACGTCATGGAAGATGTTTTAATATTACCTCACTATATTCATTCATTGATTCAAAATCTGTATAAACCGTTGCTCTATCTTTATAAAAAGGCGATATATAGACTTTTAAAGAAGCATTTCGGTAGGTTGTTTTTTTAAACAATTCATATGGAGGTAGGTTAAGTCAGTTTTTTAAAAATCACCATAAACACCTATTTGGGGGTAAGTTAAGATAATTAAAACTTTTTGTTGGCAGAGTTAGCTAAACTGCATAAATTCCATGAATAGGAGGCTAACCTTTGGAGGCTGTTTGCACCAACCAAATAGTCCAGCAAGAATCGCTCAAATTACCCACAAGATGATACAGTTCCGTTATACGATTTTGAAATAATATCAAAGGCGAGGTTCCCGCTGATAAATAAAACCAGGTTCCAGGCGATGATTGCAGTGTTTCAGACTTTTGCGAGTTGCTTTGATGGCGGCATGAAAAATTGCGGCCAAAATAAATAACAGAAACGAGATGAAAGGAATCCTTGAATGTCTGTCCACGCCGTTGCGCCCAGAGGCGCAGGAAAATCTAGTACGTGATCAGATCGAATATGAGAATCGAACACAACTAAAAGTGCGCACAAACCAGACGATTTCGTTAGCACCAGACATTGTTAACGATCGCCGGAGAGAAAAAAAAAACGATTCATTTTAATCTGTTTTGATAGATGGAATAAGATGTTGCTAAGTAGCGCTTTTTTGGTTCATTAAAAAGATACATTGGCTCCGTTCCAAGAGTGTAATATGGATCAGTGTGTAACGGGTGCTGGATCAGAGGAGCGCGTTTACATTACATATCGCCACGTGGTGTGATCTTAGTGTTTTGTAATTAATCTCACCATCTCGCATATTGCTTTGTAATTATTGATGAAACTACGCGCCATAAATCTGTCGTTAGCGGATTGGATCGGGACGTGCGAAGTAAAGAGGCGCCCGGCCAATCTGGATAATGGCCGATGACTCATGAGGTATTCTAGGCCTAGACTACTAAATATTTTAAAACTGTTACCATGCAGACGTTCCTTCAATTGACTGTGTAATTCTTCTATAAATAAATAAATATCGCAGATCCAAAGAAACCACATACCGTGATGGCGTCATGTGATAATTGATCTATAACGCGAAGATCTACGATGCCACGCACAAATGAAGGAAGATTTTCGGATGGATGTCTGACAAACGAAACAGAATTTATTCGATTCACTAAGTAGGTACACGTCCATTACAATATTTACGTACCGACTGGAATATTTCGCGGGAACTTTTTCACACTACCCAGTTGATTGATGCGGCAACAAATGAGTGTTTTCTGAAAAGTGGAGCACGCGGTGTGAGTGATGATATGTACAGAGCATAAAACATCGATTTGATTAATTACAGTCTAAATAAAAAAAAAAACAGTCTACTTTCTTCTTCTTCTTCATGTGCCTTCTCCTCTTCTGAGGTCGGCTATTATTCTTGATTTATTTCTTTGGTTTGATTTATTTCTTATACCTCATAACATTTTTTTAAACGGTAAACCCGTTAGGTCGTTTTATGAACGAAAAACAAGTAATTTTTGTTTTCCTTTTTTTTTACTAAATAAAACTAAAAATTTGTTAATCCTATATTGAATAAAAACTACATAATTAGTTTTAGTTTAAAAGAATCAACGGATTCTTTCATCTGTAGATTTAAGGCTTTTTATCATAAAATAATCATTTACAGAATAAGCCAAGCTTTTCTCTTGCAGCAGGCACAACTGGCACAAACCTTGATAACAGTAACTTTAGTGTGAATTACTTCATCGAGGCAGTTTTAAAAGAAAGAGATTTAAAAGTAACGTATCTCTGTCTTTACATAAGATTTAGCTTTGCAAGTTCCTTATATCCATCCTAACCAATGGGATCATAGGGTCGGGAGGTGCAGCGAAAATTCACATGAAGCCTTTGATCAGAGCTCAGAAGCTATTATTGTAAATTACAAAGAGAAAGCCTTGGAGATACTCTTCAGATGATCTCTACAGAGAATATAATGTACTAGACGTACCGCAACTCTACGTGAAAGGGGCCCTCTGCGAGTATCAAACTATTTAAAAGACGGCAATAAGAACTCGCAAAGAATCTGCACGCGGCAATCTCGAGCTATACATTTCGACGTCCCTCGAATGCAGGCCACTTTAAATTTGGTCACAGGCATTTTGTATACATAGCCCCAAGGATATTTAATATGCTAGAAGAAGATTTAAAAATGTATATGCCTAAGTCTTCTTTTAAAGCCAAAATTGATTCCTGGTTGAAACATGACGCCCGGAAAAATATCCATAAATTAATATACCTACCCAGACAGTTTCCAACAATAAATGTTATCTTTGACAATTCTTATTGTTTAAAAATTATTTTCGTTGACTTTTTATTAGTTTTACTTGTTTATTAATTTTGATTACTACTGTTTACTATTATTTGACCTTTTATTTTATTTTATTTAACTCGATTGTTTATTTTCTGTGTTCTATTTTAAATATTTTCTGTTGTGATAATTAGTTAGTGATTATTAGTTATAATTTTTAATGGTGACAGTAATATATATTTCTTTTTTCTTTTTTTTCAAATTGCCGAATATATGTGAAAATAAAACTATAGAGCTCGCTGCCATGGAACAAGTCCAAGCACTTAGTTGGGCAGGAGCAGTTGGTTAAATTTTTATTTTTATGTTAATAATATAAATACTTGCTTATTGATATGTATGTATGTTAGTGAAACTAAAAGTAACTAGAAAAATAAAATAAATACATACTACTAATAAATAAACTAGAAAAATCTAATAAATAAAATAACATATTTTTTATTCGTTTAATTATGAAAATTAAATTATTATTTTAATGTATATTGAACGATTGATGTTACTACCTATTATAATGTGACGTGTAATACAAATAAAAATGCTAACATAATGAACTGAACTGAACTTATAAAACAAAGTTTTATTTCCGCATGCTTTGTTATAATAGGTTTTTACTGTTTCATCGGAAACTACGGCTGATTTTGCAGCAGCTTTTAACGTACGTGACATAGCAATATTGAGTAGAAACGACAGAGTAAGTAGCTCGAAAAGTGGATGCCATATAAGCGAAAATAGTGCCTGCTGCAAAAACGCGTTGAACGTACTCTACACCGAAATGAAGGGATTTTAAATTGAATTGATACTTGTGACAAAAAAATGATCTTGTGTGATAACTATAAGGTTTATGCAGGAAATGAAGCCAGACAAGGTCCAAAACGAGAGATCAGTCAAATGTAGTTCAAGCAAAGATGCTGAAGCACAAGCAAAGATGGAGGAGTTGCGACTGGACTAGCCGACTTAGCTCAACTGATTTCCCATTTTTCCGGAATGTGGATAATTTTATACAGGAAAAAAATCAATTCCGAGATACACTGAAAACGCCTTCATAGTCCTTGAGTTCCACAGCAGAGGCATTACCCAACCCCCATTAAAATGACAAACTGAATATCGCTGGCTGAAAGCGACAGTTTTATGCTCAAGTTCTAACATTGGTATATATTGTTATTTCAAATTCAATGCATGATTTTAAAAATAAATAGTCACATTTTTGATTTAATTGTTTAAAAAATGTAAACCTTAATTTTGATGGTTAATTTTAAGAAAATCTCAAAAAATCGGGAAGTGAGGTGGATTGTTCCATGATTAATTAAATACAATAGTGGGCTGTGTTTCAAATTGCATAAATAACTCAGTGTTATTTGCATTTCACCTTTCGCAATTCTTTTAATGCAATAGTGGGTTGTGTATGAAATTGCATAAATAATTCAGTGTTGATTTATTTTAGAAGTTATAATTGAAATGATAGTCGTTTCCATTAACCCAGTTTTGCTTATGCAACCCTAATATTCAATACTGAGTTATCGTGATCAGTTGTTTTTTCAGGAATCCCTCTGTTGTCTTGGATAGAGCTCGTGTTACTCGACATTTCTATACAGAAAAGTATTTTGATTTAAGTATACACTTAACCTAAAATCATTGTTTGAACAGATAGCCCACTCTTCCGCTGTCAGCTATCTTAAACGTCGCTTTCAGCTATCTTATATGTATTTACACTGAGAAAAATAGGACGATGTAATACACGGACATATGCATGTTTCAACAAGGATAACGTATATAACTTGCACTGTGGTCCATACGTATGAGTTAATATGACGCGTAACGGTGTTGACGTGACGTTAGATAGTTGCCTTGTCGTAATGTTAAAACATAATGTTATTTCATTATGTCACGACTTTGGGATCTCGCTTCTAACATGGCAGCATGTAGTAGTATACAAACGGTTATAGGCGGACACATAAATCATGTTGAAACTACAGTATACTGTTATTTTCGTATTAACTGTAAGGAAAAAGATGATACATATAATCAAGTTTACCAAAATTCCTTGTAATTCAACAAAATTACGATTTAAACATCGTTATTCTGTATAAAACCGTAATGTGAAATCGGAGACTATCGCGGTTGTTTGTGAAGAACTTTAATAGAGACGACAGTTACAAACTCTCTTTTAAGTGAAACCCTCTTCTTAAAATATTCCCACCACCGAAGGCCGAACGCAAGGACGTAAGACAGGATATAGTGAGTTATGCACCGTTATAATTTGAGCAGTGGCGGCAGCGGTATGCGGCCTACCCACGGAACAATGAATTGACAGCTCTTTCAGTCTACCCTAGACAACGGCGGCTGCAACGTCGCCGAAACATCGGGTGCTACAAAATTCACGTGGTAAATTAGTTTTTTATCTTCTTTATAAAACCGTAGGTAATAACAAAATGGTAAAGTAAGAATCAATCCAATATTTTTCTCACTGTAATATTTAGATTCATTAAATATATATTTTTTATTTTTTTATTTTATTTATTTGTTACAACTTGGTATAGAGTTAACAGTGAGATCGTACAGATATGATTTGTAATTATTTATATAAGTAATAAGAAAATGAATACATCCCATACGATCATTCTAGACGAATGCCCAACTAGACCGAACAGCCTGTATCTGGGCATACGAAATATATAGCCTTTGTTTTTTGAGTAGTACTGACGTTTGAGTAGTACTGACTAATAGACTACTTTCAATACTAACACTAAGATAATGAATAAATAAATAAAATATAGGAAAATAACTGGAAAAAAGAAAATTAAAAAATAAAATGGCATAAAATAGTAAACATATTAATACAAATATATATGATAAAGGGTTAGTAACATACATATATACACATATACACATACAAACATATATACATACATATATAATAATACACACACACACACATATTTTAAATTATTGTATGAAGCAATTCATTTTCAGTCTTTGTACGAGCTACTTCGTAAAGGAGCTATTTTTTACTTTTATCTTAAATTGGTGTATATTTTGAACATTTTTTACTGACTCTTCTAAAGTATTAAAAATTTTTGGGGCGATGAAATACAACTGTCTTTGGGCAAAGGTTGTATGTACGTGAGGAATTACACATTTGTCATACATGTCATGTTTGCTATTAAAAGTTCTTTGTAGAACGGAAATTTCCATACGTAAGGATCTAATTTTCTATTCCAAACGCTTTGATGCTTGAATTTTGGAGCTTTAACAATTGAGCTTTCGCAATTTTGAAACTTGCACAATTGAAGACGTTTCAGAATCAGAAGTAGATGGAGTATGGGCCTAGCGCCCATACA
Source organism: Micropterix aruncella (assembly GCA_944548615.1). NCBI lineage: Eukaryota > Metazoa > Arthropoda > Insecta > Lepidoptera > Micropterigidae > Micropterix > Micropterix aruncella. The sequence goes on along the minus strand of OX155954.1, from coordinate 10,145,644 downwards.
AATTTCATCACGCGATGCCACCGTAATTCACGCTGATTGACAGCAATGGACGTAATTACTGAGATCGATACATAAACATTTTATGTTTAGTCGCGCCGCGCCGTCGCGCGCGTCGTCACCGCAAAGTGGCTTCATTTTAATTCAGCACGTAATTAATCTTTCGCAGACACATATTCTTCTATGGTATAATATCAGTGATCGTCTTTGTTTCTTTTGATTGAAGGAAAACAAGAAAAAAGATAGTAACAAGGCGGCGCCGGTGGCGTTAAGCTAGTCGCCGAGCTAGCGCGGCGCTGGCGCCTATAATGGCCTTCTCGTATCTGAGTCAGTTTATCAAGCATCTGTATTATAATTATTGGCGCGCCGTCATAATGAGACTACTGTAGTTAAACCCCGGGGCGGATCACATATTCTACACTAAATCGCACTAGACCCCACGATTTGCGATAGAAAATTTGATAGGCTCAACTCTGCTCATCCTAAATTTATATATTTTATATAATATCATTTGTCGTGTTTGTGAACTATCTACCAGCCGCTTCCAAGGTAGTGTCCTTGATTATGTGTATTAGCATATCAGTGGTTCCCAATTAGTTTTTCCTGCGTACCGTTTGAAGAAAGACCTCAAACTCGCGTATCCCTTATTGCAGGAATTCCAAATAAAAATGAAATCAGTTTTTTTACATTTATTACCATCAAAATACAGTTCTTATGACGGTGAAAATCAGTTAAATGAGACAAATGTGTGCGTTCTTCTTTCCACAACTCTGAAAAATCTGGTTGCTTTATAAACAGCTTCAGTCTCAACTCGTTTTCGAGTTGAAGTCTGTGACGATGTTTAGTTTTTAAGTTTGTCATGGCCGAAAATTTGCTTTCGCAAAGGTACGTCGTCCAAAACATATGCCAGCAATTGATCTTTGAGTAATGTTTTTTACTGATTAAATTATTTTAGTTAAGAGATTGCCACGCGCACCCCTTGATGCAACTTCGCGTACCCCTGGGGGTACCGGGTACGCGTACCACTAATTGGGAAACACTGCTCTATATTATAATACGTTTAGAAACTCTTCTGCTTTGGCGCCATGCAGATGGCGCTAATTGCATTAACCTACGAAAAAAAATATAAATTTATTTGGCCATCTATAATAACATAATAATGAAGGTTTTTTTTATAAAAGACTGATTGATCATAAAACCCCACTTTTTAACCGATGATAACAATGATAACATTAAATTGATAGTGACATTTATCGCTTTTATATATATGTAGGGTAATCACAGAAATTATACGGATATATTAGAATGCCATCTATTAGTCGATTGGAACTTTAACGCGCCTAATTATTATGTATTGTTATAATACTTTTACGTATATTGCCGGAAGAAACGGAAAGAATCCCGACTGCTTGATCATTGCTTAGGGAAGTTGACTGTCTATAGACCACAGTCGATGCTTAAGCATTAGCCATTGCTTGAGTTTTGCTTGATTGAGGAATGCTCAAGCAATCGACTCGGGCGGGTATCAGGTTCACATCGAGATACGTCACCAACTTCACGTGGAATGTTTTCTCAAATATCATGATGAGAGTTCATGATGGGAGTTCCCCCAATATGTCTGAGAACATTGCGGGGATAGGGTGCAAGGGAAGTGAGCAGAGGAGACGTCTAGACGAAAGTTTTTGGTTGTCGTCACACGCATGCTAAGGCTGAGTAGTAGACATGTGGCGGCCATATGCGAGCCCTCGGACTCATGTCGTAGCTCACTTCGATTTCAATTTTGTTCTAAGAGACGATACTATCTGCCAAATACTGTGGCCAAACTGAGACGGCCTGAGCCAGTAACTTGAAATGAACATGAAGTTTTCTTTGGTTACGTACGAAGTACAATTCCAAAGGGGTGAAACGGGAAGTTTAAAATTTAACTGGTCGAACGCGTTATCCGTAGTGTCTTTCGTTTTAAGTCACTACACTCATAACAGGTTGAAAGAACGATTATATATCGTTATACCTTCCTGGGGACGGGTTCGCCCGTTGTGACAACACTCTCCTGTCCAAAATACCATATCCTTGAAAACTTTGGCAATCAAAAGATTAAGAAGAAACATCGTGAACACTTTCCTCCAATGTCATTTCAATTCAAAATTCTGTCCAAATTTCATAATAATTATTCACGAAGTCTTGCGCAATCCAAACAAGAAGAGGAGGAAAGGCAGAATACTAACCAGAATTCCAGTCACCACAACGGGCCTCCGCAATGCGGGTCACTCTACCTATGCAGGTATCTGCCCTTATTTTTCCAAGATTTTACTTACCTTGCAATGTTTGTCAGTTTATTTAGGTCAAATCGTACAAGCTGAATTAGAACCACTTCGTCTTAACCTAAGAAGTTGAAATTTTACATGTGTGTTCAGTTCCAATGATAATTTTAACACGCTTTTATTAGGTCGACCTGTATGTAACTATGTAATGGAAACTAAGGTAACTAATTTAACCATCTTCCAAGGATCGTAGCGTCATGAAAATTGGCAGCTGTATGTAGTTCTGATGACAATACAATAATATGGTACTATCGAACTGATCTGATGATGGAGTCGGAAGATATGAACTGGAACTTCATGATGGAACATTGTATCATAGCTGTGTTTGGACTTGTTAGAAAAGTCTTGGAATGAACTTTGGTTGGTGCGAAGTAATGGTGCGCATACCAAGTAATGTAGATGTAATGGTGCGTGGAAAGTAGTACAAGTAATGGTGTCGTATAGTTGGCCGCGAAAGTCGTGGAAAGTACTACAAGTAATGGTGTCGTATAGTTGGCGCGTATAGTTGGCCGCGTCGTTGTATAGTTGGCCGCAAAGCCTGTTTTTAGTGTTTTTTTTTTAAAACTATTAATTTATTTATAGTAAGTACGACCTGATTCTACACCCAGGACTGGCTTCCGACGAGGCTACTCCTCCACGGTCAACAGCACAGACACGAAATTTTGTATAGCATTGAATTATGATAGCCCGTTCTAAGTTCCACCATGACATGGCTACTGTACCCAGGGTTGGCTCCCGACGAGGGGACTCCTCAATGTACAACAGCACATACACAAAATTTTGTATACGCATTCAATTATGGTAGCCAGTTCTTTCATCTTTTCAGAGCATTTCAATAAAAACATGTTTTTAAAAATGCTTTTTACTATTAATCTTATTCAGCTTATTTTCATTTGAAGTGCCACCTAGCCTAGCAAGCAGTTAGTTGCACAGGATGCTATATATCACACGACTAATGCGCCAGGGGCACCACAATGCTAACGGAGATCAGGCGACATGGACACGTAATGATTTTCATAATTGCGACGACGTAATTCAACATGTCGGCGTGTCGCGTTGATTTTATTAGAAGTAGAGCAAGAAATCATAAATGCAACGATTTGCCTCTGCGCGCCCCATTGCGGCCTGCCAGTAATATAGGAGCCGGAAGTAGTTAAGTTTCGCAGTGCACAAAGACTTTGCAAAGTAGATTTACTAACTGGAGTCCCACTTTAAATATAACTGAGCTTGACTCGGGCGCCGAGGGTTCCGTATCTTACGACGACTCAAGATCCTATATTTTAAATAAGAGCGTAGTAGATTCCTACTCCTCGAGGATACAGATGAAAAATTCGGTTTAAACTTTGAATATCATTTGGCGACATATCTGGCGGTTATATTCGAACCCTTACGACTTGTCTGGTATACTGTGGTATTACTGTATGCTTTTTAAAAATCCCATTACAAAAAACAAAAAACGTTACTAGTACCTAACTATATTAGATTTTATATGACGTCATTACTAAGATTTTGGGACTTCGTGATATTGAGGCTCGGGTGTACGGTATTACCCTCCTCTCTCCGCAAGCTTTAGTGTACGGTATTACCCTCCTCTCTCCTGACCTAAGCACGTGCTAAGAGTAAATTCTCATATTATTATCTCTTCAGTATACTGCGGTACTTAATTCATTGTTGTTAAGGGTTTCGTAAGAAAAAATGCGTATATTCCGCAATTTATAGGCCAGTTTTTAATTATTGCTTGTTAATCGCACGAAAAACAATTTATTTGATAAGAACCGGGTATTATTGTGAGAGCGCCCATTGGCGGTGTTTGGTCGTGTCGCTTGGGGTCATGCGGAGCAAAGCTCAACGAGACCAGATGTTCCATTTTGTGGGAATTCTGTCGCGAAGTACGGAACTTTTATGCGATAAATTTAGCTATAAGCGAGAGAACAGAACATGGTAAAATCGTATAGAAAATCGAACTAAAACTCTCGAACAGATTACTATTCAGCGTCGTGACTACGATTAGATTATGAGATCCAATTTTTCCTCGCTATTCTCTGAATGTAATATTGCTAATTCGCATGGGCGCCATGTCTCAAAAGTAACACGCCATGTCTCAAAGTAACAAGTCTCAAAAGTAAAATTAATTAAAAAAAGTAAATATATTAAAAAGAATAAAAAACACGACTGCCTATTTGTATTTATAATTATTTTTGATAGGTACGGTTTTTTTATGAAATATTTGAGGTTTATGTATTTATCCATATAGATACATGTATATTTCCGGAATGTACTCAATCAGATTTTTCATTTGACACTAAACACGACATATTAATGTAATACCGTACGTGGATCGGGTAATTATTAAAATATTTGTTTATATTGGTTTTAAATAATATATTGTACTTTAATAGGTAAATAATTGCCTACGAAACTGCTTAAACATAGATGAGTTATATTAAGATACTTTTTAAAATACTAGTGAGCACATGGTCATGGTACCATGTTAGCAAATATGACATTCAATGACGGGCAATTATCATATATTTCCTCCTATCAAAATAGCTTTGTATAGTCACAAATTCACTATTAGTAAAAGTGCCTGTAGTTGCAAATACGCTAAAACAGATGTTTCTCATTCAATACTTTTGAGAAACGGGCTCTGGGGTCTATTCTATACCGATGTTTCGGATTCTTATGATGTCAACTGCATAACCTACGGATTTTCGGGTTACAAGTTCTTAAGGGGACGATCTTGGGGGCGATTCTACCATTTTTACTCAAAAATTCGTTTATACAGAAAATACGGATGTTAAAATTCTGAAAAAAATGAGACAACTCGCAAAGAGTGGCTTCGTAAAAAATCGGTTGGGTCACCCCAAGACCTTCCTGACAATTAGCTAAGGACTGATTTCATCTGCATATTAATTTCGTCTAGTTCACCAGCAACCCGTTAGAGAAAAACGCCTAACGGCGAGGCACTGGGAAAGGCACCCAGCGGGCAGCCTCACCCCCTAACTACCAGTGTTGGCAGGATATCTCCGTCTGGAATTAAACTTCAGGATACCTCCATCCTCCCAACTGGTTACGGGTCCGATGTCGCTTACGCATCCTCTATCTGTTGTATTACAGGTGTAATTCAGTTTGAATTTATCGCGGACCTGGGCGTTCTTTGCCTGTAGTGCCACACGGGGTCGAGTGGCCCAAGGTCATTTCAAGAGTGGCATGACAACAGGTGAACATCCACCCCCGCTGCTTAGGAAAAAGTGTATTTCCATAGTCTCCAGACCCCTTCAGCAATTAGTCAGAATGCACAACCGATTGGCTTCGCCGACCGGTGCGCCATCCGTCTAGTGGCGCCGGGATGCAATCCCGCCGGGAGAAACCGGAACACCAGCTCTGAGGCCTGAGACTCGGGATTCTTACCGGGGGCAGCCTTCCACTCGAGGAGGCTTCTGAATAGGAGCTGAATCGTGAGTTGAGCCGATCCGAGAACAAAATGGATCTTGTGGCCCAAGCTGCACGAAACCGTTCACCACCTCGTTCAGTGAGTGAAATAGTAAGGATTTAACGCGTTTTGCTAAACGCGTTGCTCTAGGTTGGCCAAGTGGCTTAGCGAACACCACAATATACAACTTGGGTTGTCGACTTTTGCCATATTAAATAGTTTTTGTTAAGTACATTTTATTGTCGATTAGCTTGTTGGCCTTCAGAGGCAAATAAGGAAATATCTTCTTAGATGATGATTATTCAGGACTCTCGCAACATGGAAATATTAGAAAATACTTTATCGATGCGCAATCGTTTTTACGGCACCGAATATTTTGCGTTCAAGGACACCAACTGCATTTTCATCCACTTTAGCGAGGGTCCACGTTTCTGAAGAATATATTAGGCTACTAATAATTTGGTAATTGTCAGCCTTTGCCTTATTACAGACAGAAAAACCTACTGAATTATTTTCACCTATTTACTAGTGTTGCAGTCGCTGGTAAGTGGTAACTAATTACCCGAGGTAAGTAACTAATCATAATAGGTGGGTTTTAAAATTAAATTCAATAGTATTTTCTTCTTCTTCTGGTGCTAATCCGATATCGGAATTAGGATATGAAGGCCTGTCAAAACGGTTACACCCGGATCTGTCAACCACCGCAAAAAGCCTTTTTGGCATCCCAAGGGTTAATCATTTGCTAATGCTTGTATAATGCTTAGTTAAGGAATGCTCAAGCCCTCGACTATAGATTTGGGTGTTAGGTCAACGACCAATGTTTCACCGAAGGGCGTCGCTATCACATTCTCTCCCAAGAATCGATAACGATTTGAAACAACAGGCACGAAGCAATGCTCTCGTCTCGTCAATGATGGTGGTCTCGTTATCGCGATTTTCGATAGCGTCGAAGCCAACTTCTCCGTTGCTTCTGAACATTAAATAAGCAATAAATTAGCCCCGAGCGCAAACAATGGCGACGACGCGAGCGATCGTTATAAACGGGCTTGTCGCTTTTTTCGCCTTACATTTCTGCCCGGGTTTCGGACTAGCTAATCTCCGAATTTACGAGCCCAACTCCCGCCAAAGAAAACAATATCGGCGAGAAATTAAATTAAACGGCGCGGCGGCGCGCGGATCAGAGCAAGGTCTATCGCGCTCGCTACAAAGTAGCTTCGATGGAGCGCTTCGACCGTGACGTTCGATGGAACATGCAATCTGTCGAGGTCAAAAATAACTGCATATTACTAGTAGTAACCCTTGTATTCTGATACTTCACCCGCCTCACCAGGATATTGATCGTTATTTCAACCTGGAGTAAACGTAGACACTTAGGGACAACACAGACCACCGTCTAGCTACGTTAACAAGCCCACCAGAGCCTTACCGCAACGCTTTACGGCGAGGCACTGGGAAGAGAACACAGATTTCCGACCTCGTGCCCTGACAACCAGATTTGGCGGGATGTCTCCGTCCTCCCGTCTGCTCATGGATCGGGGATCGTTTGCTCGGTCTCTACCTGACTTAAGCGTTTATTCAGTTTGAATATATCGTGGACCGAGGTGCCCTTTGCCTGCCATAGTCCCTCGCGATCCGGTGGCCAACAGATAAACGATAGTATCCTGATACTTTCGAGTTACTGCCTACTAGCATGGTTAGGTACCTGAACATCTTCAATTATTCTGTAGTAAGTAGTTGATTGTTAGCGTTGCAGCCGAGCAAAATCTATACATCCTTTGCTTTCTATAGTTCATCCGCTTTCTATTATTTCTATCCTCTTACAAGTCACACTATAAACACAGTATACAGACAGCAGCTTCTATCGAAGCGAACGACGTCACAAGTCCTAAGGGCTACTCCTTTGGGGGCCCTCGACTAGCGACCAGAGAGGAGACCCTTATTAAGAGGTGAATCCGGGGGTCCTCCCTTGGAATTTTTTGGATAATTACACGCCTGAAAACAACATTTTCCGCTATTTTGGCACTAGAACAGTATTTGAATAAAGGCAAGAGCTTTATAGAAATGAAGCTTTTCTTTTGTAGATTACTTACGTTTACAATACATTTTTATATTATTTTTATTTATATCTAAATTTGGTACACATTAGAAAAACATGTAATAAAGTAGGTACAACCTTGTGCAAAAGCCACCATCTAAATCCTACTGCAATATCTGAATTTTAAAAAATATATAATTTGAGAAAACGCTTACAACTATGCCAAGCATATGTAGTGAAAAAAGTTGTATTTTTCTATGATTACCTTTTTACACTGAAAAGAAAATGGTCAAAATTAATTGTTTCCAAATTTATAACAATTTTTAAAAATTTCTTTGTTTGGTCTGAATCTTTCTTCGATATTCGTCTTAGGACAATCTAAAACTGATATAGACACATTTATAGTTTTGGACGGAGGAGATTCGTCTTTTGATTTTTTGCAAGGCATTACCTTTTTAAGGTTTTTTTTACTTGAAATCTACGTCTTGTACTACATAAACCTTATTATCTTCTAAACCGCTATTAACTGTATTTGAATAATATTTTGTTTTTGTATACAGAACTTCAAATTATTTATCACTACTTTTATCGACTACTTGTTGAAGCAACGTCTGTACCAAGTTCCAGGCGGTAGAATAATCAATGGATTTATATTAGAAATAATTATAATATTCCGATTGTAAAGTCCTCATTTGCCCAAAGGCATTTTTACTTCCTTGCGCCGAGATTTTATAATAATTTAAATGAGAGTTATAAGAATGCAAACAACCTAAATTCATTCAAAATACTTATAAAGAAGTACCTGCTTGAAAGGGGTCCAATGTATGCGGAGTCTCAATTGCTCTCGCTAATAATTTAAGTTGTTTTATTAAATTATATATTACTAACTAATATCAAATCTCGTGTATTATTTGCTATGTATATATATGTGTAGGTATGTATATATATATATTTATGTATGTGTGTATGTATGCGTATTATATATGTGTATATTCTTATGTATTATGCAATGCAACTTAAGTTCAGAATATCAAAAGAGTCAACTCGTCGATACAATTAAACAAAAATCAGCATCCCTAGATACGGGTCTCTGACCTAGTTAGGAATGCGGATAAACATTTTCACCATAGGATGTGCTTAATCTCTCCCAACTCAACCATATTATGTAAATGGTGTTTATATGACATATTATATAAAGTTATTGTAAATTAATAAAATAAAAAAAATAATTTGAAGCAGGAGATGTAACCAGAAGTAAATCATGTAAAACAATAGATATAAATAGGCTAGAAAATGTAAACCATTGACTGATCAAAAAATTTTTTGTAGTTAAAATAATACCCTCGGCGATCGCCGACTAGCCGACCTGGACAGTCCGGACCTAATAATGCCATTGCTAGACTTTGTACCACAAGCGTCGCCGACCCGAATGTGCTGCCGTTAAACGAATTCGAATATGGACGCAGATATTCAAAAGTTCAAAAGAAATTTGGCAACCCTACCCGCGCGTAACGCCCCAACTACATGCGTTTGCCGTAATTTATCCCTCTGCTCACTTCCCTCGCACCCTATCCCCGCAACGCCTTGCCACTCGAGAGTGCGCTTACTGTTCTAACTCGGTATACTGTGGCATAACTACAGTATACCAGACAGTATATATTTTTAAAATTTTTATTTGTTGAGTGGGGCTTTTCTAAGGTCTTTATGAGCCTTGTAACACTGCGACCATTCCTGATCTATTGTGTTCGCCCCTACTATAGTTCTTTGCTAAGCCTCGTGTCATTTAAGATCCGCAACAGGCTTTTGGCGCCAGATTGTTTTACCTCCTCAGGTTGGAGGTAATGACCACCCAAGTAGGTGTATCTTTTACGCATCAGCGGGCCACACTTCCACATGAGGTGCAGGGCAGTTTCCTCTGCCTCTTGACACAGAACCTGCACATTTTTGTGTCTCGGAGCTTGAGGTTGAACATGTGTTTGATCAGGCCGCAATGCCCCGTCAGCGCCCTCACCAGTATGCGTAGATTGTTCCTATTTAGCGATAAGGCCTCACGGGCCCGTCTTACGGTCGTAAGCCTTAATAAGCGCTTTGGAGTGATTCAACCCTGGCGTGTTGTTCCAGTGGTTGACAGATTGGTCTGAACATATTTGTTTGAGCATTAGGTTTGGAAGGCTTTTTGGTACGCCACAGCAAGGTTCAGGACCGTCGGCTTTTTCATTTTCCTCGATTCCTGCATGGCCGGGAACCCGTCTTAGAATTACCCTGTTCCTTTCGCCCAGGGAATTCAGTACTGATACGCAGTTTTGCACTAGCTTTGAATTAATGGTATTCGAGGCTAGTGCCATAAGAGCTGCCTTGCTATCCGAGTGGATATAGATACGGTAATTGGCATAGTTCTTATGGAGGTTGATATCCGCACATTCAATAATGGCGTATACCTCCGCTTGGAATATGGAGGCGTATTTCCTCAAGCTTACACTTCATTCGAAGTTTGGTCGCTCTCCATATATACCGCAGCCTACGTCAAGTCCCGATTTGGACCCATCAGTGTATTATTTAAGGCTACCGGCTTCCCAGTGCAGTTGGCTTTTTAGCCAGTCGTCTCTGGGCGCCAGTTCCACTTTAAAAAGTTTAGGAGTGGAAGCATGGTGTCTGATACCTTGTTAAGGGTTGGAGTTTCACTGACTGAGTCAAGAACTGATCTTAGTGCTTGTGAGATCCAGTTTACCTTCTCCCGGGCAGACAGCCTGTACATGCTGGCTTTCGCCACCTGTTGCAAGTGAATGTGTAGGGGCGGTAAGTTCAGCAGTGCATCTAGAGCTGCTCCAGGAGTGGAGGACATTGCACCAGTACTCATAAGGCACGCCGTCTTTTGGATATTGTTTAGTTTGCTAATCACAGTATTCTGGTTGGCTTTGTTGCACTATACCGCCAGATGTCGAACGAAGACAATCGATGTCACCATCGATACAAACGTCTTAACGCAAACGCGATGGCCGAGAAACATCGAGTTTTAAAAATCAATTTTCAAAAGTTAAATGAGAAAGCGAAACGAACATAGGATAGAACCTTGGGGAACACCATACATTTTGATGAAATAGAACACGTTTCATTATATTCAGTTGCATGAAGTCGATCAGTTAATTCAATTCAATTCAATTTATTTTTCTAAAATCTTTACATATTGTTGAAACTTACTCTATATATGAAAATATTTCAAAGTTAACAAATACACTGGTCCCTAATAAACAATCACTAGATAAATCACAATGATAATTATATTGTAGGAAAAATTATAGCATTCGGTTTTACAGATTTTCAGTTTCCTACTTCAAGCCAAGCTGCATCGCACGAAAATTAATATCCTATACTAACAATGATCTAAATATTAGTAGTAAAAAGTATTTAATTAATAATCAATTTGTAATACATTAATCATAAATATTTAAAGAAAAAAACAATTTAACTAAAAGGTATTAGAATGGTCAATAGAATAATATCAATAAGTGGTATTTAATTGCCAGAAAGTATCCATAGTCAAAAATAATAAAACAAATCAAAATAATTATTTAACAAAAAGGCACTAAAATGGTCCTTACACAAATGAGACACACAAATGAGAATTCACAAAAATTACCTTATGAAATCTAAATTATAGAACTCCTCGCTAATCAGATGCTTCTTGAGCTGTTTTTTAATTAATCGCGGATTCCCTTCATTGGCCAGAGTTTTGAATTGAGTGGGCAGACCGCTGAAAAGTTTAATGCCGACATATTATTAATGCCGGGCATCATCTGAAAACATCATTTCGAGGACGAGGCAAATCAATGTTATTTTTTCCTCCCGTGTCAATTTTATGATATTCATTGCGAAGCTTGAATCGAGAGATTAAGAGGTTAGAGTTAAGAGATTTAATTCATTACCACCCATACCGCGTTTCGCTGGTCCTGGGATTAGGTACTCCCAGTAGTTTAGGATAGTTTCCACTCATTGTCGTGCATTCTTTAAATAATTACAGTGAATTATCGGTAATTCAATTGACTTGTGAGGCCTACGTCAGTCTTCATAATCTCGCAATGATTATTGTCATGCATCGGCCATTTTGTATTGGGTAATTGACCCCGGGCCAGTCCCGGGCCAGACACGATGACTCCACGCTGTAAACAAATTTCTTATCGACGCTTTTCACTCCACGCAAAGCATTAGTGCAGCGGGCATCACGCATATGTCATTTCGAGATTTGACTAAGTGAATTGATAGAAGGCAGTGAATAACATATTAGTTTGGATAACGTTGTGTCTGTAAAGTAAAAGAAGAACGAACAGAAGAACTATTTATCGTCTTCATCGTGACATGTAGAATTAAAGCCCGTTAACAGCGGGCCGATATTAATATGACAAAACTTTAAAGAAAGCCTTTATTGTATGAAAAAATAACGGGATGATAAAAATTAATCCATTAATGAGATATCGGTATAATTTCTTGAGGTTAACCAGCTATTAATCTGTTAATTATATCGAAAAAATAACCTTATTACCAGTTAGTATGTGGCAAATTATCCGTTTTCGTGGTATGTACCTTATAGTCATTAAAAAAATATTTATTAATAAAAAGTTTACTCATTACCAAGCGTAATATTATACTTATGCATTAACTTACTATAATCGGTTATGTTTAAAAACCGCCTACTCTAAAAAGCCGGCTGCGTCGCTGGTCGCACAACAAGCACAGCCTACATATTCACTTCAGGGCGATAGCTAAAGTACAGTAAACCAACCAGTAGCTTTACTCTCGAGCTACAGAGCAATGCGGGAAGAGGGTGCGAGGAAAGTGAGGAGAGGGGTACGTCCCGACGAACGCGAACGGTTAGCATTAAGAGCAGGTAAAGGCTGGCGATATCTGCGTAGGCCGAGAACGGAACATCTGGCGACCATATCCGAGCCCTTACGACTCGTGACGTATTTGCTTTGATTTTTAATTTTGTTCTAATAGAAGCTACTGTCTGGTATACTGTGGCTACAGCGACACCGTTATTGTATGATTGAGACTTTGTAATACACGAATATCAATGTGAAAACGGGTTTAATTGAGAGTTAACTATTGTTTGCTATTTATTACTACATTTTATCTACTTAATAGGTTTCTATTTCATACAATTTTTGAAAATTTGTGTAAGAAATACTATATAAGAGCGATGTTTTTGAGCACGCCGAAACACACGCAGTTACAGCGTAGATACTTCTTCATTCACCACGCTAGTCTTCTTTCTCGCGTTTGCTAGAATAAAACGATACAATCTTGGGACTGTCTTTGAAACGTTAGCAATCGTGTTAAATGTTAGCGTGTTGCAATATTAGCAGTCATTGCCTAATAATAAATCAAGAAAAATAAACTGCAGTCGGCCTTTTAATTTTTCAGTTTTCAACTTCATGCCAGGCTGCATTGATCGATTAAGTAATTATTAGATTTGATAATTTGATAATCTAGGTCTACTACAAGGAATTTATAAATTATATATTTTAACTTTACTTGATACCAAAATAATGATAATTTTCCCATAATAATGTATTTATTGCTTGTACAAAAAACTAAATAATTGTCACCAAGGTAAATAAATTAACCACTGTAGGTATTATAAAAGAACAGCTTCAGACCTACACAGCTTAAGTAACAAATGACGCTACGCATATCTGACGAGGCTTCTTAGGCCTAGATGCATAATTATGATGTAAACACATAAATAATAGTGTTATATTAATGCTATTCGGAAAGAAAAAAAAGATAGGAAAGGAAGAAACAATAGAAAATGAAAATATAAAAGTTAACCCTCCTTAATAGAGATGAATAATAAAATTTACCGCACATTATGTGATACAATATATCATTAATTCATTCATGGAATAACTAAAATACAAACATAGACACAAAATACACATAAGTATAGTGATATTTTTTCTCCTCATACTATAATTCGTAAAAGTTCTTTTACGAAACTCAAGTATCCAATATCTATTAGCAATCTCTTTATTTTAAATTTAAACCTATCAATATTGGTACTTTTTTTAAACTTTTTTTGAACTTGCCGCTAAAAAAATATGACGCCATGAAATACATTTGCCTTTCCCCAAAGGTAGTTTTTACTGGGGGAATCAGACAGTTAGTAAATGCGGACGATCTTGTTGCAAGAGCTTGCTGACTTTTTTCTAATTATGTAGGTGTTTTTAAAAGAAAATCAGAATTTGTTTCACAAAAATCTGTTTTATTTGTAAAACCCAGAATTCAAAAAGAAATACAGAGAAAAAATTTGGAAATTAAAGTAAATGTTAAATATCAATAATCTTAAAATAATGAATAATAAAATGTATTCAATTAATGACCAAGAAGTAATAAAATAATCAAAAATAATAATATCTCGAAGTAGTATATATAATAGGTATATAATATTTAAAGTAGGAAGGGATATGTATGTAGGGAACCACTCAGATAGCAACGATCCAAATAATATTTAGAGACAATTTATAATTCTGAGTACGAGAATGAAATTTACGTTCACACGGTAAAGTGACAATTATATTTCCTAGTATAGATCAAAATTATATTCACACGGTATAAATTCGCAGTATTTTATTCACGTATTTTAGCCCCACTCTTAGGGCCGGGCCACACGATGCGGTGTGGTTGCGGCGCGGCGCCTGAGCGGTGCCGCTGCGGCGTCCTACGTACAAATATCCATGGTATTTCACACGGTGCGTTCCGGCGTCGCACCGCACGCAAACCGGTAATATGTGCCGGAGCGGCACTGCTCAGTTGTTAAGTGCAGTCGAAGGAGGGTTCATGCTTGGCTGTTTCATTTGTTTTCACGTATTTTTGTTAATTTTTAATCGAAGTGTTTAAAATGAGTACTAACGAGGAAGATATTGGCATTGACTACCTCATTTCACTAGTTCTACGTACAATTAACTACAACACTATTCGCCCACTGCGGCGTCGTAGTAACGTTGCGGCGCCGCACCGTGCACTATACGTGTGTACGTCCATACGGCGAAATCTTTGTGGTTCGGCGCCGCACCGCATCGTGTGGACCGGCTCTTAGTATTGTTTCACACGGTTTACGAGAATAAAAAGAGCTCAATGTAACTAAGTAATTCACTTCTGTGATTACCCACAAATTGGTAAGTCGTATCTCTATACATTTCTAGTAATAATTAAACTACTCAAATATATTTATATGGTGTTTTTCTTTACGCTCTGTATACGTCGAGGTGCAAAGACAACATAAAATAGGGACTCTGGATTCGTGAGCCAAGACCTTCTTTGTCATCTACAACCACGACCAGCAGACCTATAGGTATGTCCAGGTACCCACTAGCAACATTGCAAGTTGCAAAGCTAAGTTGCAAAGCCAACATTGTCGTTGCCTCGTGTCGGTGTTTGTAGGTACAGCAGCGCAGCCAAGCCGGATCAAAGCCGCATCACGTGCTTTTCCCGCGAGAAGCCAGTTCCAGTCAAAACACTCGATGATAAATTGAGGACTCGGAACACCTACGCGCTTGCACTTGCGAAATGCAGTGTATACTTCGGTACGCATAATTCTCGCTGTATCAACAGAATGCCGTAAAGTGCGAAATAATATATAGATCAATTCTCATGTTCCCGAGCAGTGATGCCACCGTACCGCTTTCAGCTGTAGATCACGATTTTTTTATACGTAAAAACCCATTTTTCTTATTTTTGGTGCCTAGCGCTAAATTTTACGCTTTTTTTTGTAAACCTATTTTACCAAGTTTGTATTACATTACCAATTGCAATATTACATATTTGTTGCAAATTGACGAATGGGTAGTTTCGCTATGCTCTATGTTACTACTACGTACTTACTAAGGTATGAATGTATGTTTGATGGGATTGGTTGATTAATGGCCTGGTGCCCACATTTGGTCCTCCATTTGTGATCTTTGTGCGTGCCTCCACCTAATCTCTCTTACCTAAAGATATTGCAACCAGCTCATGCCGAAAAACATACGCAGAATCCATGATAGCCGATTCTCCCTCATCTCAGCCATATGTATCACGTGCTTCCCTGTGATCCTCCTTGCGTATAATAACGCGCTTCCCTTCCTTGCGGATAATGACAGGAATGCACAGATGCCATGCTTCGCTGTATCCCCCTCTGATTTTTTTTATTTTGACTGCGAGTTTATTTTTTTTTTGTTTTTTTTTTCTTATCCACAAGGCTGATGCCTTTACGTGGAACCCGCATCGTCTTCTAGGTGGGAATTTATAGCATCACGCAGTCAAACACTCAGGCGGTCACCCATCCAAGTATTGACATCGCCCAATTCTGCTTAACTTCGGTATCAACGAGGAGAACCGGTGTCAACGCGGCTACGGACGCTATTTGCTACGGAGCTTATTGCCATGTGGCAATAAGCTCGGCTTTTTTACACGACTGCCAAAAGGAGTGTTATGTGTGCAGTATTCATCTATGAATGTTGTTCGTTTCTTTATTCCAACATAACTTCTAAACGCTTGAACCGATTTAGAAGAGTGTCGTATTGTTGGAATCGGTTTGTCCTCCCGAATGTCAAAGGTTAGGGTATATAGGGACCCATTGCTGTTATATAAGGAGAAAGCAGCGTCTTTAATATAAATCGCCGTGTTACGCGGTGCGTGTTGATATCCATCATTTGACGTTTATTTTTTTCCGTTCTTTCTCTTCGCGGCCGCCAGGAATAGATCCGGTAGGCCTAGTAACGAAGATAACTTTTTGGAATATTAATTTAGCAAAATAAATTAAACAAAGTGTTTAATTATTTCACTCCACAAAATATTACACAGTTTTAAATATCTGATCTTAGTTCTTACGAATTTATTCCAATCCAAGATTTTGGAAATGTATAAAACTACGCAATTTTACTGGGAAAAATCTCAGTATGTAATAATGATGAAACCCTGATTTATTATTTCATCATAACTTCTAAACGCTGGAACCGATTTAGATGTATGTGATATTGTTAGAATCGTTATATCATCCCGAATGTCATAAGGTACCTAAACTGTCCAAATGTCGAAACATACTTGCCTAAATGTCCAAAGGTCAATAAATTAACATAAATAATATCGAGTTTAGTATCAAATGAAAGGTTTGATTGAGTACCTATATGGATAAATACATAAACAATAAGTATTTTTTAAAAAGACCGTAATAAAAATAATTAGAAATACAGTAGGTCTCTTTCTGTAAAAGCAGTCGTGTTTTTTATTCTTTTTAATATATTTACTTGTGTATTTTAATTTTTAAGTGCAAATAACGAGTTTTTAATAATAAAAATACTCGTAATTATTTTCTGGGAATGTAATCCCTCACCTACTAGTCATTGGGGACTAGTTTTTGGGAATGTAATCCCTCACCTAGTCAAATTAGATCAAAAAAGTCGTTTTGCGGAATTAATTTCCAGCAAGCTGGAAATCGTTTTAACGCCTAGAGCCCCGATTGGCCGATATCGGCCACAACACGATTCAGCGTGACGGCCCCGTTTTAATTTTATTTTAATTTAATTTGTTTTATTTTATTATGTTCTATTATGTTAATATGTTTTATTTTAATTATGGGTACAGTGGTTTGGCAGTAGTTAATGTTTTGATGAGACAGTGTCATAATTCAATTTTTTTACAAATTTTTACTAAAATTTTTTGGGAGGGGCCGAGGCCTGAAGGGCTAATACCTTCATTTGGTCCTAAATGCGTGTAATCCGAGTTTGCCCCATCCCAGGAGGTACGTCGGGCGAAAAATATCATTCCTCTCAATATTAAAGAACACTAAATTCTGCATCGAATCAACATCTATAACTTTAAATTTGGTTCAGTGGTATAGCCGAAATCGAAAGCTAGAAATCGGGAAAATTTCTCATTTAGGTGCAAACTTACATTTTGCGACTTTCCAAAACCAAATATCTATGAAACAGATACTCCTGTTGAAAAAACCATAAAATAATAGTTGTAGAGAATAAAATTTCACGTTATATAGACATCTCGATTTTCATTCGTAAAAGAATTTTGTATTTTATACAGTTACTAATTCCTAGCGCGGCAACTCAGTTGTCGACTGCCGAACGCGACCAGAGTGAACCAAGGGAGATCGAGCTGAACGCCGCCATCTTACGACAGCTGTTAAATCGGACGGATCGGAGACATTGTCATATAACTACTAGACCCCGTGACCAGCCTGAGAATGCGTCAGCCGAATAGAAAGAGACAGCAGCATATAGTACCCCCTCCATCCTTGTCTAGTCGTGCAATCACGGTACACATACATATATCACTATGGCAATGCGTATATATCACTATGGCAACGCTTCGACGCCATAAGTCGTTATGGATAAACGCGTGGAACCCGCATTATGGATAAGCAATGTTATGGATAAACGCGCATGCGCAACTAGACAAGGATAGAGGAGGGCCCCACATGCCCATATCTCTTTCTAATCGGTGAACGCATTCACGCACAGCCCGCCTTCGCACTACCGTTCTCTATTTTGTTACCTCTGTGATCGGGGAACACGGTCGATAGGTTACCGCTCTCGGATTAATTATACATACAGTGTGAAAATAAACGAAATATATACATAAATAAATGAAATAAACAATCCAAGGAAAATTTATCAACAATTCTCTCCAAATATTTCGACCACAATACTACAACCCTGTCAGTACAATAATCGTTTTTATGGTTACCCTGGTGAGGCATCAGTAAAGAGTACCAAATCAGCTGAGCGTCTTCGCCGTAAAAGCAAACACTCTTCTGCAAAAGTGGTGTTCATTGAAACGATGACTGCAACTATGCGAAAGAACAATTTTTGTCCAACGACAGCAAGAAAGAACGGCTTACCTCCATGCTGCGTGAAAAATTAGTACAGCAGGGGTTTGAAGTGAGGCAAGCTCTTGAGGATGCTGGCAACCTCATCGTCAACACCGCCATTCAAGCTGCAGAGAACTTTGCGACGGTCATAATAATAGGAGAGGACACCAATCTATTGATCATATTAACCGCCAATGTACCAAATTCCTCAAACATTTACGTCACGAAACCTTGAAAAAGGACCTCTTAGAACACGTTCTACTCTCCCAGGTACTTCAACTTGTCTCCTACTGTCAAACGGAATCTTCTGTTCCTACATGCAATCAGTGGGTGTGATACAACCTCTGCATTCTATCGCCAAGGGAAGTTGATGTTTGACAAGTTCCTCGAAAAGAACACGGCTTTACAGGAGGCTGTCAAGATTTTCTACCATGCAGACGCTGATCCTGAGGACCTTATTTCAGCAAGTCAACTATTCCTGGCAGCATATATATATTCACCTAAGGCTAATGAGACCTCCTTGGACAAAATCCGCCACGAGATATCATAAATCCAACTTTCAATCTGGCCTCTCTACAAACGCAGCCGCTGCCCAACATAGTCTGCGGGTCTACCACCAAATCCGCTCAGCTGGGGTTGGAAGAGGACGGACCTTGACCTGCTCCTCACCATGAAAACCAAGGATTTAGCTCCAGTTGAAATCCTACACACAGTGTTTTGCGGTTGTACAACGGGGTGTACAGGGAGGTGCAGCTGCCGGAAAGTTGGTATGAAATGTTCAACAATTTGCCTAATATTAATATTAATAATATTAATAATATTATTATATTATTAATAATAGGTAATGATATATTAATAATAGGCCATAATATTAATAATAGTTACTAATTAAAGAATAATTGTTAATTGATATATTTCGACCGACGTATCGTTTTTGAGCTGCAAGCAAAAAACTGAAAAAAGGGGAATTTGGCTCCCAGGCTCAGGAGGTGTGCTTAAGCACACCTCCTGAGATGGGGCAAACTCGTATAACATACATTTAGGAACAAATGAAGGTAATAAAACGATTTCCAGCTTGCTGGGAAAAAAATCCTCTAAAAAAAATAATTTGACTGGTCTACTAGGGTTTCTATAATTTTATACCCCCATAATCATCAATAAAGTGTTCTATTATATTATAGTATTATTATTACTGTGTTACACGGTGCGACGGTATAAATTACTTCGAAATTTCATGGATCCAATCAGCTACTGATGAATACCTACCAAAATATTTTTGACTGGAAGAAGTAATTACAATAGTTTCTTTTTAAATGGCTCAAAATAAGTGGAACTCACGGATCTCCGCGGAACAAAAGTGAAACTAGAAGAACTGGGGTTGAAAAAAATATATTGTGGTAACAGAACTGTTCTTTAATCGACCATACAGTAACCTAGGTAGGTAGCTAATGTTTTTCACATGGCTTCTTCAGAACTATTAGGAACTTTTCCATTGGAGAAGTAGGTGCGATCTTACTTCTACCTGCACATAGTTTATATACATAGTAACGTCTGGGCATCTACCTAAGCGGTCTTTTCTACAAAGATGCACCCGAGCGTACTTTCAATAGAACAAGAGAAAAGAGCGCACCGCAAGTTTATCTGCAAGGCATCCGCATTGCTGCGCAGATAACATGAGTAAATGACAAAGAAAAATTGAACGACTACATGTTCTTAATCGTTTGGTACAGATCAGGATACAGGCCCTAGAAATAACGTGCAAAATATTGACATCTACCATACCTATATAAAATATTAGTAGATCCAACGAATATGTGCATTCGTGATGACCCGCATGGAAATGTGATATTAAATATTAACCATATAATATTAAACATTTTGTACATAAAAATAATAATAATAATAAACTCTTTATTCGCACTAAAAAAAATAAATATGAAAAGGCGATCTTATTGCCACATCTTTCAACTAACCTAATCACAGTGCAATGGTACATGCGCGCGTTGTGGTAACAAAGATCGATAAGTTTCTCTGTCTAAAATAATAATTACCACGTTTAAAACTAAGAGTGCCCGAGGAGAGGAAATTGGGAGCAGAAAGAGAGAGAAAGGGAAGAACTGGTAATTTCTTTGATAAGTAGTATTTTTTGAGGTGAGTCTTGAATTATTCTAGCGAAGGCGAGTTTCGTATGTTTGCTGGGAGATCGTTCCAGTCTTGCACCTCGGATACAGAAAGAGTATGAATAGAAATCAGTATTAATACTCGTAATGAACCAAATTTTTGTATGCAACAAAAAGTAAATGGAATGGTAAAAGTCCGTTTTGGTTGTCAAATGAGGATTATATTTACATTTACATTAAAACAATAGTAATACAAAGCAAAGCAAAGGGTACGGATCTGAACAGCTCCTGAGACATACAAGTTTTGGGTTAAAAGATACTACTCGGCTGCTGATATTTCCCTCTTCCTCCCGTTGGCTGGTAAACCTGAAATCTACTGAGGACCGTTGCCGTCGACTTTCGAAACCGAACTAGCGTTCTGCAGCCGAGGTGGTGTCTTCTCTTAGGATATCGCGACAGCCCGTTGCTTCTCGAGGCGGTCGGCCAATCACCCCTGCGACGAGACGATCGACCTCACGTCGTCTCCGTCTCGCATGGCTTCACTCCTTGCACATCATGCCGACCTTCGCTGGTCCGCATGGTGGTTGGCGCATCTTTTCGCGCCTTATATTTCTGGCACGCCTTGACTCCTCACACATTTCGGCTGTAGGTATTTTCTACTCGCCGATCTTCACAACATCCAGTGTCGAACTCATAGCAGGACCGCAAATCTTAATGGGACCCTCCAGAAAATAGCCTATTTTTGCAAATTGATGACTCATGCGTCAAGCAGTTAAGGTAGAGTAGAATAGATTAGATTGTACCACCCCAGCCATGAGTCACCCTGCCCCATCCACTGGTACACCAGGAGGCCCATTGTTGTTGTGGGATAAGATCACCTTCTCGACTAATTGACCGGTTTTAAACATCCTAAATCCAATATTAAAAATGTAGGGGAGTTTAGAATTTTCTTTTCAGAGTAGATGTAGATATGTTTTATGTTTGCATAGGTATTGTGCGAAGCATCAATTTCTCCCAGACCACTTTCATGTGATTTTTGTGTCCTTCGTAAAAGGCGCTTCTCTGAAATTCTGTTAATAATGCACGTGTCGTGCTGCCTCTAGTTGTCTGTTTCTGCTTTGTCGTTTGTCACGCGCCGCCACTGCACTCGAGCACCACTCGGGCACGGCAAAAGAATGGCCGATAGTACTGATGAATTAAAGCATCTTTCGAAAAATAAAAACGAAAGATTAAATACATGGGCTCAAACAAATATGACTGAGTAGAAAGAAATACATGAATATCGCAACGCCGTCGACACTCAAAACTCGACCACTTGCCGAATCTCTCCAGACATTGTCTGTGATCATGCAAAGGATAGAGCAATAGAAAACTAAAGGTAACGTAATGTAATGTAATAATAATAATAATGTAACGTACGAGTACAAGTAATTTTCAGAACGCTAGGCGCTGGGCTCAGATAGGTTTCTATATGGCAGCTCTAAACAGCTCATCCATACGATGATTAAAACTAATCAGCGAAAGAATGTTTAAAATCGAATAATTCGTTTACAATTTACACCCCGTTAAGTCAAATTACTTTAAAGTATGTGATTCAAGAATGCATCGTGCAATTTCAAACATTCTTTCGGTTATCTGTTTTTTCTTATTATTTCGGATAGGTAATAAAAAATTGGCCACCGTACGGATAACAATGTGATTTTGCACTCATCCGTTGATATGGCAGCTCCTCGACACATTTCAGGTACGGAACTCTAAAACTGATCAGCTTTTTCCATCGATGAAATAAACAGATTACCGAAAGAATTTTTGAATTATGGCCCATGCGTTATGCCTATCAGCGTTAAAAGGTAGTTCTTTTTAATTAGGAGAATTATTTATAAGTTGGTTATCGTACGGATGAAAATATGATTTCTCAGTCGTCCGTTTGTATTGCAGATCCCTGGGTTTTATAAATGGAGGGACCTCAAAACCTAATCAGCTCTTTCCACTGGCAAATAAAATAGATTGGCGGAAGAATTTCCGAAATTGGTATACGTGTTTTTGAGATATCTATGACTCAAACAGACAAACAGACAGACGGACATATTATTTAATCGTTTTTCTGGTTCTTAATAAAACGTGGGGACATTTAATTTAGAGTGAAATCTATTTCTAATTTTTTTAGGTAAATACAAGCCTTGTATCGCGGGTCAGGCTGGAGCTAACGTAATTTGGAGGAGACTGTTTGATGATGAAGAAGACTAAAAATATGTATGGTATGTTAAGGCGACATGATACCTGGGAATGACCATACCTGAGAAATTTTAGTTTTATGAGTTTTTTGAAAAATATAAGCCTGAATTTAAAAAAAAATCCAAGTGAATCCCTCGATAAGGGACCAAATTAAAATGTGGACGCAAAAAAGTTGCACATTGCCTTGGACATTAAGGCTTTAAACTGACTTCGAAAACTTTCAGGCGCGTTTACTCCTACAATGTAAGCGGTGAGTGTGTTTTATTATAATTTCAATTTATTGACTGGTTAATTGTCTATGGCAACACTTAGCCACATTTTTTATTTAGGCCCTAAATTAATTACAATTAATTCAAACATGAGAGCGCTCTGAGAGTTACGTTGATTATGCTTTGCCATTAATTTCCTTATACCACTACTGCGTAAAGATAGTTATTCTGTTCTAGAGCTGCGATTGACTGATTAGTATGCGTCTGGTTCCCGGCGCTAGCGGACGTGGAATCTGAGCTTGACGCTTCGTCAACGCTGGATTTTTATTGGTCAAACCCTACTAAATAGACTCCGCCTATTTTTAGCGTGTCCGCCCATTCCGGATATTTTTCTGAGGTCTCATGTCGCCTTAAGTATGGTAGATTGAATATTTAACAGAACAGTAAAAGGGAACCTAAGAAAAGCCGAAACTTTGCAGGAAACCCAAGACAAGAAGCTTTGGAAGAAAACCAAAGAAAAGAAGAAAGTTTGCAAGAAAATATCTAACTGAATGATATAAACTTGTAAAAAGGCAACTAAAATGTTTGAGGAATGACATATAATCACCGTTTACAATGAATCGCGAAAATATTCTTATTGGTCTTATATTGGAATGTGTGATTTTGTAAAGTGAATTTTATGGGTGCTGAACATGAAATTGTCGTAAATTTTGTGGAAACATATTATTATATTTAAATTCTACTATGGCAATATTATGAATTGCATTTGAATACAGACGATCGAATGCAATAATAAGACAATCGCTTATATAAACATATACACATTTCGCAGTAGGATTTACGCATAAGCTATAGCTTAGGGCCCCCTTTTTCTTGGGGCCTACAAAAAAATTGTCATATAAAATGTACAGCAGTAATTGGCTTAAATAGTTTAGGGCCTTATCAAGTCTAAATCCTGCACTGGTTTTACGGCCAGTAAAACCTATCTATACAAAATGATGATTATGAATCAGGTATTAGATATCATTAAAATAACTCTTGAAATTTATACCACCTATTTATTAGAGTTATTAGATTTACTTTATTTAATTTTTTTATTTTTTCTTTTTCTCAGTAATATTATTTTTAATAAGTGTGCGCACAATATAAAACTTACATGTGACCTACATGTGACCTAGACCTTATTCTTATTCTTAAAATAAAGGTAAGAATAGAAACTACATAAATCGGTATAAAATAAATAATCGTTGTTTCTTTCACAGGTGATCATGTGGTCCAGAGACGACCATACTTTAGGAAACAAAAGCAAATGATGCGCTGGGGCGGTCGGTCATTGGAATCTGCAGGTGCTAAGTCCGCCGTGACGAGCTTGGAATGCTAAGTATTTATTATCCCAGGTTAGGGATGGAGTCGGAGACAAAACAACGCCGACGGTCACTTTTGACCGCGTCTTATCTGATTAACAACATCGGAAGGCGAGCGAGAGCGTAATTTTCCAAGTAAAATGCGCGAATTTCAAAAGAGGCCCAGTTTTATGATCGCTGAGGAATGTGTACTTTTGTCGGAGTGACAAGGAAGGAAAGGACGTCGATGAGCCGCCTTATGCTTTTCTCGAGAAGAGTAAGAAGAATCTTCTTTGCGACAATCGGATGATGTAACTCCTAATAAATAAGTTGAGCAGAGTAAACAAATAGGCGCACATAAAAACGACACGTTTTCCCCTCACGAAAAAGTAAAATGACCATTCTTATTACAATTACACCGTGGTCTTAAATAAAATTGTCAAAATTATATATTTTTTAAATAACGCGAAGAATTATTTTTTCTTTAAAAGTCGTTTGTTTTTCTTTATTATTTTTCATAGTCTTAACCGCAAATTAATATTGTTTGTGTGATCAAAACCATTTAAAATTAAAATAGCTACGAGGAGCAACAATATATTAAAATTAGGCTGAAAAAAGCTAGTGTGAGATCAGTTCACATTCTAGGTGTCAGTCATCAGCTAGTTTCATCAACTTTTAAACGATACTTACTTTAACTATTAAACGAAACTTATTGTTGAAAGTCGCACGCAAGCATGCACACACAAGCATGCACATACCACGCAACATAATAACACGATGGCTGAAGCGAGATAGTTAACGTATTTTATGATTAGAATGTTGTAAAACACGAATATAAATGTAAAATGGCACTGATAAAGCTTAATTGAGAGTTACCTATTATTTCCTATTTATAATCACATGTTATTTATTTCATGGGTTTCTATTTGATAGAATTAGCGTATTTTTAATAAAAAAATTGTGTATGATATACGATATCAAAGCGATATGTTTTGATGGAAGGTACATCCTTAAATTCCCGTTGGAGATAGGCATATGCTCCCTTTGGCCATAGGCAGTAAAAGCGAAGCGCCCCTTCTTTGCGATGTTGCAAGTCGTTATATTTCTGCAAGGCGCTTAAAATAGCAAGCTGCGAAACAGTCTGTCTAGCATTATTTTCTATCTAGCATATGTGAGATAGAAAATATAGGATAGCATCAAAAAGATTGAAAAAAATATATAAGTGCATTTAATTATTGTTTATGGATATACTAATGATTTATATGGTGTGATTCTGTACATTAAACAACAATTATGCAAGAAAGTGTTCTTTTAAAAAATCTGAACAACAATTGAACAAGAAAAGTTTTCTTTTCAAAAAATCTACCTTAGGAAATTTTTGTATAGGAGTTTATTATTCTACATGAATAAGTGAGTTGCAAATTTATAATTTTTGACTTAGGTGGTAGATACCAAGAAAATATTTTTAGTTCAACTCTGAATTATTCAATATTTTTTCCTCAATAGCAAAGGCCTAAATTAAAAAAAAAGTTGTAACTCAATTCAGTTTTTCGTGTAGAATAATCACTTCTAAACAAAAATCTTTTAAGTCTAATTTTATTTTCCAAAGAGGAAAATATCATTTTTTTTTGTTCAGTTTGATTAGGGTTGGTTTCTATACAGGCTGCCTAGGTGACCACCTAGGGCGCCTGATTCTAGGGGCCGGAAACGACGGCACAGTAGAATGTATGCGCGAAGCGTTGCCGGGATGAACGACGAGCGACGATTTGGCGGGACGGTTCACTGTCACAGAATATTTATTAGTCATTGTACAGACCATAGCCCACTATCACTGTCTTACCATATCCCACTATCACTATCTTTAAGCATATGGCAACCCTTATAGTGGCCCGGGCTGGAGTACGATGCAGGCTGTCTCCGTTGTCCACCTACCCCACGTGTAATTCGACGCACCGCTCCACTATATTTCCTTAACCTGTAGTTCTCACATTGTAATCCGGGAGATTACCACTGCAACTCCCTGATGGAAAGTGCTAAGATTGCCGAGTTTGGGTTCGTTTGTATTGTTGTCTTAAGTATTTTTAATTACACATGATGACGAGGGCCCGAAGATCGACCAGGGAGATTGCCACTGGAACTCCCCGATGGAAAGTGCCAAGATAGTCGAGTTTGGGCCCGTTTGTAGTGTTGTCTTGAGTATTTTCCATAACACATGATGACGAGGGTCTGAAGGTGGAGCCGGAAGATTGCCACTGAAACTCCCTGATGGTAAGTAAAGCTTGTTTTTTAAAAATGTTTTAAATTTATTATATAGGATGAACTTATTCATCACCTCGACCCGCTCTGTAATTTGATTGCTGACTACACCAGTAAATTTGCCTATCTCCAAACTGTTATCTTTAAAAGTCTTGTATTTCTCTGGTAGCCCTGCTTGTCCGTTGACCTATTTGCGGTGAGATTTTATAGTTTAGCGCAAATCTCCTCAAACAATACGTAACGAGGCGAGGCGTGCGTTGGGCAAACGGGCCTCTATAAATAAGGCTCTTATCCGCAGCGGCGGCGTCGCTTGGTTACAGACACTGCCAAGAGATATTGCACTATCTGTGTTTACATTGCGGGTAGTTCTATTATATTACATACTGGATGGTTTTTCGGGAGAACGCATGCTGTAGGATTGTACAAGCTTTTATTTACCATGCAATGTTTGTTTGTTTGTTTATGTCAAATCTTGCATGCTGAATTAGAACCACTTTCTCTTATCCTATGTAGTTGAAATTTTACATGTTGGTTCAGTACCGATGACAATGCATTTTTATGGTGAACATGACTTAATTCTACAACTTGGGTTGTCGACTACAGCGGGCCGGCACCTCAGGAAGTTTTAACGATTAGTCGTTCTATCTCTCTGGAAGTGAGCGCAGAAGACTTGGGGACAAAACAATCCACCGTCTAGCTACGCCACGAGCCCGTAAGAGACCAACGCCTTAGCCGCGAGATAGCGAGGAATGTCACCCGACGGGCCGACACTCGCGCCCTTACTTCCAATTGTGACCAGATTACTCCGGTCTCTCGATTGGTCACGAGTTCGAGGTCGCTTGTGCGGTCCTCTCCCTTACGAAGCGGTGAAACCGTGTTTACCAAATCTATCGCGGACCACAGCGTCCTTTGCCCGGCTGTTCACCCAGGATCAGATGGCTGATGGTCATTTCAAGAGCAGTCGCCGTAAGGTCCGCAACCACCCCCGCTCCATAGGAAACAGTACTGCTTCCAGACTCCCCCGACTGTTAGTCAGAGTGCACAGTCGATTGGCTTACGCCGCACGGTGCGCAGACCGTCCAGGAGCGCCAGAAGGTTGATTCCCAGGGGAAACTGACCATAAGACCAGAGTCCTACCCAGGCTCGCACTTCATGCGTAGAGGCCGTCGGATAGGTGTTGACCCGTGAGTGTGACCAACCCTGAACAGAATGGGTCTTCGTGGCCAACTCAGCAAGGGCCCATTAACTCCCTTATTCTAACATTAACTAACTGACTTAATTCTACACCCAGGACCGGCTCCCGACGAGAATACTTTTCCACGATCAACAGCAGACACACTATTTTGTATACGCATTCAATTATAATAGCCCGTTATAATTTTCACCATGATATGGCTGCTGCACCCAGAGTTGGCTCACGACCAGGGGACTCCTCAGCGGTCAACAGCACAGAAACGAAATTTTGTATACGTATTCAATTATGATAGCCCATTCAAAGTTCCACTGACATGGCTGCTGCACTCAGGACAGAGCATTTTAATTAAGGCTTGTTTATAAAAATGTATTTTTACTATTAACTTATTCAAAATCATATCTCATATTTTTGTATAATGATTACATGCCAGTAGCAACGACGTATATAGGGAGAAGGGAGGTGGGGGTCCAGGTACACCCCTTCCGGTTACCAGTCGTTTTTAAAGGCAATTCCTATAAAGCCTATTTAATATGCGCAGCAATGTATATTATCTCTAACAGCGATACTGGATTTAACTTTTATTCTATCAATCCTTATTTAATATATCTGGCCCTAAGTCTATTACTATAGTTAAATGTCCTCAGAAAGTCCCTAAAATTTCTGAACAAAACTGTGGAATAAATACGGAAATATTATATAAACATTTTCTGATAAGAAACACAATTTAAAGAAATCAAGTAATTTCTCCAAAAACAAATTCTTCCTTTCGTAATGTGCCAGTCTTAATTTTATTAATCACGAAAAAGCTTGAAAAAAATCTGCTAAAGCTGTTTTTGCACTAACCATGCTTTTGTTCTGTTCTAGCATCTATGAACGGAGGGATTGTCGCTTCGCGTCAAATAATCGCTAGGACGTGGAACATTACATTTCTAATACCAGGATATCTGAAGTGTATTATCGACGAAATGCGTTTTACTTATTTATTGAATAAACAGTTACCACAGTATACGGTCAGTATTTTTTCTTAAAACAAAATTGAAATAGAAGCGAGTGACGTCTCGAGTCTTAAGGGCTACCACAAATCGTAATACGGCTACTATTACGATTAAATATCCTCTCTTCCCACAGTTTTCAACCATAATGTAGACCCAAAGCCAAAAGAATTTTATAAATAAATCCACTAGCATGAGCATTCGTTTCGATTTATACAAACTTACAGTTTAGGATCTACCGGAAAACTATGAAGGTATACATCCCGATTGATGACTTATTTGTGCAATCAACCAACTTATGCATATATCGTCAATTTGTCATGGTTACGTAAAGCAATTAGGTATTATTGTTTGAAAAAAGTAAAAACACAGCGCAGGCGATTTCACTTTCCGTCGATCGACGCAGATATTCAAACGTTCGAAAGATTTGACAACCCCAACCCGCGTAACGACAACCACATGTATTTGTCGTTAAGTGCTCTGCTCATTCTCTCGCACGCTATCCCCGCCGCATCTTGCCACTCGAGAGTGCGCTTACTGTTCTGTTAACTCTGTATACTGTGCAGTTACAGAATG
Source organism: Micropterix aruncella (assembly GCA_944548615.1). Lineage (NCBI taxonomy): Eukaryota > Metazoa > Arthropoda > Insecta > Lepidoptera > Micropterigidae > Micropterix > Micropterix aruncella. Next base: position 10,116,074 of record OX155954.1, on the reverse strand, counting down.
ATTCTTGCCGATAGAACACAAAATACTTAAAAACTAAAGAAATGGCCATAGCAGTAAATAAACATTCCTCGATGAACGAAAAAGGCCAAGGATTTACAAGTGAATATAAGCTCGGGTACAAATTACTGGTCAGACGTGGAGAAAAAAAACACACACCGAAGGTGACAGCATTAGAAGATATCGATCAGTATAATGCACAGTGTTTTCGATGATAAGAAAGCTTCTAATAACCCATTCCACTTCCAGTATCCACAGAGACCCCAGAAAGATGTCTCTTCACTCAAAAGATTGAAAATTTGCCTGAAAAATAAAATGAAAGGAGAAACGTTCATAGGTCTTCCTCCTTAGTTTATTCTTTGGAGTGCTTTAAATTGACATAATAGTATGAATGCGATTTGCACATACAGATTTTTTTTTAATTCCAAGAAGGAAAATTACAGATTTGTCCAAAATCCAAACAAGCAAGGCTTATCTGCTAGACATCAAGTTGTATAGGTAAACCACAGCTCAATATTTATCAGTAAAAGTTATTAGCGGTTACTAGAGATTGTAACCGCGCCGCAGATTGCACTCTTTTACTTGTTTTCAATGAATTACAAAAAGTAATAAATACAGTAGTTATTTATTATACATAGTTAATTTTAATAGATGTCATCGTGAGAACGTTTTTTAGAGACCAAAATAGTGTTCATGTATCCTACATGATTGTTAGAAACATGTATACAATTCGGAGAAGGCCCCTCATTTAAAACGTTTTAGTGATACGATGGGTGTATTGTTACTCCGCCTTAGCCTAGCCCGATATATATTTATGATATATATAACTTTGTCAATGACACATCATTAATTTTTAATCACTTGTGTCACAAAAAAGTGACAAAACGGTCACAATGACACTAATAATTAGCCATTTGATTATGTAGTGGTGATTTTTGGTTTTATTATTATTTTCGTATACATATATATGTATGTGTATGTGTGCATATATGGATATATATTTTATCTATAGATGTATATGAGTATCTGATTCTATATTTGTATATGCGTAAATATTTATAGCTTCATATTTGTCGATTTAATAATAAGTACTAACATATAGTTTAAGTTGACAGTGCACACTTAATATCTAATCATTAAAAGTCTGCCTTAGAAGAGGCCTAGGCCTAGTCAGTCGACTGTGTCAAACATTAAAAATAATGTCGGATCAATTTCTTGCTAACATCTTACTTACAAATATCTCATTAATTGTTTACTAGATGTGTTACTAAAAATAAATAAAAAATAAATTGTAAATCTTTTATATCACGATTCAATTATGTGGTGTTATTCGCTGAGTCATGCCTAAGAAATTAATAAAAAAACAAAGCCCAAAATTGACATTCACTACGCTATTTATGTCTAATCTGTTTCAGAGCGTATTTTCAAAAATAAATCAATGTCACTGCCCTTGCAATTTTTTTGATATATTAGTAGTAGTTATATTAGTGACATAAATTTATATATGAAATATTTTTGAAGACAAACATACAACTAATTAGTGAAAGGATTTCTAAGACCAAATAAAGACAAAAATGTAGAATATTTTTTCTTAATTTTTTCTACTTCGAAATTAGGGGATTTTTACGTCAAAACTGAGTTGAAAACAACTTTTTTTGGTTTTGGCGGTTGATACTGAGGATAAGCATTGTTTATGTTCAACTTTCGGATATTCAGTAAATAAGGTATAACAAGTTTAAAAAACTTCTTTTTTATTTTTCTTCATAACCTAATCTGTTTATACATGTTTTAAATTTAATTTGCAGAAGCACTGAGTATATTAAGGAGAAGATGGCAGGTGTGAGCATGTTTTTGCCCTCAAACCATTAATTAACCACTGCAACTTGATTCAGAAGCCCGAAATATGTTCGACTTACGCCGGTTAAAAACATAATGTAGACCTAAACCCAAAAAGACAGAGACAAACTGGAGAGACTGCAAAATATCGCATGCAAATATTTTGTAGTCTTTCCATTTTATACAAAAAAGCTTCGTTGTCATCTATAATACAGATATCTGCATAGTCAATTATCACAATACCAGAGACTGAACTGAGACAATACCAAAAGACTGAGGATCTAGGAGTTCTCTTTGATTTTCAGCTTACGTTCAAGGAGCATATCACTGATGTATCTAAGTCCTCTTTTAAATTACTGGGTTTCGTTATTCGGAACCTAAAGCATTTTCACAATGTCCGGGTTATGCACACATTGCATAATTCAATTGTCAGAAGTAGATTGGAAACGAATGCAGTTGTATGGAATCCACATTATCACTGTGCTGGAAAAAAATCTAAAATGTTTATTACGATTTGTATATTTCAAGAACACAGTTATTATCCCTACTTATACCCTACATTTTTTTTACTAGGCATGGTGGGCTATAATTCCCTTAAATTGCGTAGAGAAATGCTCACCATGGCATACGTTTTTAAGCTGGTCCGGGGCGAAGATTTGTCTCTTTGTTCCGGATAACTACATTCGAGCTCGGTCAAACATTCTATTTGCGGAGCCGTCCTCGCATACCAACTTAAGTCGATGGAGTCTCCTTACGCTTGCCTTGCTACACATAAATGCGCTATGTTTGACAGCGTCAGACCTGTATATTTTAACTACGAGCCCACATCTTTTCAAGGTATGGGCATTGGTCTACCTGTTTATGCTAGAATAAGATCAATTGATTGTTATTGTTTTTAATTAATTTTGTTACTCTTACTATTTTTAATGCTTCAGCTTGCATATTTAATGCCTTTTATATTTATGTATATTACATCTCAACGAATTGGTGTGTACTGTAATGTTGATGTATTAAATAAATAAATAAATAAACAAATCATCACTACATCAAGTTTCGTTAATTCGTGCTGGGGTGTTTGCGTCTATCTCGACATATGATAGATTTCGCGCCAATATTAACACCCTTGACAGTTCATTGTTCTCTCTCATTGCTCGCTGAATTTGTTTTAGCAGAGCCGTGGATCGCAATGTGTTTATTCAGCGTCAATACAAATATGAAACGGAGCTTATCTCGACGATAATAATGAATTAACGAGCTTACTATGGCAAAGCGCGGGCGTTTGCCCTCAAATATGTACAAACCGTGACGTCAGTGCGATATCACAGTAAGCAACGGCTGTCGCCCTACGTCACAGGGAAAATATATGACGAAAATTAAACATCTGGTGCAATTTGCGTCATAGTATGGTCTGAATGCATTTCGATCTCTTTTAATAGATGTTTGCTAGACTCAATGATAGCGAATTCCCATAATAAGTTTTTACGTGCGTAAAAGATAGATAATCTAGGCCATCCATAAATGAGGTTAGCATATGATTATGACACTATGGAAGCTCAAACGCAATACCTATGTTTTTCAGTATTGTACTTATATACTACATAAATTCCATGTTTATAAATTGTTGTGATTTATTTTAAGAAAATGTTTATTGTAGAGTTATGTAGGTATACATTAGGAAATCACTGGACTTGCCCCTTTAAAGGATGGTGGTAGGACGTAGAAAGCCTATCTATTATTTTTGGCCAAGCATTCGAGACATTTTGATGTGAAAAATTTGTAAGTAGGTTTGGCAGATAGTTTAAAATTAATGACGAAATTGACATAGCTTACACGTGTAAGATTCTGGTGTGAGGTTAAGCATTCGTCGGTTGGTCCGACCATATGGGGGTTTCCTCAGGATAAAGTCTCTCTCAGGAAAGTTTTTTTCTTAACAGTTTTATATGTATTTTTGGGCGCTGAATCCGATTTTCAACTTTAGAACCTCGCCAAAGATGAGCTAACTTTCGCGACAACCGCCATTTTTTGTGCTCCTATTTTAGTTTTTTGCCTATTAATCACAAACGATGCATTTCTTTGATAATGACTATTCTATATAAAATTAAAGTAGATAAAAATTCCAAAAAATCCATGTACTGCAAACCGCGAATAAAACTAAATGTATTGAGTGAAAAGATAGCATAGTGGCCTGGTTTTCCACCATAAAAGGCCGAACGTCAATGACGTAGGTACCATGTCAGAGGACATTAGGAATGGGAGGGGCGCCCCCCCTCCCCCGCAATTTGCTATGTACAGATTAAGGAATAGGAAAACTTTGGATCGGTCTAAGCAGCTTAAGTGGTTGTTGATCTAATGTCAGCTTCTATTGAAACGACTTGTTGGCCACCCGATCCCGCTTGAAAACAGGGCCTAGGACGACACTGTTGGCGATAAATTCGAACTGAATTACCGCTAACATCAAACACAATGAAAAAATATAACTATGTATTACACGGAAATAAGCTTGTTTCAACAAGGATTACGTATATACCTGGGACTGTTCTCCATATTTATGAATTAACATGACGCGTAACGGTGTTGGCGTGAAGGTAGTTACCGTGCGGTATTGTGCATTTACCGAGATCCATGTCTATTGAATGTAGAGATTTACTTACGATATTAATTTGAAAAAGTACATCATACCAAACAACCAATGAAGCTATGAAGCTGAAATCTTTTAACTGTTCGGCTAGTTTAGGTCATCCGCCCGCTTTCCCAGCCTCCGCTTTCTCGGAGCTCGCGCGTGAGCAGTATGTATGTCAGCGTCAGTCAGCTTGTATTGGAAGCTACTATTACTAGGAAAATCATTATTGTGATCTGGCATTAAACGTAATACAAAGCTTGTTGAGAAGACGCGATGTCAGTCTAATATAAGTTTGCGTTTTTCACATCACGTTCCATGTCTATACAAAAATAAAACCAACGGAGGACTTCAGTAAAATATAAAATGGAGGGAATATCGTCGGGTAGAGCGACTCGGTAAAGTTGCGGCGAAACGCAGACCATACTGCGGTTCCGGTCGTAACATAAAGCACAATTTTCCGGGCGTTGGATGAAATGCGCGTTTAACGACATTACAAAAGGGGACGACCACCTTTTTTATTGGGATACTTGAAATAATATAATAATGGTAATAAAAAACGCTTTATTTGTTAAAACAATTCGGCGAGCTTATTGCATCAAGCAATATCTTCCAGCCAAACTTAACGTCTCCAGTGAATTAACGAACCCCAATGAATGAACAAAACGTCGTTTTTTGGCGAAAAATAATAAAACAGTGAGTCTGAATAATATTAGGTATTTTTCTTTCAGTAGCAACATTTTTCTTTTGTAATATGGCAACACGCCTTTCACCTGTCAACGTTCCTTTTTGACGTGACATTCACCTAAAGTTGACGTGTTCATCAATTGTGATCCGTAGGTATCTATGGGCTGGACTTTTGGACACGAGGTGAGACATTGTAATGTAGTCATGACTTGATTATTGTTTAAAGTTTCAGTGAGAAACCTACTGGGAAAACATGTTTTGCGCTAATAAATTAAAAGTAAAAAAGGATTTTTATAAACAAGCTTCACTTCCACTAGGACTTCCAGTGACAATCTCCCGGCTCCATCTTCAGACCCTCGTCCTCATGCGTAATGGAAAGTACTTATGACAGCAAAACAAACGAGCCTTAACTCAACTATCTTAGAACATTTCATGAGGGAGTTCCAGTGGCAATCTTCCGGCTCCGTCTTCAGATCATCGTCATAAAGTGTAATAGAAAGTAATCAAGACAACAAAACAAACGAGCCCAAATTCGACTATCTTAGCACTTTCCATTAGAGAGTTCCAGTGGCAATCTACCAACTCTATCTTCAGGCCCTCGTCATCGTAATGGAAAGTACTCATGATCACAAAACATACTAGTCCAAATTCGACTGTCCTACCATTTGCCGCCAGAAAGTTGTAGTCCCAACATTCCGGCTCCATCATAAAATCAGCTCGATGGTACCATAATATTGCATTGTCACCAAACTCACATAAATATGCCAAATTTCGGCTCAATCTTATACCACCAAGTGGTTGAAAATTGTTTGCAAATTTTGAAACGGACAACTTACATATGAATGCAAGTTAATATTAAGCTTCTAAAAATAAGATAAAACCATTATTAAATTCACTTATAAAGGCAGCTCGTAAGTAATGTATCCAACAGAAATCACAAATTACAATGATAAAAAAAGCAATAGACCTATAATGTCGTAGGGAAGGGGTAGGGGAGGGGACTGGAGAAATTTATGAGCGCGCGTTAGTCTTCTCTCTCTTTCTCTCTTTCTTTTAGTTTTAAGTCGCTGTTCTATTTGTCATACTCTATTTAACGGAACGTTATGTTCCATGTTAATGCCAATTTTATAATGGAATTGTGATTGATTTTTTATGAGGACCACATTTTAAGGAAATTTAGTTTTATGAGCATTTAAATAATTTTTAAAAATAATTTATGTATTATTAAAGCCCTGTCCACCCTAGCACGGGCTATTCCCAGCTGGGTTAAAGAATCGAATAAGCATGGGGTTAAGGTTTTGCCATTCGGTTTCCGATATTTTTGTAAGCTACATCAGTGTTTTATAGTATTTAATTCTCAAATAAATAAATATTGTTATTTAAGCCTGCGTTTAAATCAATACAAACTCGGTGTTGTCAACTGTATACATTATGATCAATGGTGCTGTCCTTACACGTGTGGAAAGGAGCCCCATGTCCGGGGAATTACTGCGAGTAGAAATCACAGCTGTGATCGAGAGCCGTAGGCTGTCTTCTGATTTCAGAGGGCGCTCGAGGGGATAAATAAATATATATAAACACATCATAGTAGCGTTGCTTGTAATAGAATGTTGAGTGATAACTAACCCGCCCTTTGTGAAATTTCACAATAAAGATTCGCAATTTAGTTTTATGAGCATTTAACTAAAACGTTTAAATAATTTATTGTATTATTAGAGCCCTGTCCACCGTATCACGGGCTACTCCCACCTGGGTTGAAGAATCGAATACGAATCGCAATTTTAGTTAAATGCTCATAAAAACTAAAAACCTTAATATTTTTGAACTGCGGTCGCTTTTCTCAAAATAATAATAATAATAATTGAAATAAAACAAAACTTCTAATTCGTCTCGTCCAATTAGTCATTAACTATCATGAATTTATTTTATCCATATGTATGTTGTGATATTTTAATAGTTTCAGGATGCAGATCTGTAACCACATGTCTGGGGGTCTGGCGTATTAACACGAAAATTTTGAAGAATGCCTACATCTCATAGTTTTGCAATACTCTACCCCTGACTGGGTAAAATGGACGATATATCAGCTTATCTAAGAAAATGGTAAAATTTCTTTGTTTGTTTCAGCTCTTTATTGTGAAATTTCACAAAGGGCGGGTTAGTTATCACTCAACAATCTCTTACGAGCAACCCTACTATGATGTGTTTATATATATTTATTTATGTATTTAATTAATTTAACAATTTATTTACAATGCATAAGTATCACTTATAATCATATCAATAAAAATATATACTTTAGTTCTATAGTTAATTTTATCCCAACGGAAAATGGTGACGGAGCCGGGAATCGAGTACCCGGAACTTTACAATGTAAGATCAGGCGACCTAACTACTATGCCACAGGCCGATAAATCAGGACATATTTCTATGCTCTGTTACGAACAAAATAATAATAATATAATGAGCTCTAAAACCACTCGTTTTACAATTTCGTTTGCAACTGAATGTTCGTACTTTTAACCTCAAAACCAAGTTGGCAAGCTCGCAGGATGAATAACTTTTTTCCTCTCGTCCGCATCGTTCGTTATATTTATAATGCGAGACTGTTCGCATTGTGCTTGTATAGGTACTAAAGCCTGATCTAAATAATGGCTGGGTGCCTTCCGTAAATCGTAAAAATAAGACATAGATGTGAAAATAAGACATGTCCTTGTTTAATAATAATAATAAAACGATTTATTATTGTTTACGAAACATGTCCTTGTTTCTTAAACAAATTGAATTGCTCCCTCTCAGGGACTGTAAAACCTGCACTTACTGTACTTTCTGTGTCCTCCAGGAAAATCAGCGGCCATGCCTTCAAAAAAATTAGTAACCAATCTATTTAATATCATTGGTGGCCATAAAGGGGATTTTGATAACATTTTTAATTGCCTAAGTGACAAGATAAATGATTTTGCTCAAAACAAATATTTGAACGTTTTAGAACATTTATAACCAGAAAAATGAAAAAAAAAGAATGGTCTGGTTGGATGCATGGATGGAGGATGTTTATTAGTTTGAAAAACTCAATTGCACACACAATAGAGTACAACCAGATGGGCCTATTGGCAAGTGGCGATGACTTTCGACCTTACCACCAGGACACTAAATGTATACTAAATATTTATGTTGGCAAATTTATATATAACAAGTGTATTTTTTTAAAAGTAGTCATAATAAAATAATAGTTTTAAAAACGAAAAAAAAAACACTTTTGTAACTACTGCACTAAAAAGCAAAAACCACTTTGCTATCACTATTTACCCCGTGAGGGACTAAAAGTAAGCCATGTTTGTAATTAATATATTATTTGAGGGTCGTGCTTGAAAGTGGGGCGCTTTTCTAGCATTTGTTTAGGTACATAATGGGTCCAATTGCGTTTCTTCGGCGGTTTAAAATAAAGTAAAAAAATACGTTAAATTTATTACAAAATTCGTAATAAAAATTTTAAGTCACATCGGTATTGCTATTCATTTGTCAGATTTTGGTGCCACCGTGTTAAATGCATTTTGTATTAAATTTATTTCATTCTCGCAGAAACGCGATTCCGTTTCTCAAAATTTGACATTTGTCCGAATAAAAACCGGCTTTAACGTGACAAATTTAAAACGCACGTTTTCGGTGCAGCTTAGTGGGTGACGCTTGTGTTTTTACGTACGAATCAAGACGATTCTAAAAACCCTAAACACGGCTAAGATACGTTGTTACGTTATATAATTACAGTGCCACCTTCCGGCTCCATCGTCAGACCCTGGAAATCATTCATGACCAGAGTACCTACACTTCAAGCCGATTTTAACAATCCCAAACACGGCTCGGATACTCGGATACACGGTTTTGTTATGCAGTTCCTATGACTACACTTCGCCCCCATCATCAGATCAGCTCAATAGTACCATATTATTATATTGCCATCAGAACTACACACAATTGCCAAGTTTCATGTTGATATGACTATCAGAAATGGTTGAAATTCTTCTTGCAAGATTCCGTTAATTAATAGATACATACATGTAAAGCTAATAAAAGTGTGTTAATAAATGAGTACACATATATAATAAACATAATAAAGAAAATAGAAATCAATATCAAAGAGAGGAATTTGATATAAGTACACGCTAAGAGACGGAAGGGGGGGGGGGGGGGGATTTATGCGTTAAGTAAATGTCTCTATATTTTTTTGAGCCCTATCAGGTTTTCGAAAATTTTGCGTGCTTTCAGATAATGGAAAGTAAGAGTCACTCTTTATCATTTGCTAGAGGAATCGAAATAGGCGATGCAGGGAACAAGGACAGTAAAGGAGACGTGTGAGTAGATGTTGTAAGATACAGTGATTGGGAAGAAGTAGTCGTGGTCGGGGAATTAATCGTGTGTTTGATATCAATATCTCGATATCGCGTTGTCCGATTTTGAAATTCATGTTTTATTCATCAGTGGGAAGAAGAGTTAATTGGGGAGTTAATTCATCGGTGGGAAGAAGAGTTAATAGACTATACAAATTAAGTCGTCCATAAACTATGTCTGGGTGCAGCCATACAAATGGACGACTGAAAAATGTCATTTTCTGCTATACGATCAGTAACTTTTTTTAGTTCTCCGTATATCGTTTTTTTTTAATTGGATCATGCTTCCTTAAGTTACAATTAAGTCTTCGGCTTAGGAAGCTATAACTCAAGCACGAGTTGTCAGATTTCAAAATATCTTTCCCCAATCTGTATATTAATGAAAAGAGCTGAGTAGATTTAATGTTCCATGGGATCTGCCATACAAAAGGACCATTATGAAAATGTAAACCATATTTTCATCCGTACGGCCACCAATTTTTGTTTAGCTATCGGTATGATTTTCTATAGTAGAAAATGGATTATCGAAAGATCTTTTAAAAATTGGACCGTGCGTTCTTGAGTTACAAAATGTAAAGCTGATTAATAGGCCATGACTTTTCAAAGAATTTTCCATCATTAAAAATTCGTTCGTCAATTAGTTTTATTCATCGTATGTATGAACTGATTGGACGTTGCAGCTACCAATTTCGGAACTGTAATTCTCCGAAGCAGGGAGCTGCCATATACAAACCGATCAAGGCTCAATGCTGGCAGAGAAATGACAGGACTGCGTTTTTAAACTTCGGGATCACGGACACGAGACTAGAAATCGATACAGACAACTGGAGTTAAAAATGAACACGACGTACAGACAAAGACATTATACATTTCAAGCTCCGAGGCTTTACGATAAACTGATAATGGACGTACAAACGCAGACGTACCTTACCCTACGTTTATACCCTATAAAATAGTTGTAGGTTCTAGGTCCGAACCTTAACATTCTTGAACAAAATAAGTAGAAAAAAATGACGGTTGTAATTATACAATAAATATATAAAAGTAGATAGAATGCTAGAGCAATTTTCCAACCATGTCGTAATTAAATGATACTCGACTCATCCGCCAACTGCCACCAAGCTACAGGCAGAATACTAAACTATTCCTCCTCCGCATCGAATACGAACATGTCGATGCATTCCACGTCTGAAATTCTAGGAACTCGCTGTTATTTTATGGCCATACTGTGAAATCAAAATGCAGACATCTCCATCTTTCAGGGTCTGTTGCGAATCGCTGAAATCAACTCCTTTTTGCATAAACAACTGAATTAACGTTCAATGGAGGACAAAACACATAGTCCCTTGGTACCTTTTGTCCAGTTGTCTGGTTATTATGTTTGGTCTTATATTTGTACTTTTAGTTTTTAAATGCGTGACGTAGCTGTAATTTGAATATTTAACATTTTACTGACAATTTGAATATTACGATGAAATGTTTTACTACGTATCTATTCGTATTATTGACTATTTCAAATATTGGGCTTATATTTTGATTATATATATTTATAGTTTGACAATCTAGTAGTTAAATTCTTGACTACTTATGTATGTTCAGTAAAGAGTACATAGTAACAGGACTTACTACCTAACACAATTATTTTGACACGTCCAAGAGTGGTTTATTGCAGTCAATTGGACACGACAAAAATTATTCGTGACAAAATATATATTTATTCGTAAATATATATATATATATATATATATATATATATATATATATATATATATATATATATATATATATATATATATATACTAGCAGACCCGGCCACGCGTTGCTGTGGCTAAGGTTTTTGTTATATTACATTGTAGTAAACTATTTAATAGGAACGGTAGGAGAACATCATTCATGGGGACCACCATGCTTTTTTAAATAGATGCCATTTGTAAAAAAATATGGCGAACTCCATGACAGATTTTCTACTACCGTAACCCCTTAATTAATACAATGAAATTATTATTTACGAACGAAGACGGAAACGTTAATGCTGGTATAAAAATCCTCTGGATTGGGATTTAAAAGGGAAGGACTTTCAACACGATTGATTAAAATTTTCGTACAGTTGATATTAATCAAAAATCAATACAAAAGAATTAATTTTAAAATTTATTATTATTTTTATTAAAGTTTGTAACAAATGAGTATATTACAAAGTTGTTAGTAAATAACATGTGTTTTTACAAAATGGCTGTTGATGATGACGAAAGGTAACCTGAAACAACGAAATTTCTTCAATATCAAATTAACACCGTGGACAAAAACGTTTTTTCAAATTTACCGCAAAATTAAAAAAAAAAAAAAAAAATATTGAAAAAAACATAAAAATTTGTGCCCTTTTTTAAAAGTTTCACGAAATAATTTTTTTTTTGATCGTTTTTTTTTAAATATTTCGGTTAATCTTAAAACTCTGCAAATTGTCATAATTTCTGTAATATCGGTAATTGTTATCGATATTACGATATGCTCGAATGTGTGGGGCGCGCCAGTTTTGCATGCGGCAAACTTGCCTGTCATGCCACTTTGTCACTTTTTCATGTCAAAACATGTCACTTTTGACAGCTCCAAATTTGTTGAGGGCAGATTTGCAGGAGGCAACCTTGCAGGCGGCAACCTTGCAGGCGGCATTTTTGCAGACGGCATTCTTGCAGAAAGCAAACTTGCATACAAACCCGAAGTTAGCAACGTTTGAGAATGGCGCATTAGGACATGATTACACGAAATAAAATAATTTTATATTATTTTACAAACCAAAAATAAAGCAGTAAAGCATATGCTATAAATTTTAAATTTAGAAAAAGAAGTAGCAAATTATCATGTCAGGGTAAATTAAAGTGGTGAATATTTTTACCTCTCCACATTTAATTACCGGCATCCTTGTAGTGGATGATTCAGTACATCAAACTAAACATTAAAAAAAATGTTTTAAGTTTTTCTGTTAGGTTAGGTTAGGTTAGGTTTTTCTTTCCCTAAAATCGAAGTGACATTAATTACCGGCATCCTTGTAGTGGATGATTCAGTACATCAAACTAAACATTAAAAAAAATGTTTTAAGTTTTTCTGTTAGGTTAGGTTAGGTTAGGTTTTTCTTTCCCTAAAATCGAAAGTTGATTGCTGAGATCTGCGATGGAGAGGACACTCAAAGAAGTGGACTGGTTTCCCTACCCTGACATATGAAAACGCGGCTTTTGTCGATTTCTACTCTGGTAACACTAAATTTTAAATACGATGTTTTGCTCCTAACTTCATTTTCTGCAAAAATGCCGTCTGCAAAAATGCCGACCCTCGAAACGTTAGTTTGACATTTGCAAAACTGCCTTCTGCAAGATTGCCTTCTGCAAAACTGCCGCCTGCAAGAATGCCGTCTGCAAGATTGCTGCAAATCTGCCTTCTGCAAGTTTGATGGGACCCGAATGTGTCGGCCACGGTACGTACAAACAAAATGACCGCAAATTTCTTGACATTGCAATGAACATTTTGAACGCCTATATCTCTCTTATTTATTGAGATCGAATAAAGATTATGGAAGATTAGGAATCAGCGTGGCGAATATAGCGTGGTGAATTACTTAATTTTTTATTTTGGCCTGTTTTTAAAATTTAAACTTTGAATGCCTATCTCGCTTATTTATAGCGACCGACACAATTTTCTTCCAGATTTAGCATTAAAATGAAAAAAAATGGAGAGAGGTTCCTATACTGCAGTTATTCCACTTTTATAACTATGTGATAATACTTACCTACATGTATATATTTTAATTAAAGAGTTTTGAACAATGAAGCACAAATAATTAAAAAGCAGGAATAATTTCACTGTATTACCTTCACAATATTTTGAATTTAGAATAACGCTTGCCCGACTATGACGTTTGTAGGTTTAACATAGCAGCGCCATCTATGGATTACTCAATAGATAACGCCATCTGTTAAAATCGTTTGGAACTAACAGATAATTGCGAATGTCAAATAATAGACATTGCAATAAAATAATATCGCGACTATAAATTAAGACGTAAGCTATCCTATCTTTCAAGTTGGATCAAACTGCACATTGTGTGCAAATTTGATTCAAATCGGTTAAGTAGTTTAGGAGTCCATCGCGGACAAACAACACTCAGAGAAATTTTTACTAGACAACGCTGCATTTTTACATTGCGAGCGAAAAATTGCGAAATTAACCATAGAATATTGTGGCAATGACAAATTACCCTTTGCGGGGTCAGCAACGCTTACTTTGTCGAATGCAAAAATTGCGGAATCAACAATATAAAATTGTGGCGCTAACAATTTTTTTCGACATTGTTATTACCTCAATGCTCTAAACTGCGGGGTTAACAATTTTACAGCTTGTGAGTTTAACAATGTAAACGTAACATTGATTTTATACGTTGCGGCGATAGCAATGTTCCGCTACTTTGATAAATTGACAACGTGCTAATCTGCGGAATTCACATAGTTAAAGATTGTGATTTTCACAATGTAAGCAGAATATTGATTTTATACATTGCGACGATGGCAACTTTACGGTACTTTGATAAATTAGCAATGTGCTAATCTGTGGAATTCACATAGGTGAGTATTGTGAGTTTCACAATGTAAGCGGAACATTGCTTTTTTAATGTTGTGGATAAATTAGCAATGTCCATGATTAACATAGTTGGTTTGTCAGTTCCACAATGTAAGCGAGACATTGATTTTATACGTTGCCGCGCTAGCAACTTTTACTAGCAACGCTAGCTAGTAACTACGTAAGTTGTGAATAAGGCAATGTTTTCATAATTCCTCAATGTTTTTAAATTGATATTAACACAACTTTGACGTAGATTTTTTCTCAATGGCAGATAGGTTTGAGAAAAACTCAAACTATAATTGTCAAAACCGCAACGTTTATTTTCTACAAAGTTGGGGGCTTACGTTGTCAAAATCCCGCCGCGCGCGCAAGTCGCGACACGCTCGCCGCTCGGCTGTTTGTTTGCGACGCATTCCAGTTGATTCCAGTCTGTAACAAGCGCGCGGGCGGAGCGCTCGCTCTGATCAAGTGCATTTTACGGCGTCGTATTTTCAAGAAAGAATTAAAAGCACAATTAGGAACTGTTCAAAAGTGCAATCAGTGATTAAGTGGCGACATCTCAGAAAAATGGAGAAAGAACAGCAGCTACTGCTGGATTTCTTAATATCGAACAACCTCGTACACCTGTCGCAACGTTCCAGGGTAAGTTTTTTGAAAAAAATATTTATCGAGTCTGTATTGGCGTCTCATCGCACGATAACATAAGAACACGCGGCCGTTCCGCCACCTTTGAGTTGTATGGCTGTGACTACATTGTACCGAAACTATTCTACTTTAGATACCTCGTTTCGGAATCAGCGTGGTGAATATAGTCGAATGATATTGAAAGATCAATAATCTAGAATAATACCTAAACTATAGAATTTTTTTCTAGACAATGCTGCATTTTTACATTGCGAGCGAAAAATTGCGAAATTAACCATAGAATATTGTAACGAAGACAAATTACCCTTTGCGGGGTCAGCAACGTTTTCTTTGTCGAATGCAAAAATTGCGGTATCAACAATATAAAATTTTGGCGCTAACAATTTTTTTTGACATTGTTATTACCTCAATGCTCTAAACTGCGGGGTTAACAGTTTAATAGCTTGTGAGTTTAACAATTTTACAGCATGCCTTCACATGGCGGTTTGTGTAGATTTCATAGTGCACCATTTTAAATAAATTAATTAAAATTTCCACAGTAATTTAAAAATAACACATTTTGCTTGTATCGAATATAATTGAATGCCTATTGGTAAAAAAAACTGAATTAATTGCAATTTAGTTTTAACTGCAGTATATTTCCTATCATAGCATAATATGATATTGAACCTGTAATAAGGCTGGATATTTTTTTTGTTACAGAAGGGTCCTGAACACATACTGTCTCTTGGCGTAATACTCAGATTGATGCTACAGAGAAGTTTTTGTCATCTGCTGTGGCTGGTTCATCATCTGCCAGGGCGGCGGTGAGTTAGAAAAATCATAAAAGAGTTTATAAGGGAAACCTCTTGGAAACCTGCAACATCTTGTCAACATCTTGTAACATCTTGTAACTTTAAAAAGTGACAATCCATTTGCATTTTTATTAATTCTGATTATTCTAATGTTGATTTTGTTTTATTTATTATTTGGATTAGATTTAGTTTTATCGTATTTTATTTTTATTTTAAAAAGATTTGAATTTTCTATTTTTAATTTAATTTTTTGTAGACTATTTTAATAATTAGTTTTATTTGATTGTGTCTAGAAATATATGCATTGTTAATAAATAGTAATCATAATGCACAAAGAAAATTGCTCAAGTCTGCCTTAGAACAGGCTCAGGCCTAGTTAGGCGACTTTCGGTCATAACCATGTCTCAGTCACAATAAGAATCAGTTTTCTGCTATTGCCTCATTTACATACAGTGTGACATGGTAAAATGTACTAGTTAAATTTTGTAATACCTACTCTAAATAAATAAATCTTGGAAACCTTCAAATTTATAAGGGACCACGATCAGTATTTCAAACAAACAATGTTGAACACGGCTATAACACACGAAATAAACATGAGCTACAAGCACCCAAGCCAAATTTAACTCTATTTAAAAAAGGAATGTTATACAATGCAATAAACATCTATAACCACCTACCTGCAAATATCAAAGAAATAAAAAGAAAAGAGTTTACCGCAGCGTTGAAAAAATGGCTTATTGATAAAAGCTTTTACACATTAAACGAATATTTCTCATAATATTATATTGTAGGCATACATTTTCATTTTGTTTTTACAATAATTCAATTAGGAAGATTACAAATTTTCAATTATATACATTTCGTATTTATAGGCGGATTTTTGATTATTCCTTGATTTTGATTTTTTTTCATTATTTTTTATATTATTGGTGAATTATTTTTTATTAATTGTTTTCTACTGTTACATTTTAAATTATATACATTTCGTATTTATAGGCGGAATTTCGATTATTCCTTGATTTTGATTTTTTCTTTATTTTTTTATATTATTGGTGAATTATTTTTTCTAATTGTCTTCTACTGTTAGTTCTACTTATCCGGTCTGTTTAGATTTTTTAGATGTTAAACCAGTGAAATAATTACATTTTTAATAAGATATTATAATTAGCAGATAAGTCAATTTAGCACATAAGTAAATTTGTCAATCTGTTTTAATAACAGGTAATTGTGAGATACATAGTTTTTACGCATTATCACCATAAATGTACCACCACAATTTCGGACAATAAAAATATTTCTATTTCTATTTCTATACATGTATGAATAAAACTGTAATCTGTAAATTTATGGCTTCTTATGTTTGTTAATCTTGGTTTTAAGAGAAGACAGAGATTAACACGGAAATCATAGGTTTCTATACAAAATATTACAGAAACGTCTTTCAAGTTTTGGAAGACTATTTTGTATGGAAATTTTCTATTTCCGACCTAAACTCTGTCTCCACATAAAATTATTCGAGTAAAATTAAAATTAAACACTCCTTTTGTTATAACATGTATGTCAGTTGTAAATAAATAAATGTTTTATTTTGTGTAACTGTTGTTTATGTTTTAGGTTATTGGATACACAAACATGCACAAGTAATGCAACATATTAGGCTTCAGATCTTCTTCAGGTTTTATTTGCAATGCTGTTCCTGGTCAACCGCAGTGTAAATATTGCAGGAATAGCAATAATGGATTTCGTTTTCCCTGCAATTAATATTTACACAGCGGTTGTACAGTATACAGCAGTACAAATAAAATATGCTGAAGATCTGAAGCAATGCGTACGTTGCTTTATTAGCAACTTTCAAGTTGTTAGAAACACAACTTGAAAGTTGCTAATAAAGCAAAGTGCGCATTGCTAAACCCACAAGGTTGAACCACAACTCTGTTAGAAACACAACTTTAAAGTTGCTAATAAAGCAAAGTGCGCATTGCTAAACCCACAAGGTTGAACCACAACTCTGTTAGAAACACAACTTGAAAGTTGCTAATAAAGCCAAGTGCGCATTGCTAAACCCACAAGGTTGAACCACAACTCTGTTAGAAACACAACTTGAAAGTTGCTAATAAAGCAAAGTGCGCATTGCTAAACCCACAAGGTTGAAAGGCGGAATTGATTGCGAATCAACAGAGTAAAGTTGTGAAATTCGCAATGTGTTAACATTGCGAATTTCACAAAGTAAAATTGTGAAATATGAGCCATCAAAGTAAAGTTGTGAAAGCGCGCCTTTGTGAAATTAACAATGCTATGCTCTGTCATATAAGCAATGTTTTTCGACAATTTTGGCGTTGTGGCTCCCACTATTTTACCTTGATGGCTCATATTTAACAACTTTTTGTTGTCAAATTCACCATGTTTTTTTCTGAGTGAACGTGACACGTAATTTATATATATTAAGATAAGATATATATATATATATATATATATACTAGATGACCCGGTGAACTTCGTACCACCTAAATTTGATTTGATTGTAACTCTTCATAAGCGTTTATTAATCCTAATCAACCTTCCAAATCCAATTCTTTTCGAATTTTCCGACTTTTCAGACTTTCTCGACTTTTTCGTTTTGTTCGAGTTTTTCGAGTTTTTCGGATTTTTTTACTCTTCGACTTTTTCGACTTTTTCGACTTCTTAGACTTTTCGACTTTTTCGCATTTTTCAACTTTTCCGACTTTTTCGACTTATTCGACTTTTTTGACTTTTTCGACTTTTCCGACTTTTTCACTTTTTCCACTTTTTCGCATTTTTCGACTTTTCTTACTTTTTCGACTTTTTCGACTTTTTTGACTTTTTTGACTTCGAAATTTTACACAATCGCACGGAATGATTAACAGTTATGGATGGCGCAGCTGTCAACCAATAGGATCGCCGCGAAAGCCATCTATTAAAAGCGGCCTATTTCCCAAAATGACTTGGGAATTTTTTTCGTTTTTTTTTTGTAAACCACACCTGAATCAAGGCAAACAAAACAAAAAAAATCATTCAAATCGGTCGAGCCATTTCCAAGATCTTGCGAGACTAACGCACGGCGATTCATTTTTATATATATAGAATAGATTAATTATAAAATATAATTATTCGGACACCACAACAATTATTTCATTTGTTTCATTGTCCTTCGGATCGGTGCTAATTTTTGCAGTTTTTTCACTGCGAGATTAGCATTGAATTTGTACATATATATATTTTTTAAATCCGGTGCTTTGTGGAATTCCACCATTACTTGTTTTTATCGAAGTTCTTTACCATTTTTAACAATGTCACAAAAATTGTTTTATTACACAAAGATAAACAGGTTTTATGTTCTCGAAAAAATGTTCTCATTTTGTGCATGTGAAACAATGGTTTTCCAATTTGTTCTCAAAAAATGAATTATACTTGATTTGAAAAAAAAGTTGGTGAATCCATTTAGAAAACAGGTATTTAATTTTGATGACGACAATGTATGTAGGGTATGGAAGAAGAACATTTAATTTAATTAATGTGTTGCTTCTACGCAGAGCCAATTGAAAAAATGCTGTGTTCCCGGGAATTTATACATTTTAATTTCGCAATTAAGACCGCCGCGTCGTTGATCGTGAAGGTTTTCACAAACGGCGGATACTGATACATTGCTATCCATTTCCAGAACCGCGCGCCATCGCACCCTCTATCATTGATACTCTGTCAGTGTATAGGGCGTCAATGAGAGGGTATGACGGCACGCGGTTCTGGAAATCGAGACGCGACTGCCTCCTTTGCAGTAGCATCACGGTGTAGAAAATAACCTTCATCGCAGTAGGGTGACTAATATTTAATATATATTGTGGGATTATTATACTCAGCTGACTTTGGAGGTTTAGCAAGTGGGAGGGGGGGGGGGGGACTGTGGGCGGCGGTCTTCGGTTTACAAAATTATATAATGGGCCCGATTGCGTTTCTTCGTGAACTGAAATAGGAACTTAGTTCAATGGAACGAGACAGAGCAATACGTCAGAACGGAATATATAATGAACTGTCGTCGATTTTCGCGCACCAAAACTACCTGTCGAACTTATAGACGCCCGAATAAGTTTGAAATCATTTCATGCGGTGTTAGATTAAGCTGCCTTAATTTCGGCGGGTAGTTTTAAAGCGGAAAAGTGACAACCGTTCATTTCCCATTTCGCTCTGACGTATTGCTCTGTCTGTTGCACGCGAACTAATTTCCGATTTTAGTTCAATCGAGCCCAATATCTCAACTGTAGTATGAAAAGTTTAGACAGAGAGATCAAATTTTGGTGATTCGTAACTGCAGGGTATTTCGTAAAATAAGCACGTTAACGAGTTGATTCCTGATAGAAGCCACCAAAAAATGTATGGAATTAGCAGCGGAAAAAACTCAATTTTGTTTAAATATAAAGTTTTTTTTTAACAAGGAATAAGTGGTTCAATTGCTATGCTTTACAGAGAGGCTGCCGAAATTACAACCGTAGAGAGTTAGAAAAAGGAGGTATTTACTGCAATTATTTTCTTCACCGATTCCTCATTGTATAGGCTTTCATAAGATAAGATCGTTTCTTCTAAAGCGAGCGAAGTTGTAGAAATCTTTAAGCAGGTTCAACACAATTTATCACATTTATATATAGAAAAAATGGTAAAATGGCAATTATGAACTAACAATAATAATTGTACTGTAATTACATTAACATTTAAATAGAAGATAGTCTCAATGAGCTCAATGTGCAATATTTCGAGATTGAAGTATGACTAGCGCACTTTCTAGTGGACCGATTTCAACTACTATATTTTCAACTCTTGCCATAGCCGAATTATGCCTGAATGCCAAATTTCAGCTCAATCGGATGAAGAGTTTAGGCGCAATCTTGGAGTAATACACTTAAATAAATATACATCAAGGATGCATTTTATTTTATGGCTTGTATGCTCCCCGAATAGTCATTATGGGTTGCTTCAAACAAGAAAGTTGGTACCTGACCATAATAAAAAAATGTGGCCCCCAATACTAGTAAGAAAAATAACCTGTCAATATTATATAGGTTTGGCAGCCTCGTGCCATAGCAAGATAGTATTCAATAATAAAATTTAATAGGTAATAACACTCAGCGGCCCTGACTAGGGTCTACCATAGTGGATCTTAGGCAGGGACTGGCGGAGGATTGACCATAAAAATGGTCCAGATGATATCTGTGTAAGGAACTTTGGTGTAATGTATTTAGCGCTATTAAACAAAATGGCACGTGTAATTGTGGCTTTTATTACACCATCGAAGACTGACTTTTCTTCTACCTATCCGTCTACATATCCGTAATAAAAGACCTTTCTAAATAAATAGTATGATATTGGCTTTTCTGCGTAGATACGTGGTTGTCACTAGTAGTGTCACGTAGTTGATACGTATATCCGCTCACATAATTACCGTTTGGTTTCTGGAACACATCAAACACGTATTTAGTGGATTTTTGCTATTATATTGTAACTTTAGAGTGTATTGCAAGTATTGGTGTAACTTTAGAGTGTATTGCAGTGTTTCAGTGTTTGCAGTGTTTGCAGTAACTTTAGAGTGTATTGCAGTGTTTTTCAACCAGTGGGTCGAGACCCCTTGGGGGGTCGCGAAGAGACTCCCGGGGGATCGTAGGATGTCTAAAAATAAACATCGAAATTATTAAAAAATCTTTGTTATATGGTACAATATGCAAATATTTACAGCTTCGGACGAGAATCGTATTTATTATGTGTTTTTGCAATTTTTTTTACAAAAGTTTATGTTGATCAAGGATGGAAAAAGTTAAGTACAGCTTCGAAAGTGAAAATCAGCTAAAATTAATGTGGCTTTCGCCATTGTTTTACAAAAAAAACTATTTATTGAATGCATTCAGTTACAGCTGTGGAAGAGACTAAGGGGGGTCGAGACAACTAAGTTACAGTCAAAGGGGGGTGGCGTAAAGGTTTTATTTTTTTTTCAAAAAAAAAGGGGTTTGCGATCTAAAAAAGGTTGAAAATCACTGGGTAAACTGTTAAGCAGAATAAGCTGATGGGACCGAAACTGATTGACTACTTTGTTTTTAGTGAGCCTTTTCACACATAATAAAACTGTCTAGTCAGTTCTTAGAAATGGCAATTAGTGGTTCCTGTGCAGTCGGACCTCACGCTCAACTCACGGTCGTATCCAGCATCCTCGTCGAAGAGGGTCGAACCTGAAAAAAGCACTGTTTCCACTCTCACTGCAGGTGGATCAGTTCCCCCGGGGATGCCCTTCGGGCGCTACTTGGCGGTTTGCTCATCGTGCGGCACCAGCCAATCGACTGTGCACTCCGGCGAATAACTGAAACGATCTAATACTTTTCCTAAGCAGTGGATGTTGACCTGCTTTCAGCCACTCTTGAAACTACCCGTTGGCCACCCGATCTCGAGTCACCATAGCGGTCAAAGGGCGCTTCGGTCCGCAAAATATTCAAACTGAATAACCGCTTATGTCATTAAGAGGCCACGCATGAGACTTCGAACCTGTGACTAGATTGGGGGACGGAGAAATCCAGCCAAATCTGGTAGTCGGGTCGGAGGCTGCCCGCCGGTTGCTGCTCGCTGGATGATAGGCGAGTGGCGTAACTTGATTTCGAACTAATTAGAGTTTTGTGTGTGGCGTTAATGCGAACTAATTAGAGTTTTGTGTTGTCCCCAAGTCTCTGCGTTCACTCGGTGTTGAAAGAACGAATACATATCGTTATAGCCTCCTGGGGTGACGGGTTCGCCCACTGTAGATAACACATCAAAAGTGTTCTTAAAAAAAATTTTTTTTTAGCACATACACATCTGTTTAGAAGTTTGTTTCAATCATCCACGACTGTTAAGAAAATGTTTGTTTGGATTCATCCAAAAATGTATCCGCGATAGTCATTGTTTCCGATATGTGACTTCTTATTGAATGTAAGTATATATTCGTTTACTATCGGCACAGCTGTACTGCGGCACAGCTTTTCGAAAGTATCTTGTATGTCTCGATCAAATCTCCTAGCTGTTTTCGTTCCTCCAATGTGGGTTCTCGTATAGGTTTCGTAACCTCTCCTCGTAACTCGATTGTCTTAGATAGAGTCCGCTGTACCTCTCAAGCATGTTGACGATATCTTTCAGAAAATAGGGACCCCAAACCTGATAGTCAAATTCCAGTAGTGACTGGACATAGGACTCATACACTCTAAACATCAAGTAGGTACTGAGGACATGGGACCCAGATATTGAGGGTTATTATGTAAGGCATAGCAAGCATTTTATCAATCAATCATGATATTATCAATTCGTGATTACGCGTACACCCGTCCGCAAGAAAGAAAGCGAATAAGATATGCTCGTATATTAAAAGTTTATTTATTTAAAGAAAAGCGCATTTTTGTTAACTGTAGTACATTATTACATTATCAGTAGAGGCTCCATTGTAAATAGAAGCAGAAAAGAGAGTAGGTACCGCAGCCGAGTATTTATCCGGATTAACGCCGCCTAACTAGGCCTAGGCCCGTACTAAGGCAAACGTACTAAGTAAACAATGGCTTGTGCTTACTTTAAACTACATATTTTATAAATAAAGTATCTAAGATATTAAAAATTAACTAATGATAATAAACAAGGTAGGTACATATTAATCATTAATCTAAAAACTAGGTGATATGTCAATGCGTCTGTCAGTCTGTCAGTCTGCGAATAATATTTTTAAAATATTCACCATAAAATATATAGTAAAGGAATTTCAATATTACGGAAAAATATAAATAATAATTCAGAATGGAAAACTAACATTGCAATAAATAGTGAAATAATGAAATTGAAATAGTTATATACATTTTATGTGGTATGTTATGTATTACACATGTTTAAGAGTAATAACGATCATTGAAATCATTGTAAAATAATAAAAACGCTTGCTTAGCATTACATAATAACACTTATTATGTTTTTTCCCATTTTAGATCAGATGTCAATAAAATTGAAGATATTTTTGTTCATTCACCGGCTTGAGTTGAATGTTATCTAGGTAATACTGCAACCTTGAATTGTTCCTTCCGATGGGAATCACGGTAAACTCATCTTATTAGATATATTTTTAGTTAGTTGTTAATCGACTGTAATATAATAAGAAAATCAAGTATCCCGCGTGCCGATAATCTGTTGACTTTTACACGACTGTCCAACAAAAAAGGGTTCAGGGTTCATATATATGTGTTTTCCTTTTCTTTATTCCACCATAACTTCTAAACGCTTGAACCGATTTAGAAGTGTGTGGTATTGTTAGAATCGTCCTCCTGGGTGTCATAGGCTACCTTAACTATCCAAATATGAAGTAAGTATTTGCCTAAATATCCAAATGTCAATAAATTAAACATAAATAATTTAGTGTTAAACAATAGGTGTGATTGAGTACATCCGGAAATATACATCTATCTCTATAGATAAATATATAAACCAAAAATATATTTTGTAAACAGTAATAAAAATAATTATAAATACAATAGTTCGATTTTTGTAGCGGTAGTCGTGTTTATTATTCTTTTTAAAATAATTATTTGTTAAAAAATAAGAATACGATACAATGAGCTTCATTGGAAAGTTTTCGAGACAAACGAAATAAACATTTGTAATCGCAAATAATTTGATCCCATTATATCAAAAACTAATGGCTCTCCTAGTTTTTGTGTCATAAATATACCTTATAAAGATGAACGCTTGTCAGTCCAGAGCATAACATTCTAAAAAAATACTTCGATAAGCTACAGCGCATTTAACTTTTTTCGTAATTGAGCAATTAATATCATTCTTATATTAGTAGACACTCTGCTATACAAACATACGTAAAACATGAATACATATATGTATGTCTATTATGCTTCTGGAGACATAATGTAGAATTTTAATTGAGCGATAAATGATCGATTGTTGATTTGGAGTTTAATTCAGTTGATAGATTGAAGGATGACTAGTTTTTTAATAGGCTTACATTCCACCATAACGATTTTCCTTGTCATAATATCATAACTTAGTTAACATAATAATGCCAGCAGTTGACAGCCATGACTATTAAAGATCAGGCTCGGTCGTAAGTTTGCCCTGTTTTACCTGAGATCGAGTGGCCACCAGGTTGTTTCAAGAGTAGCTGTTAGGTCAACAGTCACCCCAGGAAGTTTAAACGATAATGATCGTTCTGTCTTCCGTGTCGTGAACCTACCATCCAACAAAGCCAACATGCCGGCAGAGTCCAACGCTTTACGGCGAGGCACTAGAATGGTAATCCAGCGGGCCACTCGCCCCCTAGCTAGCAGTTTTGGCATGATATTTCCGTTTGGATACTTAAAGTTTTAACGATACTGGAAGTTTGGAAGTTTTAACGATACTGATCGTTCTATCTCCCGCGAGGTGAGCGTAGAAGACTTAGGGACGAAACAGTCAGCTGTCTAGTTACACCACTCGCCCGTAAGAGACTAACGCCTTGCCGCGAAACATCGGGTGTGCATCCAGCGAGACGACCTCGCCCCCTTACTTCCAGTTTGGGCCAGATTTCTCTGGCCTCGCGACTGGTTACGGATTCGAGGTCGCTCACGCGGTCCTCTCCCTTGCGTAGAGGTGATTGTCTACCGAATCTATCGCGGACCACGGCGTCCCGGCTATTCATTATCGGGTAGCCGATTAATCGTTTCAAGAGCGGTTGTCGTAAGGTTAACAACCACCCCCGCCCTATAGTAAAAAAGCCGTTTCCAGACTCCCCCGGTTATCAGTCGGAATGCACAGTTGATTGGTTGACGCCGCATGGTGCGCAAATCGCCCAGGAGCTCCCGAAGGTCAATTCCCAGGGGAACTAGCCCGTAGGCACATAGTTCTACCCGGGATCGCATTTCTGCGTGGAGGGTGAAAGCTGACCTGTGAGTTGAGCCGACTGTAAAACATGGGCCATGATAGCGCAACTGCAGTGGAACCTTGTAGCTCTCCGTCTGGACAGTCAGATAAAACAAACTTATATATATATATATATATATATATATATATATATATATATATATATATATATATATATATATATATATATATATATATATATATATATATATATATATATATATATATATATATATATATATATATATGTATATATGTATATATATATATATATATATATATATATATATATATATATATATATATATATATATATATATATATATATATATATATATATATATATATATATATATATATATATATATATATATATATATATATATATATATATATATATATATATATATATATATATATATATATATATATATATATATATATATATATATATATATATATATATATATATATATATATATATATATATATATATATATATATATATATATATATATATATATATATATATATATATATATATATATATATATATATATATATATATATATATATATATATATATATATATATATATATATATATATGTTTCGTTCATTGTAAATAATCCATTTAGGTTAAAGGTAATCTTTCCAACTAATAGGAAAGAGCTGACTGCTTCCTTTCATTGATATGAGGGCATGTCACGCTTTTAGTTTTAAGTTTTCAGCTGAATATTGATCGCAGCTTCTTTATATCGCACCTTTAGAAAATAAAAAAACGAAATTCTTCCATCTGTCAAGTAGCTCGTCTTGTCTTGTTATTTCCCCTGAAATAATAGGAAATTGAGTGAGTTTACGTATAAAGAAGGATTGTAGCTTAATTTTTGAGATAATTGGATGAAGGGTGAGCGTTTACTAGTTGAAAAATGGGCCCAACTTAAACCTACTCCTCTTTCCGCAAGTGAGAGGCATTCATCATTCTCGTTAACACCTAAAGCATTCCCGAATCCGATCAAGGGAATCCTTCGTCACGATGTAAGTGGCTTTTATAATTATTTACTTTATAATCATCTTATTGATCAATTCTAAAAAGAATATATACACAAAACTATCAAATATTTCTATATATATATATATACATATATATATATATATATATATATATATATATATATATATATATATATATATATATATATATATATATATATATATATATATATATATATATATATATATATATATGTATATATATATATATATATATATATATATATATATATATATATATATATATATATATATATATTATATATATATATATATATATATATATATATATATATATATATATATATATATATATATATATATATATATATATATATATATATATATATATATATATATATATATATATATATATATATATATATATATATATATATATATATATATATATATATATATATATATATATATATATATATATATATATATATATATATATATATATATATATATATATATATATATATATATATATATATATATATATATATATATATATATATATATATATATATATATATATATATATATATATGTATATATTCGGAATCATGGTGTATATCTAACAATTTTTAGTAACTACCTACTATGGTGGTAGATTTCCACTCTTGCGCGCCAATCACTGCTGAAGCTTTTCTTTCAACTTTATTATAGGTACTTGTATGTATGGCAATATATTTCACCGCGGCTGGGCGAGCGTGGGCGAAGCGTAAGAGCTGTCTGTATACAGTTTCATTATGTGGATTGCTTTTCCTTCGAGACTGTGAGAGGCGCCCACATTGTTTATCCGGACGCTGAGAATGGATAGCCTGCATAAAGCTGTTTGTATTGAAAATAAGGCTTCACTCAATCAATATATGTAGGGTATATACATGTATCCCCCTCCCTAGTTTATTTCATTATACAATTCTTTATTTGCCCTGATGCAATTAAATTATATAGCACTTAAAATAACAGTCTTGATGACTGTACATAAATGACGGAATAAAATAAAAAGTACCATTTTATGTTACAAAAAAATAAAATAAATATTTTCTTAATAATACCATTACAAACAAATATTTAAATAACTACCCGATTTACGTACTGTATTACTGTATATATTTTTGAACTTACATTTTTTATAATATATCTACGTTATTAAAAAAAAACAAGCTAGCTTTTGATGGTAGTCAACATGTTGGGTTTTATATGACGCCATTATTAAGATTTTGGGCTTTTACTTTTCGTGATTTTGAAGCCCAAGCTTAGGTGTACGGCAATGCCCTTCTCTTCCTTATACATACTCACAGGCACGTATCCTCACTTTAGGTTCGGGGGGGGGGGGGGGGAGGGTTGGCATTGCATTCTTTAAAAAAACGCGCGCGGCACCCACCGAACTTGAATTTGCACGTACAATGAAATAAAAATACGCCAAATTTCGGGGAGGGGGAGGGGGGGGGGATAAATCCTTACTCCCCCCCCCCTGGATACGTGCCATATTGTATATGATGTTAAAAACGACTGGGTTTGTCTGAAATATAATAGTTCATTCATGCAAATAGGAAGAGGTCAAAAAAATATTTAAATAAAATAATATCACAATGTATTATTAGCTACATAGTTGCTTGAGCAAAAGTGTTCAAAAATGCTCCCTACGGGCATGGGCTGAGCCTTAGAATTAGAGACATAGACTCGGGAGGGGTCAAGTAAGCGGTGTGATTCATAAAATATTTAAAAAAGTTCAGGACAGACGAATACCAAAATTATTGCATTGATATGTGCCTTGAGGGCTCTGGTTAAAACCTTGTATTATTATATTTGGCTTTGTAAATCTCAAACTGAGCATGCACCTTTCCTCCATTCTGTACTTACCTACCTACATATCTACCTCAATGTTTGTGATTGTTTTGCATGTTTCTGTTTCTCATTTAAGGGATTGATGATAACTGTGCCCAAACCATCCACCGCCACTTCCACCGTCATATTGTGCCTTTAATTGGGTGCGCCGATGCTTTACTGACCGGCGCGGCGACGGCCATTTTGTCGGTAGCGGCAGCGTCATCAAATAAAAGAAAGATTGAAATCAAACTATTTCCATTTATTCTTTGAATACAGTAAGCAGCCAAGTCAAATAGGAACATAGCTCGACGTTTGACGGAAATAAATGATAATGTTTTGAAACTTGGCACAGATGTTCATTGAGGCTTACTGATATACTAAAAGTCCTCTACTGTTGCGCTCGAGTCGTCATCTTGGAAAAATGGCGCTCCGATTCAGTTTTTCGCTTATTTCTCGCTAGGTGTTAGCTATATCGAAATTATACATGACATAAAAACAAGCTTATAAAATTCTCTACAAAAAATGCTACATACATTTTTTCATATCAATTATTATTAATATAAAAATAGTCCCCGTCGCGAACGTTGCAAAACAGTGCTCGTCCGTGCAACAGGTCCTGACTAGCGTGCGGTGTATGCGACAGCCGGGAGGTCGGTTGGTTACTAGATATTCCGAAATATTGTGATAATAATAATAGATAAAACATTAATAGATATTTTAATTTATTCATTCAGAATATACAGTAAAAGCATGCCTTAATAATCACTTAAAGCTAGTTATCTTTTATTAGAATTCTTCAGTTGTTGAAAATATATTGACATAAAAATGAATCAAATAGAATTATAATTTGGTTTTAATAATATTAACATAAACAACAATAAAATTGAATTTCTAGTAGAATGTATCTGCCTACAAAAGAAGGAAGCAAAGTTGGTATGGTTACACATTAGGTAGCTACTAAGTTATAGATATATATATATATATACATATATATATATATATATATATATATATATATATATATATATATATATATATATATATATATATATATATATATATATATATATATATATATATATATATATATATACATATATATATATATATATATATATATATATATATATATATATATATATATATATATATATATATATATATATATATATATATATATATATATATATATATATATATATATATATATATATATATATATATATATATATATATATATATATATATATATATATATATATATATATATATATATATATATATATATATATATATATATCTATATATATATATATATATATATATATATATATATATATATATATATATATATATATATATATATATATATATATATATATATATATATATATATATATATATATATATATATATATATATATATATATATATATATATATATATATATATATATATATATATATATATTATATAAAATATTTGATAGTTTTTTGTGTATATTCTTTATAGAATTGATAAGAGGGATGATTATAAAGAAAATAATAATAAAAGCCACTTACATATCATACATAGTACATAGTGGAGAAAGGGGTCCCTTGGTTGAATTAGGGATTGCTTTATATTTAAACGAGATTGGTTGGTTGTCTTTGACTTGCGAACAGAGATGTAGGTTTACAAGGCCTTTTTAATCTAGAAACACTCACCCTTCAAACAACCAATCTCTAAACTAAGCAACCATTTTTCCTAAATAATAAAATCACTCGATTAGATCTTAATTCGAGCAAAAAAACAATGAAATACTTGTTTTTTGTCGGCTTACGCCGTCTTCTTAAAAACTAGATGACAGGTGACAGGTGGAACAATTTAAAATTTCGAATTTCCTTTTTTATTTTCAAAAAGTGGTTATAAAGAAGCTGCGATCAAAAGTAGTCAGCGAAAACCTTAAAATTAATAGCGTGATATGCCCTTATCTTTATGAAAGGAAGCACTCAGCTCTTTCCAATTATTTGGAAAGTTTATATTAACCTAAATGGTGTATTTACAGCGAATAAAAAGTAAAATATGTAAAAAGTAAATATTTTTAAAATATTTGATAGTTTTTTGTGTATATTCTTTTAAGAATTGATAAGAGGGATGATTATAAAGAAAATAATAATAAAAGCCACTTGCATATCATACATAGTACATAGTGGAGAACGGGGTCCCTTGGTTGAATTAGGGATTGCTTTATATTTAAACGAGATTGGTTGGTTGTCTTTGACTTGCGAACAGAGATGTAGGTTTACAAGGCCTTTTTAATCTAGAAACACTCACCCTTCAAACAACCAATCTCTAAACTAAGCAACCATCCTTCCTAAATAATAAAATCACTCGATTAGATCTTAATTCGAGCAAAAAAACAATGAAATACTTGTTTTTTGTCGGCTTATCCCGTCTTCTTAAAAACTAGATGACAGGTGACAGGTGAAAGAATTTAAAATTTCGAATTTCCTTTTTTATTTTCAAAAAGTGATTATAAAGAAGCTGCCATCAAAAGTAGTCAGCGAAAACCTTAAAATTAATAGCGTGATATGCCCTTATCTTTATGAAAGGAAGCACTCAGCTCTTTCCAATTATTTGGAAAGTTTATATTAGCCTAAATGGTGTATTTACAGTGAATAAAAAGTAAAATATGTAAAAAGTAAATATTTTTAAAATATTTGATAGTCTTTTGTGTATATTCTTTATAGAATTGATAAGAGGGATGATTATAAAGAAAATAATAATAAAAGCCGAAGTGATCGATAGTTTAATTTTTTATCATCCATATATCTCATAAATAGGGATAAGCCCTATTTATGAGATATATGGATGAATAGTGATCGTTAGTCGACTGCAAAAGGACCTTTAAACTTACATTGCACCGTCGAAAGTCGTGCACATCCGTAAGTATATCTCATTCAAACATAAGCATTTCCCAATACAAGCTGGGATTTCCTTCGATACATTTTAAGTAGCTTTTACTAATTTTATTTTAAATAAAAACATCATCCTATAAACGAATTTCTTACAAAACTTATCAACTATATATATATATATATATATATATATATATATATATATATATATATATATATATATATATATATATATATATATATATATATATATATATATATATATATATATATATATATATATATATATATATATATATATATATATATATATTATATATATATATATATATATATATATATATATATATATATATATATATATATATATATATATATATATATATATATATATATATATATATATATATATATATATATATATATATATATATATAAATTAAATTATGATCGAAAAGTATTAATATTCAAGTTAGGTTTTTTATGGTGTTGTGGTAGATAGTTGGCTTCTGTCTCCATCCACCATGTTGGAGCAGATGAAATGCAAAGAAGAAATAAGGCGCAGTCTGAACCCACGAGAACGCGTATACGGAAGTCAAATCGTTTGATCGTTTAGTATTTTTGTTCCGCCACACGCAGCATCCGCCTCGCGCTGCGTCAGACGCAGAAGCCACGATAATTAGCCACTCTCTTATCACGCATAGTTACTAATTATTCCCGATAAAACACATATAATGCCGCGGAGGCGACGAATATCGCCATCCATTAGCACCATTCTGATTACAAGGCAGCTGCCCGCCCGCGGAGAGGCCATCCGCTTTCTTGTTAAATCTAGTGCCGGCTTCCTCTCCCCAAGAAACGCAAAGATAACACCTTTAAAATAAGTGATCTTATACACCTGTGATTACCTTTACCATATGAATATCCGTCTAAGCAAACAATTATCGGAAATCAGAAATTTCTTTACCTAAATCTTGATCTTAATTTGTCGCTTTTCTGCAGGTAATCCCTTTTATTCAATATTGCTTTTAATCACAGCCATCTTATAATTTGAATGCCTTATCTCAAATAATTTAAGGGAAGATACCAAAACATGTCGGTGAGGATCTTTTTCATTTGCATGTATTATCGAACTAAATAGGTTATCAGTTTTATTTTTTTAAATCGAGGGGTCACAATTCGTCACAATAGGTCCAATATGGCCCGTGAAATGCAAGTGATTCGTCTATCTGATGCTGAAGATAACAGCTTACTCTTAGCTAATAATCGACACGTTTTGTTCAGCCCCCTTAGGAGTCTCTCTGAGTCACCCATGTCCTCTGTGTATGTAGTTATGTCCTCTGCTCAATCCTTCAAAATCAAAATCAAAATGTTCTTTATTCATATAGACACATTTAAATATTATTTTTAATTTATGTTCTTATGATGCGTCCAAGCCTTACTCCCAAGCCGTTTTGTCATTTACATAATCAGATATTGTATAGTATGCTTTTTTATACAATTTAGCTTTGATGGTAGCTTTAAACTTATTTACAGATAGTTCTCTAATAGTATGAGGAAGTTTGTTATAGAAGCGTATACATTGTCCCAAAAAAGAATTGCTTATTTTGTGGAGACGAGTAGCACGTACAACAAGGTTATGCTTATGTCTAGTATTAACATTATGAGTGTCGCTTTTTTTTTAAACTTGTCAATATTCTTGTGGACATACAACAGATTTTCGTATATATATTGTGATGCAACAGTAAGAATATTTATCTCTTTGAATTTTTCTCTAAGTGAAACTCGAGGACCAAGTTTATATATAGCTCTTACAGCACGTTTCTGTAGTATAAAGATGTTATTGATGTCCGCACAGCTTCCCCAGAGAAGAATCCCATAGGACATAATGCTATGAAAATAACTAAAGTATACTATTCTTGCTGTATCTACATCAGTCAGCTGCCTTATTGTTTTAACTGCGTATGCCGCAGAGCTAAGTTTTCCTGACATTTTCTCAATTTGTGGGCCCCATTTGATGTATATTAAGAAGAGAAATGGGCCAAGAATGGAGCCTTGTGGGACACCCACGGTGACCATTGATCCTGGTGATCTTTTACCGTTTACATCAACCTTCTGAATTCTATTTCCCAAGTAAGAAGTAAGAAGATCAAGAGCCTTGTTCCTAATGCCATAGTGATGTAATTTCCTAACTAGTGTATCATGGTGTACACAAAGACAAGTCACAGAAGATGCCTAATGCATCTTGTGACTCTTCCCAGGCATTTAATATACCTGTCAATAGTTCGGTTCCCGCATCTATGGTTGAGCAACCCTTCGTAAATCCAAACTGTTTCTTATGAAGTAAATTATATTTGTTAAAATGAGTGTGCAATTGTCCAAGAATTAATTTTTCGAAAATTTTACTCAAAGTGGGAAGTACGCAAACTGGTCGAAAACTGGTTTCCTCCAATTCTATACTTGCAATCTCTAAAACTCGTTCGACAGAGAGGCTCACAATATCACGCCAATCTTTAAATTTCAAGCATTTCTTTGTAATTATTAAAGAGCCACCACGTATCAACCGAACTCTGTTAAATGAGCTGGCAATCTGATGGTTATTGGAACTGAAAATGATCTGATGGCTTTTGAGCCATGATTCTGATATACATAGAATGTCGATATGATTACATTTCAAGAACAATTCTAATTCTAGCTCTTTGCCTATTATCCCGTGAATATTCTGATGCACCAGATTTATACAATTTTTTGGCATATTTTCTTGAGTAATAACCATTGATGGGGATATCAGATTATTTATAATATCAATTTTCTCTGAAGACATTTGTATTAAATTACCATTATTGCTACTTAAGTTTTCATTTTCATTAATTACATAGCCAGAGTTTCGCTCTATTGTCTTAAAGTCTAATTTAAAGAATATGCAACATATTCTGAATTGTCATTACTTAATGTCAAATCGTTTAAATGCTCATTAGTAGCAGTGGTGTTTGCCGATGTTTTGCCTGAGTAATTCAAACAATATGATAGCCCATTTGCTAACTGTTTTTTGCAAAAAGTTGAAAGATAAACATTATCTATTGTGAAAGAGTAAAATACTTATTAAAAGTATTTATGTCAAACAATTGGAATTTGTCATCATACAATGTCAACGTATGTAATTTATTATTTAGTTTATATCTAGACATATTTTCCATTTCGGGCAACAATTTACTATAAGGAAAAGCAAATAGGACAATTTTTTTCACATTTAACTGTGCCAATAATTCAAAATATTTGATTAATACATGTATATTTGCGTTTCCCCTTCTCCCAATAAAAATAATTAAAGTAGTGTCAGGACAATAACAACTATTAACTATTTTTTCTAATATTTGAGTAAAACTGGCACCGGGAAAGCAATGATTAGCTACCAGTTCTCCGGATGTTTGTAACATTAATTGGCCCATATTTTTACCTATATCATCACTGTACATAATTACTTTGGTGTGATTTTCTTTCCTATCTTTTTGTAATGTTTTTTGGGAAGTAAAATTACTAAGACTATCATTCAACTCCACACCCTGGGTGTGCAATTGAGATATTGTAGTTCCATCTTCAACACTGTGGTTATTTACTTTATTTACAACCTGTTTGGTTGATTTTCCATAATCTTCGTAGGACAAGTCAATTGTCATGACAGGAAGGCCGCTCATATGTGAGCAGGCAGAAACTGTCGTGCTATGTCTGGAGCGCTAACGATCAGTTCCTCAAACAGCGACTGTGAATGTGCAGCCGTGGAATTTTGCTTCGTGCGCTCCATCTGTTCTATCGTATTATGTGCCTCTCTCAGCTTATTATTCAGCTCAGCGTTATTTTGGAGAGTCGTCTCGAACTCAACGCGGCACTGGTCAAAGTTAGATTCTATTGATTGAAGGTTACCCCTCTCCTGAATGATAT
The DNA here is from genome assembly GCA_944548615.1 of Micropterix aruncella. Classification (NCBI taxonomy): domain Eukaryota; kingdom Metazoa; phylum Arthropoda; class Insecta; order Lepidoptera; family Micropterigidae; genus Micropterix; species Micropterix aruncella. The sequence continues at coordinate 10,080,854 of OX155954.1, read as the reverse complement.
TTTCAAGTTGTAAACTCATTTCTGCCATCTCTTCTTTGAGGTTCGAGTTCTTTTTAATCATTGCTAATACTTCCAACTCATTGTCAGCTCGTTCCTTTTGCAATTTCTCACTCTCAGTTTTATATATTTTTAACTGTTTTAAAGTTAATAAAAAATTACTGTTTAAGTCTTTATAGCGAACTTCTGCAGCTTCTAGGTCTTTTAAAACTGTTACGTATTTATCTTTCAACTCCTCATAGCATGCCTCTGCGACTGCTCTTCTAGTCATCATGTTTAATTACTTCAAATTAGTGCAGAGTAGGAAAATGCTGACAATATTCAGTAATACGATAAGTCAATAAAAAAAATATAAAAAAATCAGAACATCCAGAAATGATTAATTCGTGTATAGTCGCCGATTATTCGCCGACTTAGACGCCGAAGTACAGGCGGCGCAGGCGGCGTTGTTTGGTGGGTAGTTACCGCCCGCAGGACGATATTTAAATTTGTGCACTGTTTCACAAGTTTAAAACAATGTTTCTCACCCAAATGTCCACTAATTTCAATGGTGAATGATGCAAAATGAAGCCTATTTCTTGAATAAGTTGACGATTTCGTTAGATGTAAAGATATTGTAACTTCACTACTTTTTTGTATTTAAAAGGAAGGAGCGACAATTTGACTTTTAAATAGCAGCAGCGTTGCCAGACCTTCGGAATATGCTCACTGGCAAATACATCCTCAATAGTTTCTCGTAACTGATATCCAGTAAGGCAGTTAATTAAACGTCCCTTGTCTTCGTCAGTGGAGTCCCCAGTCGCCATTCGACTCGAGGAAGACACTTTCAACGGAGTCGTAATCATTCACAATTTAAGACCACAAAAATGAAATACTTTAAAGATTTTACTATTTTTTTATTTTATCATATTTGTGGTAGTTTTTTACTCACAATGCTTATTGGCAACGTCTCTAGGCAGACATTTGTAGCATTACTGCTTAACTTCGGTAACAACGAAAATAATCGGTGTCAACGTGGCTACGGACGCTACTTTTCAGGAACCATTATAATAGCGTGACATAGAATAAGTTATAGGAAGTTAAAAGCCTTACAAAACATTTAAAAATGGCATAATGATTCTAAAAAATACACAAATATTCAGTGTTGCTAAAAAGATCTATAACAATTTGAACGAAAAATTGCACCACTAATATAGAAATATAGAGAAATTTACAGAAATTTATGTGACGCTATGATGGGTTTCAGAAAATTTATTGAATACTTCAGCGATGCTGAAGGAAGACACAATGGACGTTTTAACTTGGATATCATTCTAACTTAGTTCTAACAATGTGTCCTCTATCGAAACTTAAACCTAAATGCTTACTATATAGATTTTATATTAAACTAATAATAATATAACACATTATGTTGATAGTTGTGACATACATATATTATTATATTACTCCAGACATTTCGGATTAATTTATAGTCTTTAATAATATACTCTTTATTTGCACTTAATTATAATACAAACAGGCGAGCCTATTGCCACATGGCATTGTCTTACAATTAACCTAATCACAGTGGTATATGCGCGCATTGTGGAAATAAAAATTACTAAGTTCGACTGCATAAAATACAGACCAGTAAAGGTATTTAAAACTAAAAATGCCCGAGGAGAGTATATTGGGAGAGGAAGAGGAGAGAAAGGGAAGAACTGGTTACTTCGAAGAAAGATAGTAATTTTTCAGTTGGGTCTTAAAAGATGATAAAGAAGGCGAGTTTCGTATATTTTTCTTATAACCGTTATATCTCTTGACTTCCTTCGTTTATTTTATAACCGATTTATCTCTTGACTTCCTAGAATATCAGTTGAGTCTGTCTGCTACCAACTAAGCTGCTACAAATCTATTAATTTACCGCCTATGAAAAATCTATTCAATTTAGATACTTTTTATATATAAAAAAATCGGTTGTCTGTAAAGTCGGTTTACTGACATAGTTGAACGTGACAACGTCATAAGAAAATACTGATGGAATGGTTGCATTTGAAGCAGTTTCATTTAAGATTCTGATATTGTTTATTACAAACACCCAAAAATATATGCTTTTATACTCACCGATTTGACACCAACATGTAAATGTATTATTGTATAGCAGTATAATTGTATAATTGTTTATTGTTTAAAGTTTATTGTTTTTTTTAATTTGAAAGTTTGAAATCTCAAACTGTTAAATAACGGTTTGAGAAGCGTTTGAGCACGCTGCGCCATCTAGCGGTAGGTAATACGTCGTAAATAAACAATATCAGCGACATTTTACCAACCGCTAGATAGCGCATCGTAGTGATAGCTTTTCATACTTTTTTAATTTTTTAAAAATAAAAGTTGCTTACTTCGTTGCACTTCGTTGTACCCACAAGAAAATTGTCCATTCAGTAATAACATTCCGTATATCAAGAATACATATAAAATTATGTCAAGAATTTAAATCAATCTAGTGATTTTCATTCGTACTATTTTAGACTGAGGTTAGTAAATAATTCTTTTGCAACCGATAGATGGCAGCATTTATATTGAATAATAAATATAATAAATGGAACGCCTCAGAGCGAGGTAACGCCGCATGAGTCATGTTTTTTCGTGCGTGCAGCCAGCTCCATCGAATTATAAGACGTTGTCACGTCAAAAACAATTTTGTATTAGCAAGCAAAGAATGCATTAGGCTTACATAGACAAATACTGCGTTCTATCTATTTCATTAAAAAAAACAAATTACAACTATCACATCCATTTATTGACTTAAACAACAATTTACTTTGTTATTAATAGTAGGCAACAACATATTAAAAAAAACACTTAATTGAAATTGAAATTGAATTGACTCACGATCGCGGAACGACGTGACGCTACGTGAGTTATTTAAATTTCACCAGTCTCTGTCTCCACAGTTTAATAACTACTACAGTTGTTCATCTCGTTTGAGGCGCTTGATACCGCCGCCGCTGTCTCGCCGTATTCTCCGTTAGCCGGAGCGCACTTGTGCACAATGTACTAAGCTTATCATACTATAGTATGTGGGAGGTGAGGTTGTATGCAGATTTTACCTCATTGTTTTTATTGTTTGTTTGTTTATACTCTTTTTTGTGAATTTCACAATGGGCGGGTTTATTGTCATGCCACAATATTTTCCAAACAACCCTACGTTTAGGTGTGTGCCTTGTTATTGCATTCGAACGACAACATTGAAATGCAATTCCGTTAATTTTATCCCAACGAAAAATGGTGGCCAAGCCGCTAATTAAACCCGGAAGCTTACAATGTAAGATCAGGTGACTTAACCACTATGCCACCTCATTTAAGCCATGCCACCTCATTTTTGTAAAAGTATTAAGTAAATAAACAAAAATAAAGAAATGAATAAACAATGCGCTGCACAGCCGTTCCGAGCGTATCCTTTTGCTCACTCAAATTTGTATGGCAAACGGGTACACTGTGTTTTCCTTTCGCCTTAACGAGCCGCACGATTATCCAGTCTCGGGCGCTAGCTAGCCTACTGTATCTTTATAATACTGTGGTGTCTCGATGTTGTTGTGACTGGAGAACAGTGGCTCAGGTCGTGATTGTGTTGTCGCTAAACGTAATCCCTAGCGATTTCTTGGCAACGATCTTCTCTGAATCATCCACATCATCGTTGTCTCACCAGTTTGTTTCACTACAGACGCGCCCGAATAGCGCGTCGCGTCGCGACGGGACACGGCGCCCTCGACACTGGGGTATTAGCAGAATAATGACGTATCAGTTCGTCATGGCATAGGTGCGTCATGGGCACACTCGGCGGCATTTCCGATGCTTCAGCTGAAGCTACATTTCAGACATACATCAGAAAAATTAAGATGCTTATCCACCAATCATAAAACTTTTCAGTCTATTAAAGTTTTCAGTTGACACCTTATTTCCAGGAAGGTATTCAGGGTGAACGTCCTTTCCATCCAATGACGTAGCGAGAAAGGAGCGGCTAGCCCTCCCCCCTCCCCCCCATCCCCCGCCCTTCCACCCACCGAAATTTCTTCGAAGTCACTTGAGCCAAAAAGCAAGTGTTGCTAAATATAAAATTTTCAATAAATATCAAATTAAGTTATATGTTATAAATATTACCTAAATGTTTTTTGTAGACCATGCAAACTCCAGATAGGCTATGCTGGTTATTTAATTAATTTATTTATTTCTTATCCCTTATTTTACATAATTAGTTTACCTATAATTAGTTACTCTTACGCGACAATAAAGATTTTAGAACCCAGGAAATATACTAAAGAGTGCGGCTTCGGTGGGATTTTATCACTTTACTAGGCAGAGCCTGTATCGAGGTGATATTCTGTGCAATGGTCATCTGTTAGATCCATAACATTATTGGCTTATTATATTGGCTGCTGCAATATTGGCTTATTATATTAGTTTATGTATTATAAACGTAAAATATTTCACTAAAACTTTAGTTATTAACTGTTAGAGTGCTAAGCGGCGCAAAAGTGATGCGATAGTTTGAATCGAAAATTGCGCAGCAGCGCAAAACTGCCGCGCACATCAGTGTGTTTTTGGTGCTTCGTGGTAGTGGACGTATTCTAATCTCGCGCATAATTTGTTACGAGAGTGCATATTTATATATTTAAAAACAACTTTTTACAGTTTTTATATTTTATTGAGCAAAAATAGCCATGTCACTTGCTATTACTTCGAACGATGATTCGGTCGCTAATGACTGAACGGACGGTGAAACAACGAATACAAGCAGTAATAATAGCAGTATTATAATGCATCGAAAAAAAAAAATTGAGAATTGCAAGTGAGTCTTCTATTTCATCATCATCTTCAGAAATAGACGAAACACCAACTTTTGCCAATATTACCCCGACAAAAGTGTTTTCTAAAGCAACAAATAATTTTTTGAGACTCCTGGACCTAGACGGGCGCCTTCTCCCGATGCCACACCTGAATTAGAGTGTTTTATTTGACACCATTATTTTTCCTTTAAAATAATCAAAAAATGGCAAAATAGCAATTTTCATATATATTCACAAAAATTGCTTAGCACTAAAACGGTTAAATTACGTTAAAACATATGTGTGAGATATAATGTTATTAATTTATAGAAATAAAAATAACAAGATGTACCTATTTTATTTAACAACGCTGGTCACTAAAAAACATTTCTGCCTCGTCGAGTTTATCAAAGAGTACGTCACCAGTCTTTTATAATAGGCGTCAGTCTTTTATAATACATGTAGGTACTTCTATGGGTACGTACACACCTGCAATCAAACAATATTACAGAATATCACCAGAAAATGTGTGGCTGAAATATACAATTATTGATGCAATCAGACATTGTAATGTAGATTTTTCCAAATATAAGAATTCTGCTTGTAATTTTGGCTACCATTTCAGTGACAACAGCGTCAGCCGAGAGATGCTTTTCAACAATGACAAGAATAAAATCATTTCTTAGATACCAGACATTAATTGAACGGCTTACTGGTTTACCACTAACGTCTATTCACAGAATTTCCTATCGTTGCTGAAGCTATTATAGGGGTAGAGTGGGGGAATTCTGATCAGCGGGTTATTCCGATCAGGGCATTATCTCCAAAACTGTGTACACTGGCAACACTCGCCATGGCGCGTCATTTAGCTGTCAACGTCAAACAATGACAGAAATCTTTTCTTTGGGAGATCGAATGTTCGAGTGAGTGAAATTCAGCAGTTTGTGTTTTCAGTGTATTTCTTCTAAAAAAGTAACGTCAAATGAGAATCAAAAACTTGGTGTTTTCATTAAATAACTGAATGCGCATTACCATCAATTGCTAGTTTGGTATTTAGCCTTTGTATCGAGATGCTCATGCCGTTAAATAACCTAACCTTTACATTCAAACCTTGATTTTTTTTAAAAATACATACTTCCGTGCAATTCCGACTGGTCGGAATACTTAGGTGATACTTAGGTGGTAAGGCGGAATAATACCCGATACTTAGGTGAAAAAGGATATTTGCGATTTCTGTGTAGTTAAATATATTTGTAGTGACTTATTTTATAAAGCAACTAGGTACCTACAAAGTAAATAATCGTATGTGTTAAATATAAATAACTCCTTTTCTTATTTTGTGTATTTTTTTGTTTGTTAATTAACCTGTACCTACGTTGGGAGAAAATAAAGCTTTCTGTGTAAAAGTTCTTTTATTTGATGTTTTCTGTTCAATACGTATATGTTTTATATTTTGGAGAACCTGGTCGGAATTGCCCAAAAGGCTGATCGGAATTAAACTGTATCGGGGGAATTTCGGTCAAAAATGACTTTTCAGTTTTTATTTTTTTATTAATTTATTTTTCAATGTAAACATTGAACTTGACACTAGATTAGTAGCCAGATAAATTCTTCATATGTATGTTTATAACATGTTCATTTATGTTAAATATACAATTTTTCATAGAATATATTGCTTAAGTGATCGGAATTCCCCCACTCTACCCCTACTGTTTCTTAAGAAACACACCCCATTTCATTAAAAATAATATCAAGAAATTAATAATCATGATGTATTTTGATCTTATCTATTATTAATTATCTAGTTTAATTTACCGTATTTTAAATTTCTACTGACGAACTAAAGGAGTTATAGCGCCGTTCTCTCCTAACAAATTTATATAATCACACTATATTTTAATTACAATTTGCTAAATGAAAACATTTTATATGGTCTACTGCCAATCTTACAATATAGTCCGGGCGGCGAGCGCGGCACCGCGGCTGGACTGCATGATTACTCACCTCATCGAGTTGCAGAATAATACCGCTTTCCACGAAAAAAGATATGAAAAAGGTATGAAAAAAATTGGTCTTCCGGGGTGCTAATTGGCCCTTGCTGAGTTGACCACGAAGACCTATTTTGTTCAGGGTTGGTCACATTCACGGGTCAACGCCCATCCGGCGACCTCCACGCTTGAAGTGCGAGCCCGGGTCGGACTCAGGCCTTAGGGCTAGTTTCCCCTAGGAGTCAACCATCTGGCGCTCCTGGACGGTCTGCGCACCGTGCGGCGTAAGCCAATCGATTGTGCATTCTGACTTACAGTCGGGGGAGTCTGGAAGCAGTACTGTTTCCTACAGAGCGGTGGGGCTGACCTTACGGCGACTGCTCTTGAAACGACCATCGGCTACCCGAACCCTGGTGAACAGCCGGGCAAAGGACACCGTGGTCCGCGAAAGATTCGGTTTACACCGCTTCACCGCTTCGTAAGGGAGAGGACCGCGCAAGCGACCTCGAACTCGTAACCAGTCGAGTGACCGGAGTAATCTGGTCGCAACTGGAAGTAAGGGCGTGAGTGTAAGCCCTCTGGGTAACCTACCTGGTTATCTCGCGGATAAGGCGTTGGCCTCTTAGGGGCATGTGGCGGAGCTTGACAGTGGGCTGTTTTGTCCTAAGTCTTCTGCGTTCACTTCACGGGAGATAGAACGTACATTTCGTTAAAACTTCCTGAGGTGACGGGTTCGCCCGTTGTAGTTGACAACTCTAGTTGATCTTCCGGGGCTCAGCTTGGGGGGTTCTTCGCAGCGACCATCATCTTAACTCACATTTTGAAATAACAGCTTGAGAACCATGATTACTTAAATCAGGTTTTGGCCCCCTCCATGCGCAGAGTGAGTCTCTGCGACTATCTCCCACATCACTTATATACCTAATCTAGCCTAAACTAATAGTTTGATTTAACTAAAATTTGACATACACATTTAGGGGACTATCATAATATCTAGAAAAAACCCTTTCTTATAATGAGTTATTCTGAATATTTATGAAATATCCCAAAAGACGTATTTTCCGATTTTCCTGACATTACTCTCCCCTTTACCTTAACGAGTGCTATCATATGCTACTCTCCTAGAGAAAAGTTAGTCCGATTCGTGTCTGATTTTTATGTAACATTTTATTAAAAAAAATATATCTATTTGTACATCATTTATATTGATGATGATTATGGTTAACAATTTCATATTATCAATTTTACATTTATTGTCCATATAACAAGGATTAATACTAACTATTATATTATATAGGCTTTTAAATTATGTTCTTTTCTCTACTTAGTTTTTATATACATATTTATAACAATTTAAATATCCTAGTTAGGTCACATTAGCATAGGAACACTAACAACAGTTTTTTAGATATCCCGTTATCAGTTTTTGACACTGGATTTTGGTCTATGACATTTAAATTTTACATTTTGTCCATTTTACTGAAGATTATTGTAAATTAGAAATTAAATTAAAAAAAATAATTAAATTTCAGTTTTATGATACCTAAACTATTTTAGTATTTCATATTTTTATTAAAAGTCAGCCACGTACGTTCCAAGTATTTTTAATTAAAACTTATAAAATCTTTAACAGGCCTTAAACTCTTTAAACAACGATTTCTGACATTTTGCACGGAACAGGAAGTTTTTGCTTGCGGCCCACGGTATGTGAAACTAAACATGAAAATTGAAAAAGAAATGTTTTGATTTTGACTCTTTCTGAAATATTACGAGATTTGATTTCGCGTATGAGATTATTCTACATCAGTGGTTCTCAAACTTATTTCGTTTACCGCCCACTCTGAAAATCAAATATTTTTCAGCGCCCCCCATTTTTTTTTATCTTAAAAACCACAATGATATTCATTACTTTAATTCTAAACGAGACTTTTTTACCAGTGGGAGCAATTAAAACGCAACTTTATAATATTAGGAGTATCTTTTATTCAAATTAAAACAAACATAAATAATTTTAATTTTAAAAGTTTTCTATTCATAGCTATAGGACACACAAAATATACGTTGATTGATTGCTCACGGGCTATCCTACGAAAGCTATGTTATTTTTTAAATTATTTGTATACAATTAAACAGGACAGAAATATGAACTTAATAATCGATGTTGTGTAGTAGGTAGCTATGTTTTAATTTCAGTGAATTTTAAAATATTAAGTAGATGAAATTACATCTCAGCCATAGCCCTCCTAAACCAATTCAACAGCCCCCATTTTTTTCTGGGCCCCTTACCGCCCCCCTCTAGGCCCCCAGCGCCCACAAGGGGGCGTTATCGCCCACTTTGAGAACCACTGTTCTACATGATAATTTAGTGGAAAGTCATCCTTATTATCTTTTTCGGATTTAGGCCTTTGTGACTGAGAAAAAATATATATTTTTTAATTATAAATAGGATAGAAAACGAATTTACCGCGTGAATGCTCTTGATCTGCTCGGTTTTTGAGTTTCGTCTGTATTAGATCGTGTGCGTGTCTCGTGATATTTTCCGTATCCATTTTTCCTAAGGACATCATTGACATGTTCCATCTCCTTCGGAAAATGCTCAGTGTCGCATAGATCGCGTGCTCGATTCACGAGCGACGTTTGCGATTGCGACGTTGCGAGCGATTCTATCCAAGGAACAATTCTACTTTCCTCGCATGATCCGGGAAGCCATTGAAATAAGAAGAACTCCGAACTTCAATAGAGATGACGGCTACAAACTCTCTTCTACGTGGAACCCTCTTCTTAAAATGTTCCCGCCGCCGAACGCCGAACGCAAAGACGTAAAACAGGATACAGTGAGTGTTGTGTGCAAGACGGATTTTAAAAATTCCCGCGCTCCGAGTCCGGCCCCCCACCACCGTTATAACCTACGCAGTGGCGGCAGCGGTTTGCGGCCTACCCGCAAAACAACGGACTGACAGCTCTTCAGTCTACCCTAGACAACGGCGGCTGCAACGTCACCGAAACGTCGGGTCCTACAAATTTCACGCGGTAAATTCGTTTTCTATCCTATTTATAATGTCAAACAACCGCGATAGTCTTCGATTTTATATATTTTTTAAGTTCAACTTTTGGATATTGAGATTATTTTTTCTCAGTCACAGAAGCACGAATCAAATAAAGTTGTGCACGACTTTCAATTCACTTTTTAATTTAAAATTATCTGGTTTTTCAAAAAAATATATTTTTTTGTTATAAAAATAAAGTGTAGTAAAGAAGTACACCCCTTGGGAGGTTTTGTCGTGCTATCGCGAACAAATGTACAGATTTAGCAGATGAATAATTAACTTGAAATATTACTAACACTGGCACGCTGTCAGATGTTTTTCACCTCCTAATGGAGCCGTAATTTGTGCGAGTCGCCGTTGAGTCACACTTACGCGACATGACGAAATATTTTTCAGCGAGTCGCGACATGTGTCCTGATCGTATCACGAAGGGGCTGCCAACTGCGATATTTAATTCTTAGTAAAACTACACTGGTAATATTATTTGCTAGCGTCAGTACCACCCTGCAACACAAGGCTGGCACGAGGCGTCTTATATTTACCACAATAAAAAAAAACAAAAATTGGCTTCGTTCAAAATCAAATTCCTCTACGACTAAGAACCAAAAAAACGAAAAAACATTTTATCCGTTCGTTCGTTTGTTTTTGTAAGAATTTGTGTACCTATTTGAAAGAATTTTTGAAATGGAACTGTGCGTCCTCAATTTAAAGGCGATTGACCTAAGTAACGATGACTTTTAAACGAATTATCCCTTTTTTTACGAATTGGTTTTTTATAACAATGGAAAGAGCTGATTACATTTTGAGGGCCTTCCATAAACCAGTGTCATGGAGCTGCCATACAAACGGATGAATGCAAAATGACGTTTTTAATAGTTATCTTGAATTAAAAAGAAAAAACCGATTACCGAAGAATGTTTTTAAATCGAGATTTGCGTTCTTGAGTTACAATGATAGGCCTAGAGGCCCATGAGTGATGAACGCATTGTCCGATTTCGAAAATTCTTTTATAAATCTATTTGTTTCATCGATTGGAAAAGCTCATAAGCTTTAGGATTCTGTACCCGAAATGGATCGGGAGGCGGTCATACAAACGAACGACTGAGAAATCATATTTTCATCCGTACGGTAGCGAACTTTTTATTAGCTTTCCAAAATAATACGACACGGACTCTGCATTCTCGAATTACAAAATTTATAGCTGAAGGGGCCGTGAATTTTATATGAATCCGACTTGAAATATTCTTTCGCCAATTATGTAGTTTTTCCGTCGATGAGCTGATTAGAGCTGTTTGTTTGTTTGTTTGCTCTATTGGGTAATTTCACAACCGCAGGTTTATTATCATACGACAATCTTTTACAGCCAACCCTGTAAAGTGTTTATATGTATGTGTGCTTGTAACAAGTGTCAGTAAATGTGTGTCTTGTTATTACATTTGATCGACAAAATTCAAAGGCATTTCCGTTAATTTTACCCCATCAAAAAATGGTTATTTTATCGAACCCGGAACCATACAATTTAAGATCAGGCGTCCTACTATGCCGCCGGGCCGTGCTAGCGAGAGCTGCCATATACTCTACCCCTCAAAATTTGTTAGGCACCCAGTTTTTATTGTACTGGTTATATAAAAGCGTATTTATAAAATACTGTTTTAATCAAATTTGAGTACTTCCCCTAAGTGCATTTATATCGCTCATGAATCAATTTGTTTAAGCGCTATATTGCTCACTCTAGTAGACCATAATCCCTATAATAAAGGTATCGGAAAATTAAAAAAAGTTCAGGTATAAAAATGTCATTAAAAATTATGGGAAGAATTTATTCATTTTATTGTAGGTATCCCTATTTACTTATCTTGTTAAAGCTCATTTGGACGTTGTTCGCCTATATAAATTTTAATAAGAAAATACAAGTAGGGATACCTAAAATAAAATACCTGAACTTTTATACCTGAAATGCCATTATTGTCTAATACCTTTATTATAGCGGAAATGGTTTACTAGGTTAAAGTGCCCTTAAACAAATTTGATTTGTCAGCGATATCAATTTGAAAACTTCGGGGAAGTATTTAAATGTGCTTAGACAGGAGTTTCTAAATAAACTTTTATATAATTATTACAATAAAAAGTGGGTGCCTAAATACTTTTGAGCGGTAGTATACAGTGGGGCGGTATCGACTACAATGGGAGAACCTATCACCCCAGGCTGGTATGTGGTCATTCTTTCAGCCGTGATATGAGCGTAGAAGACTTAGAGATACTACAAATCTACTGTCATGCTCGTCAGAGACAGACGCCTTACGGCGAGGCACCGGGAAGGTACCCAGCGGGCAGCCTCGCCCCCTGACTAACAGTTTGGAAGGATATCTCAGTCTGGAATTAACCATCAGGATACCTCCTTCCTCCCGACTGGTTACAGGTTCGAGGTAGCTTGCGCGGTCCTCTCCCTTTCGTAGCGGTGATACGCTGTCTACCGAATCTATAGCGGAGGACGGCATCCTTTGCCCGGCTAAATAAACTTTTATATAATTATTACAATAAAAAGTGGGTGCCTAAATACTTTTGAGCGGTAGTATACAGTGGGGCGGTATCGACTACAATGGGAGAACCTATCACCCCAGGCTGGTATGTGGTCATTCTTTCAGCCGTGATATGAGCGTAGAAGACTTAGAGATACTACAAATCTACTGTCATGCTCGTCAGAGACAGACGCCTTACGGCGAGGCACCGGGAAGGTACCCAGCGGGCAGCCTCGCCCCCTGACTAACAGTTTGGAAGGATATCTCAGTCTGGAATTAACCATCAGGATACCTCCTTCCTCCCGACTGGTTACAGGTTCGAGGTAGCTTGCGCGGTCCTCTCCCTTTCGTAGCGGTGATACGCTGTCTACCGAATCTATAGCGGAGGACGGCATCCTTTGCCCGGCTCTTCACCCGGAATCGGGTATCTGAATGGTCGTTTCAAGGGCAGTTGCCGTAAGGTTAACAAATACCCCCGGTCTATAGGAAACAATACTGTTTCCAGAATCCCCCGGCTGTCAGTCGGAATGCACAATTGATTGGCTGACGCCGCACGGTGCGCAAACCGCCCAGAAGTGTCCGAAGGTTGACTCCTAGGGGAAACTGGCCCGCAGGTCAGAGTAATAGCTCTGCCGCGGTAAAGCTATTGCGTAGCATTTTTTCTGATATCAGATAACTGCGCTCTATCGGAAAACGTTGAAATTATTCCGAATCATTTGCGGCTGCGAAAGCAAATGATTCGGAATAATTTAAACGTCTTCCGATAGAGCGCCGCGCACGTTTTTTTTTTCGATAAAGCAAAAAAGCGGATTATTCGAAACAATTTGTAGATAAATAGATAGATAATTAAATTATCTTTAAAATGGTGCAGGTTTCATAATAATACGCCAGATAGTATTTGCGTAGTAGTCGTTTTTGTGTTCGGTTAGACCTAATTTCACAAATTAATGACACTATGTAATATAAACAAAATCTAAAATATTCAAAGCTAAGAATATTAGGAAAATGTTCTTGTTTAACATATATTTTTTTCGAACCGTAAGCAATACTCGTTTAGACGTAATTATCAGTTTAAAATCATTAATTTTCGTTAAGAAATTTCTTCATTCGGTCGCCGCGCTGCTAGCCGCGATAAAAGCTATGCAATAGCTTAAAAAAACAAATTGAAAAAGCCGCCATGAATATTTTATTTATTTATTTAAAATCAACAGAGATCGTTAGTCGTTTGCGATTTTTTGAAAAAAAAAAAATTAGAGTATATTTTTAAATAATATTATTTTTTGCTATTCATTCTATACATTCTGATTGCTATACATTCTGATGTCTCAATGACATGGACAAAATAAAATTTATAAATTATTCTTATTCGATAACTTATAAAATGGGTTTTGAAGTTATGGGACACATATGTCCCATGTTCCCGTAATGTTGGTCCCCTATGCAACACTAGTGTTGTTGTGGCTGGTAAATATTAGCCGAGGTATGTCAAATTCTTATCAGATTCAGAGGTATAGGTACCTACCTACAGTAAGAGGTGGAGCTGGGATTACTTGTTCAGCGTACAAAAAAGACTGTATTCGTGAGATAGATTATGATGGAATTATTTTTGATTTCTTTAAAATGATTGTGTCCATGTCAGTTTTAAACTAGTAGAATAAAATTTAAAATATATAGTATTATTTGGCAAGAAAACTATATTATAAAATTGTATTATATTATGTTTTTTCATTATATACCACATACATTCTTATTTTGGTATGTAGTTGGCATTCTAATATGGCACATGCATAGTTTTATTAATGAACGTTACAAAGTGATACACGCACGCGTTCCACGGTCGCGAACGTATGAACTGATGCCACCATATATACCTAGTTACATTCATTCTGTTCAATTTAAATGGGTACTCACAGAAAAACGTCGTCAAGAAAAGATTCGGCTCGCATCGTGTATTTTTTGTTCTTTACATTGGAAGCCACGCAATGCGGATGTTTTCGACCGGAGACAGAGATACAGAAAGAGAGAGAGGGAGAGAAACTAAACATGTTTATATGGTAACTTCGATATGAATAAAAATGTAATTAATAATTGATTCGATATAAAAGTTGAACTCGTCGTGAAGCAATAGATAAGAAAGGCGGTGATGTGAATACAATAAAAAATAAATAGTATGTTGAAACGTATAAATAGTTTTCAAGGTCCAAGCACTGGGCTAGGACCCGTTTGTATTTGTCTCGCGGCTATGGTATTCTATGGCGCCTATTGTATGGCAGCTATGGTATGGCGGCTTCTTATGAAATATTCCCCTTGATAATGATAAGAAATTGCTGTAAGATTTTTAAAATTCGTGTAATCGTTAATCGGTTATCCCGGACTTCCCATCGATGAATAAAACAGATTACCAAAAAAATTAAATCGATTTGCATTTTAACTTTTGTAACTCAAGAATTACAAAACTTAAAATGTGTTTTATAGTCGATTGCGAGAAAAAATTAAAATTTAGGGATCGTACGGCTAAAAATGGTTCCAGATCAGTTCTAGGTACGGAACCATAAGTAATCAGCTCTTCCCTCTGATTAATAAAATTGCATTTTTGAAATAGGACAACGCGTTTTTGATGTATCGCTACAGACAGAGAGTCTTCCAAAGAGACCGACAGATAAACCTTCAATCATGTTTTTTTTTTGTATCTATATCATAGGTGTTAAAGCAAAAACATTTTTTTTTAATTTTTGGACGATTTCATGGAAACCACTTTTTTGGTGATATCTACAACTAGGCAAACTATTGCAATTGCCGTTCGAAAGATAATACCTGTTATAATATTATGCAATGTTTTTTTTACCAACAAGGCTTGTACCTTTTCGTGGAACCCGCCTTGTTGCCTATCGGCAACATCTTCTAGGTGGGTGTTTATAGCATCACGCAGTCAAACACTCAGGCGGTCACCCATCCAAGTATTGACCGCGCCCAACGCTGCTTAACTTTGGTAATTATGACAACTGGTTTGTAACTTGGTAATTCAATAGCAGATCTTTAGCGGTTGGCGTAATATTATCTTTAATATTATTATAGGTACTATTACAACAGGCAAAAGCATAATATTATAACAGTTGGAGGTGTGCGGAGGTGGGTTGGGACTACAACGTGCGAACCCGTCACTCCAGGAAGTTCTAGCGGTAATGATCGTTCTGTTCACCTCACGGGAGAATCATTATTACCGCGACCTAACAATAGAGAAATGAGAGAAACTGGCAAAGCACTAGATGATATCAATGGCCACAGAATTCTATGGATTGAAAAGAAAAAGTAGAAAAATGTATTCCATATTTTACTACACTGACAAAAATGATCTATAGACATAACATACAAATTATTTAAGTAAAGGACGATTGAATACAATTAATGTAAAGACGGTGAATTAAATTATAGGTACATTAATGCCGAAAGACGTTCATGAGGTGAAGTGATGATCATACGTACTAAAGTAGGGAGGCAGTAACAAATTACCAATATTTTGGCAGAAAAAATGAAAATATTAGATGACTGCCAACCTTAAAAATTGGATCATCACAAAATCTAAAACGAAAGCATTATATCATAAGAAAAATCATCTAAAAATTAGGTTACATTATTATATTTTTCAGTGAATTCCTGCCGCTTTTAAAATTACGTGAATCTATCTCGTTTATGTTAAACGAATTCCTCGTCGCCATTTTCTAATACTTTTGTGAGCAATCATTGGTTTTGATGTAGATACGTAGATAACTAGTTTTTCAGTAAATATACGTATTTATTTTAATGACACCTCACTTACCCGTTCTATAGATCGCGCATGGCAGTAGCGGTTCTCCGGGTATTTCGTATGATGAATGGCAACGATCATACTGACAAAATAAAACGTATTCATCGATGGACTACCTATATATTAGCAGTTTGCTAAATATTTTAACGGCATGTACCGGTATTCATATTTTTCTGCAAACGATTTATAGCACATTATGTTTAATATACATGTATAATGCGGATATCGAATTTGCATATTTGAGAGTTTTTTTTCATCTACTTATCGGCGCCACACAATTATAAATTGTAATCATTGATTGCAAAAAAACGAGGAGCATTTTTTACAAATATCGATTTATGCACATCTATGTAGTGGTTAAAGCAGAAAAAGAGTGTGAAGAGGAGAGGGAGGGGGGAGGGGGGATACATACAAAGTTTACAAAGATATACCTACAAAGTTTTTCCTGCGTTGGGTTGAATGAAATGATGGCGCTTGTGTCGTCGGTAGTCTCTATATTGTCAGAAGGTACTCTTTTCCTCGTGCCAGATGCATGACTAGACTTTTTTGCCGCTGCGAGACGAACTCTAATGTCTGACAATTAATTAGTCTATAAGGTATGTTGTCAATATCAATATAAGCGGCGGGTCGTGTATTGGGTAAGATGAATATACTGATATGGCGTTGCCATGTTAATTAAAAATAAAAATAAATACAATATAATATTTTTTTTTCTTAGGCCATCACTGAAGGAATAAGTTTTCGACGTTGCGGAATACCGTTCTGTATTTATTTATACAAAATAATGTAGGTATATATACAGCATGTAAACAATAACAAAAGTTTTCATGTAATGAAAGTCAATTTGCGCCATTTATTTGCTAGAATTACATAATAAGTTACATTAAATGTCTCTATAATAAGACCTATTTACAAGAAGGATAACCACATTGTAGCAGTTACAGGCATAAATCAATCTTTTTCGTTATAAATACATTCATCGAAGCCTATATCGGAGACAAATTAAAAACTCTATTTAGTGGAAAGCAAGCATTATATATTAATTTAGTGGAAAAGCATTTATTTACTGTAATTACGTATAAGTGTTTATTCAGCTAGTTATGACAGGAGATATAGGTTAGTTTAGGTTAGGTTAGGAAGACAATATATATACCTAACGTAAAAAGTTTTAATAGTTAATATAACTATAATAGGTAATAGATAATATAAGTCAGATATGAACACATTATTGTTAGCTACCCACTGAAAAGGCACTAGACTTAGTGGGGGAACTGTGACATGTAATTGGTATCTTTTTAATGAATAAAAACTTTTACCAAAAAAAATAAAATACAAAAAATACTTTTAAAATCATGATAGAAGTTGCACAGAAAGTCACCCTATCATAATATCCGCCAAGTGAGCCTAGGGCTTGTATTGTATTCAAAAGCTGTATGTAAGAACGGTTAAATAAATATTTATAATAGAAATCTCTTTTTTCAGAAATATTAAATAATAGTGTATCTTAAAACAATGTGCCATCCAATAACTAAATCAATATGGCAGATATTATACATATTGAAAGCAGCAGCTTTAACAAAGGCCAACCTATTGAGATTTAGGAATTACGAAAGATTTATACTGAGGAAAATGGTCGAACGAGATAGAAACTTGCCACCCGGTACAAAAGTACGCTAGCTTTCCAAAACAAAAGACAAGCACAAGATACGGACCTAAATACTAAATTGCTGCGGTCACATCTTCGCGGAAAGTCACAGCATCTTTTTGCTTACCGCATGGAGAGTCTCAGTAGGCAATCGGAAATTAAGAGGACCGATACACATGGAAGATTATATTAACCCCTGAACTGACGAGGGGATACTTTGACAAAATGGAATGAATTGACACAAGACAAAGCTAACACGTGGAAAACAGTGAAGGCAGAATAGAAAATAGATGAAACGGATACATAAACTAGCGAAGAGGAATAGAGAAATGGGTCCAACAATACAAGGAAAAATCAAACAAAAGGCAATTTAAGAAGATCCATAATTAATAACTATTTTGAGTGAAATAAGTGAGAAAGATAGACACAAAGATAACAAATGTTATTTACGGTCCTCAGATTCCCAGATTCTCACCATTCCTATATTGGCTCTAAGTTGTTGGTATACTTGCCGGTTGATTTACATTTCTCTGGTGCTCACAAATAATAATAATAAAAATAATAATAATAAAAAGCTTTTTTCCTCAGAAAAGACGAGCTTATTGCCTGCAGCCAATATTTTAGAGCTAGCCTGTACTGTTATTTGAATATTATTTGCGAGTAGATGATATAACTTAACATATATAAAGAGTATGACAAATACAAAAAAGGAGAATAAAAAAACACCTATAAGGACGCTAAGGTTTAAAAAGAAGTCGAATGGGAAGGGAAAGGGATCTGGAAGATTTCAAATGCTCTATAAGTCTGTTTTTAAAACTTGTTTTTCTTGGTGCGGCTCTTACATTCGGCAAAGCATTCTAAAGACAAGCTCCATGCACGGTGAAAGAGAATGAGAAGAAGTCAGTGCTGTGACTAGGGATAGAGAGTAGCAGGTTATCTTTTGATCTCAGGGCGTCCATGAACCGATAGTGCCGTAAATCTGCCGGTAAGATAATTGGGAAATATTAAAAATGCACCACCTAGTGTAATCGGTTTACCGTCTCAGGAGCTCTCCTGGCTGGGGTAGCACTATTCATTACTTATCCCAATCGAATTTGTCTTGATATTACCTTATCTATTTGTGTTTTAGCTAAATAGACGAATTCTTTTTCTTTTTACCAGGGCAAACTTGTATTTTGGAAAAGGCATAATACTTAAAGATATTTTTTTTAATATGGAAATCATTTTTTCATTGTGTTATCATGATGCAACAACGAAAGAACGATTTGGCATTAGGAGTGTTAGATCTGGAGGAGACTTTTCGCAGCGCAGCGGACATTTCACTTTCGTCCATGTTCAGAGCGAAACAACGAACCGAAAGCAATCTCTTGAATAAAAATAAACAAAGTAAAATCAAACATTTTAAAGTTACGGTTATGGCGTTGCGGCGCATCAACCGATCGCAATGAAAATTGGTATACATAGATATTTGAGCCCGGATAATATTTTAGCTCTATTCACTTTGTTGTAACTCGCCACTAGATGACGCTGCTGCACATCCATTTCCATACCGTTCAACCGATTGCCTTAAACACGCCGTGAACACCACCCGGGCAACACCGGGTAATATTCCACTAGTACCATAATAATATACATTCCTGGAAGTAATAGTGACACCATTTTCGTCGCGGGGAATTCGTTACATCTACCGACAACGAGCAACTATATTAAAAAGATTAAAAAACACGACTGCCGTTACAGAAAGTGAACTGTATTTATGATTATCATTATTACGGTTTTTTTTAATGATGAAATATTTGTGGTTTATGTATTTATCCATAAAGATAGATGTATATTTTTGGAATGTACTCAGTCAGACCTTTTATTTGACACAAAACACGATATATATTGATGTTAATATATTGACATTAGGACATTTGGAACTTAAGGAAACTATTTACATGATATTTGGTCAGTTAAAATACCATATGACACTCAGGATGACATAGCGATTCTAACAATATCACACACTTCTAAATCGGTTTTAGCGTTTGGAAGTTATGGTGGAATATAAAAAAACGGAAAACATAAATAGATTAACCCTGAACACATTGCACTCCTTTTTTGTTGGGAAGTAGTGTAAAAATAGTAGAAAATCACTTTTTAAAATTGGTACACTTTCTAAAAAAATCCGCCCTTTTCTTCAAAGACGATGGCTGATTCAAGGTTTTGCGTAATGTCCTGGCAACACTGCGAGAGTGCGCGGCGGCGGCGGCGACCTCGCGCCGCGGCGTTTGATTCAAATAGCGCCGTCGATCGCCGCGTTTCGCTCGGTTCAGTGATCAGTGGTCGGTTCACCGCCGCAGTAGTCTGCGGCCAGCGCAGAGTCCCCGCCGCTCGCCGCTCGCCGTCCCGCGAACTCGGCGAAACGCTCGCCGCCCCGCTCGCGCAACTGTCAAACGGCGTCTCCGCGCCGACGACGTCCGCGCCGCGGAGCCCGACCTCCGCGACCGACGACATCGTCCAACTTCATACGTTCATTCGTCTCGATACCTTATCGTTAAAATGTCAAAAGTGTTACATGACCTCAAATTAATCCAATAAATAATTAATATCTCGCACGTTTATTCGCCAAGCGTGAACGAATTTCGAGAGTGAAACAGTGCGTTCAAATCTGTTATCATTTTATTTTATTTATTTGTGTAAATAAACAGAGCGACATTTGAACTCGGTTTTGGATTTTACCGCCAGTCGTCTTCGCTTCGAATAGAGGTGAGTTTTCTGCAACTTTATTCCGTAAAACTAGATACATAGATTATAGAAATTCTTTATTGCATATTTTAAAATAACTCATACAACAAGTAGACCTATTATTGCAGTATCGGAACCTTTCTCAAAAATCCAAAAAAATAAAGAAATGCTACTAGATTGATGATTGTAATGCTAAATGTGAAAGAAATAAGCGTCGGAGGCTTAAAATTTCAAAACAAAAAAAAAACAAACTTACGTACAAAAAAAAATGATTTTGAACTCAGTTTTTAGGATTGTTTAAAAAAACTAATCTAACCTACCGCCAAATAGGTGTTTATGTATTATTAAGAAAAAACTTAACTTACTGAAATGTATGGGTTTGACGCTTCTTTGAATGCCTATA
This sequence comes from Micropterix aruncella, assembly GCA_944548615.1. Taxonomy (NCBI): domain Eukaryota; kingdom Metazoa; phylum Arthropoda; class Insecta; order Lepidoptera; family Micropterigidae; genus Micropterix; species Micropterix aruncella. The sequence continues at coordinate 10,059,915 of OX155954.1, read as the reverse complement.
TCCCGCTTATTTATTGAGACCGACTACATATTATTGCAGATTCGGAATCAGCGTGGTGAATATAGTCAGGTGACCTTAAAAACCAGGTAGAATAGGTTCCTATACTGCAATAATACTACTTATTGCTTAACTTACAATCTCTTACAGCCAACCTTCGTGGAAGTGAAAGATTTTAACCCAATGTCTTACTTGCAATATCTAATTTCGTAAAAAAACATTTGAATTACAAAGGTACAATACGAACCTAAAATAAACTCTTTATTGTTCACATACAGCTTACAACTGCCGACTAATTGACCATGCAATTTCTTACAGTCAGCCGATAAGTTAGTAATTATATATTAGGGGTTGTGTGTGGCAGTAAACAAACACAATAAAAAAAAACTAAATTACATTATATTATCTAGGGAGAAGCAGACGGGAAGAGGGGATTGAGGGGATTATCTTTGTTGGGATAGGTAGTGATTATTCAACGACATTTGAAAAGTGGAAAGTGACGTTGCACTTCTAATGGTATGCATGCAGTGGTATGGTAATAGTAATAAAATGAAAATGTATCAAACATCGACTTTATTTAATTTATATTTTATGAAATTATAGGTTTTTATTATATTTTTAAAACTGCGACTCTTTCTTTTTTTATATATTATTTTAATACTTCTGTATGTACTCATAAAAGCTCATTTCATTTTACTAACCATTTTTTAATTTTTATTGTTTAAGTATGATTTTCTTACTCTATTTGTTAGTATTAATGAGAATTCAAATACTATCTATTTGTACATCACTTTTATTAAATGTCCGCCTTATAACTGGCTATAGCCTAGTTAGGTGACATTTAAATAGGATCACTGGCAACAGTTTTTGGTATATCATGTTACCAGTTTTTTGTGCTACTACATTTTTATCTATGTTATTTTAATTGTACATATTGTCAAATTTACTGTAAAATATTGGGAAAGACAAATTAAATTTAATGATAGAATAGAGCTGGTTTCAAAGACGTGCTGGAAGAACGGCGATAGACTGATAAAGAATAATTAATTGTGCCTAGGTATGTTAATTGTTTTATCCTGACTCAAACCATAGTAAAATAAGAACAGTATAACATCTCCATAGTACGCACCGTTATCGCACTCATACAAGCGCTCGTTGTCCGTAGGTACGCTACCATACATAGATTCTCGGGCGCCTCGGTGCTAGCCAGTCAGGGCTGTCGCGCGACAGCTAAGTATACAAAAGTAGAATGTTTTCTGTATAGGCTGTAATGCAGGTTGCATTATATTTATCAGAAATTATCAGAAAAAACATTTATGAGTATTTACATTTACGTCACGAAATTACATTTACGAGGTAACGTTTATTGTTCATTTGCGTAGGTAAGTATGTGTCTAGGTAAGTAGGTGCATAGGTATGTGAGTGTGTAGGTAGGTAGGTAAATGCGTTTTTGTTAAGTATATACTTTAACTTACTAAAATGTAGGTATTTTGAACACATGCAACAAGTGATGAATGCTGTTACACAAAGTCTTTGAACACATGCACTAACAAGTCAGCACTAACTCATATATTCTGTTACAGTACAATTTTGGGAACCGACTCTTGATCTATACACCAAAAATACATAAACGTACATAATAATTATAAAGAATTGCATCTATGCTTTAATGGGATCACAACTTGTCAATTGTGTAATTGTTGTGGCAACCCTGGTGGTTCGGCGAAGCGTAGGTACTCAGTTCGAAAACGGGCTCGAGATGTTCTCTGATGTTATTTTACTATGCTCAAACGAAGTGGAAGACCATGACTACTTAAAGGAGTGAACATTTGTTTTAGTGTTCGAGTGACTTTATATTGAACAGAGAGGATGTGCACATTTCTGCGTTCGTGAACCCTCAGGATTTTAATCATATGCGAGGGGTATTTATTTGATGAGAGGTAATTTCAGGGGAAATACGGTAATTAATTTATTTGATCAAAATGAGAAAATACTCAGTAAATAAAAATAATAATAATGAGAGAACATATTATTGATAATTGTAGTAAGATCGATAGCCTAAACTGTTGTTAAAAGTATTTCATTTTGATAGCCTAAACGGTTGCTCAGCTTTTGTTAAATTCACGAGCACAGATAACGTGAATCTCTTGTGAGTAAATAGCTTTACAGAACTGTGTAAAAAGGGCCCTCAGTTTTCAATCAGTTACAAATCAACAAATCCATGCAACAACCGGGGTTCAAGCATGCATTAAAACAAATGCTATTACAGCGTAAATGACTTTTTGACCAGTAATGACAAATAAATAATATAACATTTTATTATTGTAGTTTTCAGACATTTAAACCTATTTTAATTTCATTCTAGCTTTATTTTTTGACAAGATACTTTGATAATTCCATGATGATATTTTGATTTAAATTCAAATTGACATTTTACATTTTCCTATAATAATCTCTAGATATTAGTTTTCTTTAGACTTGTTATTTTTATTATTATAATTAAACCTTTATATTTTTCGGATTTGTTTTCCTTTTACTTTGGAAGAGAAAATATATTTATTTATAGTAAATATTATACACTTTATAGGTAAACTGTATAGCACCTAAAATAGTACTTAACCGTTTTTACGACCTACTTACATTTCGAAGTGAAAATTATTATTATTATTTCATAAACGCCTTAAAGGCTAAGTTCGTAAACCGTTTTATTGTGCGTGCACGTCTAGTTGCTATTACGCGTCCCGTGACGGCATAGTGCGGGTCCATTCTCATTGTTCAGATGAATCTCTGTGAATCGACCAATCAGCTGACGACTGATCCGCGATCGAACGCGTCCAATCCGGCCAAAGTCGATTTTATCTCTGTTTTACACGGTCATTGAGACGCATCTTATCTGTCTCCCGCCAAAACACTCTCTATAATTATATTATTAATTTATAGCTTGCTTTCAATTTTTAACGGCGGAAAACAAGCAAAGGGCTTTGACAATCTGCCATACGAGCGTGAGCTCAATTAAAAAGATCCATGTACAAGAATAATAGATATGTCGAAAAATAGGTAATATCGTATGCCAATAATAATACCTAATAAAATGCTTTATTGGGCAACTGGTATCGAGTGTAACATCAATAAATCCAGTAGAAACTAAAACATATAATAAAGTAAACATACAATAAAAAACAATAAACCTATAATGGCGCAGGAGAGGGGGGGGGGGGGATAGATAGACATTTATGAACGTGAGTAAAAATCGGGGTGGACGTATCTCCTGTGTCTCCCCTCCCTGGATACTTCTTGACTGTGACCATGGGTCGAGAGTTGTTGATTGTCTTCAGATCTCAGAGGGCGCCCGTGAGCTGATATTTTAATTTTAATTTCGTAATTCACAATAATATACAGTTAAATGGACAACACGTACAATTTAAAATTCATCCAGTAAAAAAAGTAAACATAATATGCTAAAAACTTCTATTTTAATGTCGCCTAATAATGCTATAGCCTGTTCTAAGGCGGACATTTCAATTTGTATACATATGTGTGTAACTAATATAAATACTACGTAAAAATGTACGGCAGAACCTGCTTTTGAGATGGCTGGTAGCAGCACCCTACAAGATTATGTAGAGCAAACAGAGGACTCCCCAACTGGCAAACCGTATGGCAACTATTAGCTGTATATCGGTCACGGGATCGTTTTCAGGATTCAAAATGGTGTTCGTGATTTGTCCTATATGTTTGTTAAAACCGTGTATACGAGTACAGCGCAGGAAACGCCCAACATTTAGAACATTTTAGTGATACAGTGGATTTCTCGTTGCTCCGCTTAGGACTAACCGGACACATATTTGTGATATATCTCTGTCTTTTGTATTTTTTGTTGTTATATCGATGATTTTTAATCACTTATCCAACTTAAAACACTAAAGTGACAAAAGGGTCACAGCGACACTGATAATCAGTCCTTTAATAATATAGTAGTGATTGTGATTCATTTATATTACAATTGAATCACGTGACGTTATCCGGCGAGTCCTGCCTGAGAAATAAATAAAAAAACAGATTCTAACATTGTCATTCATTACACTATTTATGTAATGAATTAATAACACATTACCCCTTGAGTATGATACGACCAAATCTGGTTCTGAAACAATTATCCGTTGAGTATGATACGACCAGATCTGGTTCCGCGTTTTTTTTCACTTCTTTGACGTTCTCATATTTATTCATAATTATCTAATTGTTTTACAAAATGATATTTCAATATTCTATATTCGAAATTTCAATGCAATCATTGTGCAGTTGTTCTTTTTATGATTGGTGTAGTAGTTTCGTAGTTATAGTACTTTAAGGTCGATGTCGCCGAAAATCCTGCAAAAGAGACAGATGCATCCATGAAAATACCCATTTACTCCAAGGGTTAATCTGTGGTGAAAGCGCATTATTCAGTTTCAACATCATTATTAATTTAATGACACTTATGCTTGCAATTTTATTGATATACCAGTTGTATATTATTATTTTTTTTTTAATTCTATCCCCGATTTTTCAGTATTTAACAAAAAAAAAATAATTATGAAATATTTTAATAACATCAATATACAACTATTAGAGTTGCTGTTGCTGTTACTCAACCGATTTACATTATCTAAATATGGTCGTGATATATGTCTGCATTCATCCATGGAAAATTTGACCACATCACGGAGTACAGAGAGAATTTTCACTGGCTGTCAACTTGGGAAAAAAGAAACATGAGAGTTCTTTCTATGCTTTTCAAGATCCTTGGATGGCATTGCTCCCAATTATCTTACCGGCAGATTTACTGCACTATCCGCTCATGGACGCCCACTGACATCAAAAGATAACCTGCTATTCTCTAAGTCACACCACTGACTTCTTCTCATTCTCTTTCATCGTGCATGGAGCCTGTCTTTGAAATACTTTGCCGAAAAAAGTGACAACCGCGCCAAGCATGACAAGTTTTAAAAGCAGACTCAGAGAGCGTTTGAAATCTTCCACATATATTCCTTTTCCCTTCACATTATCCTCCTTTTTAAACCTTAGCGTCCTTATAGGTGTTAGAATATTTTGGTGTGGCACATCCTGTGCCCACAGAGTGTTAAATATATATTTCTTGCTATCCTATTTTTTTGTATTTGTCATACTCTTTATATAGGTTAAGTTATGTAGCATCTGAGAGGGCTCAATGTCGCCCTATGCTGCACTCTCAGTGGGAGCGTAAAGTGGAAGATCTTCCAGGGTGGAGACTACTAGTGCAGGGCAATGTAGATGATTTCGAAAAGAAGAGGCTGCTCGACTTAGATGCTAAGCGCGATGAGCTAAAGGCCCGACCACCGGCGGCCATACAATATAATGACATCAATGGGGAGTCCATAATGCAGTCGCTATGGCCGAACACGGCTAGAAGGATATACATATCTACTCCAAATAATGTTCATACAACAGTATAGGTTAGCTCTAAAATATTGCCGGCAGGTAATAAGCTCGCCTTTTATTATGGATAAGCGTTTTATTATTATTATTTTTAGTATTAGATTTTTTTTATGGAGCAGAAAATTCTTGTAGAGATGTCTTTGAGAAATGATTAATGTGTCTTTTTAGCCTTAAAATACAGAAAATATGTTAATATGTAACTGTTTATATATGTGTCTCGGACAATGCATTTTTTTATCTAGTAGTGGAAATGAAAGTCCATATATGTGTTTTTTAGCACAAGGTTAGCGGAATCCTCGTCAAAACATATTTGATGCACGAAAATAACAGCTGCAATGACATCTACCATATCATGGATCAGCTGCAATAGTACCCATTATAACACCAGCGCTATATTAGTAATTTGGGGGCCATATTAGACCACCTTTGATTTTTAACGGTACCACGAAAACCTGATATAGAACATAATTGCTCTATGAACACTGTTGATCGTACAACTGTGATTAATGCGTTGTACAAAGTACTGAGTAAGGTTCGAAATAGCTTTCTTTGCAATCTAACCTATTTTACAATATATTACCATTATGCATCAGGGGCCTTTGAAAGGTTCACTTTAAACAAAAAGTACAGGTGTCGACTACAATGGGCGAAACTGTCACCCGAAGTTTTAACGATATTGACTATTCAGATTTCTAGTATTGGCTCTAAATAATGGTAGCATACATAGCTATGTATTTGTGAATCTACTAGTTATTAATAATAAATATATAAATACTACAACATAAATAAATATAAACAAAATAAAAACGTATATAATGTTATGGACAGATTTCAGATTTACTTCATTAGGTCAGGATTTATTTGCAAAAAAAGGCGAGTGAAATGACTTTCTAAATTATTGCGCAAATCGCTGTCCATCGTCTCAGTTGTCTTTGAACCCCGCTCAGCGGTGACAAAGAAAGTGGATAACCCTGGTTCCTAATGATAATAGTGCGACGCAGCACTCGCCGCTAATGGCTTTTCAATTGCTATCTACATGCAGAAAAATTGCGACGAGCTTATCTCGTATTTTATTCGATAGTGGATACTCAAATGCGCTGAATGGCGACTTTTTGTCGTCGGACCCAACGTTTTGTCGCCATCTCATACTCTTAACACGTTGAACGCCATGACGGACACCATGTGTCCGACAGCATACTTTCCCCCGGGGCCGCACCAATAAATCTAGAATCGTCCAAAAATCGTTGAGGTGCATTTTCGCAAAAAAAAAAATCAGTAAATAACTCAGTAAAAATATGACTTACGGAAACAGCGATTTACTCATTATTTTCCGAGATGTCAAATGGCAGACACCAGTGTCCGTCTCGGCCTGTGAGAATGTCCAACCGTCTTTCCTTTTTTGTCCCAAGTGGTCAGGTTGTACTCTGGGGCCGCGTGGGTCACATGCCTTAGTAAAAACAGTCGAAATGCTGTCCGTTGGCCGCCTACAGGCTTTTGAAATGATCAAGGGCTGTGATCGCGTCGGACAGACGCGGCCCCCTGGACCCGATATACTGGCAGTCACAAAGTGTCCGCCGCGGCCCACTGGGCTAAACATGGCTTTTAGTTTGGCGTTCAACGTGTTAAAGCCTGAAACATACCACAGAACTCCAAGCCACTCAGTAACTGTCGCGAATGCGTTCTTCTCTATCCGTGGCCACAGCAGTGACTTTTCTCATTTTCTTTCACCGTGCATGAAGCTCGTCTTTAGAATGCTTTGTCGAAAAATGTGAGAACCATAACGAGCATAACATGTTTTAAAAACAGGGAACATTTGAAATCTTCCAAAGGAATTCCCTTTCTCTTCCCATGCTCCTCCTTTTTAAACATTTGCGTACTTATACGTTTTGGTTTATTTTCGTGTGGCACGTTGTAATCATTATATAACTTATTATATAGGCTAAGTTAGTAACCAGAAACAGGGTTTTTTCGACAAGCAAAACTCAATTTTATGTTCATGGATTGACAAAAAAATTATACCACTTCATTGTCGCGTTAGATAAGGTGACAAGTTGCACTAGCTTTGCTAACTATAAAAATTCTTTTGAAGTTTTTATACAAAGAGTTGCAAAAATATATCGTTTTGCAGCATTGCAAAGCAGGCGTGGCTTTGCTGTTACGCGTGCGCATTTGTGAATGTGTGTATGTGTATGTATGTTTGAGGGTGTGTATGAGTGTGTGTGCGACCTCAAATGGGGATTAAAGGATATATCTTCTACCAAAAATATCGCTTTGTATCGTATATCCCACTCACATTTTAATTAATAAATACACTAATTCTATCAAACAGAAACCCACAAAATAGATAAAACATGTAGCTGATAATTAAAACTTTACAATTTTTACAGTGATATTCGTTTATATAGGTACAAGTTTCTGATCATACAATACGATCACTAATTCGCAGGCATAGCCCTATTGTGTAGTGTGGGTCAGTTTCTCGGCAAATAGCCAAGGACTGATTTCATCTGAATATTCATTTCATAAATAAACTCGATGAGCGTCCTCTCTCGACTGACGGCCGAGCCCCGTTGGTTTGGCGCGCAGCCGGCTCGTGCGGCGGTTTCGTTCGCGCGGTTCGTTTCCCGGCTAATTTCGGGTTTGGGCCAAAGTATGACGGAATTAAAATGTATGACGGAATTCAAATATTATTAGTGTAGATTGTATATGAGATATTCCAACCTGTGATATTTCGGCCAATGTGATTTCGGCCCAACAAGGCATCTGTTTACCTAATGTCAAGTATCTAAGTCCAGTAATTCAAGATTGATAAATATAAACTCATATGCGCTCCCAGGTGGACCGATTCCAACCACAATCTTTTTAACTCCTGCCTTGACCAGTTGATGCCTGCTTGCCAAATTTCATTAAGCGTTTGGGCGCTATCGTGGAGACATACGCACAGATACACATACAGACTTTAATCTGGAAATTGTGTTAATCGTCTCAGAGGGGCTAAAATGGATATTTCCGTCTTCATGTCGAATAAAAATTTTTGCTTCTTCACAATACTTTCCCTCCTCGTCGGTTAGTAGGCCGGGATAGTAATTTATACAAACCATTTTTTGTGCAGAAACTAAATATAAAACAATCGGCTGTGACACTCCAAGACTTTCCCGGCAAGCAGACAACCCCCCCTCTATTCTCCCGCGCGCCAACCCCCTGCACAAACCTTTCCCCTGGATTGGGAAAGTAAAAACCCCTCTCGTCGGAAAATTAGATATAAAACGTGTGTTTAGAAAACTTGAAGTCATAGGTAAATGTTTTATTGGGAGCGCCAAAAAATCTTTTAGGGGTCGGTGGTCATTGCCGCGAAGACCAAGCACCTACATCAACAGTTTCTATGGGTGCTTAAACCTCGATCACCCACGGATTCGTCGCCAATGGTATTTATTAGATATAGTTTCGTTGAGAGACAGTGCGCATGCAGTGCGCATTTGCGTCGGTAAACTTGGTTTAATGCCCCTAACTTGACTTGTACCAGGGCAGCGCTGAGGATCGAGTGAAAGTTAAGTTAATGGTATGTTTGGAACAGCTAACATTTTGTACCGACAACTTGCCCGTAATCAATCATTCCCGAGGCGGTTGTTGATTGTGTGATATTCGCATTAAGAGCGGTAGTAAATCAAGGAGTAAACTTGTTTGCATTTCACGTTAACAACAGTACGCAAAGTTATAACGGCGCTGTAGGTTTTCGGATACTTAAGTTATACAAGGGAACTTGTTTTTTTTTACACGACTGCCCAACAAAAAACGAGTGTAATGTGTTATGGTTCATATATGTATGTTTTCCGTTTCTTTATTCCACCATAACTTCTAAACGCTCAACCTGATTTAGAAGTATAAGGTATTTCTAGAATCGCTATGTCATACCGAGTGTCATATAGGGAACTATAATTGTCCAAATATCAAGTAAATAGTTGTCTAAATGTCCAAATCTCCAAATGTCAATAAATTAACATAATATCGTGTTTAGTGTCGAATTAACGGTCTGATTGAGTACATTCCTAAAATATATATTTGTATCTATATGGGGAAATGCATAAACCACGAATATTTCATAAAAATAATTATGCCGTAATATAAAAATAATAAGCCGTAATATAAATACAGTAGTTCACTTTTTGTAACGGCAGTCGTGTTTTATGTTCCTTTTAATATATTTACTTGTTTTTAACACGAATTAGACAACTGATGTTCTTATCGTAATTTTATCATCATTTTAGCGAAGCTGCTGTTCGAAACAATAACGCTGTTTTCAGTTCAGACTTTTCGCTTAGTTTTGTGAATCAGGATATCCTCTAATACCTGATCGTCGATTTAAATTTCTACTGATAATAAAAAATGACCACAGCTGGGATCTCTCTCGACACGATATTTAAAAATTTCTAAACCCGTTTTCCCCCCGATCCTAGTATTTCATAAACCTTCTAATACGGTTTTTTTGAGAAGTCTTATAATATATCTAATGTTATTTCACAGATACTATATACTTCCGTGCTAAATTTAATTCCCTCAGGAATTTTTCTGCCAAGGTATTTCTTAATATCGAGTTAAAGCCCAGTTTATTTTTTTATCGGTAATTAAATAGTGCAACCCGTTTTCACCCTGCCAAGGTTCGTCAAACCCTGGTAGGGAGAATTTCGAGAAACCCTGGAAAATCTCTAGTATCCCCCCTTATTTTATAAAGGTAAAATAAATTTAACACATACCTAGATGTACCTTTCTTTAGATAAGCCATTCATCCAAAATTGAATCTCTTCCGAGGATTAGATAGATGAGGAATAACAATCCGACTAGTAAACAAACAATACGTAGTCTACCAATGGTTGCTGTGAGTTTTCCTTTGAGAACTCATCTGATCGGACTCGGCATGTTTTTGGAAAACCAAATTAACGTGGTTGCAATGCTTCAGAAGATCAAAAGTTGTTTATACGGAGTTATTCATATTTCTTATTTTCCAACACAGCTTTGTTTAATCATTACTATATTAAACATCTAGCTCCGTCACCCCCAAATTAAAATTTTTAGTCAAATCTTAATCAAGCCTCAAGGCCCTCGTTATCCATAAAGCAGAACTTTAAAACCTCGTCATTCTTCTCTTAGCAGCCGATTCTTCATTGTCCCATGGCGCCTTCCTTTTACCGACCTGCAGCCGATCAGGTCTAAAAACCACTGCGCCTTCTGCTATAAAACGTCTGAACAACTCAACCTTTCGCTGCTTCTTTTTCTTATCCAGGGTTTTCCCAGACACGTACTGGCGGAGCCGCTTTCGCAGCACCTTGTCACTTTCAATTAATGACCTCCACTGTTCGATAGTCGACGAAGCCGCGTACAGGGACTTGGCGTCCAAGAGCCTCAATATTATGCAGGCCACTTCCGCCGGAAGCTTCGTCAAGATATCAGCTTCTAGTGAGAGACCGATGCCCATCAGCTTAAGAAGCGAACGAAAAGACATCTTGAATAGAATTAGTGAAGCGAAGAATATAAATGCTTGCTCACAAGTGATAAGAATTTTCGTGGATAGGGGTCCCTTGAAAGATGGCGGACCATGCAGACGACGGCCGCCATGACAGTTTCACTTTAACACCAACGAAGAGTTAGGAAAACGCTACAATTGTAGATTTCCTACATTATTATCTAAATTGAAATTAAACAATACAGACGAAAACAAAAAAAAATGTTGTGATTACTGAATTATATAGAGACATGTTCATTCATTCAAAATTTCTACCCACCGTGGTTGAGAGTCCTATTTTTCATTGATATCATACCCGGTTAAAAATTCAATTACCGAGCTACCCTCTTGGGAAGCGCGAGATCTCGTCAGCTGGGTGTCCAGCGAACCGGGTACATTGACCCGGCTTGAATATGATTTGTCGCAGTACAGGTTGCCTCCTGCAACTTCTGTCCAGTGATTGTCCTTAATGTTCCTCTTTTCCCTCTCCAAGTATATAAGCCCCAAGAGCGCGACTATTTTAAGGCTTTAACGGAGGTATACGTAGTACAAAATAACGGTGTTTTGTACAAAATAATGATTTTTGTACAAAATAACGATGTTTCAATTGAATTTTGTTGAATTACAAGGAATTTTGTTCACAGGAATCCATTACCCGATTATATGTATCAACATCCCTTACGGTTAATTCGGAAATAACAGTATACTGCAGTCTCAACATGAATTATGCGTCCAACTATAACCGACTGCATGATGTCATGTTAGAAGCGAGATCCCAAGGTCGCGAGGTAATGAAATAATATTATGTTTTAACATTACGACACGGTAACTACCGTCACGCTAACGCCGTCATGTTAATTCATACGTATGAACCACTGTCCGCGTTATAAACGTAATCCTTGTTGAAGCATGCCCATTTCCGTGTATTACGTCGTTATATTTTTTAAGAAAAACTAAGGTGCAGGTATAGTGTGCTATATAAATCCGTGTCCGGTCCTGAAAGCATTAAAAACACATTAGAACTTGGCTGGTGTACCGGTAACACCCTCAATCAGAGGAGGGGATCAGTCGTTGTTTTTCATTGAGTTTGAACCCGCGTTGTAATAAAGGGAAACGCGGAAATAGAAGAGGTTACCCAGATGCACTCCGATATTCTGCTGCCTGAATATACATAATTTTCGATGTACCTTCAGCACGATCATCCCCACCAGAGAATAACTGGACCACAACCGCATTATACCCCCAAACGCGATCATCTGGTGCACAGATGTGTCCGAAAAGGACAAGAGGATGGAAATAGAACCACAGGAAAAAGGGCCAACATAACAATGGCTCTAGGAAAACATGTAACAGTATTTTAATCCTTATCAAATGCGCCAAATGTCCAATACTTCTACCCCTATTTCGCTCGTTGAGAATTTCACAAAACTCTCAAACACACTTCCTTTAATTTTCATTCAGCATAACCCATTTTTTTTATATACCACTACAGGGAAATCTTTCACTACATAATAAACCCCATTGCACTCTTTATGGGTTGAATTTATAAAAACCCTCGAAACTATTTCCATAATTATCTCAGTGAAGAATTTCACCTGAATTTCGATGATATTGATAGATAAAGAAAGCAACCTCCATTTTACCCCTTAGGGGTAGGCTTTTAACCCTTAATTTGGCACTGTATACTTTTAGATACAATTACTTCGAAAAAATCTGTAGGTTTATCAAATGTTTTTATTTTTAATCGATCGATTAAGTATAATAGCTGGGTGCAAAACATCACTAGAAAACGATCTTCGATTTAGTTTTCGACTATTTCACTTCCCTATTTGTGTCAAACAGCTGACATGCCGCGCATCGAAAGAAACAGAGTCGTAAGTTTTAAGACTTTTACCTATATTTTTCATGTTATGGTGATTAAATTTGGTTGAATTTCATTTGTTTTGACACAGACTAAAGATAGCAATAAAAATCTTGGGTGTAAATGCGATGACTAACCCATGACAAGTTTTCTAGCCTTAATGTATCTAAAAAGAAACATTGCCAAAGGCCTGACGAATTAGTGTTTTGCGAGTTTGTGTCTTTGAAGATACATTGCCAAATGCTCACCAACATTTTCCTTGTACATATTGCATAGTGCTCACACTAAAAATAACTAGGCAAGTGCGTGTCGCACCTCGCGTAGTATAGGATTCCGTAGCCATTTAATTTAATTTTGCTTGGGTTTGGTTTTTGGTTGCATGTGGTGTTTTTTTTTGTTCATAGGTGCTTCAGCGGGCTAGATGTAAACGCATTTTAGCATTAGTTCCTGCAAGGAATGCGCGATCGGATGTTAGTGATGCATCGGACGATGATGAGGAACAAACTGCTATACGGCCGCCAGATCACCGGTTCCCAGATGATTATTCCAGCTCTCTACCACCTTCACTTGATTCTTCCTTGGAGCGTATGCTGCTTAGCAGCGAAACGGAGAGCGAAACTGATATTTCCAAACAAAATGTGCCTCTCTCTCCTGTCGAACAAGACGTGCCTCTCTCTCCTGTGATAGAAGCCGTGTTCCCTTCTGTAAATGAAACAGACTACAGCTCTATACCATCAATATCTTCAATTCCTTTGCTCCCTTCACCAGCTGTACGATCACCCCTTGTTCTACAGACGACTCCTACCATCTCTCAACGCGCTCGACAAGCGATTGCCACAAGATCCATAAGGCGTGAACAAAACATCCGACCTCGTTTAGTTGCAAAGAGAATGAAACGAGTGCAAGTGAACTTCAAGTGGAAAAAGACACACTTTGCGCACAGTGCTTCTGTTGAGCCAATACCGTTTTCTGATCCACCTTCTGAAGAGATGTCACCGCATGAGTATTTCGCACAATTTTTCTCTGAAGACATAATATGTGATATTGTTGATCAGACAAACATCTATTCTGTGGAGAAATTGGGCCGATCCGTCAACATAACGAGGAAAGACATCGAAGATTTTGTTGCAATCCACATCATGATGGGAATAGTGAAGATGCCCAGCTATTTGGATTATTGGAGAATGCAATTTAGATATGCACAAGTGGCTGAAATAATGCCTCTCAAAAAATACCAACAAATCCGAAGATTTATTCACTTCGTGGACAATACTAAAGAAAGTAGTGATAGGTTTCATAAGGTCCGACCTGTGGTTGAAAAAGTCCGTCTGAACTGCTTGCGAGCAGCGGAAGAAGAAAATCAGTTCAGTATTGATGAGATGACACTTCCTTACAAAGGAAAAAAAGCAGGAAGTCGACGCCAGTACAACGCTAGAAAACCTAATAAAAAATGGGGCTTCAAAGCTTTTGTGAGATCTGGGGTGTCAGGCTATATCTATGATTTCCTGTTATACGGTGGTGAAGATACTTTCCGCGACTTAAAATTTACACAAGAGGTTGAAGCATTAGGCTTTGGAGCTAAGGTTTTAGTGGGACTCTGCCAATCTATAAAAAATACACCGTGCTTTGTCTATTTTGACAATTATTACACCTCCCTCGAATTGGTGATATATTTGAGGAATAAAATGGGCATTTTTAGCCTTGGCACTATCAAAGCTAACCGCTTACGCGGATCTCAAAGCTTATTGGATACTGATAAAGCTCTCAAAAAGAAAGGCCGAGGTTCATTTTCGCAAATTGTTTGCAACGAAAAAAAAGTTGCTGTTGTCAAGTGGTTTGATAACAAGCCTGTATCTTTGGTAAGCTCATTTTCTGATGCTTATCCGGTGAGCAAAATAAAGCGCTATTCAAAAGAACACAAATCAAGAACTGATGTGGATTGTCCCAATATTGTAAAACATTATAACGCTCACATGGGGGGTGTAGATTTATCAGACATGATGATAGCCCTTTACAGGACCCAAATGAAAACCAGGAGATGGTATATGGGAATATTTGCTCAGATTGTGGATATATGCATCAATAACGGTTGGTTCTTGTATCGAAGACATTGTGCTCAAAAAAACCTTAAGAAAACAATGAGCTTGAAAGAGTTTCGCTGCCGCATATATTTGTCAATAACAACTAAATAAGTGATGGAGAAAAAAGACATGACAGAACCAAGCGAGAAAATAAGGAAACCCACCGTATCTCGACCTATTGATGAGATGAGGTACGATGGGATAGGCCATCTGCCAAATATTGAAGAGAAAGGTCGCTGTCGGTTGTGCAAAAACGGACAATCGAATACCGTATGCATAAAATGCAATGTCCGATTATGTCTGAACAAAAGGCGAAACTGTTTTTATAATTTTCATGTTAAAAATAAAATATTTTTTTTTTTTTATAATTTTATTTCATTTCTCTAATTAGACAATGTATTCGAAAATATACTTTGCATACGATCAAACATCCCCTAATATTTGGCAATGTGTAAAAAAAGATACATTTCAAAAAGATCATACTTTGCCTAATATTTGGCAATGTGTAAAAATAGATACATACGATTTTCGCGTAATTGCGGTATTTTAATTTTTTTTATTATTATATTTGGCTTCTATAGAGGTAATTAATTAGAGACATAAAGATTTCATCAAAAAAAAACAAGATTTTTTTTTGCCAAATTAAGGGTTAAAAACACCGATGTGACCAATCTTTTCGCCAATCTGTTTCTATAAAGGGAACGGAGAAGTTTATTTCATTTATATTAAATTTATAAAAACAACAATAATATTTTAAAAATCAGAATGCGCGCTTTAGGAGCTACGAAAGCTTAAAGCCCTTAGACCTCGAAACTTTAACGCATCATCCATCTGTTTTGCCCATCAATTTTGGATATACATCCAATGGATGTCTATCGAAACGAACATTATGAATAATTTTATTCAGTAAGTAAAAGTACAAAAATCGACTTTGTCGTGAACTTAGCTGCTTTTAATACTTAGCTGTTTATTAGCTGATTTTAAGAAATATTATGTACCTAATAAATATTTTTAATAATTTTAGGATTTTGAATCCTCAGAAATTCCATTTTTTTGACGATTTTGCCTTTTTTCAGAACTTTTTGTTAGATCATTTTAGAACTCGGTTAGGTTTCACACTTTGTTTAATGTAGATATTTGTATTTTCAATACCAATTCGATTTAGCTTTTAATTATGGAAATCATACAGTATCAAAGTAAATAATTACAGTAAACAAAAATACCTAAATGAAAAATAAGACCGGCTACGAATTTCAAATAAATTATAGACAAAACATTGATTACGTTGATAACTATTTAATAAAATTAAGATATCTAAAAAACTAGTACCTACATAAAAGGCTTGTGTTAAGGTTGTGTGTGTGTGTGAGTGTGTGAGTGCGTTGAGTTGAGTATTTAGAATAATACCCTGCATATTATATAAACATATTTACTACATGCCGCATTCTTTCGCCCAGAACCGTCATCAGTACTTAATCTACTGAGAGAGGTCTATACTAAGAGACGTCATCAGTACACCAAAGCGTCATTCGCGTCACTAAGAGGCATTACTAAGTTCAAAAGGACGAATTTTCTTATTAAGTGGTTTTTTCATTCTTCAATAGTTTCATCTCGTTCTTAACTAAGGTGGTGGGATTAAATCTGAGATCTTGGGACCTTGTTGACGATTATGTGATTCGTTGACTTCGTGACGTTGCTTATTCCAGAAGATCGGGAGTTTTCCTCCTTGGGGTTAATATTCTGTATGCATGATTTTGTTTCACATTTAACACAGAAGAAGGCGTTCGTACGATTTCGTGCATGTCTCCAGTTGGCGGGACGCCACGAGAATATTAATGAGCAGGTTAATTATCGTCAGTTGAAATGTGATCTTTGCAATGGTCTTGTATACATGCCACTTACGCTCTAACCGACACTGTTAACGCTACTCAATGATTTTAACGGACTGCATTCCGTCTGGTTAACACGATACGCTGCAAGCAAACCGATACACACCGGACGACGCGCGTGCGTGATTCCGCTTCCTTGACTTTCTTGCTGGACAGTAGTTTGGGTCTAACTATAGAAAGTAGCGATTACAAAAATATATCAATAAACAGTATGTTATAACACTCATCATGACATGACATGACATGACACATAATGACAGGACTTGACATAAAAACTAAGTTTGTCTTCAATATTTCGTGTACCACGTTATTAAACAAATTTTATATAGGTCTATCTATCAGCGGAAAGTTTAATTATTTATTCAAGAATATACTTAAGAATTATTTGAAAACGAATATATTTTGCGTCACTCCTAACAGGCAGGGCCATTTCCAAGGAAGACACCAATTTTATATAACAGCAATGTAATTTTATGAAAAGATGTTTTCTCTATTGGTATCATAATCTAAGATAAAAATGGATACAACATTGTTTTACAAAAAAAAAAAAAAAAGAAATTACCATTAAAAAAAAATAAACATAAAAAAATAAAGTAGTCGAAAATAATTATAAAATAAATCCAAATACACAATATTGCATATACATGTAGGTATTTTATTTTGTCAGAGGTGTGTAAATTATGTGTGTTGCTATTTTTGACATGTCATGAAGATATATTCAGTTTCCGTTCTTCCTTTACTAATAAACCACTGTTTTTTTTAAATATTTTTAAAAACCACCTGTGTCAGTCCTAAAATATCAAAGTGTTTTCCTGCAATATTCATTAATCTCGGAGCAAGGTAATAATAATAGTGATGTCCAATCGATGTAGATTTCCTGGGCACTATATTTATGTTACCTGCGCCGGACTTACGAGTATGTTCTTAGCAGGGAACAATGTATCTGCTTGCGCGCGATTGAATCTCACGCCAGTTTTGTATTTTTTATATTTATTTATTAAACACTTCATATTCCAAAGCCGATTAATATAGCTAAATTATTTAAAATACACTTTGAAAATGTAATTCTAAAAATGAAATATAAAGTGTCTCAATTGCTGAACATTCACAAGCTGTTTTTTTTGGTTTTATGTTATTATATAAGAAGAAAATTTAAGTAGGTCATTTAAATAAGTCAAAGTATTTTTGTAGATAATTGCAGTATTTAACATTATTTTAATATAAAATACCGATGGCTAAGATCACTAACAGCCGCTTTTGACCATATTTAAATTTTGATTTGAGTATGTTACTCCATTTTAAATAAAATTCCCAATTAGCCATATTATGAAGTTCTCAACCCTCCTATCCGATTTGACGGAGAGATTGATAATACTTTATCAGATAATTGTTAAAATTCCGTCAAAAAATCTCATTTGTCAGAGATGCTAATGTCCCAATTGACATTCATTACGATGTTTTCGTTTGGAACGACGCTAATAATAATGGACGTTTTTGGAGCGTATAACATTTTTTGTCATATCCATAAGAAAAATCAGTTTCTTAACAAAAAAGATTAATAAAAAATAATTAAGTGTATTTTTTCCGCCTATATTTTTTAAATGTATTAACATTAGTAAGAATCAAGTTATATCACAATCCTCTTATGTCACATGAAACCTCCTATGTCGACACTTTTAACATAGATTCGTTAATATTAACGTAAAAATAAATATCAAGATTTTATTAAAACGACAATATTTTTACAAAGTGACATACATAATACAAAAAATATTAAATGTGGCATCAAAAGCTCTTTTAAATATATTTTTGTATTAAAGAAAACAGTTTTTCGACTCTCCTGTAATGTTTCCATGCCATTTTTGACAAAGGAGGTTTGTGATATTCGCTATCGATATATTATTTTGGTATCATAAATAAAGAAACGATTACTTTAAATTTCAGGCATTCATTTGATTTTTATTTATAAATGTTATATTTTTTGACCTATACCTCATTGTCCTGTCGGAACGTTTATTCTACTTTAATTATCCTGTTGCTCCACATTCTGTCGCAAGTTATAGGGGCTGCCAAAATTATCTCCTGCATCGTGATTGCTTAAAAGGCTACTTAGAGAGAGATCATCTTATATTCTCATCCCGCTCGTCAACTCCTCTGTCGCACACTTTACTTTTACGGCTTTTATACAGGGATTATTAACATAAATATCTCCAACTTTATCTCACGACCCAAAGACAAAGCGATCGCGCGAAACCTCCGTCAGATCATCTCGGCTTCTGAGTGCAACGTTTTATTACCTGATTCCTTTCTGCACGACTGTTTTGTTAATTGTTGCTTCTTCGGTGTCACGAACTACGAAGCGGACACGGGAATGTATGGAAAGCATGACGGTAGTAAATGTAGTACGCCGTACGGTCGCTCCCGCAACCGCGTCGTTTTTGACATTACTGAAAGGTAGCTTAACAGAAAAATGGCTGGAAAGTAGATCACGAAGGGTGATAATTATGAGACTTCATTTTTAGCAAATATTTTTTTATATAATTGATACATCGCATTAGTGATTCAAGTTTATGGAGCACCGGGAACGAGTAAGAGCATGGCGCACGCTATACGCCAGCGTTGCCAGGAATGTTTCGAAACAATCGTACAGCAGTCTAAAAAAATCGCAAGTACCTATTTATTTCAACACTTCAGGGTTTTAAAAGAAACATAATGACACGTAATTAATTTTGTACGATGTACAGTCTAGTTGGTAGATCTTTCGATCGTGGGTCTTACAACTGATAATATAGTCGTACAAATACAATTTAAATTGTACATATGGCAACGCTGGCACAGGCTCGCTCACTTGCTGGCCCATTGATGGGAGAAATTAGCGGCGACCAGCGCAACTGTCATCTAAATTATAATTTATATAAGAAAGTCTAAAAATTAAAGAAATAGAAGAAATAGGCAAATAAATAAAACACAATCAGAAGCGAGGAAACCGCTTCAGGGAATACCGAGTCGTTTGTCGCTAACCATTTTTCTCTAGGACTTATCGTTTCAGAGAACCAGAACGAACGTACGGACCGGGGAACAAACGGACGAACAGAGAGGCTCCTCATTCCTTTTTAAAATGAAAAAGTCTAAATTTAAAACCACAACCAAAAAAGTTGCCTTAAATTCATTATCGATTAATGGTATGATAAAGTGTCCCAGGGTTCTAGGCTCGATCAGTATATGTTATGACATCAGGAGCTCATGTTCCAGGTGGTGATCATCGCGGGCGACAGCGCCAGCGCCGTTATTCGAACAACGCGAGAGTGGGAGAAACAAAGTTATGCTTTATTCAGCTTAAAAGAGAGGATGATACTCCAAATTTCCAAATGCAATTAGCGCGCCGCGGAAGCGTACCTATACGAAAACTCGTCGCGCAACATGAACTCCTGATCATCGAATCGAACTTGAAAGATTTGGGCGTATTTTAATGGGATAACTACACGTGGCGTAACTGGATTTCTTTAATTTTAAGCCAAAAATAAATATTTCTACAAAAAATATTTTCTTTTTCGAGGACCCCGCGAGCCTTGGGGTGAGTGGGGGTAGTTAAAAATCGGTACACACGCTTTGTATGAGCAGGGGCACATTGCCCTCTCCACCCGTTTTACTAGATCCACGACGGATGAGAAAGTGATACCTAAGTGACATCTCCTATCTAATAATAGCAAAAAATAGATCTATTAATAATAATAGGCATTACATATCCATGCTCAGGACTTGCCGGCAACAGCATCGTCAGGTCAATCAGTACAAGATAAGCACATGTTTTCCCGGGATATCAATTGGCTCTTTTAATTGGTGAATTAATTTCTAGACAAAGGTCAACGTGTCGATAATTAAATTTATGGTGCAATATGAATGACTTAAAAATACAAACAAAAACTTTGATCTTGACAACCTGCCTTATAAGGTACGATCGTCGCATTTATGCTTATTTTCAATGGTATAACATTATATTCATCATTATCTGTCATCTTTAAGCTGATGACCTGCAGCTGTACACCCATGCAACGCCCCAAGAGGTTAATTTAGCTACCTCAATCTATATAAATAAATATGTATATATTCATTTGTTCAAAATCTTGAATTGTTATTGGATAATATCTATGTTGAAGAGGGGGGGGGGTTGGGAAGGGGGGGGGGGGGGTAAAATATTGTTTTTCCTCCGATATTCTTCTCCTTCCGTGGGTACCTAATCCGCCTTATCTAGAATGCTTTAACTTCGAAGAAAATAGAGCTAGAAGTACTCAAGATGTATAAAGTTTAGGACGAAAATATTCTTCTTTTTCCGATATTCTTCTTTTTACGTATTCATTCACTCTTCATAAAGCTATTCTCTACAAAAATAGGCTTTTGTTATTTTGCTTTATTTATTTTTAGTAGTATGTTTTTGTATATTATACTCTACTGGCACCTAAATTCTTTCACTTCCGCGAAGGTTGTAGGTTAGCAATAATTCCGCCTGTTACATGTTTTGTTTTTTAAAAATGTGCAGTAATACATTTCCATCTATTTATCTATGAATTGGTGTTTTTTTATTTTTTTTTTAATTTGTTGTGTGGGGCTTTTCTAAGGTCTTTATGAGCCTTGTAACACTGCGACCATTGCTGATCTATTGTGTTCGTCACCTACTATAGTTCTGCGCTAAGCCTCGTGTCATTTAAGAACCGCAGCAGGCTTTTGGCGCCAGATTGTTTTACCTCCTCAGGTTGAAGGTAATGACCACCCAAGTGGATGTATCTTTTACACATCAGCTGGCCTCACTCGCACACGAGGTGCAGAGGAGTTTTCTCTGCCCCTTGGCAGAACCTGCACATTTTTGTGTCTCGGAGCTTGAGGTTGTACATGTGTTTGTTGAATGGGTGATTACAAATCAACCATTTTCTATTTCAACTTTCCATAAATTAGCACTTATCTAAGAACGCAGTCATAACGGCGAAATGAAAATGCTTCCGCTACCGCAGCAAATTACGACGAACCGTGCTACTGTTCCGTCCACCGGCTGTACTTTAATCATAAATGAGTGCAAGCGACACTTCCTATTACTAAGCGAGCAGTTCAAAGAACTTCCCGTCTATCATCCTTACGCGCGAAAAATGATTAATAGCAATAACTATGTGTGTGTTTATTTTTAGCTAGATCGCATCAAGCGCGTGGGCGTTGTCATCTCTATTCCCCTCTCAGTACATGTGCACTTTATTGCTGTAAATTATTCACTCTTTCGGGGAACGATATCTGCTACATTCATTCATACAAATAATCATTACTCATCTAGAGTATTGGTGCAGGTCACAAATGAATCATATTTTGAGTACATGTGCTCTTTATTGCTTCAAATTGTTCACTTTTCGGGGAAACGATAACTGCTACATTCATTCAACCAAATCATCATTACTCGTCTAGATTATGGGCGCAGGTTACAAATGAGTCATATTTTGAGTACACGTGCACTTTATTGCTTTAAATTGTTCACTTTTCGGGGAAACGATAACTGCAACATTCATTCATCTAAATCATCATTACTCGTCTAGATTATGGGCGCAGGTCACAAATGAGTCATATTTTGAGTACATGTGCACTGTATTGCTTCAAATTGTTCAGTCTTTCGGGGATACGTTATCTGCTACTTTCATTCATACAAATTATCATTACTCGTTTAGATTATGGCTGCAGGTCACAAATGAGTCATATTTTGAGTACATGTGCACTTTATTGCTTCAAAATGTTCACTCTTTCGGGTAAACGATATCTGTTACATTCATTCATCCAAATTATCGTTACTTTCTAGATTATGGGCGCAGGTCAAAAATGAGTCTTATTTTGAGATAAATTATTAACGCGCTGTCTATGTCCTACAGTATACAAAAATACAGAGTAATTATTTCCATTACAACTTCACAATTGTGTAGGAATGACGAAGCATATTAAAATAATCTTAAATTAGTTACTCAATTTAACAAGGAGTGATATACAGTAAATTACTCCAAAATTTTTCTTATTTACTAAAAAGACTGTAATATGACCATTAACAATGCAAAAATAGTACATTCAATTATTAGGGGGACCGGAAAGTAATGTCGTTTTTTACATTAAATTTATAAAAAAAAAACGCAAGTTTTTATTTTCAACCAATGATGCAGTCACCCTCGTTATCAACAACCTTTTGTTATTTGGTGTGCAAATTTTCAATGCTGCATCGATAAAAAACAATTGGTTTTTGAGCAATATATCTGGATATCACCTGGCATTTTGGATATCACCCAAATTATTATTTTTTTGCCACATTGAAATGCTGTAGCGATTGGAATTAATGAAAATCCGATGCTGCAATACCAGCTGAGTATGGTGGGTGAACCAGTGCCTACCACCCCAATTCATATTTTTTCTAGTGTTCGTATTGCATTATCGTGTTGCAGAATAACGCCTTTTCTGTTGATAATTATTGCTGAACACTTTTCAATTAAAGATTGATTAACTTAATCCAATTGTTCGCAGTAAAGGCAGTGGTAAAGGTCTGCATTTACAGATTTCCCATGTTCCAGCACTTCAAAATGAACAATTCCGAGAATACTCCACCAAACACATAAAAGCGCGTTTATGGGATGTAAACTTGGCTTAGCAGTACTTCGTAACGATTCGTTCGGCGAAAGCCACTGCCTTTTGCGTTTTGGATTATCATAGAGGACCGATTTTTAATCTCCAATGATCAAGCGATCAAAAACATTTCTGTATTGTGCCGCTGAAGCAGTAAGTTGCTTTTGGTAGATTGGTTGGCTTTGTTGCTCTACTTACTTTACTATTCTTTACTTGAATAAATATCACAAATAGTAGCTTTTGGTAGCAACTGCTGCGTTACTACCCTTGTCAAACTAAAAAACCATACAATGCCGGATATGTACCTCTTCTGGTATTTGGCTAGCTATTTCACAAAAAAACTGTAAAAAAATATTAGATTTAATTATTTATAAGTAAACAAGTCACTTCAACATTAAAATGTCTTTAGAAGGACCCTGAAGTACACAAGGAGCTGATAGATGGTAGCCAAATATTGACATGCGTAGAAAATAAATTACTTTCCAGTCCCCCTAATACATTGGTATGCACGGAGTACTTTTTCAAAGTATTTTAAAACGTCGTTATGCCCATAGATTTAGTTTTAAGCAGATACACCAAGTTGGATTTCTTGAATATGTCAATGTTTTTAATCGCCTTTAATTTATCAAGCAATTTATTAAAAACTTTTAAGTCCTATGGGATCTTTTTTGAGTAGAATATCATTTTCCCCAAAATCGATAAATACCAAAAGAATGATAGATATATGTATCATATGAATTTATGTTATAAATAGATAGCTAGGTATGATAGATAAATAGCTTTCATAGATGCATTATATAAACCGTACCACCACATTTGTGTGGATTAGGAACTCATGATCACCCACTCAGTTGTGTAGTGGTCTGAAAAGTTTATAGTAAAAATACGATATACTGTTCCATCAAATAAATACCAGAAATTGTGTAATAAACCACAAATTATCGCCCTTATGATCAACAATTTTTTGTTGCTTTTTTAAAATAGACCCTATTTGATAAAATATAAACTTCTTATGGGCAATACCAGTCGTCGAAACGCTCCTTATGGGCATTTTCTGATAATATGGAGCTCAGCTCCTTTATGGATTGTTTTATGACTTCAAGGATTTGAAACGTCTGCTACTGAATGGTTTTATCGTTTGGGGAACCGAAAAAGTCACACGGGGTCATATCTGATGAATAGGGCGCGTGGTCGAATAGAGACGTTGAATTTTGGGTCAAAAATTCGTATAAATGTATCAATGTGTCAGATGACGCATTATCGTGGTGCAATATTCAAGAATTGTTGTCCTGCAGAATTGTTTGAAAAAATATTTTTTGTTAACTGAATGGTCCTTTGCTGCTCAGGTATGAAAATAGTCAACATAACTCTGAATTTCGAGCGGTTTTGACGTAGTTTTGCATGTCAAACTTGTATTTTCAGGAATTGCCTAGTTCAAGCACGTCTTCAGGTGGCCTTTTCGAAGGAAATCGCAGAGCTTACTTTAGGTCGACTGCATTTTTTTGTTTATGCTTAAAGTGTACGTGGGGTTTTAGAATAAACAATTCCCGTTAATTATTTGACAGTATGTATACGAGTATATTACGAATCCTGTAATGTTTATAAGTAAATAAAAACTCCTAATTTTAGACAATATGTGCTTCGTCCACGAAAATATTATATGATATAATATACATACACATATCTACACATACCTACAATATCAAAGCTTTTTTGAAAAAAAAATCTTCTTTTAATCATGGTTCATTTTAAAGTCTGATTATGCTAAAATGGAGTTTTAGAGTTACCTACCATTTAAAAATTTTTGCCTCAAGATATGAGTCCTTTTGCGAATTTCATCAAATATCAGCGAGATCGGCGAAGTAGTTGAATTCCTATACTTTTAAAAAACTTCTATGGTGGTTTCATGAGACCTCCAAAAATGTAGGCAACTCCGAAGTTGTGAGATGTAAATACCTTTTCTTATCGTATTCGGAAGTAACGCATTCTTTCTCTATTGCAAACAACATCGTAAACACATTAAAAAAGTAGATAAATAAAAAAAAACACTTTCAGGTTTAGCAGGTATAAAGCGACCCGCAATTACTCTGTGGTTATACCTCGGAAATTCCGGTATTAAGGATATCGTAAAAGTCCTAAATTTCACAGAATGCATTATACCTATTGCTACATATTTCCATTTATCCTATGGCCTATAACAGAAGCATGCACTCAAGAACTCCATTTACAATACGTTAATGGAGGAACCAATTATCACCCATAGCCCCACTGTAAGTACCTAACAGGGTTCAACCGGAGTCTAGATTTGAAGAAAATGACTCAATATCATAGTTATAATAATTTGCAGAATGTTTTACATTTTTTGTAAGGCAAACAGAGACGTGCCTTAAGGGGAGGATATAGAAAACTCGAAAATCATCATAGCGTAGTCTCACTTTTGCAACAATAATGAATATTCGATCTTAACTTATTTATGTATTAGTATAGTAGATAAAGTTTAAAGTTGGATTTTGATTTAAATCTCTATTTGTAAAACTCTTAAAAGTATATTTTTACATAGTTATATAGTAAAAATCGGTGAAAATTTTCATAAATGCTTGTACTGGTCTCATTTCTATGTCCATTTGAATTTTTTCGTCCAACGTAACTCTTTTAATTCCACAGTTAATAAGTTGTAGAATGTTTTAAATACATTTAAAACGTTTCAGGGAACTTTTAGAGAGATTTTTACTAAATATCTAAAAAAATCTGAAAGGTTTTTAACTCTTTTGAAAAGTGTATCAACACACTGATACAGGGATATGTCATTTTAAAAATAGTATTCTACAATCATAAATACATTTTGGCACTATTTATCGATATTTCATCTTATTTTTCTTATAATATTAGAAGATTACTAATTAAAACTTTAATATCATGAAAGCTTAAATCTTTGTATAACTTTTTGTATCAAAATTAATAGCTGAACAATTGGTAATTACACCTTTTATTTTAATTATGCGATGTGTTTGACGCTTCCACATATATTCTCGCATAAAAAATGTATTGTTTCCGGTTTTCAGAATTTTATAGCGGTAAAAAACAAAAATGCAAAATTATACTGCATTTTTTTATTTTTTTAAATATTTTTGTTATAAAACTGAGATTAAAGGTCTCTCGATCGATCTTGACCTCTATTTTCATCAATTGCATTGGTGTACTCGTCAGCTGAATATTCAGCGTTTAGCATTCACTTCAAAGAGCTTAGAAGGACTGCCCGGGGCTCGCTCCCTATGACGCGGGCAAGTGACATGTCGTTTTCGATCTATCGGCTAGTGATGTATATCGACACGAGATGCCCTACTTGATAAATGTCTTTTTTTACTTGAGATGTATTCCTACGAAAATTAGACTTTTTGTTTGTTAGGGTTTTGTTAGAAAACTTAAACTCTGCTAATCTCCCCTATGTTCTAACTATTACTTTAAAACCCAAAACAGTTATAAGATCGAAATTCGCATATATAAGGTAATATACAAAAATTGCGAAAATATGTACGCGTTGGTACGCAATCCTAAAAATCATCAGCCTTCGAAATTTATAAAGTTTCCATAAAATATTCTATAGAAATTCAAAACTTGTTGTGCCTTTTGAGGGTTTCATTGAAGAAAATTTCCTGCTCTTGCAAGATAATGCTCGTCCACACGTCGCTGTTTCTGTTACTCGGTACCTTCGGGAGGTCGGTGTGTAAACAATGTGGTGGCCCGCCATGAGCCTTGATTTAGTACGTATGAAACGAGTACGTATCGAGTACGTATGGAACAACTTAAAAAGACGAGTGAGAAGTCGAAAGTTTGCCCCAAGTAACATCCGCGTGTTGAAAGGAGCCATAGGTAAGTACTTGAAGAATGGTATGGTATTCCTCAAGAAAACTTTAAAAAACTCATAAAAGTCTTTTAAAGATCGTTGTGAAGCCGTGATAAAAAGTACGGGGGGAAATGCCCCCTACTAATTAAAAAACAAAATATATTGTATTGTGCCTTTTTATTTGATTTTTTCATTAATTTACGCGATACATTTAAATTTTCGATTTTGTCAAAAAAACAGTTTTTTTGCGTCTTTCAAGAACAGCCTGTAAAAACTGGCAACCCTTGTTATTTATTCTTTCCTTAAGCCCCTTTACAATAAATGGTATCAACAAAAATATATTTGTTGTGATTTGTTTAATCACTTAAAATTAGATTTTTTTAGGTGGTCCTTTTTTTTTGCTCGCCACTGTATAAGTCTATCTACACGTTGCGTTACATAGTAAAATGCTAGCTGCCAAATCGTAGTACGGCGTTGAGCCATCTAATACCCTATATAAAAATTCTATGTCTCATGTTTTAATGCTACTTATTATAAACAACTAGATTATGCAATTGCTATAGATTTTAGATCGTACATTTGTAATTTTTGGATTGTTATCAGATAAAATACCTGTTAACAGACAGATAGACTGGGAGACAGACAAAGAAAGAGCCTCCCACGCGTATATAGAGACGATATTTTATCTCGTCGAAAGCAGCGGGTCGCGTGTTCAATTGAGCAAATACCTGAAATAGCGTGCTGCGTGATCAAACTCGCGGAGCGAAAATAGGTGAGCAAATATTGTCAGAGCTTTTGAATGCAAATAGTAATATATGTAGCAATATATTCGCCGCACGGCTAATTACAATGACAATGGTTGCTTACACGAGTTCGAAAATAAGAGTTCGAATAGAGTGGGGACATGCGAGGCAATGCAGAGTGAATATATCACACGATACAATGACATATTCAGAGCAGAGTATTAATACAATGAATGTTACGAACGTGTGAATTAAAACATCTTCCTTGTCAACTTTTACCTTTATAAGCCTATCCGCATCGGATAAATATGATATTTTTGGGATTTTTAACCCCTTCCCCCCCATGTCAATAGACGTAATCCGCGGCCTACCCCCCCCCCCCCGACCCCTGCCACCACAATATATCGTAATCAACCGAATTTGCGGAAAATGTGAAGAATCGTCAACCCAGCGTTTGTAAAGTGTTTGTTCAGAACTCCGGATCCTTCGTGTACTTTTTGTAAATCTTTTTAAACTTCCCCCACTGCTCGTTGGCCCGCCGTTGAGCGTCCGGTCCCGATAGGAGTAAAAACGCACTGGCGTACGTACAGAGAAACTCCATGTGTAAATCCGCCATAGTTGTTGCGCCACACAATCAACCACGTTAATCTTTCAAAGATCGAGTTGGAGCGTGCAGCGGTGCGCTAGACCAGTTGCAGCGGCGCGTATGCCGTGCCGTGCCGCCGCGACGCAGAGCGGCCACCGGCCGAACAGCGCACGCAGGAACAGGGCCGGGCCACTCAATCGCAGACGAGCGCGTGGACTAACTAGCACATCGCGCGAAGGGGTATCTTCGGCGCGGTATTGCGGTATTTCCGTGCAGGTTTAAAACAAAAATATTGCGATGCGGTGACCAACGTTGATTACGTAATCAGGACGGGCACCCCCCCCCCCCCCCCGCACGTAATCAAGCGTAAGCCTAAGCTTCTACCCCCGCTCTCCCTCGGTGATTACGTAATATGTGGACGGCCCCTAAGAAACCTCGATCTTATGCTTGCTGCATCCATGCGCCACTCTTTAGTTAGATGTCTTTTTTTAGCACACACCATTTTGAGAAAATCGTCCCCTTTATGGGGGAAATGCAGGTTAAATCTTTTTATAAGCTGCTAAAGTAAGGGAACCTATAACCTATAGTCGCTTCGAAAATGCTTAAAACTATTTATTTCGCTTTAGCTCACAGCATTATTGCGTACGGCATTCTGGGGGTGGGGAAGAGACATTCTGCGTGTTCTTGTCAGAGTCCAGAACACGCTCTTGGGAGCAATCGTTAAAAAACCCCATAGGTACCTTTCAATCAACCAGTTTGGCGATTAAAACTTTTTATTATTATAATTATTAGCGTTGTGAGCAACTCTCTCACTAAAGCTTTGATGACTGTATGGGATTGCTTTGGTGTGCCACCATTGTTAAGATACTTGCTCAATAAAGAATTTGTTGGTATTATGTTATAGTTATAGAAAAACTTTAGATTCTAGAAGCACAGAAGCGACAAACGATTGCAGGTTAGAAGAACTGTCATTCATTAATCATAATGGTGGACCTCTGCCTATGGATTCGTCGTATATTTGTATATGAATTGTATATTTGTATATTTGGATATGTACGTCGTCGTAGTATATTTGCAGTATGTAGTAGTACGTTCGAATTCGTAGTATATTTGTAGTATTTTTCGTGGTCGATATTAAGTTGGTATTTTTCTGAAACTGATGTAATATTTTCTTTAACATGGCGGACTTTCAATATTATTTGTGTCGCTTGTATACGAGATATTCCAACCAAAATATCACGACTAGATTTCGTTCCAACAAGGCATCTGTGTACCGAATTTCAAGTGTCTCTACGTTGAATATATCAGAATTGTAGTATGACTATCGTGCCATCTGGTGGACCGATTTCAACCACAATCTTTTTAACCCTTGGCATGACTTAATGATGCCTGCATGCCAAATTTCAGCTTAATCGGATGGAGCGTTTTGATATCGTGAAGGAATACACACAAACATACAGACAGACAGACACACAGACAGACTTCAGTCTGTTAATAAAATAATTTTTTTAATGAAAATTATTTCGTTTTGAAATGTGGTTTAAAAAAGCGCTAAGCACGATGCGCCATCTAGCGGTAGGGAAAATCTCGGTAATTTACCTACCGTGGATGACGCAGAGCGCTTAAACGCTTGCCATTTTTATATTTAACGTTCCAGTTCTTCGAATTTTTAAATTAAGAAAAAAAACAAAAAATATAAAAAAAATAGAAGGTATATGCATTTTGTTTTCCCAATTTTATTTATTAAAAGTTGCTTAGTTGCTCGTACTGATTCACTTCCTTGAAGGATGCCGGTTAATTAAAACTCACCCTGTATATCGTGTTCATCTCGATAAAAAAAATGCGCGTTCACAATACTTTAGCTCTTCCTCGGTTGATAGGCCGGAAGGAACATCATTACTCTACTATTATTATGTTCAATATGGCGACTTTTTTGGTGTAATAGTATGGCTTCATGGCATAACGGCTATACGGCATACAATATTAATACTCGCATAATAACAAACGAATTTTTAAATCACAGCTCTTATTATTGGAACATTATTTACATAGAGATGACAATTTTTATTTCCGTTTACATGTTTCAGTACGTAATAACTACGCACTTTAATGTTTAGGTTGACTTAGCGATTTGATTCTATCTCCGTATTATTATTAATTATAATAGTATTATTTCTGTGCTGTAAACATCAGCCTATATATGCGATAGATGCCATTTATAATTGAATGTTATTATTGTTATCGTTGTTTAAATTATGGGTTTTATAATCAATAGGTCCTTTATAAAAACTGTACATTATCATATGAAATCGGCGACTATCGCGGTTATTTGACATTATAAATGAGATAAAAAACGAATTTTTCGCGTGATTTTTTTAGCATCCGACGTTTCGGCGACGTTGCAGCCGCCGTTGTCCAAGGTAGACAGGGTTTTTTAAAATTTTTATTTATAATATACACTAGCTGACCCGGCGAACTTCGTACCGCCTAACAGTCAATGAATGTCGTGTTACAGATTAGCTGAACTTAATTTATGATTTTATGAAAGTAATACAATGAATACAAAATAAATATTAAGTTAACTACTTTATTAAGATAATAACATAAAAGGAAATATAAAGTTAAAAAAAAATAAGTATATCAATCGCGTGTCAGCAAGATATGATTGAATTAAACTATTTACATATTGTGCAGCATGGGATGCACTCGGTTTAATTCTCTTCATTGAAGCACCTTGTGATTTACGACATTTTTCGTTTTTTTTTAATCAGGCGCAAGAACAAATAAAGCGGACGATTTGCCGACACGTGAACATGCAACGTACAATTGACCATGAGAAAAACACGGATTTACATTTTGTATGGGATTTTTTTCTTTTATTTTAATTTTTCGTCAATTTTCCAATTTTTGTTTTTAATAGTTATTCTGCTATTCGGGACGGAGACAAATACAACAAATCAAAAACCATGAAAATCGCTCCAGCCGTTCTCGAGGTATAAGTGTTCGAACAAACCCGACTTTGTTTTATATATATATATATATATATATATATATATATATATATATATATATATATATATATATATATATATATATATATATATATATATATATATATATATATATATATATATATATATATATATATATATATATATATATATATATATATATATATATATATATATATATATATATATATATATATATATATATATATATATATATATATATATATATATATATATATATATATATATATATATATATATATATATATATATATATATATATATATATATATATATATATATATATATATATATATATATATATATATATATATATATATATATATATATATATATATATATATATATATATATATATATATATATATATATATATATATATATATATATATATATATATATATATATATATATATATATATATATATATATATATATATATATATATATATATATATATATATCAAAAATCAAAAACCATGAAAATCGCTCCAGCCGTTCTCGAGGTATAAACAAACCCGACTTTGTTTTATATATATATATATATATATATATATATATATATATATATATATATATATATATATATATATATATATATATATATATATATATATATATATATATATATATATATATATATATATATATATATATATATATATATATATATATATATATATATATATATATATATATATATATATATATATATATATATATATATATATATATATATATATATATATATATATATATATATATATATATATATATATATATATATATATATATATATATATATAAATATATATAGATTATCAATGTTATTATAGGTGGCCAAATAAAATGCTATTAGTTTCGCCGCGAATGATATCAGCGCCACCTGCATTTCGCCGTCTCGAAACAGTTGCCCAATCGTTCTATTGAGTTGCGCAATCTAATGCCATATACGTCTATAATCAATGTTCCTGCTAACCATTGTGCTTGGTCGAGGCTGAGGCGCGATTCGCTCGCCCACTGCATCACTTAGTTAACAGGCGTATCGGTTTATCTTTCAACGCGTCCATTCCGAATTATTATCGTGATTAATTTGTCCACATAAAGTCCACGCGGTGCACTCGCATTAATGAGAACGGCGATGTTTCGCAGAATAGAATTGCGAAACAGCGCATAGGGATGTTTGTGCGATCTTTTTATACAGCTTAAAACGTGGACAAATATTTTTAGATATTAGCCGAAAATATGTTATCCACTTTAAACAGTATAAAAGTGTCCTTACGCTAATCTGTAGTAGTATTTGATACTAGCTTACCCATGCCCACTTCGTTAGGGAGTGAATATTTTTAATTGTGATGAAATTATGAGTGTGGTTCGGTTAGTACTGAGTGCTATGATTTATTTCCTGACTGCCAAAAGGAGGGTTATATTTTTACTGCATATGTATGTATGTATTTGCATGCCAATTTGGCTATTTTACCGGGATTCAAATGAGTGAATGAAATGATTATGATTGAATAAATTAAGTTTATTTTAATTGTTCAACACTTCACTGTATACTATATTAGATGTAATGTTATTATTTGGTACCAAAATATATTGTCTTTCAGGAGTTCCAACCCGAGATACGGTCGCGGTTCCATACCTATGTCGTAAGGGAAATTATATGCAGTAAAGGGGAAAAGTCTTTTGTTTTTAACACTTAGATGATAAATTTACTTATTTTGATAATAATTCAAATTTGTTGATAATATGACTAATAAACATGATTAAAATTATTTTTTTAATTAAAAAACTACTTTTTGTGACTTAAATATAAAAGTTAGACATATGCTGTCGCTGACTTTTTTGTAGGCATTATCAAGCTCTAGAACTTTTCTCTAGAACTCAATCATATATCTCTCATCGTGTGGCAGCGTTCGTAAGAAACTTTTTCATTCGACCGTTTTTTATCCGACTTATTTTGCAAATCCGACTACCACGAAAAAGTCTTTTCAGTTTTCGAATTATATATAGCCTAGGACACTCACTAACGTAGCTTTCTATTGGTAAAAGAATTTTCTAAATCGGTCCAGTAGATCCAGAGTTTACTCCCTACAACCTCACAAACTCACAAACTTTACCTCTTTATAATATTAGTATAGATTATGATAGATCAAAAGCATGTCGCGAAAAAATATGCTTTTATCCCTTCGCGAAATCTTCAGAGACAGAAATCACGTACATTTATTACGTAGTTTTCGAAAAAAATAATTCTTCCTCTAATGTTATTTAATTACTTTAGTGAATGCCCATTTTTTTCGGGATGAAGATGGATATATACATTTTGATAATTGTATAATTAATTAATTTTATTTTAGGCCTTTTTTTCATATTTTCAGAAAATATATTTTTTTAATATATTTTTTTTATATTGTCATTTCATTTTCACATGTCTCACTTGAGGGGAAATGGTGAATTATTGGTTTGTCATTTCGTTGCGTCATCAATATGCGTCTCTTCACCGAGTAGCACCATTTTTTAGCTCCATTTCATATTGGTTGACTGGAAGATAATGTATGTAATGTAGCAATAAGTCCGCCATTGTACCTTATTTGTATTGTGCAATAAAGAGATTTTCATCCATTCATTCAAAGCAGGCCCGAGAACAATTATTTCCTTCTTGTCTATGCAAGGCGTGGCATTGATGTGACTGCGCGCTTGCTCATATGGGAATTTCTATCAGAAAATATCGTTCAAATATGACATAACGTATAATAATTTTAATTTTAAGAAAACACCAATCTAGCAAATAGCAGCCGACGACATAGATAAAATGTTATAATAAATAGTAAACAATAGATAACTGTCAATTAAACCCGTATTATTTTTACATTGATATTCGTCTATTCAGAATTCGAAGTAGACCATACGACCATGAGACATGCTTGGGGCAACGTGGCCATGATGTAAGAAATGCATATCCCTGTGTCAATTTCTAAGTCATATGGTTGATAAATTCTCTAAAAGCGTCCGAATAAAAACTGTTTCTGATTCGTTTTTCAGTACATTACCGTATTTCCGTTTTTCATTGGTTTTTCATTTTATTGTACCGTATTTCAGTACAGTATGGCCAAAATATTGTCTGATCTGAAAGTATCAGCTTTTCCAAAACTCTTTCACTTTTTTGTCGCTGGATCTTCGGTGCTAGCTCTCACGCACCACGAGAGTCTAAACAGAAACACAGTTTCGTTCGATCACGCGAGGCGCGAGGCGAGACACAGGCACGAGGCGCGAGGCGAGAGTGTAAATCAGCTATGAGAATGTCAATAATAACTAACACAACGCTAATAAAACTGAAACTCTTTTAAATGTGTGTCTTTCGAAGAATATTGTCGAGTCAGGAATAAAGATACTGACATTTATTGAAGAAACGGACGAAAATATGTTTATTTTATTATTATTCAGGAATAATACAGCTGTTTCAATATATTACACAAAAACATATTCAAATTCAAGGACAATCGTAATTAAATGTTTCACTTAAACATTTTTTTTTGAAAAATAAACACACATACATAGGTGGGAATTAAATAAATAAATTTAATATGACTACACGTTATATAATATAGTCATGCATGCATACAAGTTATTTAAATATATTCATGAATATATATATATTATTATTATTATACTGCAATTACAATGACATGTCAACACCGTCATTAATCATTGTTTTCTTCAGAGCGATAGATGACGTGTTGAATACGTCAATATCGCCGAGCTGCGTATTACGAATTTTACTTACCCTATAAATGTAACAGTTTTGAGTATAAGCGTAAACTTACTGTTGGGGACTGAGCTAAATGTAAGCAATATGGCATCTGATAGTGAGTTGGACCGATCCGAGAACATAATGAATCTTATAGCTCAAGCTGCACGAAACCGTTTGCTACCTTTATCATCAACAGTCTTTTATATAAAAATAAAACATTCATTATCAATGGTATTATACATAGATGGCCATGTATTTTGCTATCAGTCTAGCCGTCAATGCTAACAGCGCCACCTGCATTTTGCCGTTTCAGCAGGGTTGCCAAGTAGTACTATGAAACTGAGCAATGTAATATCATCAATGACAAAACGTAGTATTTAATCGCAAGGCCACTTCGTTTAGTCTCGTCCAGCCAGCTATTGATTCAATAGCATTACATATTATATCTAAGTTGAATAGTTTGACCTATATTATAAGCGTAATTAATACACAAATATTACGCACATTTTTCTCAAGCTGTTCGCCTTGCCCATAAGATACCGCTTAGAAACGTTTGATTGATCGTTAATTGCAGATTCGTATGCGTTACGTTTAAATTGAAACCCAGAGAGGTATTGCTGCCCAGGAAAGAAATCAACCACTGCGAGGCTTCTAAGCAGCCATTTATAGTTTCGTGCTCAATCATTGCCGCGATGAATAAATTCGAGTGTGATAAGAGTTGTTCAGAATTAATAGTTTCGAGAATGTAATATGACCGCATTAGCATATTGTTATTTGACTTCCAATAAACGGGGTGCCGTGACAGCTAGTCGTTGGACCTGGATCGACCTCGCTTGTTGCGGATAAACTTTAGAAATCTTTTAGTAACAGTCACCTTATCTCAAAATAAAAGTTTAATTAGTAGTAAGATAACGTTTATTAGAGGATGTTGGACGTTTCGTAAAGGTACCTTTCGAAACGCAATCGCTGTTCTCGGAATTTTCAAAATGCAACCGTAGACTCCACCGAATTAGATTAATTCACGAGAATAGCTCCGTAAATAGAGTATAATTTACTGGAACAAAGAGACAGGCGGTGGTATAGTGGTAAGGTCGCTTGATCTTACATTGTAAGATTCCGGGCGCGATTTCCGGCTGGGTCACAAATTTCCTTGGGATAAAATTAACGGAATTGCAGTTCATTTCTGTCAAGCAAATGCATTAACAAGACATACACTTATACATATGTTCCACGGTCACATTCAAAGTAGTAAACACTTCATAATAGGGTTGGTTATGAGAGATTGTCCTATGACTATAAACTCGCCCATTGTGAAATTTCACAATAAAGAGTAAAACAAACAAACAAACAAAACAAACCTTCGTTAGCATGCTAGGGTAATCAACTTTGCTACAGATAAGTTTTGAAGTATCGATTATCTGAACATTTTGATATACTGAACCAGAGACAATTGTTCTTTGTCAAAGGCCATACGCCTTCAATATCGCGCTGGAAGAGCGTGCATACCACAGCGGTTCCAGCGGGCATGTACAATTTAATATCGTCGGCAAACATTCGTCGCATTGGGCCGACGCGATTACTTTACTCAGATCGTTGACATACACAAATTGAACAGCAAAGGCCCGAGGTTCGGACTCTTGACTCACGCCAGAGCAGGTGTCGTACTCTCGAATAGCGCCAAGTAACTACAATCAATAACGCGACGTTTAACTTACTGCTGCCTCCCAACAAGCACAAAAGCCATATAAAAAGTGCCGAATATAGCTTTAAGCTGACTGAGATATAAAACTGCTGAGAATTGAGAGAGAGCTGAGATTTAAAACAATTTGGCTTATATTACCTTTTAGGCATATAATTTTGTCGTATAAAGACTTTTAGTCGAATAAGGGTGATATAATCGCTATAAAGCATACTAATCTTTAACTATTTTATAACTAACAGCTGTATAGTAGTCGAATAAATAACTTTTATAGAACAAACAAAACAAAAGCTACCACATTACCCTTACTCCACCAAAGGCTGTATAACGGT
This sequence comes from Micropterix aruncella, assembly GCA_944548615.1. NCBI lineage: Eukaryota > Metazoa > Arthropoda > Insecta > Lepidoptera > Micropterigidae > Micropterix > Micropterix aruncella. The sequence goes on along the minus strand of OX155954.1, from coordinate 10,022,507 downwards.
TACAACACAATTAATACCACCCTTGAGTCTAAAGACTTAAGTGTGAGGAAGGCCGATGAAAATGCCATGGTAGCTATGGGTACATAAATACTTAAAGAATGTGACTTTCACGGATTTGACTTTGCAGTAGAACACAATGTTATACACACCTGTTTTTCCACACGATAGTGGTGCACGAGTAACGTTGTTTTTGTGTTAACTGTTTGTAAAGGATTATTATCCATCCGTGGCGCCAGGGTCTCAGGTAAGTCACCCTACGCTGAGATAAATACGATAGGGGTTAGAAACCATGGTAAATTATAAGGAATAAATACCGAATGAATGTAGAGTAGGTAAAATTTATTCGATGGTTAGGCATAAAATAAATTATGCCTGACCATCGAATGAATGAATGAATTATGCCAGCTGTGAGTTACTAATAACTCATGGCTGAGTTGGGATTTAAACGCTTATTGCCGTCGCGGCCTATTAATAAATGTGAAGAAGAAGAAAAGTAAGTGCTACCTTAATAGGTTAACTTACGACATAATTGTCATAAGTTTTGTGGTAATATTTCTTCAGATGGAAAAGAGAATGGGAATTTTGGGCCCACTTTTCCAATAATATACCAATGGAAAGATCTCTTTATATACAGTATTTATTACTGAAGTGACTGATCTCGATTATGAACCGTTTCTGAGCTATATCCTATTTAATATGGCTACTTACCTGATATTTCCTAAGACACCTAACACATTCAGGCATTGTATTTTTAATAACTGTTCAAACGAAAACCGTCACATAATAGTTAAAACGATATAGTACATAAGCTGTGTGGGTACAAATTAAGTATATATTCCTAAGAATGCTTGAGTTTGTGAGCAGTATATGTAGGAGAAATACTAGGATATGCTGTTTGAACTCTATACTATGTCTCATGATTTCATTGCCGCTCTGTTTACTGACGTATGTAATACGCTAAGGTCAGCTGTCTGACCTTAGCGTATTACATACGAAACTCCAAATCTCGAAACGGCTCAAAATTAAGGTAAGTTGTAGCAAATACATATTCATATATATTCTATATATATAGATCTCTGATAACTCATAAATATTCTATTGTATATAAATAGATCTTTCCAATGGTAAATACGATATTGTTATTGGAGTAGTGGGCTCAGCGCAAATACATTTTTGCCCATTGTCTTTTACAATAACAATATTTTTTTAATTGCAGGTATTTTTTTAATTTAATAGGTTTTTATTTGCAGAGAAAAATGGAATATACAGAGTACAACATAAATTGAAATCAAACAACACGTGACAAGAGTTACGTGATAAAATCACACACACTTATCCTTAGACTGTACATCTGGTTTACAGTATAGGCTAGAGTAAGGAGTATGAAAAAATACAAAATAACATTGTATAAGAATCAAGTACATCCTGGAATAGAGGTAGAAAGTTCTTCGCACTGCACTATCCTCAGCAGATAAGAGACAAGATAGAGTAGTCGACGCTGTCTCGTGTTGACCAAATATGCAAGTGCGAGAAAAGGAGGGACACGATGTCGAGGAGGGATAGTGAAACTAAACCTAGCACAGGCATTTTGTTAATTTTGTAGTCTCCGCTCAGTTTTCCTATATATACACTGGTCATACACGCAGTCACCACAGTCCAAAATTGAGATGATTAAAGCTTCCACCGCGAGGATCCTTATCCTGATGCTGTATTGGGTCCTGAAGCGGGAAAGTCCTTAAACCGTTTTTCTAATATGTTCCTCGAATCAGAGATGCGATTCGAAGAAAATGCCAAAGTTTTGCGCCGCAGAAACTAAGGAGATCGGATAGGAATTTAATAAGATACTAGGAAGCACCGAGCCTTAATTCTCGCTAGTTTGGTTCCAATAATGGCTGTTCCCCTTTAAGCAATCATTGAAAAAGCACTTCCTTTCACAATAAATATGAACCATAAATTCTAACCTTTTCGTTATCCCCTCCCTTTCCTTACCTTATTTTGGCAGTTTATTTATTTACTTATTTATTTATTTATTTATTTGTTAATATATTAATATATGTATGTATATATGTATTATGTCCTACTCAAAAATCTATTTATTTATTTACTTTTTACTTTAGATACACACAAAATGCATTTTATTTGCTATAATTTAAAATTTAATTTTATATCTTTTTGTATCATATTGTACTTCAAATTTTGCCTACTCTTCTTTTCACACCAGCATGTTGGTTGACTGTAAGATATTGTAATGTAGCAATAAGTCCGCTATTGTACCTTATTTTTATTGTGCAATAAAGAGATTTTAATTCATTCATTCATTCATTCAATAATGAGGTAACAGATTTAAAAGGATTATTTTTTAGTCCATGCTGTTTCTACCAGCAAATAGACTCCAAATCAAGGCTGATGTTACTAACAGCAGAACCGAGATCATCAGGGTTGATTTGATATAAAAGTTGAGTGTCATCTGCATACAGTGGTAATCACAGTGCTGGAAATTAGATGTAATATCCGAGGTGACGGGTGCAAACAGAATCGGTCCTAATATGGATCCCTGTGGTACGCCAGTTCAACACGGAGGAGGAAAAGGAATGACGGTCATATCAGTCTTTTAAAACGTCTTTTTGAAAGCTATTTCTGGTATAACTGGAGAACCACTTGCAAGGTAACTCAGGAAAGCACAAATGAGTTGATAGCAGAAGATAATGGTCTAAAGAGTCAAATGCCTTGCCTTTCAAGAAGGATAAGATCTGTAGCACTACCCCGAGACGTAGCTGACACGCACATGTCCGAAATGGGTCCAGGCCATATAAGACGTCCTGCCGTTTTTTAAAACGCAGATCATTTAAAAAGAAGTGTTATCTATCATTACCGAATGTAACTATCAACCATTTTTCAAGCATCTCATAAATGCGATTATTGTTATCTATCATTACCCAATGTAACTATAAACCATTTTTCAAGCATCTCATAAATGCGATTATTAATTTTACAGCACGCCATGAACAATTTGTTCAACAATTATCGCCCTGCATTCAATAACACTAAATTACGACGTATGAATTATATTACTACAGGTTTTATTTCACGGCTTGGTAATATCATGCTCAGCACCATCATAAATTATATTTTATATTCCTCATTGAATATGCAATTATTCATAATCAATATTATAATGCAATATTTCAATTGATCGTCAATCGTTCGTTTTAATATCCTGACTGCATTGCTTCGTTTGCGACCCCTGATTTCAGGTGCGAGGCAAGTTACGTTTTTGCTCCGATACTCGGGCAGTCTCTGTTTACCTGAGAACACCACCCACAATATCCAAACACTATGCTCATCATACAACACAAGAACTATCCACTCGTTTCCGCGTTTTTGTTTGCACAGGCAGATAAAATTAAATACTTTCGTTTTGTCATCAAGGATCTGAATTATTTACTACTCCTCATATATAGAACTGTATAGTACATTTTAAGTATATAGTGTGTATAGGCATTTTGTGTATAGTTTTGTGTACATTTTGTGTATACATCATAGGTATAGGCATTTTGTGGCCGAAAAGGTTAAATTACTGTTAAAGATATAAATACTTACCTAATTTAGTTATTTAAGCACTAAATTGTCTTCTAAAGTCTATTTAAAAAATTAAAATACGTTAAAATTTATAAAAAAATATAAATTATCAGAAATCAAGACACATTTCAACTGTAATCTTTACAACCCATTGATGTATAAATAGGCATTTTGTGGCCGAAAAGGTTAAATTACTGTTAAATATATAGTTACTTACCTAATTTAGTTATTCAAGCACTAAATTTTCTTTTTAAGTCTATTTAAAATACGTTAAAATTTAAAAAAATATATAAATAATCAGAAAATAAGACACATTTCAACTGTAATCTGTACAACCCGTCAATTACGTCAACCCTTACTTATGCGTCAATTACGAATAAGTAATATATTTTATTATTATAAATTCATTATCTATACTAATATTATAAAGACGTAAAGTTTGTGACGTTGTAGGAAGTAATCTCTGGTTCTACTGAACCGATTTTGAAAATTCCATTACCAATAGAAAGCCACGTTATTTGTGAGTGTCGTAGGCTATATATTACTCCGAAAAATGAAAAGACTTTTTCGTGGTAGTCGGATTTCCAAAGTAAGTCGGAAAAAACGGTCGAACGAAAACGTTTCTAACTAACGCTGCCTTAACGATGAGAGATATATGATTAAGTTCTAGAGAAAAGTTGTAGAGTTGTAGAAAAAAAAAAAACTGTTGATAATGCCTACAAAAAAGTCAACGACAGCATATGTCTAAATTTTATATTTAAGTCACAAAAAGTAGTTTTTTATATTAAAAAAATAATTTAAATTGTTAGGTCATGTTTATTGGCCATATTATCAACAATTATGAATTCATATCAAAATAAGTAAATTTATCGTCTCAAGTGTTTAAAACAAAAGACTTTTTCCTGTTACTGCATATAATTTCACTTTTACTGCATAAATGGTTAAAGAGATAAGACACTCACAAATAACGGTAATATAGTCAAATTGGCATGCAAATACATACATATATATATATATATATATATGCAGTAAAAATATAACCCTTCTTTTGGCAGTCAGGAAATAAATCATAGCACTCAGTACTAACCAAACCACACTCTTAATTTCATCACAAGTAAAAAGTTTTACCGCCCAACGAAGTGGGCACGGGTCAGCTAGTAATGAATAATATAGTATGCCAGCTTTTTATTACACATTCATTCAATAAGGCTCTACGATGTGCACATGCTTTATGGTATGTAATGAAAATTGATAGAAGTAGATAACGTAATTTATATTATAGGGAACATTTTTTACTTACAATTTTTAACAGCAGTTAATAAGTTGTTTGATAGGTATATTTTATAATGAAGTGCATCAATTATTTTATTTTTTTTATAAAATAAAATAAAGTTATAAGAAGCCTTTAAAGTTAAACGGGTTTATTTTACAATCAATGATGTACTAAAAGCTTGAAAAAAATATTGGTCACTAATTTGATCAGACTAAAATAAAATCATAGTATTTATATAGTAGCAAATTTTCTATTTTTACAAGCTTTTATTTACCTTGCAATGTTTGTCAGTATGTTTGTTTAGGTCAAATGTTGCAAGCAGAATTAGAAACACTTGTTCCTATCCTATGAAGTTAAAATTTTACAAGTTGGTTCAGTTCCGATAACAATGCATTTATATGATAAGCATGACCTGATTCTGCACTCAGGATTGGCTCCCGACGAGGGGATTCCTCAGCGGCCAACAACACAGACACGAAATTTTGTATACGCATTCAATTATGATAGCCCGTTATAAGTTTCATCATGACGTGGCTGCTGAGCCCTGGGTTAGCTCCCGACGGGGTGACTCCTCAACGGTCGACAGCACATTCACGAAAGTTTGTATACGCATTCTAAGTTTCACTATGATATGGCTACTGCGCCCAGGGTTGGCTCCCGACGAGGGGACTCCTCAAAACAGCACAAAAACGAAATTTTGCACTCAGGGTCGACTTCTAACCCGGGGACTCCTCAACGGTCAACAGCAAAAACACGAAATTCTGTATAGTATTCAATTATGAAAGCCCGTTTTTATTTCCATTATGATATAGCTGTTACACACAGGGTTGGCTCGGTACAGAGCATTTTAATAAAAGCTTGTTTAAAAAAAGTGACTTTACTATTAACTTATTTATGATTAGTATACTCCACCTAGAGAAAGTTTTCTTTTAAATGTTTGATCGAAGCCCTATATTGATAACCTATAACTATTTTCTAGCATTTTTTACGTAATAGATTGCTTGTAATGAAATTATTATTATTATTATTATTATTATTATTATTATTATTATTATTATTATTAATGAAATCCGCATTGCTTGTAATCAAATAGCATTGTAAATGAAATCCGTTTTTTACTTTTATTTTTAGGTTTTATATGTTAGTTAATTTGTTATTTTAAATAATTAAAACGGTCTTTTCAGAATTTTTATTTATTTATTTTATTTTTTATTTAGAAATTACACAGTAAATTACATTATGAAACTATAGGTTACCTAACAATAAAACCGATTACCGATTTCAATGAAATTACAGAAATTAACGCTGAACTACTTAATAAAACTACAATACCTAGAATTTTATTACTACTTAAGACGCTTGCGTTTAGGATGTGTGTCTGTGTGTGTGCATGTGTGTTTGTGAGTGTGTTGAGTGTGTTGAGTGTGTAGGTGTGGAGTGGAAAAAATGTATATAACACATGCTCTATATAAAGTGATCTATCCATTGGTATATGAGGTCATTTCTTGTGGCCAACTTTACCAATTTAAAATCAGCAGATCGTTAAGTCTCCTAAGTTTAAGTCTAAGACTAAGTTAAGTCTAACACTGCAGCATCAGCTGAGGGGTTAGGGCCGTAGTTCAATGACAAAGTCTTTTCTTGAGACCTCACAATATGAAACCATAAAGTCTTACAGTTTAGGCAGTTAGACCCCTGCAGCATAAATTTTATTAGTGTCGTATTGTCATGGGGACTGTATTTATTCATTTATTTCATAAGAAATCAACATAACAGTTTATACCAATCCGTTGATATGCAATATAAATATAAAAAATAATAAAATTCTTGCAAGTACATATACAACATGTTTAAATAAGCATCAAATACAAATACAGGCATTAGGAATAGAAAAAATTACAAACTTACAGTACATAAAGATTGAAATAATTTATCTTATTCTGTAGTGCAATGCCCACATCTTGAAGAGATGCTACCTCGCTGTAAAAATATCAAGGTCTGACGCTGCTGAACATAGCGCATTTATGTGCCGCAAAGCTTGGGTGAGCAGACTCCATCGACTTAGGTTGGTGCGTGAAGACGGCTCCGCAAATAGATTATGAGTGCAAGCACGATTATAATTGTCCGGAACAGAGAGACAAACCTTCGCTAGCATGCTAGGATTAGCAACTGTGCCCCGGATCAGCTTGAAAACGTAGGCCATGGCGAGCATTTCTCTACGCAATTTAAGAAAGTTATTGCTTACCTAGTAAAAAACTAGTAGGGTATAAATAAGTACGGATAATATCCGTATTGCTTGAAATATATAAAGTGTAAGAAACATTTATTTTCCAACATAGTGATATAACGATCCTGATGTGGATTTCATATAACTGCATTCGTTTCCAATCTACTTCTCACAATTGAAATATACAATATATGCATAACCCGTACATTGTGAAAATGCTTTAAGTTGTGAATAACAAACCCTAGTAGCTTAAAAGAGGACTTGGAGAAATCAGTAATGTGCTCCTTGAACGTAAGCTTGGAATCAAAGAGAACTCCTAGATCCTTTACCTTCTCAATCCTAGTTAGCACCTCACCATTGATGGAGTAATCATACATCAGAGGTGCGGTCGATCTAGTATATGTCATCAGTGAACATTTGGATATATTGAACGAGAGATTTTTATTCTGGCTCCAAGACCAGACGGCTTCAATATCACGCTTGGAAAGCTTGCAGCCCTCAGCAGGTCCAGTGGACATGTACAATTTGATATCGTCTGCAAACAATGCGAAGTTTCGTAAGAATCGTATGCAGGTATACGGAACGTAAAGCTAAATAAAATCTCGTTGCTGTTCAGTTGTCCAATTAAAACATATAATAATGCCGATAAGTTTCTTACAGCAGCAACCTGTTAAGCAGTTCTTGCAACGACAATATCGTCGATGAAACACATTAATCAAGTGCCTAGACATAACGAAGTAATTGATCCAAAGCTAAAGATCCTAATGTTAGAAACATTACGATGTCTGACTTGACGCGCTCCTACTGTATCTACTTAATAATGCATAGAAAACGGAAAACAGCCTTATTACTAGTGATGTAATTCCTATTATCCACTTCTAAGTATCGTTTGTCACTACCTATAATAAGTACCTACTGTTAAGTTACATGTTTATTTTTTTGTTTGTGCCTTTGAGCACCAGTTGCGTATGAATGTCGTCGTCGAGGTGCTGTACATACACTCTAAAAAAGTAAGATAGGCCCATGCACTCGAAGAAAAAAAATACCTCAATCAAAACCAACTATGCCACTGCGGCCAGTTAGACGATCTGATTGGGTGTGGTCTGACGGGCAACTGACTGGGTGTGATATAGTCAAATCAAACCTTAATTTCACTAAAGTCATTGTAGCCGTTTATGAGTAAAAATTTAATTGTTTTTTTTGTTAGAATAACTTTCTATTTTTTGGGTTTAAAAAAAACAACCTGTATCTGATAATATGTTAGAAAATTTCACCATCGAAACCAAATAGGTTCAACACTCTCACACGTGATGTTTTTAAGAAATCCCATCTGCACTTTTTCTTATCAATGAACAATAGATACGTGTCTGTGATGACATCGTGAGTGGCGCCTGTCATTATTTTACGTTATGAATAAATAATCTTAATAATATGCAATAATCGATTGGGAGGTTCCCATTGGAGCTCGAATATTCGAATCACGTAAGGTTGACATTAGAATGTCATTCTTTATTATAGTCGATTGGTTGTCGATTACAATCTGTAGCCGGATTTTCTTCTGTATTTATAAAGTCACCGTTTCTCAAATATTCCGAGGATAACAGCTAGAATTTTCTAGGATATATAAACGTTGATACGGTTAGTTTGTATGTATTTAAATAGCCTTTTATTTGTTCCAGATCAGTTAGGGTGCACACGCTAGTAAACCACAACCGAGACAGCTGTGATGGATGAGAGAAGGCGAATGTTTAGACCTTTCATCAGGCGAAAATCGTAGCCTCGATTCCAGGTCTATTCTTTCCCTCTCAATATGCTGGCCCGAGTGAAGATGTGCAAGTGGATTTCAGTCCTGGTCATCCTGATCTGCTTGTACTGCGGAGAAAGTGCTGCCGATGGTCTCATCTGTGAGTATTCATTTTGTATTCATAACAAACACTTACAACAAATGTAGGATCTGCGATGTGATATATTTTAAGATAAATACATTTTTTAAAATTATTTTTTACACTACTTGGAGTGTATTGTATTCAGGGTTTTCGTTTCTTTATTCCACCACAACTTCCAAACGCTTAAACCGATTTAGAAGTTCGTGCTATTGTTAGAATCGTTATGTCTTTTCAAGTATCATAGGTTACCGTAACTGCCCAAATATCAAGTAATTACTTGTATAATGGTCCAAATGTCATTTTTTAAACATATATCGTATTTAGTGTCAAATGAATGGTCCGATTGAGTACATTCTAGAAATATACATGTATCTATATGGATAACTACATAATCTACAACTATTTCTTAAAAAAACGTAAAAAAATATAATTGCAACATTTTACTTTTTGTCTAGTGAAAATGTATTTTTTATTCGAAAATGAAATTTTGTTTCGGTAGATATATATTTTATAATAATTTGAATTGAGGTTCTTGCCTAGTTAGAAGCGACACAAACTATGTTTGAGTACTAAACATGTATTTCTTTGTGAACTAATAAATAAATAAATAATTGTGAAACTTCGTCTATTGCTTATCTTCACCGGCGGTTAGTTTTTCTGTCTGGCTCCTGTTCAGTGTAATTTTAGCCTTGAAGCGATACAGGAAATGTGCCAGCTCTAGGGGCGTGGGTTTTGAAATAATATTGGCGCACTCTGTGTGGTTACACTTTCTCAGGAAACTGATTCGTTTGTATTTTCACGACCAAGGCCGAGCCGCAACTTTCGTAGAACAGAGTTCATTTCCCCGAAGAGATATTTCAGTGATCGATGTAATAACTGATATAACGTTGGCGAATTGGCTTTAATTATATTCCATAAGCTATTTTCTCATCTTCTTATTGCGAAACCGTTGGTTTGTGGTCGTCGACAATCTTTTATGTTTTTTGTACCTATTACCTACTCTGGCTTCAGGATATCTGGAACTCTGGATAGATGATGACAAAAACATGAAAAAACGACTGAAAGACTTACGAAAGGGTATTGCAGATACAAGTTATATAGAAACTTTTTAAATTAGACTGTCTGTCTATCAATCAGGACGCCATCGCCTAATTCACTGAGACATTCTATAAAAAAAATTCTTTGATGATTCATGATAGACATTAAAACGGATAAGCAAAATGCAACCTTTTTATTACTTAAATTAGGTTCTTCATAAATAATCTCTGTATATTGTTGGCAGATTGGCAAATGTTTCTTTCATCCGTTGTATTTACAATAAATAAATCATGTTTGTAAAGATGCGTATCGTCTAATTGTTCTTGATGATAAAATCAATCTATAAATAATCTTTTAGTTTATTCTTTGCTCACTCTGAGTCATTACATCTTTATGGAAAGAAGAAATAGAGAAACAAAAGCGGTAACTAGAATCGAATAACCAAAATATGAGTCATTTCGCAATTCCAAAGCGGTCGATTTGCATGAAATACTAGTTAATTCATTCGCAACATGACAAATATTGTATTTATTATGAAATAATTATAAACAAAATGTCACAAAGAAATAAAGTCACTATTTCCTGGACAGGGGAAAACCAATTTTTATTCAAGATTGGAAAACCCGAACTAGCCTACGCTTCTGACTATAGCGGATTTTATTTGTAACTTAAAAATGTCTCATCAATCTTTAAGTGACAATTAGGTCCAGATAATAAGAAATTGTTTGTTTGTTTGTCTATTAATCCGCTTTAACGATGGGGCGAAGGCAGAGCCAATTTTTTAAAGTTAGTAGAGAGCCTTTGATAACTTTCGCCTTTATTCAGTATTACTCAATTATTAGGTACCATCCTATATTTTGGGTTAGGCTACATTTTAAGTTCTATATTTTGACTCACCATCTTTGAGTTTTGACTATCTCCAAGTGGCCCGATCGGGAATCTGATTTAAAAGCAATAGGAATAGTTGCCAGCAGATCGCAAGCTCATTATTTTACAGCCTGGATACACAGCGAATTGTGGCTGCCTAGCTAAATAGACCGTGCACATAATATAGAAGCACTCCACTCATTTTCTACTCAGGGTTGTTTTTATACTGTTCTGTTGTGTTAAATATTATATCGCTATTCCACACAACATGAAATCAATACTACAACCAGGATTTAACCAGACATTAAAGCACTGGCTCAAAAATAATTGTTATTACAGCGTTAATGACTTTTTAAACGATAATGACAAATAAATATAACATATTTTTATTGTAATCCTCCCTCAGACTTGTTAAATTTTAAACATTTATATATCATACTAGCTGTACATTTGACAAACCGTATTATAGATAACCTAATAATTCCACGATAACATTTTAATTTAAACACATACTGACATTTTACTTAATATATAGTAATGGAAATTATAATAACTATAATAATTTCTAGATAAGCCTTAATACTTTTCGGATTTGTTTTTCTTCAACTTGCGAAGTGAAAATATATTCAATTATAGTAAAATAAATATTGTACACCTTATAGGTAAACTGCACAGCAAATAAAATAGTATTTATCCATTTTGTACGACCTACTTACAGTTCACAATAAAGAAATTATTATTATTATACTCGATGTAATCATCGGTGTGTGGTCACTATGGCTGGGTCCTCCGAACTTTTTCGTCTAAAGGCCATATTCTACTTTTCAAAAGTTTCCGCGAGAGAAAATGGTTATACTTGTAAATTCCCCCTCCCCCCCCCCCCCCCGGGAAGTTTAAAGAATTCCGAAAAATTTCCACAGCTTAACCACGGAATAGAAGATATAAAGTATATGGTACTTTTCTGGCACAAAATGGTTTTAATTAATACCCAGATGGGATTTCGAAACAAATGCCGAGTTATAGCTAATTTTAATACTCGCATAGTTTTCTTTAAATATTTCTTCGCTTTACATAATAGAAATTCCAATGAAATCATTCCTTAAAAATATGATTTTATGGCAACCTATTCTAAAAAATTATTTAAAGCCTATTATATACCTACTAGTAATTATAACGTCCATATTTGTCAGATAGACTTTTCTATACCTACCGGTGAAACGAAATTTACCCCTGAAGACCAAAAACTTGCCCTTGGTGACCTAATCTAGACATCCCAAAAAAACTAAGAAAAAAAAAGGTTTTGAAAAGTTCCGTTTTTTGTATTGTCTTCTCGTGAATGCACCGACAAATTTAAGACCTTAAAAACGCATCGGTCTACTGGGGTGACCAAAAAAAATATAATATGCTTATCATGAAGAGGTAGAGATGAGAATTTGCTAAAATCTGAAGGTAGTAACAATAACATCACTAAAGCCACTAGCCCAGGAGGCGTAAAAGCACGAATACCGTTTAAAGCGTGGCTTTTGTCGCGTGCGCGCGAGTTATCCGCCTTTTCTGACAGCTGCTTTCTTGCGTGGCCTATTTATGCGCGATTTCGGCCGAAAATCCGCGGCTGGCCCGCGCTGTCAATAAACCTGTCAGTCGAGTTGCAAGGTCGTCCGAATCTGGGTTTACGCGCGAATCACCTCTTGGGCATATTTGATATTCCAACACCTGGATACAGCTTTTCGGCCAGTGACTAGTAAAAGCGTAGATAGATCATTCCATACATAGAATAAATATAAGAGCTCTTCGCTACTGCACGACAAACCATTAAAGTAAGTTACTATGTATGTGAAACTAAACAAAAACACTGTTTCGCTTCGATTTTGTTTTTTATTTTTTGATATTAGAATATTTTTAGGACAACAGAATATTCTACATAAACAACTGAGTTAAAAGTCATCTACAACTTTTGTCATTTAGACGTTTGTTACTTAGAAAAACAAAACTAAATATCCGAAAGTAGTTCTACGATAACAAAAGCCTAAATGAAAATAAAAATGGCTCTCAAGTCAGTTTTTTTAATTAAAATAATCTCCTGCATAAAAAAAAACACTCCCAAAACACTACTAGAAAGCAATTACATAACGTTACCTTCACATTTTCTCAATGGCTCCCTCGATTTTAAAGGTTTCACTCCGGCTACTACTCAAATATTAAAAAGAAGGAAAACCGGAGAAAATATCTATATATATAAAACAAAGTCGGGTTTGTTCAAACACTTATAACTGGAGAACGGCTAGACCGATTTTCATGGTTTTTGATTTGTTGTATTTGTCTCCGTCCCGAATAGCAGAATAACTATTAAAAACATTGGAAAATTACCGAAAAAAATAAATAAAAGAAAAAATGTTTTCCCATACAAAATGTTTATGGGTTTCGTCAAACATTTAATGTTCATCCTGTCGATACGGTAAACTCTCCCATCAAATTAAAGAAAGTATTTTAATAAAGGTTTCGTCGAATCGACAAGATGTATGCACAATATTCGGACCACAATTATTAGGTACATAGTTTAAGTCAATCATGTCATGCTGACACGCGATTGATATACTTAATTTTTGTACTTTTATATTTCTTTTTGTGTTATTATCTTAATAAAGTAGTGAACTTAATATTTATTTTGTATTCATTGTATTACTTCCATAAAATCATAAATTAAGTTCAGCTAATCTGTAACACGACATTCATTGACCGTTAGGCGGTACGAAGTTCGCCGGGTCAGCTAGTAGAATATAAAATAGAAAATATCATATACGGGAGTTACTACTAGAATATGGCCTAGCAAGTTGCAGAGAAACGTAAATGGTTACGGTATGTGACTCTGGATGAAATATCTTAGAGGCTGTGTCGTTATCGAAGATATAAATGGAACGGAAATACCAGACAACGGAAAGACAAACCATCTTTCAAAGTGCAAAAAAAATGTGAAGAGTCTTTGATTCAAACTTCCTGATATTCAAAAAGACGCAGACCGATATTGACGAATCTGTAGAAATAATAAATATTGATGAACTAAATCCCTTTAATGAAGAAATTAAAGAAAATGACATTGAAGTAATTAGCTTACATATAACTTTGATGGTACAGCGTTCTCTAAATGCTGCAAAGTATCTATAACCAATGTACTCGTAACAGAAATCCTATACACAGCCTGAGTTCTTTAATAAAGGTACCTTGTCAACTTGAATAAAGCTTATTTAAAGATATATAGATTGAAGCTTTTTAAACATATCATTGAACTTCTGAGGAAATTTCGGGAAGCCTTTAATATGCATCATAAATCATAATCGATCACAATTAATATTGTGCTTATCATCAGATGTAAATTATAGTAAGCACTAAAACAGATTGACGATAACGAAGCTCTTATAATGGGTCGCGTGAAGAGAAACATATTAGCAACGGTAGATTACAGATTCCCCTATCCCGATCACGATTCACGACCACGATTTCTAATTGAGTCTACCTCTTTTACCTCTTCTCAAAATTCGTTATCAGTTTTCTTTTTAGAGATTTTACAGAAGTTTTCCACTTTAGCATTATTACAGCTGATGATCCTGCAGAAGTGGAATTTTGGTAGTATTTTGGATGATGTGATCCTGAGGGTTTTCTCGTCGTAAATTTGCTGCGTCACGGAATGAAACACGGTTATCGTTAGCTGTTCAACTGTGTAAGAGTTATAATGTGTTCTCCTGCCACCAGCACACAATGCGAACGAATGTTCAGAATAAATACGGCCCTATAAGTAGAGTTTATTTTCAATTTGAGAATATCGCCGAACGTTGCCAACCGTACAATTTGAGTGCACGTTTTACATCACCATTCGTATTAATTGGCTGAAAATATCAAATGGCGGTTTTAATAATCCGGCAGCAGCCTATTACGTAGAATATATTTATCTTTTTCGCGCGCCTACATTTGTAAATATGCTAGAAAGAGAACGAAATGACATAGTTTTGCTAATAAATAAATTATTACGACCCAAATACTAAATCTCGTAATAGTTATTGTCTAAGGATAACTGAGATTTGCGTACGGCAAGTAAACTCTTTTTACACAACTGCCCAAAAGACCGAATGTTAGGTTATGTTTAGGATTCATGTATGTATGTTTTCCGTTTCTTTATTCCACCATAACTTCTAAACGCTTGAGCCATTTTAGAAGTATTTGGTATTGTTAGAATCGTTATGCCATCCCGAGTGTCATAGCGTGCCGATTATTATTATTATTATTATTAATAATAAAAGCCTTTGTTATAAGTCGTGCCGACTGTTATAAGTGGTCAAATGACAAATAAATAATTATCTAAATGTCCAAATGTCAATAAATTAGGATAAATAGATAAACGCTATAAATTAGATAAATGTCAATAAATTAGAATATGAAAAGTCAAATGAAAAATCTGATGTAGTACATTTCGGAAACATATGTCTATCTATACGGATAAATACACAAATCACAAGTATTGCATAAAAAACCTTTTTATTACTTGAGCACCGAGGGCAGAATCGGTGGTGCAGCGGTGCGCGATTGTTTCAAGATACCTGTCGCAGGGCGCAGAGCGAACTTTATTATCTCACAAAACGTGCCTTGCAGCGCAAACATATTTTGTTAATGATTCCAAATACAACAGTTTACTTTTTGTAAGGGCAGGCGTGTTTATTTATTTTTTAAAAATTATTCTTGTTATTATATCGTTTGGACGAGCTTATCTTTGATGTTTCTCTTGGTAGCTGATTGTGGGCCGCTCACGCTGGAGGCGATTCCGGATTCCGGTGCGTGCGATATTTGCAAACCGGTCGAACGGTGGCTTCTTTTTCACGAGATTGCTCGATGAAAGATTGTAAACTGCGAAAATATTGACTACTTTGTCGAAATGCTTGATTGTAATCGCAGAAAATAATATACTAACACGCCTGTCTTTACTCAAACAATGAGGAAGGAGTAGCTTACTGCCTGTCGAATAAATCAAGGCTAATTTCTCTTAGCTATTCTTACTTATTTGTACTATTACTTAAATTATATATTATATATGTTTACTTATAATTGCTACCATAATTGAATAAAGTAATACTTCAGCCTGTTAAACACAATGATGTAATTATTGTTCTCTCGAATAAAATTAAAGATCTTGGTCTAGCAGTCGATGAACACCTCTCCTGGCAACCACTTGTTAACGAGGTTAGTCCCAAAATATTCGCTAGCTTCTACTCTCTACAGGTGCTTAAGTGATTCCATCCTGTGGATACCAAAGGAATCCTTGCGCAATCACTCATTTTGGTAATACTGGACTACGCGGAAGTGGCTTACCTCGATCTATAAAATCGAACGTTCGCAGTATGTTTGCATACGGTTACTCTTCGGCCTGCGAAAGTATGACAATGTGTCTGAATTTAGGGCCCAATTAAGTGGTGGCCCAGACTCCAAAGGTGAAATGTGTACCTAGTTGCGTTCTTTTTACAAGCTATATATTAACTTGCAATGTTCGTAAGTTGTCCGTTTCAAAATTTACAAACCTTGTTTTATTTACTTGATCCGATTCAGCTGAAATTGGCATACTTATGTAAGTTCGGTGACAATGCAGTATTATGTTACCATCGAGCTGATTTGATGACGGAGCCGGAATGTAGGGACTGGAACTCCGCGATGGCAAATGGTAGGACAGTCGAATTTGAGGTAATATATTTGTTATCATAATTACTTTTCATTAAACATGATAACAAGGGTCGGAAGATGGACTCAGAAGATTACCACTGGAACTCCCCGATGGAAAATGCTAAGGTAGTCGAGTTTGGGCTACTTAGTTATGTTGTCTTGAGTACTTCCTATTACAAATGATGATAAGGGTCTGAAGATAGAGCCGGAAGATTGCCACTGAAACTCTTTGGTGGAAAGTGCTATAATAGTCGAGATTGCGCTTTTTTGCTTTGTTGTCATGAGTACTTTCCATTACACGTGATGACGAGCGTCTGAAGATGAAGCCTGGAGATTGCCACCGGAACTACCTGGTGGGAAGTGCTAATATAGTCGAGTTTGGACTCGTTTGTTTTGTTGTCATGAGTACTTTCCATTACACATGATGACGAGAGTTTGAAGATTGAGCCTGGAGACTGCAACTGGAACTACCTGATGGAAAGTAAAGCTTGTATTTAAAAAATATTTTTTACTTTTAATACATTTCGCGTTATCTGATCTTCTTCACCGTACTATTTTTAGACCTGTTCGAGCCATTACCTTCCAACGGCCTGCAGATTCGCTCGGCCTCTGGCAATCTTTTAAAACTCCCTTCCCACAGAACGGACTTTCTCGTATTCTTTTAGCTTTCATGCTGCAAGGCTTTGGAATGCTCTCTCGGTTAACATATGTAAGGGACTCAACTGCTGTAGAATCCTTTAAAGCTCCGCTTGAACAATACTATCTCTCTCAGATGTAGGTAATTTGTTCTTTCCCTTTTTGTCTCTGCCTTTCCTCTTTATCTTCCTACTCTTGGGCATAAGTAAGTGCTTTTATTTTACTTTTTGGCTCTATAGTGTTCGATCTTTCTAACTAAAATTATGGCCGAACAATGTTACTGTTCCGACCAGACGTTACTTTACGCACTATAATGTATGGGTCATAGTGTTGTATGACCATTTCTGGCATGTAAAACATCGTTGCCGACGTTACAAATCTGGAAGATTAAACATGCTGTATTTTTTCACTAAACTGCATTTACGTAGCATTATTGTAACGCCACTGTGGTGCAGTGAGATGCGTCCTGCCAATAATTTTGGAGGCCACGATGCCATTCATTACCGTAATGCCATCTTGTGGCTTATTCCCAAACGATTCGAAGCACGAATCGAGGAACTGTGATGGGAAATACCCTTTAACATCGTGAAAGTGTTTAGCACCAGCACCATTACAGTCACTTAATATTGCCCGGCAATCAGCATGCTACGTTTTTATGTTGGTGTATATACGGTTTTATGCAAACCGTGAAATTGATCCCTCTATTGGAAATCGTTGTATTGAACCAGCATTTAACCAAGAATAATATTAGTTCCTTGTCAACGGGCGTTAAGCCTAGTAGTTAGTTACATACATAACATAGAAAATAGCGAAACCATCAAGTTCAATTCATCAGTGATTCATCAGCCGTATTTAATCGTTCATCTCCAAGAGCACACACATAATAGGCCTTATCATTCATCATCGAAACGACATTCTCGACGGTATCCAATTAATATAGATAAATTGATTGCTGTATTATTGCTTTAGGTATGTGAATGCCGACTTGCATGACAGACGCAGCGCTGAGATCTCTTGTTACACTACTGTCCAACAAAAAAGGAGTGTAATGGGTTCAGGGCTCATCGATGTATGTTTTCCGTTTCTTTATTTTACCACAACTTTGTGGTAAAATATGTGGTATTGTTATCTCTGTCATCAATCAATCTCTATGTCATCCCAAGTGTCATAGGATACCTTAACTGTCCAAATATCAAGTAAGTAGTTATCCAAGTGTCAATAAATTGACATAAATATATCGTGTTTAGTGCCAAATGCAAGGTCCGATTACGTACATGCAGGAAATATACACGTGTCTGTATGGATAAATACATAAAACACAAATATTTTATAAAAAAAACCGAAAAATAAATATTTATAAATACAGTAGCTCGCTTTTTGTAATAGCGGTCGTGTTTTATATTTCTTTTAATATGTTTACTTGTCAATATGGAATTGAAGCCTGGACTCTCTCTTTCAGTCAAACCCTGTGCCTTGTGCATGTTCAATTCAGGAACTGCTCATGTAACTGAATAAAAATGTTCTACAATCTTGGAGATTAGGAAAGGCCTCCTCATTGGCCACACACGTTTTTTTCGCCTTGGAAATCCACGGTTAATTCGTTGTGTCTAGGCGCGGTTTTCAGTGGGGAATGGATCACTATGGAAGATGTCTACGGACACTGCTTGTCCGTGGACACTGTGTTTCGCTCTCGGCGAGCCGTATTTATTTACGGCGAAATTTGTATCAGTGTTGTATGGCGGCGAAAGAGAGCTTGTTCACGAAACGGGACTTTTTCTCGGCGGACAATTATTTCGACCTTGAATGTTGTTTACAAAATGTATGTACCTAACGCGTCGTACGGCTATAAAACTGTGCAGTGGACAAGGGCTCACGTTTTTCTTGGACGCAGCTAACGCGACGTACTGCTAAAAAAACGTACGGTTGACAAGAGGCCTATGTCAATGACACGTTTGCGGAACATCCTATATAAATCAGGATTTTGGCAAGAATAGGTCTCACAAGTTAGTAGATGTTTTTAATCAAATGAACTCGTAACCTTAATTGTAACTGTCACATTCGTAAAATTCATAAGCTGATTTCCAGAAAATTGAATCAGCATAGAAACAGCACAGCATCATTGTTGCGCGGCGGCCGGCAAACGCTAAAAGCGTACACATTTAGAATGTAGTTTAACTCAAGGATGGGCCGCCCGATACATTATCTTCTCGAATCTATTGGCTGAGTTTCGATCTCGTTTACGCGAAATATAATATACGAGCTAAGTAGTAAATCGGCTGCGGTGTGCGCGCGAAAAGAAGTGGCCGTTGAAACATCTCCTGTTTACCGCGCGATTTTCCGCCTCTGCACCCGTTTTATTTATTTATGTTCGGCAGTTCGATAACAGATTAAGTTAGAGTTAGATGATTACAACAGATGCGACACATACCGTAATTCGAGTCATTGAAGAACAGACTTGTGTGTTACTTCGAAAAATGACGTAGATTAAAACGGTGGTGGGGGGGGGGGGGGGCGCGAATTTTGAAAATCCGTTGTGCACACAATACTCACTGTATCTTGTCTTTCAAATAGGACGACTGTGTCGTAAAACTCTGCGATCATCCCAAGGTTGAAAGAATGATTATATATTCTTATACCCTCCTGGAGTGCCGAGTTCGACCATAATAGAAAGTATCATTGGAACAGTCCAATGATACTTTCCAGATTACAGAATCTCTAGAAGGTCCGGAGATGCGTCTCTGGATCTTCCGGAGAAGCATCATATCTACCACGAATTTCCACCTCGTCATCTTTGGGAGGAAAGGACATGGTGCGGCTATTGCTAAAGTTGGTAAGGTAGCAATCTTCCTACCCTTTCCCTTCCCACAAAATTGACCTTATCGAGAAGGTTAGCATTTGCTCGTGACTGCGATTAGGATGTCTACAGTTTAGAAATGATTGAACGGTCGCTTTACATGGAAAATAACTTCCATAAAAATATCTCGGCTTGAACGAATGTAGGCGAGATGTGTTGATATGGAATAGTCCTCATGTTTGTTCTTCCTGTTGCGTGTCGATGTTGATGAATGTTTTTACAGATAATTTATGAATATCTTTGTTTTGCTTATTTCAATTTTAGCTTTGTAATGAATATTTTATTCGCCTTGGTTTCAGCAGCGACTTCAGTTTATTTCGAGGTTGTTTTCAGTTGCGACCAAACTTTCTCCTAAACCATTATAATTTTTAATTATCAGTTTATCACTTCTTTCGTAAAAGGGTCTGATTTTCCTGTGGGTTTTCATTCGACCCCGGCTCTCCTCAGGACATCGCAACACGGTTTAGAGTTATATGTATTATAACATTGTTATATAACGCTGGTATACTATAATAATTTCATTCTGATACGAAATTGCAACATATAGTGCAAAAAATATGGAATTTGTACTAGCAAAATTTCAGGAAATGACGATTAGAAGATAGAGTTGCTTGTAGCGATCTTAAAATAAACTCACTAACATGTGCCGATCGAATCAACCGCTACTATGATGAGAAGAAAAACGTAAATGCCAAGATACCACCCGGCTTTCCATCTATCGACATAGCCTAGTCCATTAACTATTTTCATGCGAAGGGACAATATATCAAATTGCTTAGTGAAAGATATGTCTGGTTTAAAGTAGGGAATGCTTGTGATAATTTTAAAATACTTTTATTATATTTTATATATGGTATACTTAATAACCGAATGAAATATTAAACATAGCATTCCATCGGTGCAAAAATATATCTGACCAACACTGAGTAAATAGGCAGCGAATTTTTTAATTTTTATTAATGTCATTTGATCTGCATTTTATTCTGTAATATGTCTTGATTGTTCGTTATAAGATGCTTCGTTATTATTCTGTGAAGAGTCGTTCTGATTGGTTACAAAAAGTCCATTTGAAAATAAAATTATTTTCGTGTTTTTATGTGAACTTAACTGGAGACTGACATTATTATCCTGTCTTCTGTTCCACTCGCAGTTGTTGAGAACAACAACCTTGCCATAAGCAACGTGAAGCCGTGTCGCATCTGGTATAAGTAAGCCTTTTTACTCATCTGTGATTTGGTTTCAGCGTAGAGAGCTTTCCGCGCCCGCGCCGATGCATGGCCTCGAATTTGATAGGCGATTAAGTTTTCAGGTGGAAAATTACAAACCAATAACTTGCGAAATGGGTCAATTAGTAGGTTTAATAATGTAAAAGTTACATCGTTTATCGTTCACTCAAATTTACCAGTGTCTTGTGCTGAAGGCAGTAACATATTTTATACACTACTGGAGGTATACAGGCGTCATTTAAATATGTGCAATCGATTATTTCATTGCAAGATGAAAAGTGGAGATCAATACTTATATATAGATACAAGAGAAAAAACATGGCCCGTTTTACAGGATATGGACCTTGCTGCTTGGTCCAGATTTCCGCGATAAAACAAATCCTGGAACGGCCATATCTGCAGAATTTTTGTTTCATGATTTTTAAAATAAATATAAGTACTAATTTAAAATAGTTTCAAAGTGAATCTCGCGTTAAGGAACCAATTTATAAATTAGACTCAAAAGAGTTGCTCATTGCCCTGAACATTTAGGCTATAAACTGATTTCAAAAACTTTCAGGCGCGATTACACATACAATGTAAGCGGTGAGAGTGTTTTATTTTAATTTAATTATATTGACTGGTTAATTCTCTAGCGTCGCGCTTAGCTACATTTTTTATTTAGGCCCTAAATTAATAACAATTAATTAAAACGTGAGAGTGCTCTGAGAATTACGATAAATCTGACTTACCATTAACACCCTTATACCAGCACTGCGGAATGACAGTTTTACTATGTGAGCGCTGCGATCGAACGTTTAGTATCCGCCCGCTAGCCGGCGCGTACGCACGTCGAATCTGTGCCTGACGCTTCATCAACGCTGGATTTTTATTGGTAAAACCCTAAAAAAGTAACCTCGCCTATTTCTTCGCGGGTCCGCCCATTTCAGATATTTTTTCAGGTCTTATGTCGCCTTAATGGTGATCGATGGAAATGTTGTTCAAGTTTGTACTGATACAACTTTAAGCACGGTTTTTACTGTGTGTGGCACTAATCAGGCGATCTGCAAGTAATTTCTAATGGAGTTCGGATGATTATGACAATTTTTATTAAGTTCCATAGAAAAAGAACCTCTTAAATGGACCGCAGGTAATTTTTGTTTCTCAAAATGGAATATGGCTTATGTAAAATCATATCATTAGTTTTGAATCCTTATTGTTAACATGAAAAATAATATAAGATAGATAGGTTAAAAATTGTTATTTACACATTGTTCTTCCGAATTAATTGAAAAAAATATATTTGCGGTCTTGAGCCAGTTTTTTTATAGTTCGGTCATCACAGAGAACAACTTTCGTGAATAGTATTGTAAATAAGATTAAAACTAATTTACCGCGTGAAGTTTGTAACACCGACGCTTCGGCAATGTTGCAGCCGCCGTTGTCCAGTCTACCCTGAATAACTGCGATTGCAACATCGCCGAAACGTCGGGTGTTACAAACTTCACGCGGTAATTTCGTTTTTATCTTATTTATAATGCCAAACAACCAAGATAGTCTTCGATTTTGTGAAGAGTGTCTTTAAGCTGGGCGTTAGTGACCTTTAAACATATTTTTTTTGTTGAGAAATACGATTATGTGTCACATACTCGTATATACGTAAATGCGGAGCCAGGTTAATCGCCAGTTTTTTTTTTGCATTTTGCATACTTTTGCGAAACATGTCTACATAAAAAAATATTCATTGGATGCTAGTTTTGTACATTTGGGAAACATCTTCTTAAAATTCAATTTTCTCTGGTCAATTGAAATGTTACCAGGCGCCCATAAATAGCAGCTAAAACAAAATCTGGCCGTTTTAAATATCTCGCCCGCCGTTACGGGTGGACAAACTTCCGCCATCTTTTTGCCGGATTGTACAGGGCAGATAAAGATAATGAGTATTTATTTCCAATACAACCATTAAAATTGTGTGTGAATGACATTAAATTAATCTTAAAGTAGTTACTCAATTTAGCAAAGAAATCATATTACAGTTAATTACTTTAAACTTTCCAATTTACAAAAACGAAGACTTACAAACATAACAATTTACAGTAAAACAATATACAATAAATTAAACTGGTAGGTATGATGCTGTGTATTTTAGGAGTACCAAGGTGGTGTCATACCAAGGTGGTATTCTATATTTTAACTAAATATTTTAAACGCAGTTCGTAATATACAAAAGCAATAGCGCCATTTTGCCGTATTGGTGGCCGTCGCATCGCATTTATACGAACTTCGTTTTCATTATTCTAGTCACTCCAAATTTCGGCAACGTTGCTCTTGTATTTAAAATATTGCAGATTCACGAAAAATGACGTTTCGTCCCGTGTGGGTTCTGCCCAGGTAGCCGCGCGTCGACTGATATGTTTGGTTGTTTTTACTCTTTACTGTGAAATGTCATAATGGTCGGGTTTATTGTCATACGTCAATGAATACTATAAAGTATTTATATCTATGTGTGCATGTACTATGTGTGTAAGTGTGTGTCTTGTTGAATGCAATCTCGTTAATATTATCCCAACGGAAAATGGTGACCCAGCCGGGAATCGAACTAGGGAACTCAACATGTAAGATCAGGCGACAACCACTATGCTACCAGGCCGTGTGATAATAAGAAGAAAGATAAATGGTGCTGCGTCTTATGATTAATAACGCTTCTCTTTCGCACTGTTTATCGCAATCACGGCTAAACGACGCGAAGTATTAACTAAAATTTATCACTCTACGCTATGGTGATCGCGCACAGATGTGCCGGTTATCATAGCCTGCATCAAACCACATTCGCCCGCATGGACAGGTGTGCATTATGATTTATACGAAAGCCCGCTGTTTTATTGCCGGCATTAAGAATGGAAAAGGCAACCGCTCTGTGCCATAGATTAATCGGCGAGTAACTGGTATTCTATAACAGATACGATTCGAATAAGATTTATGCCGAATATCTTAGTTTAGAGGAGCGAGACGATGGTCGAAATATGTTTACTTTATGCCGATCAGTTTGGGCGACGATCTATCGGAGTTTTGAATGAAAAAACAAAAAATAGTACACAAACCAACTTATATTTAAATTAAAATGGAAATGTAGGAAATCTATTTTTTTTAAATAACATCATCTAGATATGAACCATCTCGCTGCAAGTACTTTTTAAATCTGCTCCTCAAATGGGTAAAAACTCTCTGGTACATTGCACGTGGAATAGCGACTAATGCTTCTCGGATATTCGACTTCTAAACGGAGTAGCGCAGACATTTCCTGCAAGCCGCTCTTCGTTAGCATGTCTATGTTGACTGTGCCCTCTACGTATATGTTGGATTGTTGTGAATTCATTAAAAATAATCCCGATATCTACTCCTTACGAAGAGATGTACATTCAAGGGCTACGAGGAATAGAAACCTCATAAATTGTCCCTCAGTGATGACAGAAAAGTGTAAAAAGGGACCTGAGTTCTGTTGTGTTAAATATTTTAACGCTATTCCACATAACATCAAATTAATGCAACGACCAGGATTAAAACAGACATTAAAGCACTGGCTCAAAAATAAATGCTATTACAGCGTGAAAGACTTTTTAAACGTTAATAACAAGTAAATTATATTTTTATTGTAATTGTCCAACATTTTAAACTTTTAACATTTATATTTAATTCTAGCTCTAAGTCTGACAAACCGTAGATAACTTAATAATTTCAGATTGACATTTTAATTTAAAAACAAACCGACATTTGATTTATATATAGTAATGGAAATTTACTAAATTTGTAAATAATAGTTCTAATTATTATTTTGTTAATACCTATGTCTAAAACTTAATATTTTCGGATTTGTTTTCCTTCAACTGCGAAGTGAACGTATTTAATTATATAAAAATACATATTGTACGCCTGATTGGTAAACTGTATAGCACATATAATAGTACCTATCCATTTTGTACGAACTAACAGTTCACAATAAAGAATTATAAGAATTATACACAAGGATATTGGTCTTCGGCTGGTCAATCGAAGTTGTATTGTTGCAGTAAACTTGGCTGTTTAAACAAATATATACCCACAAAAAGAAGTGTAATGGAGTCAGATCTGAACTCCTGGGAGTCCATGGAATATCCTATCGGCGCGATATGAGTTTTCTAGAAAAGATCTCGTATACGACTGCCAATGAGTATAGCATGTCGCGCCGTCTAAAACAGGTTGAAGACGTTTCTGATACAAAACGCGTTTTATAATTTAGAAGATTTTTTCGAATGCTATATTAATAATAAGTGAGTAGTAAAAACAGATTAAAGAAAACAAGCTTTTATTATAATAAAATGCTCTGTCCTAAGCCCACACTGGGTGCAACAGCCATGTCATAGTGGAACTTAGAACGGGCTATAATAATTGAATGCTATACAGAATTTCGTTTCTGTGCCGTTGACCGTCGAGGAGTGTTCATGTCGGGAGTCAATCCTGGGTGCAGCAGCCATGTCATGGGGAATTTTAAAACGGGCCATCATAATTGAATACCCATACAAAATTGTGTGTCCGTGCCGTTGACCGTAAGAGAGTAGCCTCGCCGGAAGCCGATTCTGGGTGTAGAATCAGGTCATGCTCACCATAAAAATGCATTGTCATCGGAACTGGACCAACATCTAAAATTACAACTTCATAGGATAAAAGGAAGTGGTTCTAATTCAGTTTGCAAGATTTGACTTTAACAAACTAACATACGAACATACTAACAAACATCGCAAGGCAAATAAAACCTTATAATTCGCTAGTTATAAAAGACGCCCTGTTTTGCAATTTGTATTCATCATAGTATTATATGTATTGATTTTAGTTTTTGTAATCTTGACGTATATTGTATAATATGCATAAATGATTACAACTATGATTAAGCCTATGAGTATATACAAAAATCCGTTAGAATTAAATTTATATTGGTCTATTAAATACCTATTTGTCTATTCTGCTTTGATTGTATGGACAGAAAAAATATTTTTGCATTTTTATATACAGGCAACACAGCAAGGAAATGGCGTTTAGCCAGCGACCGCTTTCGAAGGCAAGACGCATCTGGTGTAATCAGAACACAATTCATTCCTCATCTGTAATTCTGTTGCGGCTGCTCGATGAAGTCCTCAAAAAGCAAACCGACATTTGCACATGCAATTGGCAATGATGCAATAACTCGGCGACAATTAATCGCTTGTTCCTACACAGCCATAACTTTATTATAACAGCGCCTATAAAGCGGACATTAAAACATGTAGGTCAAATAGTCGCAGCTGAAGTGTATTTTAGATCTCCAAAAGGCATTAATTCGGACGTATCTACCTACATTTGACTGTTTCTGTGAATATTGACTGTTCTTTAGTACTTTTGTATTACCATAATGGACGTAACAGGATCAATTTTATTCTAATATGTGCCAAGAGGTGTTGGCATTAAATATTGCACTATTTTCTTGACGAGGTGTCCAGTCATTTTGGCGGTTTGTGGACATCCGCCAAAGCTGTTTCTTTATTTAATTTTTAATTCACAGTAATTTACAGTAAAATGTACCATTAAAATATCATATAAAAAAAACAACAGCAAGTAAATTACAGCATGATAGGTCAAAAAACTGTCGTCAGTGACCCTATTTTACTATCAACTAACTTATAGGCTGTAGCCTGTTCCGAGGCCGACATTTAAACTGCTTATGAATATGTACCAACCTACATAATAACAACAAAAAAAACATAATAAATTTAAACAATTTATGTACAGTAATAGAAGTTATTATTAATCCTTAATAGCTAGACGATCCAAATAAAAATAACAGTTAACAATAGTCATAATAAATAAAAATGATATGAAAATGTATAGTAACATAATATTTAAATAGAGTATGATAATCGTACTTAATCACAAAATTTAAAACGAGATTAAAATGAGTAGATGTAGAAGTATTAAAATAAACATAAAAGTAAATAAATAAGTAGCTTTCCTAAAAAGTATTATAAAAACCTGCGATTTCATGAAATGTAAATAATACAGAAACGATATTTTAAAATATTATAATTTTGTTACCTCCATACATACATACACACCATACCATAAACAGTCATACTCAGTGCTCTATTATATTGGTCGTCTGTTTCTTGATAAAACAAAACAGATTAAAAAAAATGTTGTAACTGTATTGATAGCCTTGATTGATCCAGGATAGTGATAATAAATACTGAGGGTGATGAATGAGTAATATCGATACGTGGCGGTATTCTTACACAGTTTTACTTAGTATGCCCGCTCTACACGTTGACCAACATATGTGCCATTGCCTATGTCTCTCTCGCTCTTTCCCATACATTTTTCACACGTCACAGTGGTTAGCGATTTGGCTCAGCATTGGCCAACGTGTAGACCGGGCGTAACATAAGCATATATTTAAAACGGAAAAAGGTTAATGAGTTATTACATAAGTGCTGTTATTTGCCAATATCGCATGAAGAAGTCATTTGTAGAATGGTAATAAATCATCCATCTATCCCAGCACTAAGGATACGAAAGTATCTCATCCCATTATCTTTTTAGTCTCACCTAGACTCTGTAGACACAATTTTCAATTATACTTACTAAGCTCTAATAGTATTTACCAAACAGAGCATCGTTACATGCAAAATTTTACACGAACGTTCGGCACGATTTAATAACACCATACACAATACTTTCACCACAGAAGAAAGCGATATGCATCGTAGAATCACTCATTCAAACAGGTCCATCGATCTTGTTACGATTAATAATATTGTACAGAGATTTAAATATTTATTTATTTTTATATTTGATATCGTAAAAAATAGTGACATTTAAATTAAAAATAAAGCGACAAATTAGTTCATCCCGATCCTATGTAACCTGAGGCCCATCACACACCCAACTAGGCTTACGCCTGTGCCTAGATTTGCGTTTTACTACGTAATTTGGATTGCGACCTGACATTGGCTGACATAAAAATAGAATTTATGTAGAGATTAAGGAAAAATACAAACTTAATATATAAAATACAAACTTAATACATAATGTTTTAAAACTAATAATATAAATAACAGATATTTGACATGTTTCATATACAAAAATTTCCACTCCTAATTTTAAGGGCTAAATTTAAGTAATTGTTAATATTCTTTGCATTTTTATTATTTTGATCATAAATAATCAAACATATTTTTTTTAAATTTTCAATACAATTATAGTAAATTCATTGACGGAAGAATGGGAAGAAGAAGAGGTATGATATTTTTATAATTAAAAATTTCAGCCAAATTTCAGCTCAATCGGATTAAGCGTTTGGATGATATCGTCGGTTGGTGGGCCGGGAAAGTAAAAATAAGTTTAATAAATTAACTATGTAGATACAAATGGTTTTTTGCTTTTGCGTATTGGCTGGATGCGGGCAACCAAGGAGCTTGGAGCTAATAGGCCCTTACTGAGTCGGCCACGAAGACCTATTTGTTCGTGGTCGGTTACACTCACGGGTCAACACCCATCCGGCGGCCTCCACGCATGAAGCGCGAGCCCGGGTAGGACTCTGGCCTTAAGGCTAGTTTCCCCTAGGAGTCAACTTTCTGGCGCCCCTGGATGGTCTGCGCACCGTGCCGCGTAAGCCAATCGATTGTGCATTCTGACTAACAGTCGGGGGGGGGGGGGGGCTGGAAACAGTACGGTTTCCTATAGAGCGGGGGTGGTTGCTGACCTTACGGCGACTGCTCTTGAAACGACCATCGGCTACCCGATTCCGGGTGAAGAGCCGGGCAAAGGATGCCGTAGTTTGCGATAGATTCGGTTGACACCATGTTACCGCTACGTAAGGGAGAGGACCGGGCAAGCGACCTCGAACTCGTAACCAGTCGAGAGACCGGAGTAATCTGGTCGCAACTGGAAGTAAAGGCGTGAGTGTAAGCCCGCTGGGTAACATACCTGGCCATCTCGCGGATAAGGCGTTGGCCTCTTACGGGCATGTGGTGGAGCTTGACGGTGGACTGTTTTTGTCCTAAATCTTCTGCGCTTACCTCACGGGAGATAGAAAGATCAAATTTCGTTAAAACTTCCTGAGGTGACGGGTTCGCCCGTTGTAGTTGACAGATTTAGTAGTTGGTGGATTATCTAATGGTTCTCGTGCAGTTGGGCCACTAAGACCCGCTCGTTAACTTGGGTCAGCTCAACTCACAGTTCAGCCCCCATCTGGTAGCCTCCTTGTAGAAGGCCGATACTGGTAAGGACTCTGTTTTCCCTGCCACGGCAGGTGGATCAGTTACCCGAGATGATGTCCTTTAGGCGCTGTTGGGCGGTTTGCGCATCGTTCGGCGTCAGCCAACCGACTGGGCGAATAACCCGGGGTGGGAAGTCTGGAAATGCTCTTACACGTTTCTTAAGCAGCGGAGGTGGATGTTGACCTGATGTCACCAACTCTTGAAACGACCCGTTGACAACCCGGTCCGCGATAAATAACTGAATTACCGCTAACATCAGGCAGAGGCCGCACAAGCGACTTCGGACCAGTGACTAAACGTGTGGACGAATTAATCCGGCAAAATTTAACAGTGAGGGCGCGAGTCTGCCGGTTGGGTCAACTTCCCAGTGCCACGCGGTAAGGCGTTGGACTCTCACGAGCAAGTTGGCGTAGCTAGTCAGTCGGTGGACTGTTTCGTCCCCAAGTCTCTACGTTCACTCCAGGTTGAAAGAACGATCAATATCGTTATACCTTCCTAGGGTGACGGGTTCGCCCTGGATCATCTCGGTCTACGTAAGTGTGATTACCTATCCATATATAGCTCACAGTTAAACTAGTTGCTAATACGCCAAAATAGAAATGTTCATATACTCGCACTCTATCGTTTTCTCCCCTATCTCCGCGAGCTTTTCGAACTATAGACTTCCCACAATTTACGAAAAATTCCCTACATATTGATTTCAACTCCTACTCTTTCAGTGTCCATGGTGCAAGATCCTGAAACGATCCTCCCTCAAAAACATATACACAAATACACATATTTATTCATACATCGTATCTTTATTTTCTCAACGCGCTTATGTATCTGTAATTATGCTAGTTGTGAGATATTACCATGTGGCAATAAGCACACCTTTTTGTAATTTAATTTTACCTGCAAATAAAGAATTTATTATTAGAAATATTATTCGGAAACTCCTACATAGAGAGAGAAGATCAATTGGTAGGATTAAATTTTGATGGATGGATATTGTAGGAAAAGATCTTAAGAAACTATAAAGAGACGATGGCTTAGTTAGAAGAAAGGGTGACTGATCGAGCGACGTGGAGTTGTACTATAATACAACCAAAGATTAACGAATAAGTAAGTAGGTAAGAAAGTCTAGAATACAATTATGTCTACAATTATGAAAGTCTAGAATACTTTTTATATAAAAAATAAAATCACTTTTTCAGGATCGATGTCAAATTAATTGCGTCAATAAGCAATTAATCTGCTATAGTTGGCAACGTCGTTTAATCAAAACCTCACGGACGTATAATATACTCGATATCACTTTTATCTCCCTTCGATTTAACGATTTCGCTATAAATTATACATATTTTATTAATATAAACGACGTTGTCCGGTGCCATCCGGAGCTGGTCGCTCAAAACCAGTGTTGCTACATCTTCTGGCTATGCGTAAATATCTGAAATAACTTCACTTTTATTCGAATTTAATTCAAATAACTCTATTTTCTATGCAGCGTTTACACGCTTCTGCAATTAGCGGCAAATGACGACCTTCCGCCTGGCGCCAGCATATTTTGTATCGCCGTTTTACACTCTGTTTATCTTTATGCTTTATGTTTAGTGAAATTAAATTTATGCTGATTTGCGGTTAAGATGAATGTGATAAAATGGGAAAGCTGTTTTTCGTTGTGACTTATTGGTGGAATGCCTTAAATATTTCGGTTATGAATAACTTTAAATCGCTGCTTATTTCATCGTTACATTATTTCATTCGTCATAACTTCCTAATATATGAAAGTTATACTACCATTTGTTAATTTTTTAAAAATAGCTGTCCGCGAAACTTATTTCATGACCTTGTGATGTTTAAAAGTGTTTCATTTAAAACGCCAAAAATATCATATTTTAAAAAAATCCTTGCAAATTTAGTTTAAAAACAAAAAATGGTCGACTTACAATCGTCGTAAGATCGTAACATTTGGTTTCTCGAAAGTTCATTTGTTGTAAAATAAATTTCGTGATGAAAATATAAATCAATTAATGCTCCATTGGTGAAATGTCTTTAGGTTAACCAGCTATTATTTGATTAATTAATACGAAATATTTGGCAATTACAGTTTTCCTACTACCAAGGCTAAAAAAAGAGTAATTCATTATATCAATTTCAAGCATAATAAATATATTTTGCTTAACACTAGAAAGCCATCTGCATCGCATCGCTACACAATATCAACACAATAGAAAAAAATACGATTCAAAAAATCTTTATTGATTAAAAATATTTGTTTCCAACGGCGGGACTTATTGCATAGGAATTTCTTACAGCCAACCGATATTTTTTTAGATACAGTTCTGCTAAGGGCAGTAAAGAGAACAAGAATTATTAGGTAGAATCTATATAAGAAAAATAAACTGCTGTTCGTTGGTAACCGCATATTAGGTTTAACGGCTGAACCGATTTGGCTAATATATTTTTAAAAATGTTTATAATAGTCAAAATAAGGTCCTAAACGAAAGAAAAAAAATAAAAAATTGTCTAGAAATTGGAAAATTCGGGAAAAACTGACAGTGCTTTTTTATTCGACTCACGATTCGAACGATGCGAATCCGTAATTCTATTTTTGAATAGGTTGAATATTTTTGTTTTGATCGCTATGCTCTTGGGATAGCATAGCGATCAAAATATTCAATCGAATGTATTCAAATGAAATAAAAACATGGAAGAGCTTGACAAAAATTCGAAAAGGGGGTTGGGGGTGGGGTGGAGTCTGTGGAGGGGGGGTTTGAGGGTGGGAGTTTGGAGGGGGTTGGTGGAAGTTAGGGGTGTGTATTTTGGTAGGGGGGGGGGGGTTGGTGGGAGTTAGAGGTGAGGTTTGTGGTTCAGCGTGGGGGGGGGGTTGTCTCGAGGGGAGGGGGGGTTGTCTGATTGCCGGGAGGGTCATGGTTGACACAACCGATTTTTCACTTTGTTTACATATTCCAACAGATTTTCACAAATTCACAAAACGATCACAAACAAATTTATTGACATTTGGATAGGACGTCTGTCGGGTCAGCTAGTATAAAATAAAATCATGAATCCATTAAGTCTGGTCAAGAAGAGCGATTGTGAATGGCATATGGGGGATTGGATTATCTTTGTTGGGATAGATAGTGATTTTTCAACGACCTTTGAAAAGTGAAAAGTGATGTAGTACATTTTACCGTTTCAAAGACGGGCTGCACGAATGGCGAAAGAGTGACTGAAGGATGTAGAATTGCGTCTAGGTATGTTAATTGTATTATCTTGACATGGCCGGAGTGGGAGATGACTACTTAAAGGAACGAACATTTGTTTTAGGTAAGGAGTTGTTGTCCACGATAGATTCGGTAGACACCGAGTCACCGCTACGCAAGGAAGAGGTCCGCGTAGGCAACCTCGAACCCCTTAACCAGTCGGGAGGCGGAGAAATCTGGCCGTAACTGGGCGCGAGTGTCGACCTGTTGGGTGCACACCTGGTTTCTCGCGTTTAAGGCGTTGGTCTCTTTCGGGCTAGTGGCCTAACTAGACAGTGGACTGTTTCGTATCTAAGTCTTCTACGTTCACCTCACGGGAGACACGACGAATAAATATCGTTAAAACTTCCTGTGGTGACGGATTCGCCCGTTGTAGTTGACGCTTCCAAGTGTTTGCTTTTCCTGGCTTAGTAACGCTAAACAGCCGATCTAATCCAAAATCCGCCAATTTAAAACCCCATTCTTCGTTCCGTCTTTGTTCCATCTTGATTCTTTTCGCCATCTTGGCGGTATGTAGTATCATCGGCAAATCTAAATGATTTTAAAATAGCAAGTTTGAAATGCGCAGATTGATTCATTTAACTGTAGGTAGACAAATATTACCGAGCAATTAAGTTGTAAGAAATGACTGTGTGACGAAACTGATTGCGTTCTGTTCTACGTGAAGCCATTTATTGAGATAAATCTTCGCCGAGGCAGTGGCATGTCGAGCGCGGGCATGAATAATGCCACCGCGGGCTGTATTTTCACTTATCTGTCATCATTTACAACGGTCATTTTGCATGATAATTCCATGATGCATTTGAATATTATCTTTTAAAAATTGTTTATTTCGGATTAGGAATTAGAAGTGATGAACAAACCTACAAACAAGCACGTGGTTCATTTAGGATTTTTTTCTCACTTATGGTTGAAGGCTTTAGAATGAGTGGGAGCAGTGATTTGTTTTGTGAAGATTTAAAATGCAATGTAAATTTAGATATAAACTCCATTCAGGGAATCGACAGAGTAGCAGGTTCCGGCGATACGCGTTATCTCTTTCCTTCTAGCAAGAAAATCGACAAAATTCACGTACTTGAAGGGATTGACGTGCTGTCGTTATTTTTTGTGTCGTCTCCGTCATGTTTGTAAGTACGCGAAATCCCTAACATCGCTAAGTTGGAAATCGAGTAAAAAGAAGTGAAGCGATACACGTTGAATGAAATACAGAAAAATAGTAATGATACCATAGTTCTCGAATACATCAAAACATACAAAAAGACATACAAAAAAGTAGTATGGTTTGCTAAGCAGAAATACTTAAAATACACTATAGATAATTCCGATAATAAAGTCAAGGCTGCCTGGAATATTATTAAAAAAGAATGTACACGGAACCAAACAGGTAATCATTGCGTACGCCTCAACGTCAATGGCAGTAGTATAGATGATGCGACAACGGTTGCAGAACTTTTTAATGACTATTTCAGCTCTATACCCTTAAATACCAGCTGCCAGAATAAGGGAAATCACTCAGCTTTAGGCCTGCTTGAGGACTATCGTAAA
Source organism: Micropterix aruncella (assembly GCA_944548615.1). NCBI lineage: Eukaryota > Metazoa > Arthropoda > Insecta > Lepidoptera > Micropterigidae > Micropterix > Micropterix aruncella. Next base: position 9,988,164 of record OX155954.1, on the reverse strand, counting down.
AAAAATCCAAATTCATTGTTATTCTCCCCCACCAATTCTTCCGAAATAATTAAAGTTGCTAAATCACTTAAAATGAAAAATTCAACAGACCTATGGAATATATCCACCAAAATCCTAAAGAGTTCTGTAACCGTAATCTCGCACAATCTATCTTTTATCTTTAATCGATGCATGGAACATGGATTCTTTCCCACCGAAATGAAGATGGCCAAAGTAGTGCCGATATTTAAAAAAGGTTGCCCAGAAAACAGAGATAATTATCGACCCATATCTCTTTTACCAGTTTTCAGCAAAATTTTTGAAAAATTACTTCTTATCCGACTTGTTAATTTCTTTGCTGAAAACCAAATCCTGTCTAAAAAACAATTTGGATTTCAAAAAAATCTCTCTACGCAAGATGCAATCGCCAGTCTAATTAAAAAAACACTACTTGGGCTAGACAATATGAAAAAAACCGTAGGCATTTTCTGTGACCTCTCTAAGGCTTTTGATTGCGTAGACCACTCAATTCTACTTGAAAAATTGGAACACTACGGCATTAGGAATAAGGAACTGCAACTCATGGAATCTTATTTGCAAGAACGCACTCAGATTACGCAAGTCGAAAATAGCAAGAGCGCGCCACAGAATATCCGCAAAGGTGTTCCTCAAGGATCGATACTTGGACCTTTTCTCTTCCTCGTCTATATTAATGACATCCCAGAGTGCCTGAAATCCGTGGATGATGAAATCATTTTATTCGCCGATGATACTTCACTTCTTTTTAGCGATAAAAATAAAGACACTTTGGCCCAAAGAATAAAAGAAACAATAGATAGGCTTAGTGGTTCCAAGTTAATAAATTGTCACTTAACGTAAATAAATCAAAATCAATATGCTTCTCTTTGCGGCCGTCTGATTATAATGAAATAGACGTATACTTTGGGTCTGACCAACTAGAAAATGTCTCCTCCACGAAATTTCTCGGTTTAGAAATTGATCAAAAATTACAATGGTCTGATCACTTAAATGATCTCAGTAAAAAATTGTGCAGTGCCATATTCGCCATTAGAAAGATAAGAAGTTTATGCGGTTTTGAAGCAGCTAAATCCGTCTATTTTGCATATTTCCACTCTCTAATAACGTATGGCCTACTGTTTTGGGGAATGGCACCAAACTCAAAAAGAATTTTTCTCCTCCAGAAAAGAGCGGTACGCAGTTTATATAGAGTCTCACCGAGAAGTTCTTGTAAGCCGCTATTTGTAAAATCAGGAATAATGACTCTATTTTCTTCTTACATCTACCAAAATATTATGTACGCTCGTAGACACCTAACAGAAGCTCCGGTGAATAGTGATTTTCATCATCACGATACGAGGAATAAATCCAATCTCCACATAAACCGACAGCGACTTAGCAAAGTGCGATACAGTTTTATTCATCAAAATTTGTCGTTCTATAATAAGATTCCAGAGCAAATGAAAAGCCTCGGAGAGGTCCAATTTAAAAAGATAATCATAAATAATTTGGTAAGAAACCCAATTTATGGTATAAGGGAGTTTGAAAATTCTGAGTCTATTTTCCATGTTGATGATTAATGAAATGCGTAAAGTTTTAAACATAACGGTATTATGATAGCTGACATTCTAATTCTCATATAATTTATTAAACATCTATTCATTTTAAAAAAAAATACGAAAGCATTATTGCTGGATTGACAATAAAATATATATTTTTTGATTATTCTACATAGAATTTGCATTTCTATTTTAATATATTATTCTCCTTGACTCTTAAATCACATTAGTATATTTTGATTATTTGTATATAGGTAATATTGAATATAATATTACAGCGATGACAACTATCACGATAGTTATGTTTTTAATAATTAAATTTTTAGCATTTAATTTTGTGACGCATCCAAGTGTAGGAATGCCTATCTACTGGAGTAGTTGATTGTATTGTATTGTATTGTATTGTTCTTCCTTTATCAAATAGCAAGGCGAATAGAGTTACGCTGGCGAGCGGGTTTGTCTTTATGATGATGACATTTTCGTCATTTTGAAATGAGGCCACCAGAACCAGAGTGGCCCAAGTGACATTTTGGTGATTATGAGTTTATTGCAAAATTTCATATTAAAAAATATTATTTACGATTCCAGAATCGCCCAAAATTGATATCTTCAAGAAATCATCAAAATATAAACTATGTGCCATACTACTTTTTTTTGCTATGTTCACTTAAGAATTCCATTTAACTATTTTGGCCCATATCCACAAAAAATATTTTTATATTTTGGCCACTCTGGATCTGGTGGCCTCAAATCATCTGTAAGGGAGAAAAGTCGAATTTTGATTTAAAATCGCCCCGGAGCGACTTACCTAACCGCTCTTTTGGCCTCGGGTATGCAGTCTGCCTTATCCAAAATATATAGATCAATAGAAAGTACTCCCTCAGTTACATTGTCGACTCTCCAAATGAACTATATAATAATATATTTTTTATCCATAACATATAGTTAATTAATTACTAACTATTGATTAAAACTAGTACTGGAGTAGAAATAGGTTAAGTGCTTAACTAATCAGGCCCATATGGATTATACTGCCTCGCTAGGCTTAGGCCTCTGTCGAGGCAGTAGTCTAGTAATGTTTGTCTAAATGCAGCCGTGTATTAAAAAATATATAGTATAGATAATATAATAGTAATATAAGAGTAATATTATATTTATATGTAATAATATTATTATATATTTTTAATGATAATTATATCGCAAATAAGGTATTATAGATGTGATATTAATAATGAAATAGCATTATAGGTACTAATGTATTGGGGTGCCTCCACTGGACGGGCATTCCCTTTATTAGGTGAATCAGTACTGTGAAGCAAGCAACTTTTAACAACAAACACTGGAAAAAAAAACAATTTTTAAAAAAATATATATATTTGGTTTTTGTTTTTGAATGTGTAAATTTGAAGAAATCGACTGAGAAAGCGATTTCTTGGTTTGAGAAGCGTTTGCGAAATCGAGGTTTGAGAAGCATTTGAGCGCGCTGCGCCATCAAGAGGTAGGTAATATAGCGCAAATAAACAATATTAGCGATATTTTACCCACCGCCAGATAGAGCATCGTGATCACAGCTTTTCCCACTATCTAAAAATAATAATGATAATAATAATAATAATATCATTTAATATCGACAATTTTTATATATAACTCTTCCATCATGCAATAGCGGTTGAAATAATGATTTTGCCGAAGACTTACACGTATTTTTAATTTCAGATGGCAGCCGTGCTCAGTGCCAAAATGAAGGCGAAAAGGTGGAGGTCGACGACATTGACGACATGAGCTGCTTCCACTGCTTATGTAAGGTAAATTCTTTTTCATATTAACTTTGAGACTCAAAACCTTGCTCTGTTTACCATGTATACATACACATGATGTAAATGCAGTATATGAGGGTCGATTTATCTGGAGTAGGCAAGTGTTGCACATCACTATATCGGGGTCACCACGTTCACCATGTAATTATACACACCGCTGTAAAGCCTTCGTACGGTAATTTACTCGATATAACCGCACTAGAGTATATTGAATTCTGGGTGAATATGGAGTGATGTAATTGTTTGGAATATATTTCAAGACGTAGAGAGATGCCAAATAACAACATAGATATATGAAGGGTTACGGGAGAAAACGATAAATGAACACTTTTTAAAATTGTTGATAATTCCGTTTTAAAAATTTACTAACCTAAAATGTGACGTTTTAGCCAAGGTTTATTTGATAAGCAATAAAATATAGTTTGTATGTAAACCAAACATAGTTGAATTTCTAAAAATAAACACATTCTACCTAAATTTATATATACCTCAGAAATGACATGACCCTTCGGCTACGTAGCGACCAAATTTGGTTGCACATCAGAACACCGTTTACTACGTAACAACCAATATTAGCGGCTTGCTCCCGGAGCGCACAATAATATTATTTTCTAATTCGAACGCATCCTAAAAGCCATACCAGATATCTCATTATTACCATATATATATAGACGGCCTCTAGAATAATTTCGCGCGTCATTTTGCGGATATTTCTAGTAAAAATCCATTGTCAAACGTCGTAATTTTTTTCGAGAAATCATCAAAATTTTTATTGGTTTTTATGTGTTAATATCTAAATATTTTGTACGTAAATAAGCAAAAAGAAATATTACCTTTGATAGAGAATCTAATAAAGATCACGATAGCATTTACAATTTCTAAATAGGGTTCCGTATTTTTCCGTAAGACAAGTACAAGTTAGAAATGCCGAGTTTTTTCACTTTTTCAATTTTTTATATTTATTCATAATTATCTCATTGTTTTACAAAATAACATTTCAATATTTTATATACGTAATTTCAATGCGATTATTGCACAGTTATTATTTTTATGGTTGCTATAGTAGTTTCATAGTTATAGTACTTTTTGTCGAGCGCGGCGATATTGCAAGAAATTCCAATAAATTGCCGCGGTCTGCCATGAAATTATGCCGCTACTCGAAGGCGTAATCGTTTTCCTCCGTAACCCTTCATATTTGTTCACAGCACCTGAATACTAATGATTGTGTTGTTGATAATGTACTATTATATCAATCCATCCAGGAAAAACAATAGTATTTCATGAACATCCCAACGGTTATTGAATTAACTTGTCACTCAGTATGGTAGTATTTTTTCCTTTTAGGTACTATCCGGTCGTAGATTCATAGCGCGGCGGAAGAGTTAAGATTTTGATTTACTGCCATAAATTTCATGACTGTCTATAAAATAAGTATTTTCAATTTCAAAGAACAATCACGGAATAGAAGTATCTACGTTATGTATCTTCTTTAGAGAAATAAAATAAAAAATCTCTTTATTGCCCCAGTATAGATGTGTAGTTTTATAGATGTTTAGTTCTAGCGTAGTGGAGATAATAATTTTAATTTTAGTGTGAGTTAGTTAAAGTGAATAATTTATTTTCATTATATGCCCTCATTTGGCCCTATGCTTATTTATTGGTTATACAGATAATGTTGATTATTTATGTGATTCGAGGAAAGTATGTTTAGAAACATTTTACCGTACGTACCTAATAGTTATAACTATTCAATTAATGTAACATGCGGTCATTAATTTAATGATATAAAATAAGGTGTATTCGCGATTGCACGACACCCTTTTAAGGGGTATATATCTTCGTATGTAAAACCTTACTATGAGAAATGAAACATTTGTTTTTCTCTTCATAACATAAAAAATAGGTTATTTTCAGAAAAAAAAGTAAAAATTAAAAAATAAACTATTTTTCATTTTTCATGTTAGTTTCACATAAAGAGCTGCCTCTTGAAAGGTTTGTCGTGCAGTCGCGTATTCCTCGCATCTGAGGAACCTCTAGCATTTTGAGTAACTTGTATATCTCAGACTTTAGACTTTATCTTTATATTCTTTATATCGAGATAGGATACAGTAAAGGTGTGTTTACATCGCCATCTATAGTGCATCGCCACACTGCCATACTACGAACGTTGCCATATTGAACATAAGACAAAATTAATCAAGGTTTGGAACTATTTTGCCATCTACACGTTCCGTTTTGTGCTAAAATCTTTACTGCCAAAACGTTCTATGGCATTGAGCAATAGAATACCCTATATAATCAATGGCCGTAGATTCCCTGTCATTAAGATTGGGGTTTTACTAAGGCGCTATGTTTTCACGGTTGAGTGGCAATTGCGAGACATAAGACTACATATACTAGTGCATGCGCGAGTACTCGAGTTGTCTGCAGACGTAATCAAATAGCCGACTCAAGATAAATTTAACGGAATAGCAAACCGCTTGTCCTTCCATCGAACAAGCAACACGTTGTCGCGCTGACCGCAAAGGACATCTATTTCACTACATACCTACCGCCATTTCCGTGAGCTCGACCACGCTTACAAGCTTAAAACGCCATCCTTAGTTACAATCAGAATTGATGCGTGTCTTGAATTTTCTTCTTTTTGATAGGCATCTCATCTGGAAATCCCATCTCTTTGGATGTCCCGTCTGGATATCACTTTCGCATTTTTTTTCCTTTGGACTCATTTTTAACCATTCAATTTTAAAATGTTTTATTGCCACAATTCAATCAATTCAAAATATATTTTGAAATAGTAATATAGAGCAGACTACAGATATTTATATTCAAAGTATTTTATTAAATATTCGTTAAAAGAATACGTGGCATTTAATTAAAGAGTAACCTTTTAAAAATACATTTCAAAACCATATTAACTAAACAAAAGAATATCGAGCCGCAGTTAATAGGTTTTTTTTCGTTGGATTTTGACTTGGTTTTTGCTGACCGAGTTTGATCATATTGGGTAAGATCAATTTCAATTTATTTATTTCCAAAAAATCTTAACAGATTGCAGAAACGTAATATCTAGGTACATTTAAATTACAGTATTCGTCCGTTTTTACAATGTCCAAATATATCACCAGGTACATACAGTTCAAAGTTCCTCATTATTGCTTTTATGATATATCGATTTGCAACATGTAAATACTGGCGATAAACAAAAACCATTATTAAGACTTACTTGCGAATACCACAATTTAAAACAATCAATAAAATAATCAAAAAAATATAGAAAATCTAAAATAGTCAAAATAATTAAAAAATGCTACTTAAAATTGTCAAATAAAAATTGCCAAAAATTTTAAAAATCACCTAAAATTAACAAATTCTTCCATCGAATAAAATGCTTTTTCTAATAAGAATTCTTTTAGTATTTTTTTAAATAGAATTCCATTTGAATTGTTTTTAAACTTTCCGGTAGCCTGTTAAAGTAATATGGACCGGAGTATTCGTGTCTTGCCTTGCTGTGTTTTTAGTTTAGTACATGGTATAAACAAAATATTTCTCGTATTTTTGGTATGTGTATCTGTTTTTTTTTTAATAATTTGTTTCTTTATTCTTGAGAAGATAGTAATAAACTCAAGAGATAGAGTGAGTTTATAGTGAGGATTCTTAGCCTTTTAAAAACGCGTCAACACGACTCTTCTCGTTTCAACTATACAATTATTCGTACTGCTCTCTTTCGGGGTTTAAATATGGGTTCCCTATGACAAGCATAACAATTTCCCCAGATTGTAATGGCATAGCTTAGGATAGCTCAATGTAGCTGAAGCATAGCTCAATGTAGCTGAAGTAAACATTTCCTGTTTGCAATTCATCCAACGACCTTCTTACAATTTTCAAAGCATAACATGCCCGACTTAACCTACTTTGATATTTTAACAGTGGAAGTTCGATTTTAAAAGTTCGTCGACATGAAAGCCTAAAAATCTAGTACAAGGAGTTTGAGAAATGGCAGTGTTATTTATCGAAATTATTATTGGCGAATCACGATTCCGATTTCGGGGATTTGTAAAATGTATGAAGTCACTTTTAAATGCATTTAGTGTAAGGGTGTTGCTCTCAAACCAACTATTAAGTTTACATAGATTACTATTAGCGTTAAGCAATAATTCTTCCATATCTTTACCGGTAACAATTAAAGTAGCGTCGTCGGCAAACATCGTTACATTTATATCTGTGAAATACATTGGTAAATCATTTACATGCACTAAACATAGAATAGGGCCCAAATGGAACCCCGCGGGACTCCAAGTTAATTAGTTAAAGGGATCGAACAGTGGTTCGTAATATTTTGATTTTGACAGTGCGTTCCACGATTTCCATTTGCATTTCCACGATTTGCGTTCTATTTTTTAAATATGAATCAAACCATTTTAAGCAGTCTCATCTAACTTCATAATGATTTAGTTTGTTTAGTAAAATATCATGCCTAACGCAATCAACTTCCTTACTCAAATCGCAAAAAAATGCCTAAGGTTGGCAAAAAATGGCAATTAGTTTGTCATTTACATAAGATACGAAATCCTCGATAGCTTTAGTAGTGGACTTGTTTCGTCTATATCCAAATTATCTATCACTAAGAATATTCTTTGCATCAAAAATGGAATTCAAACTGCAAATTAGACTGTATATAAAATGATTCTGTATACCGTCCGAATATCTATCGGTAATCCAGTTTCACAAAGGTAGGTACATTCCATAAAATGAATATTCGTATTATTATATGCTTGGCTTCTATAATATTCTATAATATAGCATTAAATCTACTTCTAGATTTTCAAATTCATATTTTATTTAAAAAATGCACTATGGTTCAACCATATGTTTAAATTTATTCTTCAGGACTTTATGCTTAAGAAGTTTTACCTACAGGCTTTTGGATATGAATTTATTTTTCAGATTTGACATTGACACCGAAATCAACGTTGAAAGATCTTGATTATGGCAAAGGCCTTTATTAACGTCTTTTATTTGCGTACCCCGTATACGATTGGCAAACGTACAGAAAAGCTACTTATCCTTAGCATTAAAATCTATAATCTACTCCCTACCACTGTTAAACTGCTGGAGGATGTAAAATTAATAAAAAAAACATCAAGGACATGCTGATAGGCCACCCTATCTGGAATTTGAGGGCCATGACTTTTCTAATATTCTGCCCATTTAAATGACTTGAAAAAGTAGAGCCTTATTTTCTGGTTATTTTATTTGGTCTTATATTTGTACCTTTAGTTTCTAAGTTCATGGCGTAGCTTTAATTTCATTATTTAACATTTTACTAGCAACTTGAATATTACGATGACTAACCTTTACTACGTTTCTATACAATTTATTGACTATTTCAATTATTAGGCTTATATTTTGATTACTTATATTTATATTTTGACAATTTAGTAGTTTATTATTGACTATCTATGTATATTAAGTAAAGAGTAGTAACGAGACTTAATACCTTACACAATTATTTTGATACGTCTAAGAGCCGTTCTTAGCCGTCAATTGGACACGATGAAAATCTAATGTAACTAGTACGAGTTCATATGAGAAAAGCTTGGGAAATGTAATAATGTCAACGATAGGATCGTGTGGATTGCTGTAGATCAATAAATCTCCTTCGTTTCACAACAGTGTATATCTCGAGTAATTACATGCACGAGCTTATTTTGTCATCGATGATTATAAATTATTAAACATCGTCGATAGTGAGGGCTGGGTTTGCCTGTCTCAATGGCTTTTCAGGAAGCCGAAGAACGGTAGTCAAGAGACGACAGACTTTCAATTACCATCGAGCCCCAATCGCCTCAATAACTATAATTATACCTTTCGGAGTGTAATTTCCGACAAGGGGCAATTTCGCGTGTACGAACCCGCTGTAATTATTAATTCGCTCAGTAAGGGCCACAACATGCGCCATGCGGTGCAATTTTAACAGAAAGCTGTTGTGATGTACCTAGTGGATATCTGCAATTTTAATACTTATTGGCCATAATCGCCGGAACAATCTCCTAGGTTACAGAGCTTGTTATTAAAGTTACTGAATCTAATTTCCCTGCAACGGCGCCATAGCCTCGAGCCCTGCCCATGGAGATTTTAGGCTAGTCACTAGGGAGTTTTAACAAAAACATATTGTTTTTCTTTTGGGTAAATTTGAAAGATGTGACTGATAAATAAAAGTTTCACAAGCGTTGAGCGCGCCGCGCTATCTAGCAAAAGGTAAAATATAGCGAATAAACAATATTCACGATATTTTACCTATGACTAGATGACGCAACGCGCTCAACCCCTTTTTATAATATTTTTCAAAACATTAAACTTTTCACATTTTAAAGCAATATTTATTTGTGTTTTTTTCCAATGTTTTTATTATTAAAACTTGCAATTTTGCTTGTACTGATTCACCCACTTCAAGGATATCACTATTTAAAAAATCACCCTGTATAGAGGTTATTTGCTATTCAAATAACCATATATGTCATCATCATCATCATCATCATTTATTCATTCCATAAAAGCATTTCACAATACTGAGGAACATGTCAAATTTTACAATCATAATTTACCGGATGATAAAACCGCTTTGATTAATTAAAAGGAAAAAAAAATAATTGTAATCAGAGGTGATTACTTAAAAATAGTCAAATTTACAAAATAATCAATAATCTAACAAATAACAATCAATACCATTAAAAGAAAAATTCTGAAACATGCGTAATTAAAAACAATGTCAATAAAATCTAAAACTTAGTTCGAAAGTATAGTCATAATATGGTTATTTATAATCAAGCAATTGTGGACGCAATATCATAAAAGTCGTCCAGTTTGTAAAGGGCATGTTTGACTAACTGATTTTTCAAGCAGATTTTATATGCTGCCTTCTCAAGTCTTTTCGTTGATGATGGCAAAGCATTGAACAATTTAAAACTTATATATAAAAATGTTTTTTGATATTTAGTCAAGCGTACTTTAGGCAATAACACATTGTTCTTATGTCGCATTATGGCTATGCCGAGTGGAGTGAAGCTCGCAATTTAAAACATTCTCTTTGGCGTATAAAAGGCACTGATATATGTACGTAGACGACATGGTAAGGATACCAGCTTTAATAAAAAAAAGGGGCGCAATGTGTTTCTCTGCTTACACCAAAAATTGTCCTAACGGCTTGCTTTTGTAGCACAAAAACGCGTTGGGTATCGGTTGCATTACCCCATAGTAGTATCGCATAAGACATCTATGAATGGAAGGAGGAGTGATATACACTGATCGCTGCACGTTCGCCAGCCAGAAATTTCACCTTTCTTATAGCATAGACTGCCGATGACAAAGTTGCACACAAATTATCGATATGTTGATTCCAGTTTAAATTTTCATCTAAAGTGATCCCTAAGAATTTAGTATTTCTGACAATATTTATATTTTCTGATTCCATTTTAATCGTAATATTTTTGTCACTCTTTTTAGTAGTTGAAAATTTCATCGCTACCGTTTTTGATGGGTTTATGAAAAGTTGTTTTTTTTCAAACCAAGTATTAGCCACAAGAAGCTGCTCGTTTATCAGCTTTTCCAAGACCTGGGTGTTTTATTTTCAAAAAAGAAGCTGGTGTCATCGGCGTATAGAAGCGTCTTTACTGGCGGCGTAATTGTCCTATCGATATCATTAATAAAAATAATAAATAGTAGTGGTCCAAGTATAGAGCCCTGAGGTACCCCGCGTGAAATTAATTTTGGCAATGACTTAGCATTGTTTATTTCCACAATTTGGTATCTCCTATTTAGATATGATGTGATCAGGCTATGAGCTCTACCGCGGATACCATACCTCTCTAGTTTATCTAGAAGAATCTGGTGATTCACACAGTGGAAGGCCTTCGATAGATCGCCAAAAACGGTAGTTACCAAAAAACTGTAGTTATCCAATGGTTAAAGGTTTAGTAAAAGGTATCTCTCTTTTTTATATGTATCAATGCCATTTTTAAATAAAAAAAACTTAAAAAGTTACATTGTAGTTCTAGATCATTTGTTGTTTGTGCTAATTATATGTTTTCACTTTATAAAAATTTTTAACAATTTTTTTTTGGAAAGAAACACATATAGTGAGAGGTGAGAAAGGGGGAGTCACAGTAAATAAATAAATTTAAGTGAGTACACATAATGCAATACAGTTATAAATACATGTTATTTAAATATACTCATAATACATATTATTATAATTATATTTCAATTACATAAATCTGCATTCTACACCAATATTCATTACTATAATAACATTTAAAACGTTGTTTTTCCTCGTAAAACTAACAACAGCACTTTTCGCAGCATTCGCAGCATTCAGTCTGCGCAAGATTACAAAAGTGTTAATCGTCATTTATGTCATGTATGTAAAGTGTAAATAGCAGGGGTCCTAACAGGCTGTCCTGTGGTACTCCCAAAGATATACTTGCCAGTCAGACAGAAATCCTCCAATTGCCATACGCTGGCAACGTTTTCATTTATAAAACGCGAACCGATGTAGCAGATCACCATTTTTAGGAAATGGTCAATAATGTGGTACATAATATACATCATGGATAACATAAGATTATTGACATATCTGTTATTCTTGGATATGATTAATTTTCCATTTTCCTGTTCTTAATCCTATTCAAAATAGAAAACCGACCTAATCCTAATGGTTTCAGTCAACGATTCCATGTAACTACCATTTTGATTCAAATTATTATTATTTTATTTTTACATTAAATTTCCACAAGTTTATATAGAAGAAGAATGACATTCAATTTTATTTAACAACATTATTTTGCGCAACAAAATGGCGCATATGAGGGGCTCTAACCCCCCTTCCCCCGGGCTTACTTTATCTAGTGGTTCTTTCCTCCACCCTTGTCGGAATCCTTCCTCCAATCCGTCCGTTATTTGTGGTTCACTGGACGCGGCTTCGATCACAAATCCGCCGCATTTCGGGTCATCGCGGCATCGCGGTCTCCCCCACTCGACACGGAAGCATAATTACGCGCCCGAAATCGAAATCGAAAATCCGCCCGCCTCTGGTAATATCGACATTACCCGAGCTAAGTCAGCATAGTAAATTTGATCTAGACTTTACCCGTAACTCCTTACCCGTTTTATTCCTCTCAATATTCAGCAATTTGTCCACAACGAGATTCGCGACGCTCCGGTTCCGTTCCGTAATGATAACCCATTTATATTATTTTCATTAGCATAATGATTTACTGGAAACAACGATTTTGACCGGATTCGATTTTATTACGGTCTTTTATTGCCTCAGCAGTGCGAGCGGTGGTTTTTATGGCTAGAAATTCACGTATAGCAGGCAACAACCAACGTACAAATGATTTAACCCTCCCCCCCCCCCCTTCCCCACCCGTCCTGGCACATAAATTATTCGACTTATTAATTATTGATAGGGCAATTAATACTAAACAGTGCGGGCGCCGGAGTCGTAGTCGTGACGAAGCTGATCGCCGACGAAAAACTCCATACTTCATAGATAAAAAAAAATGTGATAAATTATTATGATTCCTCGCTTGTGTGTTTTCATTATTTATTGTAGTTTGTTGTCATGTTCGTTCGATTAAGAATGTTGATATATTCAGTATATGCACGAATATATTTCCACTAGAACGCGTCCAGATATATAAGTGCACCGACAGCATGGTAATAGTCTGGAGGTAAAAGGAGCCGGAGCCGGACGCGCATTCGCCAATTTATTAATTAATTTAATTACCAGATTTACAAAGCATATTTATCTTAATAATATTCATATCCATTTATATTTATTACATTTATTCATTTAAAAAAAATATATAACACGGCCGATATGAGCATTAACATATTGCACTGCTGCCGCCCAAATTATTGCACAAGTGCCATATAGTATATTGCAACATATTGCAGGAGTGCCAGGATTGTTCCAAGATAGAGTAAGTTTCAATGTACGTATATTCGGCAAGTTAAAAAAATATAATGCAATAACGATTGAAAATACCTTATATTATATATATATATATACCTTATATATTATATATATATATATATATATATATATATATATGTGTATATATGTATATATATATATATATATATATATATATATATATATGTGTATATATGTATATATATATATATATATATATATATATATATATATATATATATATATATATATATATATATATATATATATATATATATATATATATATATATATATATATTTATATATATATATATATATATTTATATATATATATATATATATATATATATATATATATATATATATATATATATATATATATATATATATATATATATATATATATATATATATATATATATATATATATATATATATATATATATATATATATATATATATATATATATATATATATAATATATATATATATATATATATATATATATATATATATATATATATATATATATATATATATATATATATATATATATATATATACGAGTGGTATTACCCGGCGTTGCCCGTGTTATATCTTTTCTCAAATACCAATGTATACCAATTTTCTTGGCGATCAGTTGAGCAGTATAGAAGTTGGTGTGCTGCAGCGCCGTCTAGTTGAAAGTTGCAACAAAGCGAATATATATAAAACCCTTAACCATGAAAAAATACATATATATATGCCAACTTTCATGGTGATCGGTCAAACGGTTTCGGAGTCTATTAAACTCGGACAGACGGGCATACAGATATACCAACATCCATTTTTATATTATATTATTTTGGACTGTTTTTAAAATTTAAACTTTGAATGCCTATATCTCGCTTATTTATAGCGACCGACACAATTTTCTTCCAGATTTAGCATTAAAATGAAAAAAATTGGAGAGAGGTTCCTATACTGCAGTTATTCCACTTTTATAACTATGTGATAATACTTACATGTATATATTTTAATTAAAGAGTTTTGAACAATGAAGCACAAATAATTAAAAAGCAGGAATAATTTCACTGTATTACCTTCACAATATTTTGAATTTAGAATAACGCTTGGCCGACTATGACGTTTGTAGGTTTAACATAGCAGCGCCATCTATGGATTACTCAATAGATGACGCCATCTATGGATTACTCAATAGATGACGCCATCTGTTAAAATCGTTTGGAACTAACAGATAACTGCGAATGTCAAATAATAGACATTGCAATAAAATAATATCGCGACTATAAATTAAGACGTAAGCTATCCTATCTTTCAAGTTGGATCAAACTGCACATTGTGAGCAAATTTGATTCAAATCGGTTAAGTAGTTTAGGAGTCCATCGCGGACAAACAACGTGACACGTAATTTATATATAAGATATATATATATATATATATATATATATATATATATATATATATATATATATATATATATATATATATATATATATATATATATATATATATATATATACAGTCCCTGGCCATATTAATGTGACCACTTCAATATTTCTAGCAAAAAGTATTTTTAAGGCCTATAAGTTCAAAACTGAATGATATAAATTCAATATTATGCATTATATATTACTTACAACTACCAAAAAAACAACTTGTGACATTTCAGTATCTATTTTATATATTTATATTTTTATTTTCTATTTTTTCTTAATACTTAGTAGACCCTCCTTTTGCATTGATGACGGCACGTAGGCGGCGGACCATACTTTCAATGCAGTTTAGTGTATTCTGTTTAAGGTGTGCATTGTGATTCCATTCATGGATAACTTTTTCTATTAATCTAGTTTTGTTTGTAATCCTTTCTTTTGATATTTCACGTTTCAGTAACTCCCAAGCATTCTCAATCGGGTTGAGGTCAGGAGAGTTACCTGGCCAATCCAACAAAGGAATTTTACTGTCGGAAAGAAATTTCTTGACAGATTTAGCAGTATGGCATGGCGCTCCATCTTGCATAAATATGCAGCATTCAGCAGGAAACCATTCTTGCAACTGAGGTATCAGCCGATCTTTCAGGATTTCCGTGTATTGGTCTTGGCGCATAATTCCTTTCACGATATGAAGCCTTCCTAGTCCCTTGCCGCTGATAACAGACCAGACCATTATTCTTGTAGGGTGCTTCACGGTTTGCACCACACACTCAGGTAGATACTTCTCCTCGGGTCTACGTTTTACAAACTGGGCCTTATTTGAGAGGATTTCAAATGTACTCTCTTCACTAAAGCACACCTGTCAAAATAAATAATATGGTTAAAACAAAATTATATATTTTTTTTATATGATTATTGTCATATTTAATAGTAGCCAACCTTTTTCCAATCCTCCTCATTGAAGTCCTTGTACTTTTTTGCTCAAGCCAAGCGTTTTTCCTTCATTTTTTCTGTCAAAGCTGCTTCTTCGCTGGACGACGACTTTTGAAATTAAGATCATGAAGTCGTCGTCGCACTGTGCGCACGGATACTTTCACTCCTGCCTCACCCAATCTCTCTTTTATGGTATCATTTGTTGCTATTCTGTTTTCCTTAACTATTTTTGTTAAAATTCGTATTCCACGTGGAGTAATAATTTGTTTTCTCCCGCAATTTCCCTTTCGTTTTGGGGTTAGGGTGTTATCTTCTTGCAGTTTCCGGGCGATATTTGCCACGGAAGTCTTAGAAACCCCGACTTTTCTAGCAATTTCCCTTTGAGAAGTATTCCTAAGCTCCAAAAAAACTTTTATTTCGCCTTTTTTCTTAGGAGACAGATCTTTAGGTCGGCCCATTCTAAAAATAAAAAAATAGTTAGGTTAGAATAAACAAACCTAAAAATCTTGGTAGAATCTTAAAATAAAAATCTAAAACTGATAAAATTACATTAAAAAGTTAAAAATCTTTAATAATATTTTAATATAACTTACTCAAAACTTTATTTTTGCAGCACTGCACCAAAAAAACAATTTTTCACGCAACGCCAAGAACATGCGTTTTCTCACTAAGCTTAAGAAAATGACCGCCACCAAAATTAGTGTTGCCATTAATTATAAAATGTAACCAGTTTTTAATAAGCACAATGTTAGCTATACATATAATAAAAAAACAACCGCATATAGTTATTTTTTAAGGTAATAAATTGCAATCAAAATCAGAACATCACTGAATTCACTAATGGTCACATTAATATGGCCAGGGACTGTATATATATATATATATATATATATAAATATAAATAAAACAAAGTCGTGTTTGTTCGAACACTTATAACTCGGCTGGACCGATTTCCATGGTTTTTGATTTGTTGTATTTGTCTCCGTCCCGAATAGCAGAATAACTTTTAAAAACATTGGAAAATTGACGAAAAAATAAAATAAAAAACATTTTCCCATACAAAATGTTCATGGGTTTCGCAACTTAAATTATGAGATTAAATAGATCTTGAGGCGAATGAGGAGATGCATAACCAGGCTTTGCTCTTGATCGAAGATATGTGTTACCTCATGTGCGGCAGTTTGTTAGTTAATTTGTTTGTTAACGAAGGCGGGCTCGGTAGTCATCATGCTTCGAAATCTAAAACAACCAAAACTATGCAATGAAACGTGCTTGGTGATAACAAAACTAATGAGTAATGTGATTCACGAAACGATAATCAAAGGAAAATTTAAAGATGAGTTAGTTCTCATTCCGAGGATTCCAATGATCCCAACAGATATGCCCTTTGAGTTTAAACCAATTCAGTTCCAGATTCGTCTTGCCGTCGCCATGACGATTAACAAATCACAAGGCCAATACTTGACTGTTTGTGCTCTCAACTAAGAAAATCCATGTTTTTCTCAAGGTTAGTTGTACGTGGTGTGTTCACTTGCCGGCAAATCATCCGCTTTATTTGTTCTTGCGCCTGATAAAAAACAAAAAATGTCGTTAATCACAAGGTGCTTCAATGAAGAGAATTAAACCGAGTGCATCCCATGCTCCACATTATGCACATAGTTTAATTCAATCATGTCTTGTGAACTCGCGATTGATATACTTAATTTTTGTACTTTTATATTTCTTTTTGTGTTATTATCTTAATAAAGTAATTAACTTAATATTTATTTTGTATTCATTGCATTACTTCCATAAAATGATAATTTAAGTTCAGCTAATCTGTAACACGTCATTCATTGACTGTTAGGCGGCACGAAGTTCGCCGGGTCAGCTAGTATATATATAAAACAAAGTCGGGTTTATTCGAACACTTATAACTCGAGAACGGCTGGACCGATTTTTATGGTTTTTGATTTGTCGTATTTGTCTCCGCCCCGAATAGCAGAAAACTTATAAAAACAAAAATTGAAAAATTGACGAAAAATTAAAATAAAAGAAAAAACATTTTCCCATACAAAATGTAAATTCGTGTTTTTCTCATTGTCATTTGTACGTGGCATGTTCACGTGTCGGCAAATCTCCCGCTTTATTTGTTCTTGCGCCTGATAAAAAAACAAAAAGTGTCGTATGTCACAAGGTGCTTCAATAAAGAGAATTAAACCGAGTGCATCCGATGCTGCACAATATGTAAATTATTTAATTCAATCATGTCTTGCCGACACGCGATTGGTATACTTAATTTTTGTACTTTTATATTTCTTTTTGTGTTATTATCTTAAAAAAGTAGAGAACTTAACATTTATTTTGTATTCATTGTATTACTTTCATAAAATCATAAATTAAGTTCAGCTAATCTATAACACGACATTCATTGACTGTTAGGCGGTACGAAGTTCGCCGGGTCAGCTAGTAGATAAATAGAAAATAGTTAAATTAAATAATAGTAACCAAAATTAAATAATAATAAATAGTCATAATAATACTCAAGGATAATATTTATTATTAGAAACTGCCTGGATGTATAAATCTGTGGATATTTAAATCATCCGTGGATGTATAAATCTGTGGATGTATAAATCTGTGGATTTGTCATGTCTCATCTTATCAGGAATAAATTTTAGTTTCGAAAGGACTTAGGCAAATGTAATTTTAGTCCCTCGTCTAGCATATTGAATATCCTGGGGGCTATGTAAACAAAATGCCTCTGCACAAATGGCAGATTCTCACCAGCAGGGACCCTAAATTTTCTTTAAGTATGAGAATCGTTAGATGCCATGTTGTTCCATTTCTTCTATATGGCATGGAATCATGGACCTGGCGAAATCCTCTTGTAAAAAGATTAGGGCATTCGAATACATGATATACCGAAGGTTAGTTAAGATTTCGTGGTCTGATAAAGGTCGTAACGAATTGCGGTACTTCAAACAATTTGGGATACAATTGAAACTGCTCACGACGATTAACCCTCCGGACGCCGACAGTACCTATAGGTATTTTGGGTCGTTTGACAGATCCGCGCGTAAGCGTTTCGGCCATGTATATTATATAAATATATAATATACATGACTAACAAGATAAATTACTAGGTAACAAGAGGGAATTCATGAAAAAACGATATTGTTAGTATTTATTCACAAAATCGACCAAAAAGTTGCAGCGCAGTTTATTGCGCGTGAAGGCTGTTCACGACGAAAATTAAATACTTTTGCCACGATATGAAAGACAGTAATTACTACCTTCGGCAAATTATCGTCCAGGGCAAAATACAAGGACAGAGAAGCGCAGGGAGACGCCCCATTCTTCTAGGCAGAAGAATAATTTAAGACAATTGAAATGGAATGAAAACAAAATTCAACCCAAGTGACTTTTTCTCCTGGACAAAAATACATAGAACCCGCACAAGAAAACCAGAAGCCATTTTTTATTACTATTTATTACTGTCATGATACATTAAAAAAAATATATATTCTTCAATTGCGTTGAATACATGACAGTGGAAATTTGTTATACAGTCCAAGACGAAATATTAATGAGAAATAATTGGCGAAGAAAGGAACAGCAACAAAGGTAAAGTAACAAAAATAACCACATAGTTTTCGTGGAATCTGAAAAATAAGTAATGTAGGTAATCAGGCGTCTTTATCACTCACATCCAGGCATATTTTTCTATTTTTACAAAGTCTTTAATACGACTCTTAAATTATTTGAATGGTAACTCTAAAATTTCTTGAGGAATTAAGTTGTAGAAAAGTATACCTGGTCCTCCCATAAAAGAAGGTCCGCACATTATTAAGAGGAACTTGGAAAGGAGGAATGTTTGGAATGAGCACTGTTTCGTTTTAGCTCTGACAATAGCTAAATTTCGAAGAGGAGAAGGCACCTGAAGAAGAACATGAATATTTTTCTACCATGGGCTACTACAAAGGTGACTGAAATCACGTTTTCAGTTACGTACCGTGGCATGATTAAATGATATTAGTGCTGCGTGGTAAACAGCAAAGATGCCTTTTCAACCAGTTATTTTTTACACGACTGCCCAAAAAATAAATTAATAGTTTAAAAAAAAACACTTAAGATACGCTTTTGGGCTATGATACGATATTCACATACACACGGCTATGATACGATATTCCATCATGGAACGCTAGTGCCTATCTTCCGGCTTCATCATCAGACCTTGAAACCTAATCGTGGTCAAAGTTCATTCCAAGACTTTTCTAACAAGTCCAAACACAGCTATGATACGATGTTCCATCATGATGTTCCAGTTCATATCTTCCGACTCCATCATCAGATCAGTTCGACGATACCATATTATTGTATTGTCAACAGAACTACATACAGCTGCCAATTTTCATGACGCTACGATCCTTGGAAGATGGTTAAATTAGTTACCTTAGATTCCAGTACATAGTTACATACAGGTCGACCTAATAAAAGCGTGTTAATAAAAAGGAGTGTAATGTGTTCATGTTTCATCTATATATGTTTCCGTTTCTTTATTCCACCAAACCTTCCAAACGTATAAACCGATTTAGAAGTGTGTGATATTGTTAGAATCGTTATGTCATCCCGAGTGTCATAGGGTATATCAAGTATTCAAATATCAAGTAAGTAGTTGTCTAAATGTCCAAATGTCAATAAATTAACATAACATATATCGTGTTTAGTGTCAAATAAAAGGTCTGATTGTATACATTCCGAAAATATACATGTGTCTATATGGATGAATACATAAACCACAAATGTTTTATAAAAAAAAACCGTAATAAAATTAATTATAAATACAATAGTTCACTTTCTGTAATGTCAGTAGTGTTTTTTATTCTTTTTAATATAATTATATGTTTGACTTTAAAAAAGCATTTAAATAATATTCCTTTAAAAAGAATATTTCTTTAAAAAAATACTAATTATTAGTCAGCCAATTACAACTGATTTGCATTTTTTGTTTGCTCATGCATATAATTAAAACCGTTTGATTGACTTACATTGCGATCGCGTGTGCGTGATCGGTTAATCTTGTTATTACAATAAGGGCGAGCATCTCCTTTGGAGTGGCTCGTTTATAAACGATAAATTATGCATTCCAGGCTTGGCTTAGCATTATTATATATCATTGCGGTCGTATGTAATACATGTCGGCTTTTATGACCGTTTTTGCGGCGGATTTTTTTCGCGCCGCTCGTGTTGATGGACTGGCATTCCGTCAGGTGGCACTGGCGCCTAGGAAAGACCAGTTCCGGGTCGAGACGTCGACGGCGTCGTCGTTCGACACCGCGCGGCGGGTGCGGTGCATCCCACCGAGACTCTAGTCAAAGAGCTCATTGCAGAAACCTAATAGCAGGTCGACTGAGCTAAGCCGAGTGCTTAACCTAACTATATAGCGCAAAGCGAAGATACTTTTAAACTAAACTTTGAATTTCAAAAAAACTGAAAAGAAAATGCTATTTGGATAAATGTAAATAACAATTTCTCATCTTGTATTTTAATTCCCATTTTATTTTAATTTTTACTAATTTTAATTTTTTATAATTAGGTTTGACTATCTCACTTAAGTTTTAAGCAATTATGAATATCTAAATTGTGTATTCTTTTATGATTATGTTAAGATTAGCAATTTTATATTATCAATTTTACATTCAATTTTCCAGATTGTAAGAACTAATAATAACTCTTAGTGTATACACTCTCCCATATTTTCTATATTCTACATTACTTAGTTTTTTTTTATATTGGTTCATAATATATTTAAAACAATTTAAATGTCCGCCTTAGAACAGGCTATTGCCTAGTTAGGCAACATTAAAATAGGCTCACTGGCAACAGTTTCTAGCATAACATGTTATCAGTGTTTTGCTACTGGATTCTCGGCCATGATATTGTAATTGTATATGTTTATTTACTGTAGATAATTGTAAATTACCAAATAAATAAAAAATAAATAAAAAAGGAGTTATTGTTTGTTTGTTTATACTCTTCATTGTGAAATTTCACAATGGGCGGGTTTATTGTCATATAGCAATCTCTTACAGCCAACCCTACTATGAAATGTTTATAAGCATGTGTGCGTGTAACATGAATGTAAGTGTGTGTCTTGTTATTGCATTCGATCGACTGAATTGAAATACAATTCCGTTAATTTTATCCCAACAGAAAATGTTAACCCAGTCGGGAATCGAACCCGGAACCTTCGAACCCGGTACCCGAAACCATGGTGGTTAGGTCGTCTGAACCGGAACCAAGATCAGACGACCTAACCACCATGCTACCCTACCAAACGACCATTGACGTTCTTCAATGGTCTACAAATATTACAAACAAATACAAGGGGTTTGCAGGCTTTATCTATTGTTAAGCAGTATATTATCAAAACCCCGAGGTATCTAATGCCCTTCTCCTCATCAAGGATACTTACACAAATATTATATTAAAAGTTCAGTTTGTGAAATTGACGACTATCGCGGTTGTTTGACATTATAAATAGGATAAAACGAAATTAACGCGAGGAGTTTGTAGCACCCGACGTTTCGGCGACGCTGCAGCCTTCGTTGTTCAGGGTAGTCTAAAGAACTGTCATTATAGTTAGATAGTAACAATGTCTTCAACAGAGACGATGGTTACAAACTCTCTACTACGTGGAACCTTCTCTTAAAATGTTTTCAATACCCATCGCCGAGCGCAAGGACGTGATACAGGATACTGTAAGTGTTGTGTGCACAGCAGTTTTTCAAAAATCGGGCTCACCGACCCCGCCGCCCCAGCACCGTTATAATTTGCGGTGATCACATTTGATAATATCTTTAAGACATCCGCATAGACAAAGTATTCCGTTGGAGAAGAATTGGCCAATGTCTTGGATACATAATATAACAGATAAACATAATTATGAAGTAAACTCTCCATCCATTGCTATGCCGCAGTCTTATATGCTGTCACTTGTGTAACTCCTGCGGTCATTCTTCTTGACCCTACATGCGATAAATCGTCATTATGTCCAATCCGGTTGTTTACGATACGATTATTGTATTTTTATTATGTTAATATTTAAATGTTTTCGAGAATATTCTTTCAGACTTCAGTCATCTCATTTATTGTCGCATCTGTGGTTTCATCTTCACTTCAACGCAGCAGCTCAAACCTCACTCAGCTCACGTAGCTCAAATTGCCTGATCAATCAAGATGGCAAAAGTCATTTTATTTGGCCAATGGTGGTTTGAAAGTTCCTTCTCTAAAAAAAAAAAAAATCAAAATGTTCTTTATTCATATAGACACAATTAAATATAATTTTTAATTTATGTTCTTATGATGCGGCCAAGCCTTACTCCCAAGCCGTTTTGTCATTTAGATAATCAGATATTGTATAGTATGCTTTTTTATATAATTTTGCTTTGATGGTAGCTTTAAACTGATTTACAGATAGTTCTCTAATAGTGTGAGGGAGTTTGTTATAGAAGCGTATACATTGTCCCAAAAAAGAATTGCTTATTTTGTGGAGACGAGTAGCACGTACAACAAGGTTATGCTTATGTCTAGTATTAACATTATGAGTGTCGCTTTTTTTTAAACCTGTCAATATTGTTGTGGACATATAACAGATATATATATATATATATATATATATATATATATATATATATATATATATATATATATATATATATATATATATATATATATATATATATATATATATATATATATATATATATATATATATATATATATATATATATATATATATATATATATATATATATATATATATATATATATATATATATATATATATATATATATATATATATATATATATATATATATATATATATATTTTAATTGAAAACTTTTAAAATTATTTTTATTTAATTGTAAGGTTAGTAAAGGTTGTACCTTTGCCGGACGTTACGGAGCCCGTGGCTCCTTCTTCAGCGGCAAGAAGAATACTGCAGTCGAAGCTGTCACATGCAACTACCCGCATTCCTCTGTGGTGCTGGGAGAGGGGTGTAATGGGCGGGAAAATGCATTATATATGTATGTATATATATATATACATATATATATATATATATATATATATATATATATATATATATATATATATATATATATATATATATATATATATATATATATATATATATATATATATATATATATATATATATACATATATACATATATACATATATACATATATACATATAAACATATATACATATATACATATATACATATATACATATATACATATATACATATATACATATATACATATATATATATATATATATATATATATATATATATATATATATATATATATATATATATATATATATATATATATATATATATATATATATATATATATATATATATATATATATATATATATATATATATATATATATATATATATATATATATATATATATATATATATATATATATATATATATATATATATATATATATATATAAATATATTTATATATATATATATATATATATATATATATATATATATATATATATATATATATATAGGGGAGGGAGGGGCTTGTTGTAACAATTTTCAGAAAAACTTATATATCTTCAGATGTAACGGTTAAATTACCACTAATTAAATATCAATTGATACTTTAACTCTTCCTCTATTAAATCAAGTAAACAAACTACCAAAACTATAGGTATTTATTTCACAATAAATATTTATATAAAGAAAGCGGGATGTTACAATTTACCCCCATGCTGGGGTTTGTTGTAACATCTATTGGGGCAAGTAGTAACAATAATAAAAAACTAAAATATGACACCTTTGACTATTTATTGTTTGTTTGCTAGAAGCAAAATAAACTTTTTCTATACTTTAAATGTAATCTTTATCAAATAATTAACAGAAATTTAGTTTTTAACTAATCAATATAAAAGATTTATTATTAACTATATATCTTATTTTGTAAGACAATACTTATAATCAACATGGCACTTTAAAATAACAGCAAATTAAATTATATACCTCTAAATTAAATCTAGTAATTATCTCTTTCTTATACCTTACATCTTACAAAGTATCGTATACAATAATAAACCTTTGGATAAGTTTCTTTATGATTAAATTCAATCCTCATCTGAGTTACAATCAATTTTTTTTTGTTTGTATCAATACAAACAAAAAAAAATGTGTCTCCTGTGACACATCCTTCATGTGCCCATATCTTGCAAACAATACATTCTACCCAATCGCATTTATTTTAATCTTTATAAGCTTTATTACAAACTAGACAATACCACTTTCCAGACTCAGATTCTGAATCTGAACATAAAACCTATTTTTTACCTCTTTCCACTTCATCTCTATTTTTCGTTGATTTACCTTTGCCTTTCCCCTTCTCCTTTTCTTTGCCATTATCTTTATAATATTTTTTCTGTTTTTTCTTCATATTCCATTCGTAAAGCTTCCTTTTCAGGAGTATCCGTCAAAACAGTAGATTTTCTTTTGCGTCTGCTTGTTGTGTTTGTTTTCCGCGGTGGCGCCTTTGGTAAAGGTCTGATCTTTGATGGCGAAAAATTTTTTTGTACACCTGAGCAACTCTGAGTTGGTTCATTCGCAGTGTTGATGTAACTTATAATTTACGTGGTGCTTATATCAAATTCAGGGGCAGAATCTAATAGTTCTGAGTTTTCGAGATCTAACGTTACATTTTCAGTTACATCTACAGCATTTTCGGGTTCTTCAGTAGGATCTGGACGGTAGGTGACATAAGACGGCGCAGTCACTGTCTTGGAAAATATCAGCATTCAAAGGCCATAAACCTGAAGCTTTAAATCCATTCGTAATATTAGCAGGGTTTAAGGCGAGCGGTAATGACTCCTTAACTATACCTGGGATATCATAAATAGTCATCGTCTTCCCTGGATTATTATGTATCCACGGTGTCTGTGCTCTGTTTGTGTAATTTTTAAAGACGCCATAGACTCCTACGTCTAACTAAAGGTTGCAAATTATGGGAGCAGTGGGGTGGAAACGATAACATGATAACATTGTTTTCTTTGGATTTTTCTACAACTCCAATATTCACATGTGAAATATGATTATCGAGAAGTAACAAAACTGGCTCTTTCTTGGTGGCTCATGATACACCTCTTGGCTTTGTGTTGCCCGCTCTGAATTTCTCTTATACTTTCTCATTCTGGTAGAAAAAAAAAATTACAAGGTTGTTAACAAATCGTTATTGATAAGTCGGGGGCAAGTTGTAACATGTTACAACTTGCCCCAATATTTTGTTACAACTAACCCCATAGTATAATTCTGAACATTTATAAAGGTAACTATTTAATCAACTTAGTAATGTTAAAAACTGTTACACAACACCAGAGCTAGATAAATTTAAAAATAAATAAAACACAGAAACTTTCAAATTAGTCAATACTAATATCGCCAACCAAATTTTACGAGAGTATAATTTTACATTACCTGGTAGAAATGAAGCACGTACGTGTGTTCGCTCACTGCGCCGTCTGGCGGGACACTGGCTATGACGACATGATGAGGCGCGATATAAAGGTAAGGTTAAGTCAAACAAATACGTTAACAAAGTTTAAGTTCTTGGTGAAAAATCCCTGTTACTACTTACCCCTGTTACAACAAGCCCCTCGCTCCCCTATATATATATATATATATATATATAAAGAATTCGTTTAAAGGATGACACTTTGATGAAAAAATAAAAATAATAAAAGCCACTTACATAGCTGGAAGGTTTTTCCCGGACTGGATTGGGAAATGCTTATTTTAAATGAGATGTATGTCTGGATGAGCACTACTTTCGACAGTGCAATGTAGGTTTAGTGGGATCCCTTTATCGCTAGCGAACGATCGCCGTTCATCCACATCTCAAAAACAAAGCGTATCCTTATGCAAACCAAAATAAAATGTCTTTATTAAAGACAAATTAAAGCAAAAACAATGAAAAAAATCACAATCAATCGTCTCTTAAATGCGGAATGACATACCGAAAATTGGATTTGAAATTCGAATATATCCACTCTTTAAAAGGACGATATACGATTGCAGTGCTCGCTATCAGCCAGCCATTAAATGAAAATAAAAATAAAATACTTCATTTGCTCGTTCCCATGAAATAAGACATAAATCGTAATTTCTGGTCGAGAAGTGTATACTTAATGCTATATGATATTTACAAGAGTTCAAAACATAAGATAAAATTGTATAATATTGTTAATATTTGATTGGTTTTGTGTAAAATCTTTTTTTAAAGAATTCGTTTAAAGGATGACACTTTGATGAAAAAATAAAAATAATAAAAGCCACTTACATAGCTGGAAGGTTTTTCCCGGACTGGATTGGGAAATGCTTATTTTAAATGAGATGTATGTCTGGATGAGCACTACTTTCGACAGTGCAATGTAGGTTTAATGGGATCCCTTTATCGCTAGCGAACGATCGCCGTTCAAAATAACCCTTCTTTTGGCGGTCAGGAAATAAACCATAGCACTCAGTACTAACCGAACCACACTCATAATTTCATGACAGGTAAAAAGTTTTACCGCCCAACGAAGTGGGCACGGGTCAGCTAGTTTATGATAATATTATGTATGTATTTTTGGTTTTACCAATGATGCACTTTTTGGTTTTACCAATTTTTATTTTCATTTAATGGCTGGCTGATAGCGAGCACTGCAATCGTATATCGTCCTTTTAAAGAGTGGATATATTCGAATTTCAAATCCAATTTTCGGTATGTCATTCCGCATTTAAGAGACGATTGATTGTGATTTTTTTCATTGTTTTTGCTTTAATTTGTCTTTAATAAAGACATTTTATTTTGGTTTGCATAAGGATACGCTTTGTTTTTGAGATGTGGATGAACGGCGATCGTTCGCTAGCGATAAAGGGATCCCATTAAACCTACATTGCACTGTCGAAAGTAGTGCTCATCCAGACATACATCTCATTTAAAATAAGCATTTCCCAATCCAGTCCGGGAAAAACCTTCCAGCTATGTAAGTGGCTTTTATTATTTTTATTTTTTCATCAAAGTGTCATCCTTTAAACGAATTCTTTAAAAAAAGATTTTACACAAAACCAATCATATATATATATATATATATATATATATATATATATATATATATATATATATATATATATATATATATATATATATATATATATATATATATATATATATATATATATATATATATATATATATATATATATATATATATATATATATATATATATATATATATATATATATATATATATATATATATATATATATATATATATATATATATATATATATAGCCTCAAACCTACACCTAACTTAACATCTGATGAACTTTCAGCTCTTAACAATCTAAGCAAGATACCAATATCATCATTTTGCCAGCTGATAAAGGTTCAACTACAGTCATCCTTAATAAAACAGACTATGTAGCTGAAGGTTTGAGGCAACTCAGAGACGAAACTTCCTATAAAAAATTATATAGTGATCCGAATCTAAATTTTGCTAATACAATAAAAAAATATATTGAACAACAAAAAACCATTGAAAAATTATCAGATGAAGATGTTAACACTTTAATTCCTAACCCTATCAGAACACCAAATTTTTACTTATTGCCAAAAATTCATAAACCTAATAATCCAGGAAGACCGATAGTAGCTAGTTTTTTAACTAACCCACAGAAAGAATTTCAGCTTTTGTCGATTACTTTCTACAGCCATTTGTAAAAAATCTAAAGTCACACATTAAAGATAGTTACCATTTCATCGAGATTCTAAAAAATACCACAATTCCTAAGACTGACAACTTATTACTTGTTACAATTGACGCTGTCTCTCTTTATACTAATATTCCCCATGATTTAGGCTTAGAAGCGATTTCCCATTACCTTAATCAAAGGCCCAGCCCCCAAATTCCTTCTACAAATTTTCTTTGTAAGTTGGCTGAATTCGTCCTCACTAAGAATGCTTTTTCTTTTGAGGATGAATTTTATCTCCAAATTAAAGGTACAGCAATGGGAACAAGAATGGCTCCTTCTTATGCGAATCTTTTCATGGGGTTATTAGAAAATAAATTTCTTCTTACTCAAAATTTACAACCACTAATGTGGTATAGGTTTATTGATGATATTATATTGTTTTGGCCACATGGACATGACACACTCACTGACTTCCTTACAGATTTAAATAATTTCGGACCCTTAGATTTTACATACACTATATCAGAAAATCAAATTACATTCTTAGACGTTGATCTAACTCTATCCGAAGGCACCATTAAAACTGCAATTCATATAAAACCTACAAACAAAGAGCAATACCTACATTTCGATAGCTGTCATCCGTTTCATACCAAAAAGTCAATTCCATATTCAATGTCCATTCGCGGACACCGTTTAATTAATAATAAAGAAAATCTAGATAAGTACCTTTCTAATCTTAAAAAATCACTAATAGAAAGAAATTATCCTGCCTCTTTGTTAGATAAAAATGTAATAAATTCCGAAACAAAATTTTCACCTAAACCTAAATTGGTGTCAAATTTAAATCAAAATAAAATCTTTCTAAGTACTACTTATTTTCCTGGCACTGAGAAACTGCGACCAATTTTAGCAGATTTATTCCCTATTATAGCTAACGACCCATCAACCAAAGGTTTATTAGATATACCACCAATTTTATCATTTCGAAAACCTCCTAATTTAAAATCAATACTTAATAAAAATAATCGAAATTATCTTAGTACTAACAAAAATTTGGGCCTACAGCCTTGCGGTCGATCACGTTGTAAAACATGTCCTTTATTAGATCGAAGCATTTATTTTACTAGTCCTAACACTCCCAACAGTTACAGAGTTCCTTTTAATAGTAGTTGCATTTCAAAAAATATTGTATATCAATTACTTTGCCAGACCTGCAATGCATTTTATATTGGGGAAACAACTACACCTCTTAGCATTAGGTTAAATAATCACAGGGCCAGCGTAGGCAATGAAAGTCAACTTCCAATAGCATTGCATGCTAAGGCACACAATTTAACTTTTGATAATTGTTTTAAAGTAAAAATTATTAAGTGCCTTGGCGATAACGCTAAAGAAAGAGACGTTAAATCTTGGGAGTTGGCTTTTATAAATATTTTAGGCGCTTGCAAGGGTCCCGGTCTGAATAGGCAAAATTAATACAGTAATTATATTTGTTCAGACATATTCATTAAAAGCTTATTAATATTTTTCATTTAAAAATCATTATTAATAATGTTTTTCAAGGTCGGTTATAGTGCATTTATAACGATATTGCAAAATATTATTAACCCATTTCTCTATGTTCAGTTTTTTTAAAATTTAAATTTTGAAAAAATTGTTCTATCAGAAATGTCATAGAGATAAATACGACTAGTGTCGAAATATTCTCAATCATATAATTTCTTCTAAAATAAGTTACTAACATCCATTTCTGTTACAGAAACCATCCTCCTATACTTATTACATCCAAGGGCATACAGTAATTCGGCTGCAATAACTAAGAACATCATAGGTTATCAATTGCGGAAACAGGTGCCGCTACCCTAAGTATTTAAAGAGGACATTAACTATCGTTTAAATGTTTCTGGTCCAACAGGACCCCAGATAAGTAACTTTTCATGAATCTAATTTTATATATTATTGAAAATAATTAAAAAAAAATTTACACACTTAAAATATCAATATATATATATATATATATATATATATATATATATATATATATATATATATATATATATATATATATATATATATATATATATATATATATATATATATATATATATATATATAATTTTTTTTAAAGAATTCGTTTAAAGGATGACACTTTGATGAAAAAATAAAAATAATAAAAGCCACTTACATAGCTGGAAGGTTTTCCCGGACTGGACTGGGAAATGCTTATTGTTTAAACGAGATGTATTCTTGGATGAGTACCACTTTCGACGGTACACTGTAGGTTTAATGGGATCCCTTTATCGCTAGCGAACGATCACCCTTCATCCACATCTCAAAAACAAAGCGTATCCTTTTGCAAACCAAAATAAAATGTCTTTATTAAAGACAAATTTAAGCAAAAAACAATGAAAAAAATCACAATCAATCGTCTCTTAAATGCGGAATGACATTTCGAAAATTCGATTTGAAATTCGAATATATCCACTCTTTAAAAGGACGATATACGATTGCTGGGCTCGCTATCAGCCAGCTATTAAATGAAAATAAAAATAAAATACTTCATTTGCTCGTTCCCATGAAATAAGATATAAATCGTAATTTCTGGTCGAGAAGTTTATACTTAAGGCTATATGATATTTACAAGAGTTCAAAACATAAGATAAAATTGTATAATATTGTTAATATTTGATTGGTTTTTTGTAAAATCTTTTTTTAAAGAATTCGTTTAAAGGATGACACTTTGATGAAAAAATAAAAATAATAAAAGCCACTTACATAGCTGGAAGGTTTTCCCGGACTGGACTGGGAAATGCTTATTGTTTAAACGAGATGTATTCTTGGATGAGTACCACTTTCGACGGTACACTGTAGGTTTAATGGGATCCCTTTATCGCTAGCGAACGATCACCCTTCATCCACATCTCAAAAACAAAGCGTATCCTTTTGCAAACCAAAATAAAATGTCTTTATTAAAGACAAATTTAAGCAAAAAACAATGAAAAAAATCACAATCAATCGTCTCTTAAATGCGGAATGACATTTCGAAAATTCGATTTGAAATTCGAATATATCCACTCTTTAAAAGGACGATATACGATTGCTGGGCTCGCTATCAGCCAGCTATTAAATGAAAATAAAAATAAAATACTTCATTTGCTCGTTCCCATGAAATAAGATATAAATCGTAATTTCTGGTCGAGAAGTTTATACTTAAGGCTATATGATATTTACAAGAGTTCAAAACATAAGATAAAATTGTATAATATTGTTAATATTTGATTGGTTTTTTGTAAAATCTTTTTTTAAAGAATTCGTTTAAAGGATGACACTTTGATGAAAAAATAAAAATAATAAAAGCCACTTACATAGCTGGAAGGTTTTCCCGGACTGGACTGGGAAATGCTTATTGTTTAAACGAGATGTATTCTTGGATGAGTACCACTTTCGACGGTACACTGTAGGTTTAATGGGATCCCTTTATCGCTAGCGAACGATCACCCTTCATCCACATCTCAAAAACAAAGCGTATCCTTTTGCAAACCAAAATAAAATGTCTTTATTAAAGACAAATTTAAGCAAAAAACAATGAAAAAAATCACAATCAATCGTCTCTTAAATGCGGAATGACATTTCGAAAATTCGATTTGAAATTCGAATATATCCCATACACTCTTTAAAAGGACGATATACGATTGCTGGGCTCGCTATCAGCCAGCTATTAAATGAAAATAAAAATAAAATACTTCATTTGCTCGTTCCCATGAAATAA
Organism: Micropterix aruncella; assembly: GCA_944548615.1. Taxonomy (NCBI): domain Eukaryota; kingdom Metazoa; phylum Arthropoda; class Insecta; order Lepidoptera; family Micropterigidae; genus Micropterix; species Micropterix aruncella. The sequence continues at coordinate 9,955,891 of OX155954.1, read as the reverse complement.
GATATAAATCGTAATTTCTGGTCGAGAAGTTTATACTTAAGGCTATATGATATTTACAAGAGTTCAAAACATAAGATAAAATTGTATAATATTGTTAATATTTGATTGGTTTTTTGTAAAATCTTTTTTTAAAGAATTCGTTTAAAGGATGACACTTTGATGAAAAAATAAAAATAATAAAAGCCACTTACATAGCTGGAAGGTTTTCCCGGACTGGACTGGGAAATGCTTATTGTTTAAACGAGATGTATTCTTGGATGAGTACCACTTTCGACGGTACACTGTAGGTTTAATGGGATCCCTTTATCGCTAGCGAACGATCACCCTTCATCCACATCTCAAAAACAAAGCGTATCCTTTTGCAAACCAAAATAAAATGTCTTTATTAAAGACAAATTTAAGCAAAAAACAATGAAAAAAATCACAATCAATCGTCTCTTAAATGCGGAATGACATTTCGAAAATTCGATTTGAAATTCGAATATATCCACTCTTTAAAAGGACGATATACGATTGCTGGGCTCGCTATCAGCCAGCTATTAAATGAAAATAAAAATAAAATACTTCATTTGCTCGTTCCCATGAAATAAGATATAAATCGTAATTTCTGGTCGAGAAGTTTATACTTAAGGCTATATGATATTTACAAGAGTTCAAAACATAAGATAAAATTGTATAATATTGTTAATATTTGATTGGTTTTTTGTAAAATCTTTTTTTAAAGAATTCGTTTAAAGGATGACACTTTGATGAAAAAATAAAAATAATAAAAGCCACTTACATAGCTGGAAGGTTTTCCCGGACTGGACTGGGAAATGCTTATTGTTTAAACGAGATGTATTCTTGGATGAGTACCACTTTCGACGGTACACTGTAGGTTTAATGGGATCCCTTTATCGCTAGCGAACGATCACCCTTCATCCACATCTCAAAAACAAAGCGTATCCTTTTGCAAACCAAAATAA